>OY829118.1:13127500-14327500 GCA_963691645.1 Pelosia muscerda
CCCTGAGATTAGCGCGTTCAAACAAACAAACAAACAAACTCTTCAGCTTTATAATATTAGTATAGACTATGTAGTGATGATGATGATAGTGATTTTGGTGATAAATTACCGCATCATTTCAAACGAATATGTAGAGAATATGTAAAGTATTATTTAACTTGCACCAAGACTCACTTCATTAGTTATATTTAGGTTTCTAAAACTATGGATTAGAAACTTCCTATTAGCCTAATAGCAGTCCACTGCTATAGGTACATAGGTCTCTCCTTATGTGCGCCATTTCTCCCAATCTTGCGCCTTTAACATTCAGTATATCCTAGTAGTAGGATCGCCTACGGTAACGGACCTAATTTTTCCACCTGCATGGAAAATATGACGAAATGGGGCTATATCGAGCGGTCACAAATGTCCTGTGAGTGTGGGGCTAGACCCCAGTCCATGCCACACTTGCTCTCGTGCACCCTGTGTTTCCGAAGACCTTTGTAAACAACGGAAAATGCTATTGCTGTAGCCAAGTATTGGTCCAACAACATTTTAAAACTTTGATTTGAAGAAGAAGAAGAAATCTGGGTCCTAGGTTCGTACAAACAAAAACCACATAAACCGCGGTAGCCTAGTGGTATGGGTACAGGGTAATGGACTGCTGATACGAGGTCTCTGGTTCGATCTCAGGTTCATAAGTGCCCAGTTAATGGTAATAGGCTCGCCACCTATTGGGACCTAAACATAAACTGGCGAAATGTGGGTGCTAGCACCTCTGTCTTAGGGATATAGGCGTGAGTTTATATTATGAGTTTATATGTAAAAACCACATAAAATATTAAACCTACAGAGGTTATAAAACTTATTCAAGTTAATACAACTATCTAACATGTCCAAATCGTATCCAGCAACTATGTCACATTGATATAACAACATTGGTACAAGCCTGGTAACACTGGTACAAATCCGATAATGCCGAGTACAATGTTGCTAGCATTTACCACAGCGAAAAACCCATTTTCCCGCTCGATATACCAGCCGTATCAAGATGAGAGCAATTAAAGGTCGGAATACTATGAGCTTGTAACTTTTGGATATGGTATTAGTATTATTTGTTACTAAAAAGCCTGATGTCTCTATATCAGACAAATTTCCAATAGTATTTCGTGTCCAGTTTCGTTAATATAACCATGTATAACGTCACCCAAGTATTTTTTTGTATTATCAACATAAGTCAAGAAAAGATGGTCATTCCATTTTACAAAAAAATTATTTAGTAGTAGAGTTTTGAGTAGATACCAATAAAAAAATAATAATATCAATAAAAAATGATAATTCCTGCCTTATTGCATACTATAATAATATATTGTACTAGTTGTTGTTGATGTTGGTTATTTCGCATTGCAATATATCAGTTACTCGGGGTGAATGAAGCTTTCCAAGGGCGAAATAATTTTTGAGAAGTAGTTTTTCAGTTCATTCATGAAAAACATACACACAAAAATATAATTTTTCTTCTTAATAATACTAGTGTAGATAAATGAATTGTGCTAACTGAATTGTTAACTGAATAGTCGTGGGAACTGAATTGTTTATGCATGCGGTGGAAAATGTTTTAACTATTTTTAGTTCTAAACCCATTTAATCTTATTACACACCGATGCACACTCCAACTATGCAGACAAAACAAACACCATATCCATATTTAGAACATTCATTCGAAAACTGAATTGCGCATAGCGTTTTTACGGCATTCGGCGGAACCGTATGACTAGACGCGGCGGATCATTAATCCGAAGTTTCAGATGTGGATGTGGCACAACGATAAAAATTATACGCGACGCCACCCAACCGAAGAGCGTAATGATGGAAGACATGGGCCGAAAGATTTTAGATAATCTATTTTGGAACTGAATGGTGTATGCACGTGTTTACTGATGTAGCGATTGTTCTGGTTGTTTGATGTTCCATTTATAAAATTTGGCATGTCTTGATCACTTTTTTTTTCGTGCGAAATATCCCGGGTATAGGGAAGCGCACTTTGTGCCGCCGCCATAACGGTCTGCTTCTACTAGGGTGACAGGCGGCTCCACCCGTCACCCCCAGGCCCGCGCTCATGGAAGACGGAGGTCATTCTACGGCATGTCTTGATCACTGGAGAGGTATTTTGTTGTCAGCGGGAAGCCCGAGAAACCCTTCTTTGTCTCCTGCATTGACAGCACAGAGACTCTCTTAGCCTGCTCCCCTCCCCCATTCCCTTCCCTCTCTTCTCTCATTCGTCGGCATCACGAGAGTGACGCCCCTGGTGTTGCAAACGTCCATAGGTCCATAGGTGGCCATCTAAGCGGTATAAAAAAAACATCATTTAACCTATCGCAGTTCACTGCTGGACATAGGTCTCTCCTAATATTTGAAAGCTTTGGCCTTCAAAAGTTTTTCTTCTCTCGCAGTGATATCGTCTTCATATGTTTCCATTAGGTAGCCGCCTCTTATGACACCCTTAGGATGAGTAGGGGTGATGATATTCTTTCTCCGTTACCACAGAGACGATTGGTGAAAAACAAGAAATCAAATCATATCAAATTTATCAAATCAAATCAAATTTATTTCATAATAATCGTCTCAATGTCTGGTACTTCATAGTATTAGCTACAATTCGGGACAGAGTTTAATCAATAAGAATTCTTCCATTATATCACAAACGAATGCATTTATTCCATTTCCTTTCTCAAGAAATCCAGTATCTACACAACTACACATCATATAGATATCACGTTACTTACATGGTCATGACAATGAATCCTTATTATAATATATTCAATCCATATACTATTATTATTCCGTTATTCTATTTATTCCTTCTATGCATTCATTTTAATTATAAAATAATAATGTTTACCGCGGTAGCCTAGTGGTATGGGTAATGGACTGCTGAGACGAGGTCTCGAGTTCGATCCCAGCTTACCATGGCACACACCAATGACTTTTCGATGCTTTTCGAAGTTATGTGTGTATTTATCGCAGGTTTATAAGTGCCCGGTTAATGGCAATAGGCTCGCCACCTATTACATTGGGACCTAAACATAAACTGGCGAAATGTGGGTGCTAGCACCTCTGCCTAACCCTTTGAGGATAAAGGCGTGAGTTTATGTTATGTTATGTTATAAATTCCCTCAACCACGAAGAAATAACAAAAATGTGTGTTCGTGTCAGAACACACAGAACTGTCAGATTGTGTGTTTTTGGCGCGTAAAAATATACCATAGATAACACAGATGTAGGTAAATAGAGAATTTCAAAGAGTATTTATGTGACCTAGTAATATTGCACATTGAGACTCACCTACCCGATACAAGCTAACAATTGTATTAATATCTGATAATGTGTTATTAGATTTTAAAGGTCAATATTTGACCACAATTACAGCGTCTCTAGCCTAGGATCCTCTGTAGGATCACATGCGTGAGAATATTTTATAGTTAAATCTATTTTATGTAAAAAACGATGCATCATTTAAAATATTGAAGATTAATGAACCAATTTGATATGCGCGCTAACATCAAACTGAAAATATTTAGAGCAATTAATACATGGTCGGTTTTTTGTGTGCAAAAGGGACAAAAAATGATCGTGACGCCTGAAGCTAAGACAGGATCGCCGCGTGCGCATATCTGAATAATTATATGGCGTTAACGGATAATGATTGAAAGGTCTTCACGTGGGAATAGAGTAGAGAGAGTTACAGAGAGTTCTCGAAGAAAGTGATTTTTCCTTAACCTAATAAAAAAAAATTAAAGTTACTCGCCTACCCTTATCTACAAGACAAACCATTAGCATGCATTTTTTTATTTAGGACACATCAATTGCACTTTACATGGCCTGATGGTAAGCTGAAGGCAAAGTCTCAGTAAAGAGGGTCACCGTTACAAACACGTATATTGCTACAATGGTGGCGCTCAGCTTGATGGCCTCATTAGAAGTTTTTTCACGCATAGGGGTCTTAAACAGGATATAGTAATAGGATATAGGAAGATAGTTCAAAGTGCTAAACCTAACAATTGTGTGAGTGCATTCCATAAAGACCAGTAGACAGTGTATGCTCTTATCAGAAAAAATGTTGGCAATTTAATTGGTATAGGCATTTTAATTGGCATATGTAATATAGCACCTATTTTATCTGATTTGGGCAGGAGGTGCAGCTTTTTATTTTGACTTTCGTACCTAGTGCTACCTACCTAAATGTTGTACAAATAAGCACACATGACAAAATAAAAAATTGGCAAAACCAGTTCATATAATTTAACCCTACCTAATGTGACCATGCCTCCCATAATGTCCAGGACAATATTTTCCACCAAATTTAAACTATTTTCCGAAAATCAAGACAGTGTATTGTAGTTGTTGGACTTTTTAGGGCTTCTACTAACGTATATGTTCGTGCTTAAATAGCCAAATTTTATGCATACAAATATTTGCACTGTCTAACACGCTCTTCCTACGTAACAGTCGCATTCACTACCACCGCGCCACATAGGCTGTTACTTCCATGCAACCAAAAGCTAAGATAACTACCTACCAATAGATAAACCATTTCCTTACCTAGTAGTTCCAAAATAGACATCATTAAGAGGACAGCGCACTTTCATTTCACATTCATTGCTAGAGCTCGAAGATATATCATTCTCTCCAGAGATCAGAAGATATGGTGGTCCAGCCATGCCAAGTGATGGCCCTGGCAATCGATCTATCTGATTTAACACAACTCAACTCCTACAGAACCATTAGGGTCGTGCCGTTGATGCAGTGAAACCCAGTGGTAAAATAGGTAGTTTATCCTTGTTTTAAGAGACTCGTGCGCCTGTTCGCTCTGTACGGTATGAAAGGAACTTCATCTTGCGCACACTCAAACTGAAATGAACTCCCTGCTGTAGTTTTGCCAAGTGACTACTATACGGGGTTATTTAAAAAGGGATTCTACAACGTGGGCAGCGCAAGTGTGACACCACTGGCGTTGCAAACGTCCATAGGCAACGGTAGCCACTTAAATAATATAAAAAAAATATGTCGTCCTATTTGAAAATAAATATAAGTGGTCACATTAGTCCCCCACAAGATAAACAACATGGCACATCAAACAAGACATTCATAATTTCCTCACAGCATTCTTCTAAGTAAAACTTTATCAAATATTTTAATCATTTTCATATGACCACACTTACCTGTGTTAATATTTCGACTTGCGCAAAAAACCAGTAGCGATTCCCAAACAAGTTTCGTAAAATGTACAAATCCTGTATTAATTTTGTAAAAAAAAATAACACCTACCTACCTTCTCGAATTTGGTTCATGCAATCATAATTGTCCAGTACTTGGACTGTTACATATGTATAACGTTCTAAAACAAACCACTGTCCATTTTTCTGTTCCGAGAAAATACATAGTCGCAAGTTTCATTGGAATCGATCAAGCGTAACGTAAGCCATCCTTTTCGCACACACCCAGTGAACCACTCAACCAACAAGTGTGAGCGTAACAGGTATAAATCCCACCGATCTATAAGCCACGCCCCCACAATCGATCAGATAAATGAAAAACCAGTTTTTGAACGCAAGCGCACACGATTTTGATCTCGTCATGAGTTGATGTTCGTTTCGCGATTACTCCCTGCTTTGTATTTAAAATTATCTTTATTGCTGTATCCGTGGGAGTACATATTAAATCTCTCATTTAATGCTATGTCGACATGACTCATAGACATAATTATGTACGTTTAAATGTTCAATAGTGAAACATTCTAGGCGGGGTCAACTTGTCGGTCATTGACATACCTGATTGAAGTATTACAGTTGAAGGAAAGCTTTATAATATCCTGTTATTATTTTATAGTGGTCTCTGCTACGTTACTACAGGTTTGATTCCTGCTCAATGTAAATATTTCTATACATGAATATGGATATTTACATTGATCTGATACGTTAGCTTGTCGGTCCCGGTTGTTATATGAATATCTAAGGTCGTTAGGGGTATTGGAAACCTTCAAAAGTTTGAAGAATCTAACAACAAAATAAAGATTAATTGTGCTTATTGGTTGTCGAGGTAAGATGATAGTATCTTCAAGGGAAATATCGTAGTTACACTCAAAAATCGATCCCGACTGATTTCGGAAAGTCCCGAATACCTACAACAGTCGTGTATAATAATGCTATAGCCGGTAATGAAAACTTCTGTAAACGAATATTATAAGTACGTATGTATGTAATACAGTCTGTCCCAGCCGCCTTTTTCAGGTCATCAGTTCGTCCGGCTAGGGGGCGTCCTACCTTCCGTTTGCCTTCACGCGGTCTCCACTCAAGAACTCATTTACTCCAGCGGTCTTCGGTCCTTCGACAGTTGTGGCCAGCACACTATCACTTCTGCTAGGTTATTCTGCGACCTATGTCTGTAACTTTAGTTCTTTGTCGGATGACTTCATTGCGAATTTTATCCTTCAAAGAGACTTTAAGAAGCTCCATGGCCCGCTGAGCGACTTTCAATTTGTGGACTAACCCCGTAGTCAATGTCCATTTGATTGATGTTTGTAATACCATAGTATTACTATCGATGAGGCTGATGACGATCCTTCTCTGATGATGATCTGATGAGACAGTCAAGCTGAGCGCCACCATTGTAGCACTGTACGTATTTGCAACGGTAACCCTCTTTCATGAGAGTTTGCCTTCAGCTTAACATCAGGCGAGGTGAAGTCAAATTGACGTGCCATAAATAAAAAAAGAAAACCTACCAGTTCCACTTCTTTCCATAACCTCAACTCAGAGTCACAACAAAAGGTACTACTTTAAAGTACTACTTTAATTATTATTATCATTATTATTATTACTCAAATATATTATATCCCCTAACACTTTTTTAATACTTCATGTAGGTACCTACTCTTGGTAGTCAACACGAGTCGAGTGAGATCGCTGTTGCTCCGTAGAAGGTCAAGCTTTCAATAACACGCGTCCAAGAAGACAGCACATCATCAATATCCGTATATTATACAGTTTTTATTAGTCGCATCATAAAGTCTAGAAATTATTTACCAGCACACCAGTTTCCTTCTTCCTACAGTCACGGATTCTTAAAATTAGCGTAAAAAACATCTGATGAAGCCATCATTGGTGGTGATTTAATAGTGATCCTCTCCCATTTCCTAAGTCCTTCTCTCTCTGTCCTTCTAAATTTAAAAAATATGCTCTTATTGGTGTGGCAGTCACCATTCTTTCCCTTTCTACGCCAATCCTCTGAACTCTTGATACGACGTGACTTGTTTCTTTTCCTTTATATGTTCCATAGATGACTTCTTCATCCACCTCTTTCTCTCTTTCTTTCTATGATGTTTTAACAACGATTCGTGTTGTATCAGGTGATTAATCATCTTTCTTCTCTGGTTCTATATTCTGTTTTCAAAATAAACCTTTTTTGGTACTTCTTCATTCGTTATCATGTCAGTAGCAAATTTCAATCCCTCTTCAGTTTCTCTTTCACGTTTTTATCTACGTTTCACCTCCATCAATCTATCAATCAATCAATCATTTAGCCTATAGCAGACCATGGCTGAACATAGGCCTTTCCCAATGTTAAAAGACTTTGGTCTACGGTTTTCAGGCTGGCCAGACGGGTACAAGGTTTTATTTCGAGTTTTTGTTCTGATATTATCTGTATTTTCGTATGTCCGTATTTTTCCGCTAGTCTCCTCTTACGACACCTTACAGATGAGATAACGTGGTTATTTTAATTCTACGTCACAACACTTACTATAGAACACCTATATAATTAAAGCTCGATAAAGGTTAACTCGTGATACGTAATCGATAATCTCATAAAAACTAACTTTCTCCTTTATTACCAAAATAAATCATTCTCTGTTTTACTCTGAGATTAAAACAAATGTTCAAGAAAAAAAAATACATCATATTTTAATTGTGTATTATCCTTGACCCGAATTTGGGTAACTCTTCTATTTTATTTCACTTTAAGAAGTTTATTTGTACTGTACAAAAAATAATAACGCGTAATCACTTGAACATTTCAATTAGTTCCTGCTACTCTACGATAGATGTCGCTACATACCTTAAAACTGAAACCACAACTCGTGCGCAGCGTATCGGCCTGCCATCTTTTGATAAAAAATCTGAACCCGTCTACATTGTCGCAACCATTTTGATTGGAGCTCCAATATTCAACGAGATCAATGTTGTTAGTTAGGGGCTAAAAGGTTTTTTTAGATTGGCCATCAATAATTCGATTTTAATAGCAGGTGAAGATGTTTGATACGTTTGTGTGATGTGTACAATTACTTTTACAACGACTGATTGCCCCAATGATGTCTGATAATTTGTATGGAGAGTGGTACACTTGATTGCAATATTTCTTATAACATATTTTATTGATGGCCGTCTAGAAATAAGTATGTTTATGATTCTGAGATACATCTCGCTTACATCTGATGGATAACATGTGTCGCACCTATAATAAATTAGGTTTTTTTAGATCTTGTATATCTTGAGATGTTGTGATGAGAATATTAAGAAATAGAACGTTTTTTTGAGAATAAATCGCCATGGAATCCGTAATGACTAGTACTTTTATGGACGGTGGAACCTTGTGAGTAGTTTTTTTTTGCACACTGTGGGAAATCAGGTTTTGTGATATCGATTCGTTCATCCATAACGCGACCGAAAACTTCTCCCCTTTCCTCTTCATAAAAGAAGTCGTGACAAAAGTTGTCTTCTAAATTAAAGAGCATACATAGCATGAACTCATAAACTCACGCCTGTATCCCCAAAAGGGTAGGCAGAGGCAGGGCTTGTTTACCGGTTAATGTATCAAACCGGTTTCAGTGTAAGTACATAAGAGCGTTTCATTTAGGTTTGACTCTACCTTAACCGATAAAAAACCATTTTGGTTTGAACTCAATTTACCGGTTTTGATTTCGCTCTTACCGACAACATCGATGCACCATTCACATTCAATTCGCGCGGACTACATGTGTTATCCACTAGTACAAAATTTTAATTTTCAAGCGTAGGGCTAAAGTGCTTCCATATTTTAAAGGAGTGGTGAAGGTCACTAAAGTGTAGTGCGAGCGTCGTCGGTCGCGTGGACTGTATGCGCAGTCCATTTTCAATTTAATACAATTTTTTTTAATAAAATTTATTTATTTTAATTATCAAAATATTATAAAAGAACAGTTTTTCTAATCAAATATTCTATTGATAAATGATATTGGTAAAAATTCTATTGATAATGGCATGTATTAACTCCCTATAATTTTAATAATACTAGCTGTTGCCCGCGGCTTCGCCCGCGTGGTTTATTTTTTGACAATTACCTACTCATTTTTGACTCATTATTATTATTAGCCCACATAGTTATTTAATTATTATATTGCATATTTTATAACCACCTTCGGTTCGCCGACGATATCGTCATAGTTGCGGAGTCGCTGGAGCAGCTGGGCGAAATGCTGCACGGCCTAAACGAATCCTCTCGACGCGTCGGCCTTGGTGTAAACTTGAACAAAACCAAGGTTTTGTTCAATGAACACGTTATACCGAGACCGATTGCCGTCGAAGGGGCCACACTCGAAGTTGTTCAACAATATATCTACCTGGGGCAAACCATACAACTTGGTAGAAACAACTTCGAGAAAGATCTAGCCAGAAGGATCCAATTGGGCTGGGCAGCGTTTGGCAAATTGCGTCGGGTCTTCTCCTCCCCCTACAACAATGCCTAAAAACAAGAGTCTTCGACCAGTGCGTTCTGCCTATTATGACTTACGGTGCCGAAACGTGGACATTGACGGTGGGGTTAGTCTACAAATTGCAAGCCGCTCAGCGGGCCATGGAGCGAGCTATGCTTGGAGTCTCTTTGAAGGATAAAGTTCGCAATGAGGTCATCCGACAAAGAACTAAAGTTACAGACATAGCTCGCAGAATAACCAAGCTGAAGTGGCAGTGGGCTGGCCACATCTGCCGGAGGACCGATGGTCGCTGGAGCAAACGAGTCCTCGAGTGGAGACCGCGAGAAGGCAAACGGAAGGTAGGACGCCCCCTAGCCAGATGGACTGATGACTTGAAAAAGGCGGCTAGGACAGACTGGATGCATTAGAAGAGGCCTATGTCCAGCAGTGGACTGCGATAGGCTGATTGATTGATATTTTATAATGAACAAAACTAAATCACAACTTCTGTGTCTTAATTATGAAATAAAAATAAGACTCCCAATAATGCAGATCGCATGTCGCTGCAACTTGTCGAGAGCATCTAATAAGTACTTTGCGGAGCTATCCCAGAGATGCGAGCAGTATTCCACGCAGGAGCGAATTTGTGTCTTGTAATGAAGACACCGCTGCTTCGGCGTGAAAAAACGTCTCACTCTGTTCAGGACTCCGAGTTTACGAGAAGCTGTTTTGATGATGCTCTCGATATAGTTCTTGTTCATCAGTTTGCAGCGAACATCCATACCGAGTATATTGAGGTTATCCTGAAATGGCAGTGGCGTGCTCTGAATAGTGCGATGAGGAAGGAAAGTAGAGAGCCAGCATTTACCTGCAGGAACTCCGAAGCTCATCCATCACAAGGAACGCGAATGCGGCGCCCCTGCAAGAAGCTAGCAACCCAATTGCACAGTCTTGGAGGCAGACCGAAGGTTGGTAGTTGGCTAAGAAGCGATTTGTACCAGACTCTATGGAAAGCTTTAGCGATGTCCAGGCTAATAGCCAGTGACTCACCATGCTTGTCCATAGCCTCACCCCAAAGATAGGTTATATACCGCAGAAGATCGTTTCGACCTAAAACCTTATTGCCGGTCAGTGATCCTCTAGGTGACGCATGAGCTGTGTGTTGATGAGGTGCTCAAAAACTTTACACAGCACTTAGGTGACGGCTATGGGTCGATAGTTGGCTGGGTCTGAGCGATCTCCCTTCTTGGGAATCGGCTGTATATTCGCCTCTTTCCACGCCGTCGGCACTACTGTACCCGAAATGTGGGAGAGTTAGTACACATTTTTGAAGAACCACCGCTGGTATACCATCCGGACCACTGGTTTTCCGGACATCGAGTGACTGCAGTACTGCACGGACGTCGCCTTGCCTGATACGGATATCAGGCATTGCGTGGTCACTGTTGGGTGGTCGGTGGCTGCATACCACAGTCCTCAATTCGGGAGTTGGTCGTAAATAGATTAACCAGAAAAATTGTTTTCTCTTGCGGCTCATGGGCCAGGGATCCATCAGGGTTGTGCAGGGGGACGGGGGAGGGGCGGGGGCAGGGTAGCTGGGCTGCCGGGCTGGTAGAATTTAGCTTGCACGGCTCTGGCCAGTACCCAGTAGCCACGGCTGCCCGTGGGATGCACCACTAGGTCTTGACCAACCTGTGCTATGCGCTGGGTATTTTGCAGACCCTTTGCTTTGTTGTACCCTATGTTGGAATCGTTGTGCCTTACCTTACCCAAGCGCGAAACGCAAACTGTTTATGATAAACAGCCTCTGCTCACGCCCGAATCAAGGGCGCACTCCGCGGGCACCGGTGACATCAGTGTATGGGATATAGTACTCCATACCCAAAACTGATCTCACGGACGACAGCAGTTGCACTATCCAATGGGTCTTTACCTACAAAACAGCGCTCAACCCAAAGGATAAACGCAAAATAGTCACGCAGTCCATCCCAGTCCGCTGACGAGTAGTGCCAGAGACGCCGATTTCCCTGCACTGGTCGTGGGGTGCTATTAAAAGCCCCTTGGAACCCCCAAAAATACCTACTCAGCGTTCGGAAACCGCTCCTTCGCCTCATCTGCCGCCTGACTCAGACATTCAAAGAATAGTGTGGTCTCGGCATCTCCGGTATGGCAACGGTAACGGCACACATAGATTTGTCTCGTACAGCTATGGTCTACGTGTACCCACGGGACAGAAAAGGATGGGTCCTCAAGGCAGCGCAAACGACGACAACAAACATCCGCCCTAACAAACACGCACTCCCCGGTTTTGGCACGAAAATTTTCCTTTGGAACATGGCCGGGGTAGAGCAGGCAGGTGTCGTCATGCGGCATATTTGTGTCTCCGTCAGAAAGAGCGTGGCTGGTTTCGCCGTCTCTAGTTGTTGGTGGACGGCGTTGAAGTTTGCATGGAGCCCACAGATGTTAGTAGACTCCACCTCAAAAAGCGAGCTAGTGGGAGAATAAAGAGCCGCTGTGTTGCCATAATCTCTGATATGTACTGCCATGGTAGGGGGTAAGAGAAGGCGTGAAAAAAGAGGTGATTGTCGTGGCAGCACCGCGTGACAAAGCGCAGGAGATTGGTTTTATCTGTGGTTGTGAGGCATGGCGAGAGCCGACGCGCCGAACGGAAGGTGCCTCCCCTCCTGAATATATGGTCGGCGGGTTCCCACATCCGGTCACCAACCTGTACGACGAACCATTTTAGTATTATGCGCGGCCTGGTGAGGCAGTCTCCCAGGGTGGTTAGCCCCAGTTGAGCCTCTGTACCTACTATGCCGCGAGCGGCCCGCGACACCAGTTTCTACGGGTCTCCCTGCTCGGCGGGTCACCCCGCACCATCCCCACCAAACTACGCCAATACCCACTGGTCCCACTAATGCTGCGACTACCACCACCTCTGCCCGGCTATGTACTTGCTGACTCCTGAACGCAATTCAACCGAGGTTGCTACCCACCCGGTCAAAATTTATGACAAATTTATTCCATCAAATTTCTACCACCAGTAGTTATAACGTATTTTACGCCGCATCCTTCGATTAGACATTTCTTTCGTTCAAGTAATCAAAATAAATAACTATATATTTTGTTCTTTCTCTTATGACCCATTCTTTACTTGAAAACCCTAAAATAATTAGGAGCAAAGCTGCGAAATTACCAATAACTTAGCCCACTTTAAGTTAGCAATCGTTTAAATAAATGCATCACTCTCTGAACAATTACAATTTACAAGCAAGTTGTGACGTGCTTAGTTCAAGCGATGCCGACGCGGGTAGGTACGTGTCGCTCTGGATTAAACCGGTTTATTAAGGTTTTAGTATGGTTCCCATTCTGGTTTCGCTCTGAATGAAACCTTTACAAAAAACAGGTTTAACCTTTATTAACCGGTATTTTCTAAACCGGTTTCAAGCCCTGGGCAGAGGTGCTAGCACCCACATTTCGCCAGTTTGTGTTTAGGTCTCAATGTAATAGGTGGCGAGCTTATTGCCATTAACAGGACACTTATAGGTAAACCTGCGATAAATACACATGTAACTTCGAAAAGCATCGGAAAATCATTGGTGTGTGCCATGGTAAAACCTGGGATCGGAACCGAGACCTCGTCTCAGCAGTCCATTACCCATACTACTAGGCTAGGAAAATGTATTTCTTAGCAAAATATTGGCATAAAAAAACATTTCCGTAATTTTTTATGCCAATATGTTCCGTATGAAGATAACTGCCTGGGGCCTTCGGTATCTAAATTGTTTTTTTTTTATTTATGGCACGTCAATTTGAATTCAGCTCGCCTGATGTTAACCTGAAGGCAAAGTCTCATGAAAGAGGGTCACCATTGCAAACACGTTCAGTGCTACAATGGTGGCGCTCAGCTTGACGGCCTCATCAGATGCTTTTTCACGCCCCGTTTCCTTTACATCCTGTATTATAGATTATTAGAAAGGTTGTTACGTATTATGGGCTTAACTGAGCTGATGATGTCATTCAAATTTTCAAGATAAGTCATCTTCCACCTCATTATACCAACAAGTTACTATCAATAGACCATTTATCTCCCATTCTTCACCATAACTTAACCGTCAACATTCAAATTTTCGATACATTACAGAGATCAACCCGTCACATCCCAATTTAGTCCACCATTGTATGGTAACGACACTTTTGGGTACAAAAGACCTGAGCGAAAGGAAATTGGTCTATAAGACCGCTTCCGTTGTCACTGTTAATTGTTATTTTTTTTATTTAATGGGGTATTGTGTGATGGTGTAGGGTCATAACTTAATTGTTCGAGTAATAAGTTAGGAAGTTGAATAGTTAAAAAACAATTGGAGAGAATATTTTTTTGTTGATTTAGCTGGTTAATCGTTGGGGTATACACATAGGGCAATATATACATGTATTATGGATCGGCTATCTACATACATATACAGTCACGTCTCTCCAGTTTCGAATGGGATAGGCAGACGTAAGAAATTAAAAACGAAAAAAATATTTATTCGGTATAGAACATTACATGCGAATTACAAAACGTAAAAATTAAAGATACAGGCTATGGGGGAAGACACACGCTTACCGGGAAATTGTTCAAAAGGCAGGCAGTGACTTGCTAAGTCATTGAATGGGCCCCATTAAAATGGTCCTTAATTCGTCAACAATTGAGCCAAACCGTCATAAAATTATCCAGAATCATATGAAAATTAACAGTGTCATAATTCGAAGCTGAACAAACGAACGGTGTTGATGATTGACTTCCTGAGCGTGGGCAGCCATCGGATTATACTAACAAGATTAGATTGTTCTTAATGGCCGCGAGACGGTCCAGGCGTCGATTGTAACAATTAATGACTCATGAGCTTATCAGGTCATATATATTCATGTTCTTTGTCTACTTGGGTCAATTTATAATTATTTTTTGGATATCAAATTTCACAAAGAATATGGATGTTTGCAATACCAGAGCCGACACATTTGAGCTACCGAGAAACCACATATTGTAGTCGGTTGGATAAAACTCGCAAGAACTCCTTAACGTCTCCACCGCAAAGGAACAGTAGCCTTAGCACGAAATACCATCGAATTCGTAATGTAAAGGTATCGACAGAATGGAGCATTGCGATTGGCGGGCTACACACGCACACAGGTTCACAAGAGGCAGACTGCGAATCACAATGCTCCGTTCTCTCGAAACCTTTACATTGCGAATTCGATAGGAGTTCATGCTAGTGCTACAGGGCCTGTAATGCCTCTTATATAACTTGCTTCATTAGAAATTAACTTCAATATTTAATGTGATGCTCACGCACGAAAAGTCACTTGTTATAGTTCTATTTATTAAACACTTATGATTTAGATAATTAATTTATCTAAATTAAATTTAAAGATAAATACAATGTCTCCTGTATACAATCTACTCTCACCACACAAAAGCCTTTTCAAATCATTCACACTCACAATTAATTATATTATAAATAATTAGATATCTTTATCAACAAATAATAATAGATAAAATGATCTGTCATCGCGCGTTCATACAAAATGTATGGTGATGGATGGAATTAATAAAATCATCAAAGACACAAAAGATTGACGTTCTGTAAAGACAAACTGTGACTGGTATAAACATTTTAATAGTTAATACTGGCGTAGTATATGTAAAATTAAGAGACGTTTCTAAATATCATGTTGCCGGAAAATTGTCATTTATTCTGTTATACAAGACACAAACAAATTTTCAATTTTACTTTGTTGTTTGTTGTTAAATGTGGGTGTTTAATACACCTCTGCCCTGCACGCACAATGGCCCAAAAAGGGAGGCTAGGTGCGGAAAAAGGAGTCCCAATACACCTCTGCCTACCTCCTCGAGGATTACGGGAGTGAGCATATTATTATGTATGTATGTTTAATTCCATAATGAGATTCGAACTGCCAGGCGTTTTCAAGATATATACGGAATACCTGAGTTATGTGGTTAAAATGAGTCAAATCATTTTTTTTACTGTAATGGAGACATTTATTTGTTTACTAGTTAAAATTTACACTTGTCTTACAAGATATAGTACACAAATATCAACATCATCTTTCTCTGTGTCTATTTCCAACATAGTTGGGTTCATCTTTCTAGTCTAATCTAATTGCTACTAGAGGCATAATGCGATGCGGAGGAATCCCACGACGTTTTTTAATTTAAGTAAGTAATATTTTACGATGTATATTATATCATATCTAAACATTAAGTTAAATATTAAATTAATATGCGGCTGAACTTTGATATTTTCCGTGAACATCATGCATCTATAAACTTCAAATATACTATCGAAAAAGAGAACGATATATTTACGATATGAAAACTCTTAAAGGATTAGAGGCGGTGACAGATCCGTTTCCAGAATAAAGGCTATGCCACAATTGATTTATGACTTCCAGCAAATAAAGCCTCCGTGCGAGTCTGTCGCGGTGCTTTATTTGGACCCATCGCGTGAATGGAGTGGAGAGTCATTGCCACGGTTATACGCCTATATTCCACTGATATGGGACTTAAGCCTCTTTACATCGGTATTGTTTTTTGATAGGCCTTTTTATAGTGACACATGTCTGAGTTGACTTTATAGAATGCTGCGATGTTATTTTTAGGGTAAACTTTAAACCATAACCTTAAAAAGATGTGAGTATTTTTGAAAGAATAAGCAAAAAGTATTAATATATTCACTGTTGAATCGATCGGGATATTTACCATGTTTATGAATATCTTCGTACACCGTGATCATGGCGCTTGCAACAGCGCCGAAATATCGGTTACGCGAAGAAGAATTAGCAAACATGGTAAATATTCCGATCGATTTAACGGTGAATATGTAAATGACCATGTCAATCTAAAATCATACAAAAAATATTAATGAAAGTAGACGAACCTTGTCAACTGTGTAACTATAGACGCAAAAATAATAAAAAATAAAATGGTTCTACACAACGTTATCAAGACCTTCCTACAGTCCCGGGTCATTTAAGTGGTGCGTGAAAAAACATCTAATGAGACCGTCAAGCTAAGCGCCACCATCAGGCAAGGTGAAATGAAATGAACGAGCCCAAATAAACGTTTTAATGCAAACGTATCTAACTATCTGTGCTACTGCTTGGGCGTATTTAGGTAGATGCATATTTTAATGTAAAAATAAAAATAGAACCGCGGTAGCCTCGTGGTACTGCTGAGGCGAGGTCTCGGGTTCGATCCAATACCATGGCACACACCAATGACCTTTCGATGCTTTTCGAAGTTATGTGTGTATTTATTGCAGGTTTATAAGTGCCCGGCTCGCCACCTATTACATTGGGACCTAAACATAAACTGGCGAAATGTGGGTGCTAGCACCGCTGCCTACCCCTTCGGGGATATAGGCGTGAGTTTATGTAATGTTATGTAATAAAAATAGTAGTGTTTTATTTCGAGTTTTCCTTCTCTCGCAGTGAGATCGATGGCGTATTTTCCGTTTCTCGCTTCTTCCTTTGGATGAGGTGGATGGTAATATTCTTTCACCGTCACCAGTGTTATACTCTAGTTTTTTTTTTAAATCCAGGATTATTTGGATGATAAACAAGCCTGGAAATGATATGTTCACTACTCAACTTGCTAAGAAAAAATGAGCGTTTCACTCAACTTGCTACTCAAGCAAAAGCCCGCTGAGTTTCTTACCGGAGTCTTCTCAGGCCGGGGCCGCGTTTCGAACCGGTGTGGTCCATTTGCTCACTAATGTATAAAATACTAGCGGACCCGCGCAACTTCGTCTGCGTCACGCCGTTTTTGCAACATTTTTCATTCCTGCTCCGTACCTGTTGGTCGTAGCATGATGTTTTATACATATAAACCTTCCTCTTTAACCATTCTATCTATTAAAAACCGTTTCCGTATCAAAATCCGTTGCGTAGTTCAAAAGATTTAAGCATACAAAGGGACATAGGGACAGAGAACGCGACTTCGTTTTATACTATGTAGTGATTATTGATGTTGACGTTTTTAATGGTATATGCCGTTTTATGGTTTTAAATTTTGATAATTTTGATTTTAGTTACAGTACGTAATTTTTACCATAACTCTTGAGTTAATAAGTAAACATACAGGATGGTTGTTACTGGCCGCGTATTGTCAACTGTTCTACAATAGAGGTTGAATCAAAGCGTATAGTTGAGAGTAAAAATATCGCACACAGTCGCTGTGATGTATTAGGGCAGACTGAAGGTTCAGGGCTGTGAGGAGATAGTTTTGTGATAGTTTGTTTGTATATTTACTCTACAAAACGGCTGTATTACAAATGCAGAGTTACAATCACTACATAGTATAAAATAAAGTCGCGTTCTCTGTCCTTAGTTTTCTTGTCCCTTTGTATGCTTAAATCTTCAAAACTATGCAACGAATTTTGATGCGGTTTGTTTCAATAGATAGAATGGTTAAAGAGGAAGGTTTATATGTATATAACATCATGCTACGACCAACAGGTGCGGAGCAGGAATGAAAAATGTTGCAAAAACAGGGTGACGCAGACGAAGTTGCGCGGGTCAGCTAGTTGGAAATAAAACAGGTTCCTCTTAATCCAATAATAAGTTTCAGTGGCACCCAAATTATATCAGTTTTTCGAGTTTTTCATGTCAATTGATAGCTCTTTTTCTCGTGTGGAAATCTCATAGATACCTCCTCCACCGCTCTTCAGTGAGGGTGGTTAATTTAGGTCTTGAATCAAATAAACTGCACGGCTGTCTCGGACCATCAGTTACAGAGGGAGAGGTATCCTCTGCCACATCCCCGAGT
The DNA here is from genome assembly GCA_963691645.1 of Pelosia muscerda. NCBI lineage: Eukaryota > Metazoa > Arthropoda > Insecta > Lepidoptera > Erebidae > Pelosia > Pelosia muscerda. The sequence goes on from OY829118.1 coordinate 13,146,040, forward strand.
CTAAATACCAATAACAATTTTATGTGAGTCATGACCGCGGTAGCCTAGTGGTATGGGTAATGGACTGCTGAGACGAGGTCTCGGGTTCGATGCCAGGTTTTACCATGGCACACACCAATGACTCGATGCTTCGAATTTATGTGTGTATTTATCGCAGGTTTATATTTTACATTTAGGTTTATATTTAGGTTTATAGGTTGACGGAGGTAGGACACGACGGTATCTCCCGTCCGAAATGAGCTGTCCAACTGGGGAAGTACCTCCGCCCTACAGAAGACCGCAGTCATAATAACCATCGTGTTGTGTTCCCGCCGGTAAGTAGGGTAGCCAGAGCTCACTATACCCCTCCTTCCCCTCCCCTTCCTAGCCTCCCCACCCCTTCCCAACTCTCCCCCTTTCCCTTCAGGGTGGGCAGCGCGTGTGTGACACCCTTAGTGTTGCACACGTTCATAGGCCACGGTGGCCGCTTTCCATCAGGTGGGCCGTGTGCTTGTCTGCCACCTACGTAGTATAAAAAAAAAAAAAAAAAAAAAACGTGCCGGGTTAATGGCAATAGGCTCGCCACCTATTACATTGGGACCTAAATATAAACTGGCGAAATGTGGGCGCTAGCACCTCTGCCTACTCCTTCGGGGATATAGGCGTGATATTATAAAAAAATGAAATTAAATGTCACGTAAAGAAATAAATGAGTGATGTGTCTAATTTATTCGTAAATAGAAATATTATAAATATCAGTGCAGTGATCCTGTTGGTGACAATCCTGCGCACTGCGTAGGCGCAGACAGAGTTTGTGAATGGTTGCCGTACACTAGTGCATGTGTTGTCAACATTTTTTTTTCGTATAGAATATTTAATTAACATAAAATTATTATTTTATTGTCAGTATCGTATGCATTTACAAAATCGTTGGCCTAACATTGAAAATAGTTATTTTTCAATATTCCTGAAAGGGAATCTGTCTCAGTCACTTCTGACTCAAAATCTAAGTAAGTACCTACATTGTAAGATACTATACATTGTAAGTTCTGATGATGACTGCACCTATTTATATTTAAAAATCAAATGAAGGTATGACTAACAAACTACTCATATAGTAAATACTCTATTTGTTAAAAAACTAATTATAGGGATTTTCCGTTTAAATTGATTTTTTGTAACGTAACGTAAACTCACGCCTATATCCTCGAAGGGGTAGGCAGAGGTGCTAGCAACCACATTTCGCCAGTTTATATTTAGGTCCCAATGTAATAGATGGCGAGCCTATTGCCATTAACCGGACTCTTATAAACCTGCGATAAATACATAAATACATGCAATAAAAAAGTAGCTGCAGTAAGCATCAGATCAATCTTGAATAACAAAGTCCTAAAAAAGATCTTAGCACCTTGGTAAGTATTTTCTTGATTTGATCGCTAGTCAATGTACTTACCGACAGACACTTGTTCAGTTCATTCATAATAATGAATCAAAACTCGACTCCAAGGTGCTACAAAATGTTTTCAACCTCTTTCTTTACATATGGAACTCATAAAGAAATCATAAATTACATTACAATACGAAGCCACGGTATCCACTAATTTCAATGGTGTGGGATTCAATTTTATATGTATTAAAAGTCGCCTCGCCAGGCTCAGTGCATTGTTTGGTACCGTGAAAATAATAGCTTTTTGAGTAGCTTGGGCGCTACTAACGATTTTCGATCGTAATAAAGGTGAAAAGACTGAAGACTCGAAGTGAGACTGTAGATATAGGTTAATGACTTCATAAAAATTAAAAATGTAGAGACATGTTTGTGTGGGTTCGATTCCCGTTCAATGAAAATATTTGTGTACATGAATATGAATATTTGCATTTTTCTGGGCGTTTCTATGTATAGTATGTATGTATTTACAAAAAAAAAGTATCTAAGTAGGTATGTTTATCCGCATTCTAAAACCCAAAATACAAGCTAGTTAAACTATGCTTACCATGGAACTAGGTGGCGTTGTGTAGATTGTCCTAGAATATTTATTTATTTATTATTTATGTGCTGTCATGAAATATCTTTCAGGCTTTTGAAAGTCATGTTATCTAAAAGACCTACTTCAAATCTAATGAACTTCCACGATACCAGTAATTGATACATTCCGATGTAATTTAAAACTAATTAATGCGACGCTTCGCCTAATGAACGGTCAATTACGATCCACTGTCGAACAACAAGGAGAATCAACACGTACACATCTCACACTTGACAGATCATCATAATTGATAAAGCAATTGTGCTGCTATTTTACTAAAGGAATTAATATCAATACCTAATGTGTATATAGATATAATCTAGATGCATACAAATACATGTATAAGGGACTCGTGCTCAAGTGGTATCCATACAGATTGGTACACTGCAAAGTTAAGTAATTCTAGTCAAATCAGTTTTGAAATGGATGACAATAAAAAGATATTGGTTAAAAAATCCAACAACCTAGACTCTTTACTTTGATATATTTTTTTATACCACTTAGGTGGTAGACAAGCACACAGCCCACCTGATGGGAAGCTGTCACCGTGGATTATGGACGCTTCCAATAACAGGGGCGTCACACTCAAGCTGCCTACCCTGTAGAAACCTTCTAATGCCCTTCTTGAAGAACCTCATATTGTAGTCGCTTGGGAAAACCACGGCAGGGAGTTCATTCCACAGCTTGAACGTGAAACTCCTTTCATACTGTACAGTGCGCACCGTTTCCGGTCGTAGTGAGTGAGGATGAACTCCCTCACTATGGCCCATATGGATATCACCAATATGCTGTGGCTGTGGAGATTAAATTAGCCCCTACAAGCCCTTACACGAAAAATACCGGTGGTCAGCCATTTCGTACCTACCTAGTAAGACTATTGAGTAGGGAATAGACCATTTTCTTCTAGCTCCTAATAATAAAAGGAATCTTTTTATATTTAATTCTGTGTCTTTGCGGTAAATTGCGGTAAATATTACTCAACTCACTCGCTGAGTTACTCTCGAGAACCATTGGTTTCTTATCATGGCACGCCTACTTTTTTTTGAAGATTGTTTCTGTTTACCTACAGTATATCGAGTTTACACTGTTAGCATCTTAACTTTTGATTTATTATACATATTTATATCATCTAAATTAAAATACTGAATGGTAGTTGGTGATGTGTTCAGTTGACGTTATTTATGGGATTGAACACGAACTGGTTCATCGCTCAACCTAGATAGACTTAGTTTAGTTTAGTAGTAAAGTTTAGTTCAAATAAATACAACTTGTGTGTATATATATTCAGGCCTGTAAATGTTTAAAGAGGTAGTCTGAAGTATATTAACACCGCCTACCCTATTGCTAATAAGTGGACACTTGTCAATCGTATGTATGGCATGAAATATGCTAAACTATATTTTATCCACTTACAGACGACTGATAAAATGAATTTTTTACTTTATTCAGCTTTACTAACACAATGGATAGTGAATAATGCAAGATGTAACTTGATTATAACAAAATAAAAAAAAACAATATTACTTTTACCTGACTGCGAATGAAGGGTTATTTCCACAGGTACCTAACAGGTACTTAACAGTAAATTGATAAAATGAAAAATTATAATAAATTAAAAAAAACTCAGCTTAAAAACAAACTTATAAGGGTATCATCACACTAATGTCATTGACACGCTATTGCGTGAACGGATGTCAAACGTATTTAATAATTAAGACTTTATAGCTTCTGAATGTATTAACCTTAAGTTACACACGCCTGTTAACGAATTCCCAACTTTATTTCTCAAACGATAAGTCACATATTTGTTTGTATCGAATTGTGCAGTTAAGTCTTTATTCTACGTTAAGGGTATTGATGACCAAAGTCATTGGTATGAATATAGGATCATGTAGTCAATTACGAGAGCGGCGATCATCGCACGGATCGTATTAATACTAATTGGTTGTTTTTTTTTGGTAGTTCGGTCATTGTAATTCAAATAATGGCCGTTTTGATAAGGACGTTATGTTAACAATAAGTTATTTGTATTTGTGATTAAGAATGGTTACGTTTATAAAAAAATTACATACATATATGAAGGGTGTATGAAACACCTACATTTCGCCAATTATGATTTTCAATTCCACGTAATAGGCGGCGAGCCTACTGCCACCAATCGGGCAAATTGTAAAAAAATATGTATATCAATAATAAATACCTAACCTAATGTTGCAGCTAAATAAATTTGGAAAAAGAAATTTACCTAATTCCTTGTTATGCGGTGTGAATCGCAAGGATATTAATTACGTGCTTAGCCGCACACGCTCTACCAATTAACGTCTTGAAAAGTATCAGAATAATGTTCCTAATGTATGAATTAAAATAATAAGAAGAACGGGCTGTAGCACTGTCGGATGTTTAGATGTTTTATTAGTTTTTAATTTGCTACAAACTGATATTTATCTACTGCTAGCAATTACTCGGGAGGTGAGACGGTAGTCACTCAAAAGTGTGCTACATTTCTGGCGTAACTGGAAAATTGCTAAGAGGATGACGAGTTAAAAATATTTCATGATTTTCATGAAATATTTCATCATCACCTTGAAACTTCGGAAATATTACTTACTGTCGAAAACAATCCAAAATTGATTAGCAGATACGTCTATTTCCCTTTGAAAGATATTGTTCCATAAATATCTTGGCATACCTGCTGATAACTTAATCCCGATCGAAGACCACGTCGTCTCTTTCTCACTGTAATGTTTATGAATATATCTGTCTCTATTTAACGGGTGAGTGAAGCTGTCAAAACGTCAAATAAAATTAAACCAGGAAGCTCAAAGACTAAGTAGCGCACAAAAATGATAACAAGACAAACGATATACAGGGTGGAATTTTGTAATGCCACCTGAAGGGAAAGTACTCTTAATACTGCAGATAGAACATTTTACTCAAAGGAAACATTCCTTTGTTTTTGAAAAGAAACAAAACTGCATTCAACGATTTTTTAAAATTTGCTTGCCGCACCCAGTAATCGAACCGACTAAAATCTGTAAAAGTTACACCCTGTACTTTTATTGCATCGATCGTTAGGGTCAACTATAAGGATGAAATCTCTCTAACAAACTTCATAAATTAAATGAAAGGAAAACAATGAAAACCTAAATTATTTTAATTATTTACGAAAATGGTAAACTAACTAATGAATTGCTCGATACAAACATTTAGTTCTAAATCAAAGTTGTTCTGCTGAGCCGTCACTTTCTGAAACTACCCGTATTCTTGAAATTTTCTACTATTATTTTAGTACAAACCGAGTTGGTGCCGGTCGATCTCGATATCTCTCTCCATACCACCAATAGTAATTCGTCATTTTAATGGATAAAAGACGTCAGTGATAATAATTATTAATTAATAACATAAGTTAATAGATGGATCTTTGAGTAAAAGTGCTTTACCTTGACCCATTGAACCATTAATTTAAGATTTCATTGTTTTCCTTTCATTTAATTTATAAAGTTTGTTAGAGAGATTTCATCCTTATAATTGACCCTAACGATCGATGCAATAAAAGTACAGGGTGCAATTTTTACAGATTTTAGTCGGTTCGATTACTGGGTGCGGCAAGCGAATTTTAAAAAATCCTTGAATGCAGTTTTGTTTCTTTTCAAAAATAAAGGAATGTTTCCTTTGAGTAAAATTTTCTATCTGCAGTATTAAGAGTACTTCCCCTTCAGGTGGCATTACAAAATTCCACCCTGTAGATTTTTAAGTTTTCTGGCTATATGACGTTATTATGACAATTATATTGTTATTTACAAATATCCTAATTTGTGGAGTAAAACTAAGTTACGACAGGAGGACGTAAATCATAGGATTTACTTAATTATATAAATTTTGAATAACACTTTCACAAACCAAGGGAAATACAGCGTACAGCCTAGAATGTCAATCTACCCTGCATCACTGAAATATTTTGCAATCAGTTCAATCTTTTTGATCTTACTTTTACCGTATCCTACTGATATTCTCAGACCTCGAGACGTGTTACTAAAAATCCCAATAATAGTTTGGCTAGCCCGGCAATCAAGTACTCAACTTTACAGACAAACATAAGTGAAAACTAATGTCATAGGAACAGTATTGTAGTAAATCTAATATTTATTGCTCTGTAAAACCATATTTATTGACTCCTAAAGTCTCACAAACAATTTGAAAAAAAAAACGTGAGTTTTAAGCTTTTGCTGACATCATAACCGAATGTCATATCTGTATGAATAATCTTTGCGACTGTCGATCGAAAAATTCACTCCGTAATTAATTCGGAAGCTAAGAAATTTGATGACAAACTTGATATTTAGGGGAATCGTTAAACGGTCAATTAATTTTGCTTCAACCCTGATCGGTTATTTGTTGATTAAATTATAATATAGACGGCGATGTTTCGGAGATGTCAGATACAATTATGCTTGAGGAGAAGCTCTTGAAATTTAATAATCTGAAAAGATTATTGGAAAGGTGTACAAAGATTGGGCGGAGTGTAATTTTTGTTGAAATTATTCTTACTTTTATAACATAACCTAATATAACATTAACTCACGCATATATCCTCGAAGGGGTAGGCAAAGGTGCTAGCACCCACATTTCGCCAGTTTAGTGGTGAACCTATTGCCATTAACCGGACACTTATATACCTGCGACAAATACACACATAACTTCGAAAAGCATCAAAAAGTCATTGGTGTGTCTTATGGTTAAGCCTGGGATCGAACCTTAGACCTTGTCTCAGTAGTCCATTACCCATACCACTAGGCTACCGCGGTTTTTACCTTTTATAGGATTACAAAATCTTGTACTTATTTCTAAAGTTGGTACATAATTTAAATATGAAAATATACATAAAAGGACTGAAACAGAAGTATTGACTGTAGCACAAAAATATACCATCAGGTGAAATTACAGTCCACGTTTACCCACTCTATGTAGTGTACTCTATAATTTCTCTTTTCGTTCTCTGTCCCTATATCCCTATATCCTTATGTATGCTTTAATCTTTAAAACCACGCAACGGATTTTGATGCGGTTTTTTTAATAGATAGAGTGATTGAAGATTAAGGTTTATATGTATATAACATCATGCTACAACAAACTGATGCGGAGCAGAAGTAAAAAATGAAGCAAAAACGAGGTGACGCAGACGAAGGTGCGCGGATCAGATAGTAGCCTATAAAAAAATCAATCCTAACTATGATACAGACTGTCTAAGGGTTCCGCAAAGATCACACATTGAAATAAAAACTGTTTCTGCTTAGGCTTTCTTTTAGTAGCTAATTCAGCAGTTACCATGGGTGCTGAAAAGTTCAAATTTTTATTTATACCAATTCGGTGGGTAATAAACCCGTCACTCACCTTATGGAAAGTGGTTACCGTGACCTGTGAACGTTTCCAACACTAGAGGCGTCACATTCGTGCTGTCATCCATATAGAGTGGATATGGGACGTGGAAGGGGGGAGAGGAGGAGGATAAGAGAGTCTCTGTGCTGTCAGTGTAGAAGACAAAGAAAGGTTATTTCGTCTGCCCACTGACAACACAAAACCTCTCCAGTGAGCTCTAGCTACCCTGCACACCCCTAGAAACTCAACAAAAGGTTATTATTAGCCGTGGTATTCTGAAGGGCGGAGGTACTTCCCTAGTCGGGCTCAATTAGGATTGGAGATACCTTCATGTCTCCGTCAAGAAAAGTGATCTTATTTCTAAAAGCCTTATTAATTTAGAATATTGACTTGTAAATCCGTTATTACTGAAGAGTCTACCTAGTCTGTTGAAGCAAGTCCACATACTATGAGGGTGTGCACAAGTAGCTAAATTATTCTATGCTTTGTATCTACTCCACCAAAGGATATTTCATTAAAACCTTAAAATAAGTTGTATCTGTACTGTGTAGCGGTGAATAAATGGATTCGGGGGTTTTGAGAATACCCTAACAACTCGTTAAATAGATTAAATACTGTTCTACTTTCAACGAATATTATAAATGTGACAGTTTGTGAAGATTTTCAAGCATTAATATGCTAACTTAGTAACTTAGTAGTTGGAGCCCTGAAAAGTCCAACTAGCCTAACAAAACTTCGATATTTGGTTTGGTTGTGGAAGTCCAATGGCAGTCGCTTCACGGAAAATATCGAAGTTCAGCCGCATCTTAACTAAACTAGAAAGCCGAATAGGCTCTAAGAATGTGTGATACCTATCGCCACTAATCTTGTAACTAAACCGCGAAAGAAACGAGGTGCTGGCGAATTGTATTCACATTTTTTTTATTTATGAAATTCACCTCGCCTGATGTTAAGCTGAATGCAAAATCTCGTAAAAGAGGGTCAACATTGCAAACATGTACAGTGCTACATGATGCTCAGCTGACGGCCTCACCAGGTGCTTTTTCACGCCCAGCTTAAAGGACCTGGGACTGTAGGAAGAAGGAAAAACAATATTGGTAGATTAAATTTTGTCCACCGCCGCCGCTACATCCCGGGTTATCCTCAAAAGATACAAATCATGCCTGTACCTATCTATGAAATATTAATACCTCCACATTTCAGTATAAATATATATTTCATTTTTTTTATAATACTTTTAGACATTTTCGAATTACCCTAATTCAAACAGTAACCGCTACACATGTAAATGTTATAAACGTGTTGGTACATCTCAACAAAGTTAGATTGGCATCGAACGAACTCTGACAGATCCGTCGTAAAAACACGACGACTAATCGCTACGACTGGCGATTTGTCGTAACGGAGACAAAGACCTTGTCGTATTATTATTAATTTAATTTAACTTTTCATTTTATAGATTATTTTTTTACTTGGAATATAATGGGTTATTATTGTGAAAACTATTGGATACTTGTATAGACAAATATCCTATATAATTTCACTAAAGAGTGAAAAATAAAATTGTATGACTGAACTCTAAATAACTAGCCTATGCCCGCGGCTCCGCCCGCGTGACTGTCGGTTATCGCGACCTAAGCGCCATCTGTGCAACTTGAATTCTAAATTACTAATCATAATTCTAGTTCTACTTAACCGATTGCGATCAAACAATGGTAAGATTTTAAGTTGAATCAAACCCCTTCAAACAAAAAAATATCGCACCGAAATGAGTTCTGTAGTTTTTGCGTCCAGTCGTAGTTTGGTAGTATCGATAAATAGATAGAATGATAGGGAAGAAGAGAGAATGGAAACAAGAAAGGACATAATCTGTTCATTTTTACACCACTAATGAGGCAGATAAGCACACGGTCCACCTGATGGGAAATGGTTATCGTGACTTATGGACGTTAGCAATGCTACAAGCATCACACTCGTGCTGTCCTCCTGTAGAAACCTTCGAAAAAACACATAAAGTAATCGCTTTGAAAAACTCCAATAGGGAGTTTTTCTCTCTTATTATCTTGTTGCATTAAGTGGGAATCGAATCGACCTCTAACTTAGCTATAGAGTTCTTTGCCGCTATGCCACACAAACAGGATGAACAACATTTTGTGTGGCATAGCGGCAAGGTTCAGGTTCCACTTCCCATCAGGTGGGCCGTGTGCTTGTCTGCCACCTAAGTGGTATAAAAAAAACATAAATCGTCAGTAGCAAGCAACTGGCACGTATTTCTACTACTACTATGGCTACTTAACAGAGAACAAGTCCATTGCCATCAAACGGGCGATTTGATTATGAGCTGTTTACTATCAAATAGAGTACAACATCTCTATATATCTAATTGACGAACGAACTAACATACAAACAATTTATTCCTTTTATATTACGATATGTCTTTGTTTTTGTTGAACATTATTTACAACTTGTTTTTATGCCGAATCTTCGGGATACAATCAAAAGTTGTTCACAGTTCAATCAAACTTTTTTAAATGGCCACCCCGTGCGTCATCGCCTACCCCACAATAATTCCATTTTTGTATTATCGCTTTTATATTTCGCGATATTTTTTTTCATTTTATTTTTATGTACGATTGTTAAAAAGTTTGTAACCTGTTTCGTGTTCAATTAAAATTGTTATTATTATTGACAGCTGTAAAATAGAAGCAATTATTAGACATGATTTCGATTGGAGTATACGTCAATGTATATCACGTCAATTTGACTTCACCTCGGCTGATGGTAAGCTGAAGCCAAAGTCTCGGGAAAGACGGTCACCATTTACAGTACAGTATTACAATGATGGATGACTACATTGCGAATTTAGCCTTCAAATAAACCGCAAGCATAGCTCGCTCCATAGACCGCTGCGCGACTTTTAACTTATGAACTAACCCCACAGTCAGTGTCTATGTTTCGGCACCGTAGGTCAGGACTGGAAGGATGTACTGGTAATCAGACATCGCCTTATGACTGGATATTTTCTCACAGAAGCCTCTATCTGTTATATAAAAATGAATCGCGAAATATGTTGGTATAAGTAGAGTAAGTAAGAGTAAATTTTTTTCTTATTTGTTCCTTGAACTCTACGGAAGGTTTTTATGCAGCAGCGGGAACGGGATCAGAAGTACAAGCAGCGCGATCAGAAGTCCACGCGGGCGGAACCGCTGGCAACAACTAGTATAAGATTAAAAATTATGGCATGTTCTTGTCGGGATCATCTAAATATGCATCCCACTATTCTAAACGATACATAAAAGTTAAGTTAAATTTCGAATCGAAAACGTAACCGTAAACACAAAAAAAACAAGCTATAAAAGTAATTACATAAACACAAACACAAGGATTTCGTTCCTACTGATTATCACAAGAAAACGATAAAAGTATTGTCGCGATTCAACTTTAACTTATGTTTGAACATAACTTTACGTTTTAAAGCACTTTTAAAAGTAAATTGCAAAATACAAATTACCGAATACAACATCAATATCGCATTCAGACAATAATCGTCAGTTCGTTGCTTAAATGACCTTTTGGGGATGGTCTAAGGCATGGACGTATGTGGTATAAACAATAAATAAACACAGTTTAAACTATGATCGCTAGCGTTTAACATTAAAAAATATTAACAGAATATAACATAACATAAACTCACGCCTATATCCCCGAAGGGTGTAGGCAGAGGTGCTAGCACCCACATTTCACCAATTTATGTTTAGGTCCCAATGTAGCAGAAGGCAAACCTTTGGCCGTTAACCGGACACTTGTAAACCTGCGATAAATACACACATAACTTTGAAAAGCATCGAAAAGTCATTAGTGTGTGCCATGGAAAAACCTGGGATCGAAACCGAAACCTCGTCTCAGCAGTCCATTGCCTATACCATTAGGCTACCATACTCTAACAGAACAAAGTTATTCATAACATCGACATAACTTAGGTGGGATCGGTTCTCTAGTATACCTAAGATGCGGCTGAACTTCGATATTTTCCGTGAAGCGGCTGCCATCGGAATCGAAGATCTTAATATTTACATCCTATCCCATATAAGTATCATTTAATTTTAATACTGGGTGCAAAAAGGATTGAACTACCGGTAGAAACTGGAATTATTATTTAATAATGAATTTGGCAGTATAATCCAATCGTTAATTCCAGCCACATCTAAAACTTTGACTCTCGAGACTGGGGTCCGCTTTTAACAGTCTAACTAAGGAGTTGCCTGAGCTTTTCCATAAATCAACAGCCACGAACGATGACTTATGTGCTCTTTGAGGCACGATCAGACCAATGCAAATAGCCATATTCATACAAACCGCACCGAAGTATCCTGATATCGAACCCGCGCCCCCGAATAGTACTGCCACGCCACAGAGACTGTAAAACTCGCAGGTTGAATGAGATGCAGACGGTGGAATGAGGTGGATGAAAAGCAGTTGAAAGCAGCAAAAATATTTACCGGTAGAAATATTAACAGCGGAAGGAAACGCTAAATTCGACTCACTTGTACCACACAAAAACAGTAATGTCCACTTTGAATTATAATTATTGCCCGGTTAATGTATGTCTTCTTCAGTTAAAGCATTGGGTGTCCCTATTTTTTTGTTGTCGAGCTGTAATACAAATGGCCGACCCGCTGCGACGATATTGGAAAAAAATATTTTTTTACTTGCCTTTCCGATGTGAAGTCCAATGTCACCGATGTATTTCCGATCTTGTTTGGGCTTTATGTAAATTACTTAATTGTTTTTTTTATTTATGGCACGTCAATTTGACTACACCCGCCTGATGGTAAGTCACCATTACAAACACGTTGTGTTACATTGGTGGTGCTCAGCTTGACGGTCTCATGCTTTTTCACGCTCCGCTTAAAAGACCCGGAACTGTAGGAAGAAGAAAACACGGGAGCTGGTAAGGAATTCCAAGACTTAATGGTGCGGCAGAGGAAAGACATATTCCACGCTATATAAAGTGTGAAATTGGAATATCTCTACGAGATCGAATCAGAAATGAGGCGATCCATGTTGTCGGTTGGAGATGCAGACCACCATCCAACGGGTACCTACTGGTAATTCTGGCTATATCATCTCGCGAGGGGCTGTCTTATGCCTCGTTTACAAGTACGTGGTCTCCATTCGAGAACCTTGAGTTTTCTTATGAGGCACATAGTAAGGGTCCACGTCTCGGCGCAATAAATCATCACTGCCAATACGCTCTGATTAAAGATTACTTGCGTCGAACCAAAGTAAAGCTAATATGCAACTTATAAGAAGATTGTTCCCAAAAAAATAAAATAATTAGGTATTTGATGAGGTATTATTCAATTAGGGTACTTCAAAAATGTACGTACCTAAATGCAACATACATCTAGTTGTGTGTTTTGATTTCCTATATATTTCTACTATCCACTTAGCCCTAAAAAATCGCATTATCATCGTATGTATATATTACGTAGCGTTAAAAGTAAAAATAACAAGTCCTGTCCTATAAATTCAATATTAGTCATGTTTGATATTGAAATTGATATAGGCCATCGAATTGACACATTTTGAATTCAAATTACGAATTCGATGAACGCGTTTTGTTCATGGCCGAATAAGCACCGCGCGTTCAGCCAGAAAATGTATTAAAAATAATTATTGGCAATTTATTTTTACCGCATAACATTCGAACCGTAATCTCTATTCCATTTCAGTTAAGATTCAATTTAGAATGAGTTTTCTTTTTATAAGTGTCTTCTAAATTTGTGTATTATGTGTTCGGTAGCAGATCGACCAATCGGAAAGATCAAATCAGAATAACACATTCCGATGAAACGGTGCAGTTCTCAATGTTTTTGAACATATCAAAGAAAAAAAAAGACATTTAAAATCGGATGTGTCCTAAGTAACAACTTATTTTTATGTATTATGTCTATAGCTTGTAAGTTAATAGGATAATTTTAATAGTTACTAACATATTGTTTTATTTAAATAAATGTTACATTGGCTCAAAGTAAACCCCACCCCATAAAGAATTATAAAAGCGAGAACTGGGATAACAAAGAGACCGGAAAGAAATACGATATTATACCAAGTCATATGCAATATATTATATAGATAAACATATTGAACCCTGCGAGGTATTAAGCTCTTAGTAGAAGACTAGTGAATAATATAAATAGCGAGCATAGCATAGGCCGTGGTTTTCCCAAGCGACTACAATATGGGGTTCTTCAAGAAGGGCATTAGAAGGTTTCTACAGGATAGGCAGCACGTGTGTGGCGCCTCTGGTGTTGCAAACGCCCATAGGCCACGGTGACCGCTTCCCATCAGGTGGGCCGTGTGCTTGTCTGCCACCAAAGTGGTATAAAAAAAAAATAGGCTTTGACCTCAAATTGAAGGCGCTAAATAAAAAAAAACTAACAACTTACAGATTTGAATTAAGCAACAGACATAATATTAACAGAAGAAATTGGTCCCCTAAAATTAGCACTCTGCCCACTCGTCTTTCCAAATATTTGAGGCACGTCCCCTGATATTGGCCTAAATTGAATGGGCTGAATCTACCCCCTACATATATGTTCATATATCTTCCACCCTCAAATTTTTCACAGCTGTATTTTTTTATATTACTTAACAACACCAGAAGCGTCATGATACCGTTCCAGAAGGCATTTCCAACTCCCTTCGTATTGTCTCATTTTCTCTTTTCTTCCCATCTAACAGTCTACATATGGCAACACTCTTGGTGTTAGAAACATACTTGGACCACAGTTAACTGATCATAATGACTTCGAATTCGTAATGTTAAGGATTCGAGAGAACGGAGCATTGTGATTGGCAGTCTGCCTCTTGTGAACCTGTGTGCGTGTGTAGCCCGCCAATCGCAATACTCCGTTCTGTCGATACCTTTACATTACGAATTCGATAGTATTTCGTGCTACTGTTCCTCAATCACGCACCTACCAAGCATGTACACAAGCAGTTGATTCCCGAGTCTTGAATACGTGACAATGACATCGAGCTCCGACTATCGCGAGATGCATCGAGATCCCGAGTTCGTTCACTTCTCAGAAGGTTGACCTCAAGCAAAAGGATTGAAAATTGGATACGAAGAATATTCCGTACGTGATTTAGTTTTATACCGATTACGGGATATAGAGGTTATGTGTTTAATGATGGATTGCCTATCTTTGAGGGATGTTTTCAAGGAATTGTGTACTACTTCTCAGTAGGGTGGTGGAAGGTATATTAATATGTAAATCGTAAAAAGGGAAAGGTTTGTGGAGTGAGTCCTACGTGAATAAGATTTGTGTTTGTTTTATTTACGTTAAGGTTTTAAGTTTCATTTCAATGTGCAGCTCCCATTTGTAAGCTATAAAACATCACCAGTACCATCGTTGTGTAATTCCCGGCTGCGGAGACAGGCATAGAGTTTTTTTTCTTTTATTAATTTGATTGACGATCTCCGTGGCTTGGCGGTAGTGATCCCGACTGCTACGCAGGAGGCGCGGGTTTGATTTCCCGCTCGGTGCAAATATTGCATGAAAATTAATATCTGCATTGGTCTGGGTGTTTCTATGTATAATATGATACATTTACAAAAAAAAAATATCTATGTATGTTTATCCGCATTCTAGAACACGTAACGTAACACAACCTAGTTAACATATTCTTACCATGGGTCTATCTGACCTTGTGTAGATTGTCCCAGAATATTTATTTATTCATTGTATTTAATTAAAAAGTCCCCGAAGGGGTAGGCAGAGGTGACCCACATTTCACCAGTTTATGTTTAGGTCCCAATGTAATAGCTGGCGAGCCTATTGCCATTAACCGGGCACTTAGAAACCAGCGATAAATACACACATAACTTCCGAACATCGAAAAGTCATTGGTGTGTGCCATGGTAACCTGGGATCGAACCCGAGACCTCGTCTCAGCAGCCCATTACCCATACCACTAGACTACCGCGGTTCCACCTAAGTACATCCCATTTATAAATGATCTCTTAATTCTAATGCAAGAGAAAATATAAGTGAGTCCACCATGATACACATTAAGACATTTGTTATTCGCGATATACTATTAGTTATCCCGCGGCTGCACTCGCGGGTTCTATGAAACACCCACACAGATATGATAGGAAAGTGACATATTAATGTTACCGCTTATGTAGGACTGGATGTGCTTTCACAACTGAAAATGTTCGTCAAGTCTACTAAAGTAATTTCGTATGATCTATTTAAAAAAAAAATTGAGTGGAAGTACTCGACGACCTCCGTAGCGTGGCGGTAGTGAACGCGACTGCTACGCAGGAGGTGCGGGTTCGATTCCCGCTCAGTGCAAATATTTGTGTATACGAAATTTATGAATATCTGCATTGGTCTGGTTGTTTCTATGTATAATATGTATGTATTTACAAAAAAAAATGTATTTAAGTATGTTTATCCGTATTCTAGAACCCGTAACACAAGCTAGTTAAGCTATGCTTACCATGGGTCTAGGTGACGTTGTGTAGATTGTCCTAGAATATTTATTTATTTATTTATTACTTCTTGCTACGTATACCCGGATTACCCTACTAATATTTTCCTCTGTGCATACCCGGGTTTGCTGGAAGAGAACTCAACCATGAGTTAAGCTCGCCTTTGTACATAACATCTCACGGTATTGTATTTATATCATTTATGTGTACAATAAAGAATAAAATAAAAATAAAAATAAAATAATATTTACGTGAAAGTTTGTAAGTATGGATATGGATGAATGGTTGGATGGATGGATGGATGGATGGATGGATGGATGGATGGATGGATGTTATTCTGTCACGTAAAAACTACTGAATGGATTCTAATGAAACTTCACAGTAATATAGCTTATACAATGGAATAACACGTGTCTACAATATGACATCCATGCAGGCAGAGCCGCGGGCAGAAGCTATGACAAAATAGATTGTACCTACAATGCAGAAAAAAGTAATAGAAAAGTGAAATGATAGATTCAGTAGTGGAATCGATATCGCCAAACTTACACATGCAACCGTTAATAACTACTAATACTGCCCTTAATGCCAAATTAGCTCAAACCATACACGAAAATATTAATAATTGCGCATAATTTGAATCAAAAATTAACGCAAACAGCTTGAATATTTACGAAATAGTTTAGACTGACGACGTCAGTGCATTCTAAGAAAATTATTTAAAACCTTAATTTTTAAAATGAGATTCATATTGTCAAATTTGTCCTTTGTTGCGTAAAAACGCACAGCAATGCGGATACCCTGTCAACTTCACACTTCCTCTTGATTTTGGTTTTCAATGATTGTAGCCAATCACAATTTCCATTGCTAATATTCTTTAAAAAAACCTTCATTTAAAATGCGGTCCTAAAATACTCGTACGGGTGTTTTGTGATTTTTTTTTATTTAGGACCCTTTCATTGGACTTCACCTCGCCTGATGGTAAGCTGAAGTCAAAGTCCCAGGAAAGAGGGTCACTATTACAAACACGTAAAGTGTTACAATGGTGGCACTCAGCTTAACGGCCTCATCAGATGCTTTTTCACGCCCCGCTTAAAGGACCAAAAACAAGGAGCTCGTAGCAGTACTTCCAGTAAGAGGTAGAGCCATGAGTCGCAGTCTGTGGTCGCTCTTCGTGTGGTCAAACAGTTCGTTCTTTATCCTTTGTCTATGCTTTATGTCCGCTATTAACTGAACAACTATTGTGCACTACAATTGATTAATATTTTATGCATTATTGTTTGAATAATAGTGATTAAGAAGAGCGTAGGCGAGGCAGATTTTTACGTTTAGTGCTTCAGGTAACCTTATATGGTGGTGACTGCCATCTAACCTCTAAATACCTAAGGAATAGGCTGCATCGGAGTCTTGGTTTGTAGGTAAGATTGGTTTACGCCGAAAGTTGTGGAACTCCATACGTAAAAATGTCTAGAATTTGGATATGGATTCACTCATTTATTTTAACAACTTTTAGTGGAGTACCATGTTGATTAAACTGCAATTCGAAGGATAACTAACTGACGAAAAAGATTTACTCATAGTTTTTTTAAAACTATTTATTCAATGAATGATACTTTCACGGAATCGAACCCCATTAATTTTATCTTCAGCAAATCTGACCATAAATTTGTGAAGTGTATAAAAATATTTGAAAAGACTAATGACCATATAAGGAATGAAGCTATAAATTTAAATAAAAGATAATCTATTAACACTAAAACAGTGGCCCGTTTAAAATACCAATGTATGGATTTAAGATTTATTTACATTTGACAAAATCTTTGAAGATTTTCACTTAAATGCAGGGACTTCTGAAACATAACAACGAATAATAGTACTTATTTTGATAGGGATAAGGAACGTTTTTATTTCGAAAATAGTAACACTAACTTTGTCAAACAAATAAGTTACCAAGTAAAATCATCACATTTACATTTGAGTTATTATTTTGTAGATTCTATTTTGTAGGTCATAAGGTTGTTTTTGGAGTTATATAGAAGTATATAGGTGGTTTTTCAGTCAGGTATTTCTTACGTGCGGAGGGTCTGTGATAAATAAATATCCACATAGTTTGACAAATGAGGGAACACTACCTTTATGGTGGCGGTTTGACTGAAACACAGACCATAAAATGTACAAGAAATATTTATAAAAGTTAAATAATTAGATAAATTACAACAGAATATAACATAAACTTACGCCTATATCCCCGAAGGGGCAGGTAGAGTTGCTAGCACGCAAATTTCGCCAGTTTATGTTTGGGTCCCAATGTAATAAGTGGCAAGCCTATTGCCATTACCGGGCTCTTATAAACCTGCGATAAATACACACATAACTTCGAAAAGTCATTGGTGTGTGCCATGGTAAAACAGTTCATTACCGTATGGGTAATGGACTGTTAAGACAAGGTCTGACGAGACGAGAGATGAGACTGACATTAGGCTACCGCGGTTCTCCCACCCATCTGTTTCGAGATAACCCACTTCGAAGTGTTAACACCGCTGATTTCACACACATACATAGGCCACGGTAACCACTCCCGAACAGGTGAACATTGTGCTTGTCCACCACCTTAAAAAAATCATATCGAACATCCATTCATCATAAACCAATACAACAATCATAAAACCATATTCAGATTCAACTTTGTAACTTGTAAAACACACATGGAATCCACATTAGCCGATTAATAAATTCTGAGAAGTTTGTAATAAGACATAAATTTGAATAAAATATACCATATCGGTTGTTTTGATCTTAAGTGTGTTCGGTCGTGTTCACCATTGTTTTAGATGGAAGAGATTCGAGGTTGCGTGATGTTGGATGGCTCGTAATGTTTGAATATTGTTTTTTGTAAGCGTTGTGAGGGTTAACTATCAGAATATCAGGGCGTTGACACTGGTGGTTACTGGTGTCGTGATTCTGACTATGAACAGGTTAACTTTCACAAGGATGCTGCTATTCTGTGGAACACGCGCTGGCTGATGACGGTTCCGGTACGGTCTTCGGTCGGATATAAAGCTTCATATTTCTCCAGACGCAGGCTAATTTGTCTTCTTTTTCATTCTTGATTCTTATCTCTGAGGTATTGCTGAACTATGTGTTTGACTGAACTTTTACGACTGACATCTGACCTTCAGGATAGTTATATCGAAGCATTCCAGTTATCTAGAGCAGTCGTTACCCGTAAGCGTAACAATTGCTATAAATTATTATACAACATACAAATATTTTATTATTTTTGGTCACACTTAGACTGGAAAACCAACCTCGGCTGGGTTGGAAAAAGGGTCGTACTTCGGAGAACATAATAAACCGTCGGTTTTGCCTGTCATATGAACCATCTATGACAGCCGTTACGAGTAGTTGAAGCTTTAAAAAAGTTCAACAACTGGTTTAACTGCAGTAGGTACTTTGATATCACCTATAGGTTTTGGAGGTCAGTGCAGTTGCTTTACAGAAAAATCGAAAATTAGCCGCGACGCAGTTAAACCTAAACATGCAAACTACGGACGTCAACGCAATGATGATGATGATGATGATGGTGAATAGGATTGAGAAAAGGCCGTAGGGGTTAGAGGAGATAATGATCCCTTCTAATCCGTTCAAAAAGATACTCCCACACAGTAGCAAATACAAAAGAACAACAGTCTTATTACAAAAAAAAAAACATTACACCAAAACATTGTCTACAGAAAATAAAAAGCAAAGAAAATCTCACAATCCCATTCTCTATTAGCGAATTGCATTGCACTGTGGAATAATCAAAATAATGACAGGCGACCACCGCATAAGATTCGATTACTAAAACTACCTAATTAGGACCACGATAGAAACGCAAGGAAATTGCCTTCAGACCGAGATCACTATAATTGCAACGTGTTCAGGCTACTGGTCTTACGAATATCTTGCCACACTTTCCCTCTCATCAAAAATCATATACGCATCCCTTTCCATCCTTTGAATTTATAAAATTTTTGATTTCGGAACGAGTCGATCGAAATTCGATTTTATTTTAATATAGTGGAGTTGAATTTCGTATATTTTTGTGTATTGTATGAAATTTCTATTAGGTTGCATGCCAATTGTAAAGGTAATAACCCACTGATTTGATTGTAATGATATGCAATACGTATATTCGATTAGTTTCTTTTTATGTGCTCATAAATATATGGGTGGGCGAAGGGTAGGGCTGCCGGCCTGCCGGATAGACGCAGGTTCGATATGGGGGCATGACGTATTTTGCACGTACCTCTCTAAATAGCTATAACTAGCATTCAAAGTTTGTAATGACGAAATTTTGGACAGACTTTTTACTCAGGGTTGATAGGTTTGCAGATACTCCCATAAAAGTTCACACTCTTGTGTGGTGTTTTGGAATCCTGCTTTGTCTTATACGCTAAAGGCACAGTATTTCACCTAACTTTCATCCCTAATCCGCTCTACAGCATTGGCAGGTGTCCATAGGCCACGGTAAACATGTTCCATCAGATGTGTCGTGTGCTTCACTGCCACCTAAGTAATATATAAATGAGTCGTTTCAAGACAAAGAGTAGGGGAGCGGGCCTTGGGTTCCCATAGTACTTTACTCATGTCATGTTCATATTATTTTTCCTGACTGGCCCTTGTGGAGAAAGTAGGCCAAAATCTCTAATCCAGCATTGGGAGAGACCTATGTCCAGCAGTGGACTGCAGTAGACTATTTTTTTTTTTATTTATTTACTTCAAAACGTACATAGTTTTTACAGGCTTCGCCGAATACAACAGTGCAGTATACATATACTTACTTATAATTCATTGATTGACCCTACCCCAATCTAAGTTCAAATTCGATACCCGATATTCTACTCAAGCTTGTTTACTAATAATAACCAACCTTATTCACAATCAATAGATAAGTATTGAAGCTATACTTAGTCGACATTTATATTAGCAATCGTCAAGTCGATTAGCTTCTGTGGAAACAAAAAACAACACACAGAGACCGTTAAAAAACCAATTACACCTCAGTGAGTAATCGCGTT
This sequence comes from Pelosia muscerda, assembly GCA_963691645.1. Lineage (NCBI taxonomy): Eukaryota > Metazoa > Arthropoda > Insecta > Lepidoptera > Erebidae > Pelosia > Pelosia muscerda. The sequence continues at coordinate 13,166,991 of OY829118.1, forward strand.
TAAATTACAGAAATCGATTCATCGGTATTCGTCAAAGGCACCGCATCGATTCTTTTTACAGTCGTAATTATACTTTATGAATCGAATTATAATCGGCATAACGTTTGATTACTTCCGAATGTATGAAGTAGATATCGGTTGATTAATACTGCGAACAATGGCGTAATGGTTAATGCTAGTGAAGTTATAATACTTATAATAATTATTGAATGAGAAATATTCGTACAAAAGTGTTCCGAACTTACAAATCATTCTGCTTGTACGTATTGCCACATATCTTGGACCAATTTTATGAACCTATCAACCTATACATAAAAAATACATAAAATCACGCCTGTTTCCCATCTATCTCTATTTACTCTAGTTAGTAAATTTTTTTGATTGAAACCTAAACAATGTTATTTTCGGTGTGAAATCGTAAATAAATTTGTTTCAATTAAATACCTTCATACAAATTAAGTCAATTAAATACTACCTACTATTAGGCACAACACCCTTTAAATAGCATTGTTTTGTGAATTATGCCAATAAAAGGGTTTAAAAATCATGGTACCTACCGAAAAAGTATATTGATAAAAATGTAGTCCAATTTTGTTAAACTGATCAGTAGTAGGTATCCCCTGTTTTCGTTTTCGGGAACGATCCCCTAACACCCTGTATACAAATTCGAAATACTTATAAAAGTTTTAAATCGCCACATATTTGTTATTGAAAATTTATATTCGAAATGTATTCATAAAAGTTAATTTTTCCACATTTACACAATTCCACAATACATCAACAATAAACAAATAATTACGGAAAGGCACACAGTAGCATAGTGGGCAATGCTACTAAAAGATGGCGCTAGCGGCGGCTCAATTTACAAATTAAAGAGCGCGCGCGCACGTCCGTCTGCGCCTGCGCGCCGCCACTACGGCGCGGGCACACTATTCTACAATACGTTTACGATATCGAGTCAGTTAACTATACTACAGATACATTTTTTTTTAAATTTGAGATAACCTGCCGTGGTTTTCCCAAGCGACTACAATATGAGGTTCTTCAAGAAGGGCATTAGAAGGTTTCTACAGGGTAGGCAGCACGTGTGTGACGTCTCTGGGTTGCAAACGTCTATAGGCCACGGTGACCGCTTCCCATCAGGGCCGTGTGCTTGTCTGCCACTTAAGTAGTATAAAAAAAAACTGCACAGCATCCCGAATTCAAGAGCTGCAAATATGAATCTAGAACGGACTGAAGCCGCATTACTGTCGTTTTAGAGGGAATGTTCAACCAACTTATACTTAAGAGAAATAATCAAGTCAATTAAGTAACCTGGAACTGCCTTGGATAGCTTGAATATTTATTTTTCTTAATATAAAAGATACCTACATGAAAATCTATGAGAATAGAGCATAAGAATTAAGTACATGAGAAGAGGGAGATGAGAAATACAAATAAAAGAAAAACTTCCTTATCTATATAGATCTAGATTTAAATATTCACGCTGTTGCAGGCGCGATGATTGCACTGTGATCTTGGCGCTTGAAACAATGTCGAAAAATCGGTTACTGCATAAAGCAGCAAACATGGTTAAAAATCCCGTCAAATTTAATGGTGAATATAAAACATCATCATCATCAACATCTACAGATAAAAAGTCTTCTCCGAAAATTTTATGAATACCTGTCGACAAATATTATCGAAATGCAATCAGAATACGGCTTCCAACTTCGAAATTGAACTTTTATAGGTCTACCCTTCATCACAGACGATTGCATACAATATTGATTTTGCAGAACTTTTTTCGTTTGAAATGAAATGAGTCTGATAATGGTCGGAGCTACTTACGTTTTTAATTTAAATTTCAGATAAAAAATATAAATTTTCGAGTTAATTCCTATATATAACCTGACGGCACGAATCTTGAACCTAGGTCGTGAGAGAAGAGACCCTGGCGTGTGTGGTTTTTTTTATCTAACCTATGATGGTAAGATTTGAGATAGTATACCACCGTTGCTATTCTTAAATACGGCACTAATAGCGTACTGCCCATATAGAGCGCATGTTTAGCAAATTTTGTGTCCAAAACTCGTGCTTGTAACTATACCACACGACTTATCATTAGCTTAACAAACTAAAATATGTGTAAGTTATAGTTGACAATTGGAATTATTGTTATATGATTTCCCGATCACCAGAAAAAATCTCATCATAGAGTACGAGTTAATCATAGAGTACGAGTTTAAAGGCACCGGTTGGCAGGTGAGGGTTTTGGCATCAAAATCCTTGGTGGAATCCTATAACCTTCTACTCTCTTTTGAGGATGACTTCATTTCAATAAAACATTTACAACTAATTTAATTCTCAAGAAATTTAAAATAAGAATTAGGTACCTACCTCGAAAACGCCTCAAGCAATGACATTTTGAAAAAAGAATTAAAATCTTTCCAATCGAATAAAATCACGACGCAACAATTTCACATATGACTCGATTCCAACAAAGTATACGATGGAATCAAAGAATCGATATAATTCACGAGATCCGACAAAAGTCACTATCAATACCTGTTTACGACTCCCACGACTTTTTTACCTATTTTTTGTTCGAATCAATAGCCAGTTGACATTCTAAGTTTGAAAAAAGAATCCTATTGTTGTTGACTCTTTTGTTCGATTCGAATTCAAAAGATTCATAATCGGTATCAACTTTATTGAAGTCCGTTCGTGGAGAAATCTCTGGTGTACCGTTCAGTGATTGAAAAAATCAAGATTAGCGATGTATAGAAAAAAAATACTGTCAAGTGCGAATCGGATCAGCGCACTAAGAATTCTGTACAAAATTGGATTCAGAGACAAAGTTATACTATATAAACTGCAATAAATTTTGATTGCGCTGATTTAGAAGTTTGATTTTGAAGTCAGATCTAAGTTTAATGAAGATAGAGCATGACGGTATCTCCCGTCCCAATTGAGCTGTATGACTGGGGAAGTAGGGCAGGGGACCCTACAGAATACGAAGCCTAATAATAACCTTGTGTTCTACTCCCGTTAGGTAGGGTAGCTACAGTTAATTGGGGAGGTTTTGTCTTGTAAGTGAGAAGACCGAGGGCTTAGGCTGACAGCATTTTGTGGTGGTATGAAGCCCTGCTTTGTCTTCAACAAACGTCCATAGGCCACGGTAACCACTTTTGCATCAGTTGGACCGTGTACTAATTTGACACCTTAGTGGGATAAAAATATCACAGACTATTTCGACTTCATACTTTTATGCATTCCTAAAGGTCTTAACAGACAGATAGACGGACAACGAAGTATATGGAGGACCTATAGGGATTCCGTTTTTATTTTAGAACGGAACCCTAAAAATGAGAATTTAGGATAATTATGTTTTTGTTGAAGATGTGTGAGGAGCTAAGCAGTGCGGTGTAGTAGCGGTGCTTATCAGCTATTCGTTCATCTTCATCTTCCTGAGTTCTTGGTTACATCCAAAAATTACATTATTGTGTCAGGTTTATTGATTTTTATGAGAACTATTTACCTTTTAACCTCCCAGCTCTGGGAGGAATATCTGCGTCAGAATAGTACCAACTAGTAGGTAAGGTGAGCTTGTGTACCGGTCGGCCTAGTTTTATTTTGTTCGGTGGGAGAGAAGCACACAGCCTACCTAATCGAAAGTGGTAACCGTGGCCTATGGACGTTCGCAAAACCTGAAGTGTCACACTCGTACTACCAACCCTGTAGAGGGAGGGAGAAGGTTAAGAGGGAGAGAGGAGAGGCTGTCAGTGCAGAAGACAAAGCAGGGTCATTTACTATCACATAGCAGTGTCCACTTAAGCCCTTGGTCTTTCTACTGACAACACCAAACCTGTCTAGTGAACTGTAGCTATCATTTTCACCACAGGGAACATAACACAAGGTTATTTAGACACTGTATTCTGTAGGGCAGAGGTCTATAAGCAGGTATATAGGTAGCGAGAACATGATTAGTTAGTGTATTCAAATACGAAACTGCAAATGATTCTTCTATCAATCTTTATACATCTATTTTTTTCAAATCAACATAAAACACTTGCTAACAATGTCCTCACAAGCAAATGAGACAATTGTTCATCAACCACCTTAATATCAACATCTACAACCTTATTACAACTCGCTAAAGTTCAAATTACAACGACCTTATACAAGAAAATGGCATCTGAAAAACTTCAAAAATGCTAAGGGTGGATTGGTTTTTAGTCAACTTAGGTTACGAATGACGTTGAACTATGAACCTAAGTCCATTAAGATAAGGTTCATTATTATTCTGGCATGTGACTGTGTAGTAGCAAAGTGTCGTATCCCTAGCATTGCTTTATCAATCATGTAGACAGACAAAAACGTCTGCACATCGAACTGAGAGTCACTTACGTTAATGGACGCAGCCTCCTCCAGCCACAGTCGAGTTCTGTTGCAATTCTGAGGTTTGGCAAAATAAAACTGGTCAAATTGATTGTTCTTACACGACTACTCAAAAAAGTGAGTGTAATGTTTTTAGATTACATGTAAGAACATGTTGAGAGTAAAAGTGCGAGTTTTGCCTGGTGGCCTCTCTACACGTGGGTCAACATTTTTTTTATAATATCACGCCTATATCCCCGAAGGGATAGGCAGGGGTGCTAGCACCCACATTTCGCCAGGTTATGTTTAGGTCCCAATGTGTATTTTAGGTGGCGAGCTTATTGCCATTAACCGGGCACTTATAAAACTGCGATAAATATATACATAACTTTGAAAAGCATGGTAAAGTCATTGGTGCGTGTCCGACTTAACCCTTTGCTCCGATTTATAGGATTGCTTAACTACTTCAAAATCAAGAGGAAAGGTCGTACCAGGACACCAACTTGCACATAAGTTTACTTTGAGTTTCAAGAACGTGGTAGGACTATCTAGGGTCGAGGCTCGAAGTTCGAAGCCGAAAGTGTCTATTGAGACCTTTCACCAATCAGATTCTAGATAAACCATAGGACATTGAACTTAAACCTTCCGTTTAAGATATACATTCTACTCGAAAACCGCTACTCACGACTATTCCATCTTAAATAGGTAATTCTACTTTTTACCAACCACAAATAAATCAAATTATGAATACGTCACGATGTAATCGTGTCATCTGTCGGACATCAGGCGGGAATCGAACCTATTGTCTCGCGAGTGACGGATATCTCAATACGATGTTTTATGGGAGTCGATCAGTATTGTCGGCTTATGTTAGTCCATCTGGATCTGGCTTTGAATGAGTTTTAAGTAGGGTGAAAGCACTTGTTTGTCTCCGTGAGTAAAAAGTAGTTAAAATTTGTTTTTTAGTTCGATAAAGATTGCAAAGTTACTTAATTATTACTCACAGAAGGCATTTCTATAGAAAAAACTTGAATCTGTAAGGTACATAACATGAATAATCCACATTTAATAACCTACACATGGCCGTCTTGAGTACATTATCACTTTAGCGGATCACAAACTTTGCTCTTGGATCAAATATAGATCTGAAAAAGTGAATGCTTCGACGGAATTCGAAGCCTCATCTTGATACTGTTTTGAGCAATCAGCATTTTAATAGCTTTAGAATTTTTTTTAGTACATTTGATCTCGGTGTCTGGTGCTAGACCCAAATAAAGCATATAAGTTCTAGATATGCAGACAAACATATTTATTTTGTAAGCAACTGATATAACAATCCCAAGAATAATCCTCTAAACCACTAATAAATTATTAGAAAACAAATCTTATTCTTTAAACTCTTCACGACCGTCAACTGGTACATCCACCCTCCTCTACTCAGCATACAATAGAAACGCGATATTTTATTGTCAATGTTAAATAAAGTCATTATATTGATTGAACGGTGCCTATCTTAATTTTTTGTCGCTTCGGCCAACTTCGGTACAAATCGATTCTGATGGACGACACACCTTATTGAGATTACTAATTGTCCACATACACACAATACAAAATACTTTGACTCTTATTACAAAGTCATAGAGTTTAATATCGATTACAATTCGAGTTTCAAAATTGTATATTTTAAAATTGTTGTAAGACTTCCCTTTACGTTTTAATACAGAAAAATAGGCGTAGAAATCGCATACAAGTAATATGGTGATCAAAACTTTGTAATATTTTGCTTGTATTGAATATTTGACGTAAACATATTCAGAACTATTAATATTGTGTCGATGTGGATTGCGGTTTTTGATTGAGATATTTTTATTATCGGTAACCTTTGTTGGATTCAAAACTGTTGTATAGTTGGATCGGATCCATAACGTTGAGTGGTATTCTGTTATTGTAACCATATAAGTAGGATCACAAATCTATCTCTGACCTGGGCACATATTCTAGTAGTTAATTGTCAGTCATTGTCAAGCCACTCTAGCTCTTACAGGCAACCATAGGTGAAGTGAAAAAGTAGGAGAAAAGTGTTTCTGGGCATTTTGGTGTGCAACAATATTATTATTATTTTTCCATTTGTCGGCAACCATCGAATGAGTTAGGGTGGCAATATTCTTTTTCCATCAGTTATTCAGCAGGTGTAAATAGTTCTTTATGCCAACCCTGTTTTATTCCATTTTACCTCCAAAACAAGTCCCTCACCGTCTGAGACACCCAATAAGTATAAAATGTATACAAAGTTAAGCCCCAATAAATTAATGTGGTATTAAGTGTTGGGCAGCCGTCGAACGTTGTTCGATTTCAAAGATTATCTATCACACAGACAGTATCGCGACTCAGGGATCTTCCGAGCCAGGCGGTGGCCATATACAGGCTGTGAACGTTTCAATAGGTGTTAAAAGATATCTTGCAAAAAAGGGAACAGACTTGACAAAAAGAGTTTTTCAAAATTTCTAAAGTCATTTGTTCTGAATCACTAAAAAAACGTCAATATCCACAATATTTTATTAGTTAGCAAATGGACCACGGTTTTTTTTTATTTTATTTATGGCACGTCAATTTGACTTCACCTCGCCTGATGTTAAGCTGAAGGCAAAATCTCATGAAAGAGGGTCACCATTGCAAACACGTTCAGTGCTACAATGGTGGCGCTCAGCTTGACGGCCTCATCAGATGCTTTTTCACGCCCCGCTTAAAGGACCCGGGCCTGTAGGAAGAAGGAAACACGTGCGCCGGCAAGGAATTCCAGGACTTAATGGTGCGGCAGAGAAAAGACTCACCGAAACGCTTGGTTCTTGATGGAATATTCTGTACCGTATGCGATACAGAAACAAAACAAAACACGGCCCCGGCCTGAGAAGACTCCTGCAAGGAACTCAGTCGGTTTTCCTATTTTTGTTGGTCTTTGCAGTAATGTCTTCATGTGTTTTGTATTAATGTACCGTCACGACTAGAGAATAATTTACAAAATTACTAATAATCAGGCACATTTTCATAATATTCGCGTAATTATAATTATTCACAATTTTGCAAATATTCACATAATTATAAGAGTGCACATACTAACAAACTGTTGTATTATTAATAATTTTATAAATAAGTTAATAGTTTACAATTATTTGCCCATTATAAAAATACCGATTAACCTGGGTGGTTTTACCTAATATGGACTTTACCTTACGTATCATTTATGGCAGTGTCGAACGCCTAAACCTTCCCTTTTTAATCAATTCCATTGTTCTTAATGACCTGGTTTCCTTCCTTTCCATTTCTCCTGTACCTACTGCAAATATTCACAACCCCCAATAACCACTTAACTTACTACTTACTAATTATTCTATAAAGAATAATAGCAGACATCAATGACCTGGTTTCCTTCCTTACCATTTCTCCTGTACTGCAAATATTCACAACCCCCAATAACCACTTAGCTTACTACTTACTTACTATTCTACTATAAAGAATAATAGCAGACATTAAAACAACAGCCTGTATGCGCACGCGCAGTGGCAACAACCCGATCGGCTTCCACCGATCGCGTCTATCACTCCAATAACGATTATCTCGATCTGTAGGCGAGACTAATCATTTTTATCTCGAGGAAGTACAACTGTGATCGATTGCTATTGGTGGCTAATAAGGCTTGTTTTAGGTAGCCGGTTCAGAGTAGCTCCGGATGCTGTGTGTACTTGTTTTATATTTTAGAAAGAAGGATTGTATATTTTGAAGGATGATGCAGGTTAAGTTTTTAATTAAGCTTTTAGACTTTATAAAATTTGGTACATCTCCTAAATTTGGGCTGCTAAATTGTTTTGATGATGCATTGTCCGTGATAGCATTTTTTTCCGTGTGCAAAAACCCCATGGATACCAATATCACCGCAGCCAGTGAGAGGGCCGTCACCCCAAGAACCCGCGTTCATGAGGGACCAAGGTCTGCAACCTCCTACGTACGAGTCACCTCCGCTCATCGCGGGCTGTCCGGGTCCGGAGTCTTCCCCGTCCCTTCTTCTTCTTTCACGCTATCGACTTGACGAGAGAAGATGAATTCTTTTTCGCTCTTATTACATTTTCTTGCATAATTGTTTTTGGGTCGTCAGCTCAGTACGTTGGACGGTGAGCTTGGGTGAAGTCTAAATAATAATGGCTGCCATCATAAATGTTTTTCCTAGAGGGGCGGTCATTCCACTAAAGGACCCATGACTGTAGGAAGAAGGAAATGAGGCTCTCTGATTTCATGAATGCTTCGTCCAAGTAAACATAACCTTTCACTTAGTCTAAGTATAAATCTTCTTCTCTTACCTTGTATTTCTAGAAAGTACACGAGTCAAACAATTTAGCTTTTTGATATTTGGTGTTAATAGTATTATTATATTGAACTTATTATACCTTATTTAAATATTATGGCAGCATTAACGTAATTATGTAGTCAATTATCATTAGTCACAATTTTTAAAGCAAATTGTAACCAAAGTGATTAGTCATTTTTCGTATTTCTTTGATAAAATAACAGTAATTTTTCACGTGTCAAGTAAAGGCATCTTCTCCTAAATCTACCATCAACCAATACGATCAACATAGATGAAATTGGAGGGCCAACGTCCATTCATACATTCCTATACCCTTACTAATCCCATTCATCCACAAAATAAAATGAATCCGAACGGAATCGAACAATAATATCGATATTAAAATTTCGAATCGAATTGATCGTTTGGTACGTTGATAAATGAATCGAATACAAAGGTGGCCAGTCACCGGACGTTCGAATTTTAAAATAATAAAAAAAATATCACTGCTACTGTCCGCTTTAACTATTAATCAATATTCTTTTGGAATCGACAATCTTGCAATAACTAATAAAATAGATTCTACTCTTAAAGCTTAAGATTGAATTTTGGTTGACAGAGTTTGTTTTAAATGGTATGTTCTTTTCGCTTATTTTTAAAATAAATAAATATGAATTCGTTTTTTGCTTGCCTTTAGACTACCGAATCTTGTAATGGAGAACTAATGTCTCAATTTAAACCTAAATACATTTTAGTTTGTATTTTAATATATTTTTAAAGCATAACAAAACAATTCTAGTATCGCAGATGCATAGAATATACCGGATTGATAGAATTCATTGACCTTTCACAGAAATAAATTAAAAGTAGACTAGAAAGACACATTACCTACCCAATATCAATATTGTAGGTTTTTCATTTGTAAACAAAAACTTGAACCTTTTCAATATCGAATATTCCAAACTCAAAAAATCAAAGCAATTTCAATTACCACGAACACAAACAGTAGGTATTCTAAACGACACATACCTACTAAAATTAGTTGAATACAAAAAGTCACTTGTAATAAAGAAAGTAAAAGTACATAAGTCATTATAGAAATAACTCCTAATAATATTAAGTCAATATTGTTCGATTTATGTCCGAATAAGAATATCACAACGAAGACCGTATACGGCGGGCGCTAAGCAGCAATTATACCGACATGCCGTCCATCAATTGATTTACTGATCCTCAAATTATTTATTAGAGGGAAATATTATTTATAGACTGTTGGGAAAGGGGTGTAACTCTGAGTTCAAGAAATTTTAGATTTTATATTATTTGTTTTTATTGTGGGCGTCGGTAACTTAGGACAATTACTTATATACCAACAACAGCTGTTGTGAATCCACTCCTAACGCAAACCATCGAGCTTAACTGGAGAGTTAGAGGGATTATTGGTAATTTTGTTTGCAAATTCTTTGAAATAATATAATAGAAAAAAAAATGTAATTTATATCGGTGAAAATGATGATGATGACTTTTAATATTTGTTTCAGATACAATTTAGACTTTTAGTGTTAATGTGATTAGTTGTCCTAGTTTAGATATGAGATGTGTAGTTATAAAAGTAAGTTCTTAACAAAGGCTTGAAGTAGAAATTAAGTGAATTATGTTACAGAAGATATTGCTGGGAATGTAAAAATTATAAACAAAGAAAAAAAATCAATTATTGTGAAGATTTCATTTGAATATGTGACGAGGTCAGGATGAAGTTAGTTTATTGTCCTTGAAGAAAAAGTACAGAAAACCATTTACTTGAAGATACAGAGATAGGTTGCAAACATTTTCAAAGAATACAAATTATTTTTTTTAGGTGTTTTATAATTACAAAAAATGATTATAGCCCATTGCGTAGATATGTATTAGGCTTTTCACTTTTACAAAAAACCGCAATAATATTCATTTGTTTAATTACTTCAAATTTATACCCGACGAATTATAAATTATCTCTGCAAAATTTCTTTCACAAATATTTTTTTACCTTGGTAATTCAACAAACCACAGTAATTTTTCCGAATTTTAAATTTTTGACTTATATGTCTTTCTTCGATTGACACAAAATAATAATATAAATTTGAATCGAGAATCCGGGCCTGTAACTTCGCCCCATGAATCTTCGACATCCGCCAGGGAGGCATTTAATTTGTCACTGCTGTCAAAATAATGTAAACTGCTTAAAATAATCGGATGATATCGGTTTGGTTATCGACTTATCTCGAGTCGCACGTAAAATAAGTTTTCATTGGTTCACTGTTAGACAAAATTTCACGATCTATATTTTGAATTTAATTCTGAAATAATTAGCAAAAACGTTTTGCTACTACGATAGTTAAAATATGAACTAGGAATGCTCATCATTTATGATATGATATACCTTACTTATTTATTCGCTAGCTGATACGCGGAACTTTGTCTGTCTCACAAAAGATGTCTCCCGTTTTTGCAAAATCTTTTATTCCTGCTCCACGGCTTTTTATCATATCATGATGTACCTACATTATAGTTCTTCCTCCTTAATCACTCTATCCGTAAAAATTCACATCAAAATCCGTTGCGTAGTTTTACAGGTCTAAGCATACATAACGACAGACAGACAGGAAAAACTAACTTTGTTTTATATATTATTATGTAGTGATGGTTAAATAATTCATGCACTACTTTATTAATAAGCTCATAATAACATAGGTAGGTATTTCTATGAAAAACGTTTGCTGCATTATAACAGTGAATATTCTATGCCTAAATAAAAATTCATTTAGATTTTCAAAACGTAGCTAACATTGGCAGCATTTTAAATGCCTAAGATACTTTTGTCATAACTATTTGAATCAAATGTAGTTATTTTTGTTTTCAAAAGAATACTTATCATTTGTTGCCGTAGCCTCCCACGTATCGTCGCGCGAAACTACATTACCAATATAATAACGTTTCATTTTTGGGGTGTTAAAATGTTGCATGCGTGAATGATGCTTTTAAATTAATCATATTGACTCGACATGGTACGAGTAGATAGACCGACGCGACGCACCAGAAAAATTAGTGTTATAATATTTGATAGGAATTTGTAATAACAATAATCATAACAGTAATAATAACAATCATCAACAGTCCACTGCTGGATAAAGGCTTCTCCCAATATTGGGAGGCTGGCAATATTTCTACGCTGGTCAGACGGTTTGGTATTTCGAGTTTTATTTAGAGTTCTTTCGCAGTGATATCATCTGCGTTCTTTTCTGATTTCGTCTTATAAGCAATAAATGGGAAAATACATGAAGCATATGGAGAAATAATAGTGTACAATATATTATAATGCACAACAATGTTACCATTGAAGATATTAAATATAACATACTCTAAAACAGCCTAATCTACCAGCAAGAAATAAAATTATTCCTTAAAATAAAAAAGCAGTCACTATTATACAAATATGAAGTCGTAAAATACACTAGCAGCATTTTAGCACAATAATGTCAGAATTGATAAAATATGGCGTCCGAGTCAAAGGCCGTAAGGTTGGTACCTTAAGGATTATGTTGGCTATCGGCACCCGTTGAAAAGTTAGATCGCTCCTAATTATGATTTATTGAGTTGGTAACATTGGGGCCTGAATCGTTCGGATTTTGAACTTTTTATGGTATTGACATTAAAAAAAAATCTGTAGGTGTAAACTGTATTTAAAATGGTTTGTTGGTTATATAAATCGGAAACTGATTGATGATTTTTACAATTAAAAAAAAATAACATAACATAACATAAACTCTCGCCTGTATTCCCGAAGGGGTAGGCAGAGAAGCTAGCACCTACATTTCGCCAGTTTATGTCTGGGTACCAATAGCCACCTATTACGGCGAGACTATTGTCATTAATCAGGCACTTATAAGCATGCGATAAATACACACATAACTTCTAAAAGCATCGAAAATTATTGGTGTGTGCCATGGTAAAACCTGACTGGCAAGACCTCGTCTAAGCAGTCCATAACCCATACCACTAGGCTACCGCGGCTTCTATATTCTTTATATCTATAATAAAAATATGGAATAATTATATTACCTATAATTGGTGACGGAAAAACATCAGTTTCAAAGTGTTCAGGATCTACTTACTCTGTTTCTTTGCACTGATTTTGCAATCTGGTAGAAAAGCCTACGCCAGAGTCTCGTTGGTGAAATTCCCTCTTAGCGAGTAACAGTAGCTTTTTTTCTATTGTTTTCTTATGTCTTCAATTTTGCAGTCTTGTCTTAACATCAAAAATTCTAGTTGTCTATAACAACCTACCAGACATTGAGTCATCTGTTAACCATATTTTAAACCTTTTCCTTCCATAATATAACCCGTAGCGACTTTGTCATCACCAGTACTCATTGTTGCCAAAAGCGTAGGCGGGCGTCGATCGTCGATGTGTGTCCTTTGAGATGCGTTGATCAATGCAACAGATGCTAATATATTATTGCATAAATGTGTGAAGCTGCCATAACGTGTATGGTATTGTGATTAACTGGTATTGTAGTTGATTTAGTTTCGTTTGTTGATGACTGTAGAGAATTGCTCGTTTCATTTTCCTGTTACGTTGCTTTTGATAGTATATTTTTATGGCCCTAATGCAATTTTGTGATTAATATTCTAGAAAGTTCTGAAGCTAAGCCTGTATTATGATTAACATGTTTTTAAGGAAGGGGTATAATAAAGGTTGGATTGTGCTTTACCAAGATCTTTTGGATCTAAGCCAAACTTACCTACAAAGCGTCAAACATCCGCCAATTTAAAGATGAGTTTCTGAAGTAACGTTTCTTTGGACATTCAGAAAGTAGAGCTCTTCAAATATTACAAACCTGAGCATTACCTGATTGTCGTATTGAGACTGATTTAAATGTAAGCAAAATCGATGTAGGTATATAAAGTCATGTCTATCAACTTCTTCGGGAATATAGTCAGATGTCAATATAATTCAGGTAATCTATTTAAATTGTGTGCAAAACCCCTAAGCATTGAGTTGTGCAACTTGCATAGTTGAATTATATTTTGGTACAGTATACAAGATACTATAAATCCATAGGGAATTTACTTTAAATCATTACACTAGGCGGGAACTACACTTGCGATTTGTCGATACGATGATCTAAATGAATTTTGTCATACTTACACTAACATTGTAGATATATATATATTTTTACTTCATTTTTATTATCAATTATATTATTCTTGGTAATTATTTCTATGCGAGATCCAACATGATTTTCTTCCTTAATCCCAGTTGCGTCTGAGCTTCTCATTTCAGGGATTTCTCTGCATGTATTATGTTTATGCTCTCACTCAGAATAAGACAAAGTATGATTAGTAAGAATTTCACGAATGTTATTAAATAAAAGAATAATAAATATATATACGTAGCCATATTATTTAATTTATTTTAATTAAACTATTATATCGGCTCCTTTACAGTATAAAATTCATTGCAATAGAACGTTCCTAGACGCGCATGGAAGCCTTCAAATATCCACAAGGCCTTCCCATACTCCACTTTGGATACAAACACATGCTGTATGGCATTAATGTCTAAATTTTTGAACGAATATTTTCCCTGGAATAAAAATATTTATATCTTAAGATTATGAAATATTACTTTATACCTATCCTTTATGTCTATAGGTACAGTGAGCTACAGAAGTTCGTATACGATATGAAACAAAAATTTGCAACGCCATCTAGTAAGGAGTACAGTGGTAACCACCAATGTTACTGTAAATATGAAAATAACTTAAGCGCATTCAGTTTCTTTCCTTCCTTTTCTTCTTCTAATTGTATGTAACTGTCAGACCACACATTATTTTTCTTTTTATTCTTTAATTTTCTTCTACTACTTAGGGATTTTGTCTTGTCTTAATTGGATCTCAAGTATTGGATATCTTAAACCGTCTAGTGTCTGCTGTTATTTACATGTGAAAACTTATAAATGATCTCTAGTAATGTAAGTAGTAATGTAACATAGTTGTAATGCTGTTTGTTTTCCTAATAAAATAAAATAAAATAAAAAAGGTGCATTTTATGAACAGAGTTTTGGTTTCTCAATGGATTATAAATTTTAAACTGTATACGGGCATCTGTAGTCTGTACATAGACAAACAAAAAAATATTTGAAAATAATGCTGTTATCAAAAATAGTCATCGTGCTAACTTTCACTTTTACTTACTTTTGAATAAACTCGGCGTATTCTGTCATACTTGATGCCAGTGACAGCACAAATATAGGGCACTACTATGCCATGACACGCGGTATTATTTAAAATTATGGCTGCTTTCCACTTGCCGTTAACCTCGACGTATCCAAGCAATTTGCTCTGGAAGAAATTGTGATTAGTTTGAAAAAAAATATAATTACAATATAATGTTCTCAGTATTCTAGTTTTAAGAAGATTGGACAGTATTAATGGTGTGCATCTTTTTGTACTACATCTATTAGCTAAACTCCTCTCAGTATTCTTTGAGCCTATCCGATCCTCAGCTGGGGACGGTTTTCTAGTCTAACCAAGATACGGCTGAACTTCGATATTTTCCGTGAAGCGACTGCTTCGGATTTCCACAACCAAATGGGCGATATCGAAGTTCTGTAAATGATTTTAGATTGATATGGTCATTTACAATTCACTGTTAAATATTTCGGGATATTTACCATGTTTGTTGATTTTATGGAGCAACCGATATTGCGGCAGGGTTACAAACGCCAATTACCGTATACGACAACACCGTCCAACACCAGCGACAATTGCGTCGATTATCTATCGATTGCTCCATAAGATCCACAAACATGGTAAATATTCTGAAACATTTAACAGTGAATATCGAAGTTCTGTACAGTAGTAGTGGTAGCCTAGTGGTATGGGTAATGGACTGCTGAGACGAGGTCTCGAGTTCGATCCCAGGTTTACCATGGCACACACCAATGACTTTTTGATGCTTTTCGAAGTTATGTGTGTATTTATCGCAGGTTTATAAGTGCCTCGGAGAGCACGTTAAGCCGTCGGTCCCGGTTGCCATACAAACATCTATGGCAGTCGTTACGGGTAGTTGGAGCCCTCAAAAGTCCAACTAGCCTAACTTGGAACTTCGATATCGCCATTGGTCATTAGATCATTGGTTGTGGAGGCAGTCGCTTCACGGAAAATATTGAAGTTCAGCCGCATCACAGTTAGACTGGAAAGCCGACCCCAACTGAGTTGGGAAAAGGTTCAGGGAATGATGGGAATGATGATCGAAGTTCTGTAGTTAGGCTAATTATTAGATACTAGCTAAACTCTTCTATCTTTAGAAAAAACCTGCAACCAGGCTAATTAAAGATCACATCAACTCATATTTAAAAAGATAACTTTACCTACCTTTGCTTCTTTAGTATCTCTGATTATATTAATGCTACCACTCAGTAGCACATTGTTTGAAGTATTGGACAGTTTCATGGTAATTAACATGGGAGGATCTTTCATATATGGGCGGGATGGATTCTCACACACCTTAATATTTACTACAATTGTTCTAAATGGTCCCTAAAATTCAAGCAAAAGGAAATATTAAGTTTTCAAATGATTATGGTTTGAAAGAAGATAAATGCGGTTTATATAATTTTGCGTTCAGGCATCCACTCAATCAAAGAAGATAGAAGTTGCAGCGTGTCCTCACTTGCGAGAGATATGTCTTGTATAATCTCACCTCCGGCAATGAAAGACTCATGGACGGCGTGCGTTTTGGTCGGTTCGAGGCCGACATAAACACCTCCACCGACTTTTGGTGGGGGTGGTATCCGTGGGGATTTTGCGCACGGAAAAAACAGCGTGTCCTCACTGAATATGTGCATTTAACTCCACAGATATTTGGAACTTAAAATTAAATGAAAGGGTATTTGCTTACTGAAGTACTCGCAGTTATACCTAAATCAAGTGATAGGTAACTGAAAAAAATAAACGCAATATATAACGAAAAACACCAAACAAGCATATTGTGCTGCTGTTAAAAATACATTAAAACCGGTTTAGCGAAATTCACTGACTAGTTATTAATGGGTTCTCAGTGAGATAACCATAATAATATACATGTAGGATATAAAATATAATATGCAAAACTATATTGTAATGATTATCTATGATAGGAACAAAGTACTGGCGATAAATTTATTTTATTCATCAATAAATAGCACCCGATTATCATTCATCCCAGCTTATAACCAAATGGATCGTTATTTGCGTGCAATAGAATATAATGGTCAGTGTATGGAATTGACATGTGTTTTGACGTTTATAACATACGTTGACGATGGTCAAAAACGTCATAATCCTATTCTATTCTATTCTACAAAACAACGACCAACGAATTGTCACTTGTCTTGGGCGGCAGATCGTCTGGAAGAATATTGCTATTATTGACGTGATTCTCATTGTTTGTAGCAAAACTATTATCATCAGCCTTCATCTTAGTGATCTTATTAAATTAATAGTTTGCAAATTACTATATATTATAATATAATTATTAAATTGAGAAATAAATCATCCGATCTACACAATGATATTGTGAATAGATTATCGAAACTATTATGGTTGACTTGTTTCATTTAAAATGGAGAATCATTAAAAATATATAATGTTTTGTAATAGTGTAACATTACGCCAGTGTAATCTAGTAATTTGCAATAATGGTCCTACTGCAAGGTTTGACTATAATAATATTGATTTTATTTTTTACTTTGGACATAAGTTCAACTGATACTACAAAAGAGGCTACTTCGGTAAGGTTATTTCTATCAATATCTATATCAAATTCAAGATGATCTACTGCTGGTTCATAGTTCATCGTATTTTTACCATTATCTAGGTCATAACCTAAATTGAGAAAGAACCAGTGTGAAACATCCATCACGGTCATCATCTTTGCTTTGGTTCCACTTACTTCTTCTCTTCCTTTTCTGTTTGGCTTACATAATTTGGAAGCCAGCGGTAGGGCTTCGTCCGTCAATCTAAAGGTCACATCAGTTTGGCTTCAAAGGCCACGATACAACATTATGGTACTAATTTTATTATGGCCGTTGGAGCTGAAAGGTTCTCGAATGGAGACGGCGTACTGGTAAAAGAAGCGTGGGACGGCCTCCTGCGAGGTGGACGGATGAGGTAGTCAAGGTCGTGGGTACCCATTGGATGCAGACCGCCTCCAACCGGTCGGATTGGAGGTCGATGGGGGAGGCCAATGCTCAGCAGTGGACGTCCTGTGGCTGAAATGATGAATTAGTATTATTTTTTTTGTTTCAGGGTCCTTATAAGTCTTACATCGTAAATGTAAAATCGTGTGAGAAACCAGCTCACCCATATTTACAAAATCCCCCAATTATGGCAACGTTTACTGTTTACAACATTTCAGAACGCATTGTTCTAAATTGTGACCTCAAAATATTTAAGGACACGAAGAATGTCAAGGTAGCTTATTTATTTTTGTATGTTATACAGTAGTATGTGGTGTGGCAGTATTACGCGACTGCTATGCAGGAAGCTCGGGTTGGATTCCCGCTCAATGCAAATCTTTGCACTTGTCTGGGCGTGCCTCAGGGAGCTCTTTAAGTCATCGGTCCCGGTTGTCATTTGAATACTGTATCTATGGCAGTCGTTACGGGTAGTTGTTGCAATAAAGAGTCCAACAACTGGTCTAGGTACAGTTCTTCAATATGGCCTATAGCCATAGATTTTGCCCCAACGTCAGTCAATCTAACTGGACTGGAAAAAAAGAGGACCCCGGACTCCGAGATTACAGTTTCGGATACAACCGGGATTATCGTTGATGATGATTGTAGAATTAAGTGTTGTTTCACATGACCCTGAAAAAAATGGGCCAATTTTTTCAATATATGGTATTCTTCTATTGTTACACTCTATAAAATACAAGTTTTTTCCAGTATAGAATGAAACTCTTCATTTGGGAGAACGGGAAATATAGACCGAATCATATAATGAATGATATTGGATGTAACGGAGTACTGCTGCATTACGTTTGCGCGGCTCTCAGTGTCAAGTATGACAGAGAGAAGTGTATGTTTCTGAAGGTAATAGTGTTATGATTTTTCTTGTACATACATACATAAATGTTCATGCCTGTAATCCCCGCAGGGATATGCAGAAGTGTGTTAAACACCCACATTTCACCAAGTATGATTTTTGGTTCCACGTAATAGGGGGCGAGCCTATAACCGCCAATCGGGTACTTTGTAAAAAAATGCGTATGCCGAAAAAAAATACGTAACTGAAAATATTGCAGCTAAATAAATTTGAAAAAAAAAATTTTACCTGATTCCTTGGTATGCGGTGTAAAGCGCAAGGAAATGAATTACGAGCTTAGCCGCACAAACCCTGACAATTAACGTCTTGGAGAGAATCAGTTTTTTTCTGATAGATACCATTTTATTGGAATTCTTCTGCTGTATTATCTATAATATAAACTGTCCCACCTAGCCGCTGTGTTAAACTGCATATCCTACCGTTGCACGAAAGAAGAAGAATCTCTGATGTAACTCTTCTTCTCAGTGTTGCTCAGGGTGGGATCGACTGTCCTGGGCTTCTCTCTGAGATTAAGCTAAGAGTGCCAGTTAAAAGATTACGTAAGAATGTCTTATTGTGCAGGCCTCCGTGTCGCACCAATTTCAGAGCGAATAGCTTTCTGCCTAGAACTACTAGCGTATTTTACCAATTGAACGTGGACAGTAGCCTAGATCTCTTTGTTACCGGTAAACATTCTGCTAGATCTTGGCTAACGAAGTGTTTTGTAGAAAGTTGTTAACGATTTTGCTTTGTATAATTGTTGATATAACTGTGGAAGCTTGTAATTGGCTTATACTAACCTAAATGTTGTGTATAGATGAATGTAGCTGTAAGCTCCCCAAATAAAATAAAATAAAAAAAAATAAAAATAATTACCTCTATCCTACATATTAAGTTACTTGCTCCAACTAATTCTTTTTCGTCAAAATTTCAGTATTTAAAGCGTAAATGAGGTGACGATTTATGAAAATTTGTATGGAATTCTGTTAAGAATTTACTCTCAGATGAAGCCAGGAGCCGGGCCGCTAGCCTTGTTTTTTATATCCCACTTAGGTTTTTTTTTATTTTATTTTTTATCTATGGCACGTCAATTTGACTTCACCTCGCCTGATGTTAAGCTGAAGGCAAAGTCCCAAGAAAGAGGGTCACCATTGCAAACACGTTCAGTGCTACAATGGTGGCGCTCAGCTTGACGGCCTCATCAGATGCCTTTTCACGCCCCGCTTAAAGGACCCGGGACTGTAGGAAGCAAACCTACACGCGACCTACCTGATGAAATGCCGTCAACCATTCGTACTGTCGAATCTTTTCGAATAACCCCATATTGTAGTCGCTTGGCAAATCACAGCAGTCCTGCTGAAACTAATTTTAATTGTATGCTTCCAGGGACAATATGCTTTAAACAATTTAGATTCAAATGCCCTTATGCACATCTGGGCAACAAAATTGGAGTATGGTAAGATGATGTCGAGAGTTGAAGTATTCAACACAAAGTTGGGGACGTTTTTCTGCACTGAGTTTTATACGACAATCGTACCCGCATAATACGATTCTCAACTATACTACTTAGAATTAAAATATTGCATTATGAACATTATCCTTCAATTACAAAGTGTGGATTAAATCCTTGTTTCATTTTCTTTCTATTGTGGTTTTTCTTTTTCTCTTTTTTAATCATTCCAAAAATTCCTATGGATACCCCCTGCCACAGCCGGTTGGGGAAGTTATGTCGGACTCGCACCGACTAAAACTTTGGTCCTTACTAAGTAAACTACGTCTTTGGGTCCTTAGTTGCCGGAGGTGAGATAGTAACCAACATATCCCTCGCACCTCTGCAGCTCCAGGGCCAATTCATTCGAGATGACCCTCAGGTGTAGAGACCAAGATGTCCCCGTCTAGCCCTCGGGTATGTGGAGGCGTAATCGTCGTTTATCTTGTATTACTTATCTATTATTTGAGCAGGTGATAAGTAGGTGAAATTAAAAAAAAAATACAGATACCATAACTATGGTGTTTACAGTGTCTGGTTAAACACACTTTAATCTTGTAATTTTTTAAGTAATATGTTATTATGATATTAAAAATATTTCCAATTCATCTCACGGAATCACTGAATATTATATTAATACAATAAAATACGTAGATAAGGTATTTCCTAAGTGAAATATTTCAAGTAAGAATTAGGATGCCATCCATCTATATATGTAAAAATGAATCGCAAAATATGTTGATAAAGTGCATAACTCAAAGACGGCTGGACCAATTCGGGTAATTCTTTTTTTAATTTGTTCCTTGAACTCTACGGAAGGTTTTTATGGAGCAGCGGGAACGGGATCAGAAGTCCACGCGGGCGACAACAGCTAATTTATCATAAAGGTAAATAGTAGACGTTTCTTGTCTGCCTGGAAAGCATTTCCTGTGAAAACTGCAAGAGAAAACTAAACTTTTAATTATTGCGGTTCTGCTTTCATCATGTGACTGTCAAAATCAAGATTATTTGACATTTAATTTCATATTTAAGTACGACTGAATATTTATATATATATATAGAGATATATTGATAGTTATTCAAAACAGAATTTTGAGTGTAGAGGCGTACAATATACGATACTCGACATTCACGCGGGTGAAGTCACGGGTGACAGCTAGTTCTAATATATAGACCTGTAAATAATCTATGTAGTTTTGAATGTGATGATTATATTTATGTATTGTCTTAGGTTTCAAACCTGTTACCTGTCGATCGCTAGTTGAATGCTTTCCACTAAGCTTCATTGTAAAATGTCTTTGATTTTAATATAATTTTTATAATTAAGTATATGAATTATTTGTGCTATTTAATGCCAACCATTTTTACTATAAAAGTTATTGTTTATAACTAATTATAATGGACTAAGAGACTGTAATTATCTTAAAGTCATCTGGTGTAAACTCTTCATACTAACTACATAAAAAAATATTTTCAAATTTTTAGTTCAATTCTTTATTGTGTTCTTCACTTTTTCATACTCATTTATGTCTAATAGTTTTTTTTAATAATAACAATGATGTTAAACAGATCTGAGTAGATTATTGAATCTATTATGGTTGGCTCATTTGCTACAGCTTGTTAATGCCACTAGCACTTATGTAACAAAAAATAAAGGGCCATTAAAAATATATAATGTACTTTTTGATAGAAATTATCGGTAGTGCAATCAGGATATCTGGTATGATGTACCGACCATATTATATAATATTAATATTACTTTTCGCATTGTATAAATTTTCAGTTGGTGCCGCAAAAGATTCGGTAAGAATTCTTTTCCAATATTTCGTATTTGGTAAGAATATTTTCTGTTCCAATATTTCGTATTTGGTAAGAATATTTTCTGTTCAAATATTTCATATTTAGTGAGAATAGTTTCTATTTCAATATTTCGTATATGGTAAGAATATTTTCTGCTCCAATATTTCGTATTCGGTAAGAATATTTTCTGTTCCAATATTTCATATTCAGTAAGATTATTATCTATTTCAATATTCAACCTTATGTATACATAGGTATAGTGCAAGAATTTGAAAAATAAAACAATTTTGTAGATCTTTTTCATTTAGGACATGCCAATTTAACTTTATTTCGCCTGATGATACCATCACCATCTCTACAAACGAATTTTTTAAAGACCGACTTAAATTTATTTTTGGTCTTCCAGAAACACTTTTAGAGGTTCAAATTATTGGGTTTTGTTTCAAAGTTATAAATTATAATTAATGATCTTAAATAAAGGGTTTATACACAAGTGTGTTTTATAGCATTTCATTGTTTCAGGGTCCTTACAGAGCCCTAATCACAAATGTTACACGCTGTGAGAAACCTTCTCATCCATACATCGTAAATTCTTCCATAATTTTATCATTTCAAACTTTCAATGATTCAGGAAACACTATACTTAACTGTGAATTGACCGTGTTAAGGGACACCAAGAATGTAAAGGTACATTTATTTTGTTAATTTTAACTATTATTGCTCGTATACCCACTGCTTAAAAATAATTTAGAATAAATTTAATGGTTATGGCATAAATCAACCATATTTTGTAAAAAAAATAATTAAAAGCGGTATTTTAGACTTAGATTTTGTTTTTGATATGGTTGATCTATAAAATTTAATTCTCAATTAACTAGAACCTAGTTTAGGAGAAAGGGTTTCTTATGAAAAGAAAGCAAGAAATATTTATGTAGAAATAAAAGTTGACACAAATAGTATAGATAATTACATTAATAAAAGAGTGTCACAGGGTTCGATTTTGGGTCCATGTTTATTTGTTTTCATGGAATTTAATACAGCAGATACAGTTATTCTTAAACTTTTCACTCTTAAAATGCATAATTTTTTTTCAGTACAGGCAGAAAATCTATATTTGGGAACACGGCAAATACAGACTGAACCATGTAATGAATGACATCGGGTGTAACGGCATATTGCTTCATTACATTACATCGGCTCTCCATATCAAGTACGATAGAGAAAAATGTATACTTTTGAAGGTAAAGATCGTACATTTTCATTTCATCTAGATTCCATTACAAGAACTTGAAGTTTAAAATAACTTGCGTGTTATTCCTCCAGGGTTCTTACTCTATAAAAAATTTAGACGTTAACGCACTGCAGCACATGTGGTCATCCAAGTTGGAATATGGTAGAATGTTATGGAGAGCAGAAGTATTCAATCCAAGGTTGGGAACGTTTTACTGCAGCGAGTTTCATACAGTGACTGAACCCATTTAAACTTTTACTAATGAAAATAATATGATCCTGAAAATTATATACCTCAAGATTGAAATGGCATTGTTATTTTACCTAGTTTTTTTTTCATAGCAACCATAGCAGTGAATTAGTCTGAGATCTGGACGCTTATAGGAGCAAAATCTGTCTGCTATAATACTTTTAAATCCGCAAGAACTACGAGGTGTTATAAATTGTATGTGCCTGTTTGTGTATGTGCATGTGTGCGTGTGTGACTTTGTGTGTTTGCAGCATCATAGCTCTTAAACACATTATGGTGCATATTGAACAACGGAGACGATAGTACCTCCCTCCCAATGTCGGAAGACGCTACGGTCACGTCCAAATGTGGTGAAAGTAACTCAGTTGAAGGTTGCTCAAAGGCTTTTCATATATAATAACTGGCAGACGGCGCAGTGATCTGTGCTTTTACTGCATATTATGAGTATACGTCTTCATTGTGCCGTATATAGTATGTGTCTAAGTATAGATGTGTCGATACATAATTTCAATATTACTCATCACCTATTTACATTTTTTTTCAGCATTTTTCTATTCTATTTCGGTAAGGTTAATGTATCTAAATAAGTTAAGATAATGATGAAACTAATGATCTAAGTGTAGTTCACTCTATAGTAAGAGAGTAATTTCAAATTTATTTATAAATCGACATGATTGAAAGGTCATTACTTACAACTTAGAGTTTTTGCACACTAGTAATACAAAAAAACTCATTATGTTGTTTACATACTGTAACAAATCACTATTTACAAATGAGCTACACCTAAACAATCTTTATAAAGCATGCTTATTATACAATCACCAGCAAATCACGAACAATATGGTGGTATACGGTTTTAGGCTAAATATCTCGTGTATAATAATTTTTAGAGCATCTATTATTTTAATATTATATTTTATCTGTTCATTAAGAAACCCGCGGTAGTCTAGTGCTATGGGTAATGGACTGCTGAGACGAGGTTTCGGGTTCGTTCCCAGGTTTTACCATGGCACACACCAATGACTTTTCGATGCTTTTCGAAGTTATGCGTGCGTCATCGCAGGTTTATAAGTGCCCGGTTAATGGTAATAGACTCGCCACCTATTACATTGGGACCTAAACATAAACTGGCGAAATGTGGGTGCTAGCACCTCTGCCTACCCCTACGGGGATATAGGCGTGAGTTTATGTTTAGGTATGTTAAGAAATATGTATTCAAAAACTCAGGTAATAAAAGTTTGGATTTGGACACCTTGATCTGATGCTTAGTGATTGCACTGTTCTAGACTCTGCTCTATGTCAAGTTGCAGATGTCATCATTCTCTGAGTCTATTCCCAACTCAGTTGGGGTTGGCCTTCTAGTCTAATTAAGATGCGGCTGTACTTCGATATTTTCCATGAAGCGACTGCCATCGAACGTCCTAAGCACGACCAGACCAGTGTAAATAACCGTATTTATGCATACAAAAACTGAGCGAAGATTGAACCGCGCTTCCTGCGTAGCAGTCGCCTTCACTACCGCCAGAGAATGTATCAAGTTGCAGTTGTATGCTTAGAAAATTACGCTGCTGCTCTCTTCCACACTACACAAATCAAACTACCACAATAATGAGATTTCGCCAGGACAAAGAAGAGAAAATCAGATTAGGTTGACTTTTGCATTGACTCCTGTGACAACAAAATCTACTTACACACACATATTTAATTCTGTGCAGCTAAGTTATTTAAAATTAGATGCTATACCACATTTCTATGGATCATCATACCCAATCACTAAACATCTTGCCTGGCCAAAGTTACATTTATTTGTTTCTAATTGCTCAAAGCTAAATATTAATTCTTGGGCCCCTTCAGAACGGCAATCTCGAGTGCAAAGAAATGTGATAAACCATCGTATCCATACGTGAAGGATCCTTCTGTTATTTTTATTGTACATGTCTACAATATTTCTAATAAAGTCATACTAAGTTGTAACTTTACTGTCTTGAGAGACACTAAAAATGTGAAGGTAATATTTTTCATTTGCACCAACCATATTAAAACTTGTATGTAAAATTAAATCATCATTCCCTGAACTTTATCGGGTCGGCTTTCCAGTCCAACTGTGATGCGGCTGAACATCGATGTTTTCCGTGAAGCAACTGCCATCTGACCTCCACAACCAATGGTCCAATGATCAATGGCGATATCGAAGTTCCAAGTTAGACTGGTTGGACTTTTGAGGACTCCAACTACCCGTAACGACTGCCATAGATGTTGGTATGGCAACCGGGACCGACTGCTTAACGTGCTCTCCGAGGCACGACCAGACCAGTGCAAACAGCCATATTCATGCATTCAACTCTTTGCACTGAGCGGAGATCGAACCCGCGCACCGTGCGTAGCAGTCGCGTGCACTACCGCCACGCCACGGAGGTACGGACGGTGTATGAAAAATTAAATAGTAGACAAAAAGAAATTTTCTTAGAACCGGTTTTTTATAGTTAAAGAGTTATTTTCAGAGCGGCTCATAGCCATATAACGTAATAGTAGTTGAGCCGAAATTATTTGTTTTGAACAAGTATGAGTTCATTATAATGGAAACTACTATTCTTTTAGCTCAGAATGAAAAGCTATATCTGGCTAAATAACAAATGGAGACCAAACTACATAATGAATGACGTTGGGTGTAATGGAATGCTTCTGCAGTATATTTTGATGTCTGTAGGTGTCAAGTATGATAAGGAGACATGTATGTTTTTGAAGGTAGAATGTAACATATTTTATTTTATTTAAAAATTTGCACACACAGAAAAACAATACTTAAATATTGAATGTTGACAAGTAGGTACAATGGCACTGCTTATTTCTCCAAGAATTTTTTCCCAGTAGACCGGCGAGAGGAGATCGTGGAAAACAAGAAAACAGGTCTAAATGTGTATGGTAACTAGAGAGAAGAATTATTATCTTTGAAAACGGAGAATGATGTGTCATTTTCCTAAGTATAATTGAAACTAATATTTTTATTCTAGGGCCAGTACCAAATGGATAATATAGATGTAAATGCAATACAGCATCTCTGGACATCGAAAACGGAACACGGGAAAATTATGTGGAGATCAGAATTTTTCAATCCACGGCTAGGAACATTTTTTTGTAACGATTATTATACAGTGACAGAGCCCGCTTAACTTTTCTCTTCTGATGAATATAATTTATTTATAAAACAAAATGTCCTTTCTATTTATAACCTTTATGTCAGACATCATCAGAGGTTAACTTAAGACAGATATATATAACCTAGACTCAGCCTCAAATGTGTCTCGAGGCAATAATAGTGCCCGAAATACGGCAACAGGATTACCCCTTTATAACTTGGCACCGAATATAGTGATTTTTGAAATTAACCAGTTTATATAATAGGTGTAAGAAAATATTGTTATCCTAATTTCAAAGGATATCTGATACGTTTAAGAGAGAATAATTTCAATGCTCAGTGGTATGGGTAACGGACTGCCGAGACGAGGTCTCGGGTTCGATCCCAGGTTTTACAATGGCTCACACCAATGACTTTTCGATGCTTTTCGAAGTTATATGTGTATTTAATCGCGGGTTTATAAGTGCCCGGTTAATATAGCCCGGCTATAATAGGCTGGCCACCTATTACATTGGGACCTACACATAAACTGGTGAAATTTGCATGCTAGCACCTCTGACTATCCCTTCGGGGATATAGGCGTGAGTTTATGTTATGTTATGTTAATTTCAATACTATTTTTGGATGAATGCACTAAGTATAGTAGTGTGCAAAAACTCATTAGGTTGTTTAAATGCTGTAACAAATCACCGCTACAAATGAGCTGTGTCTATAAACGTTTATAAATGTTTTATCGTAATTTCACCAGTACATCGGAAGCAATATGGTTGTTAATGATTTTTGGCTCAACTTTTCTTGTTTTTTGTTTTTTAGTTATTGTTTATCATTTACGGATTCTAAACCATCGGCTGCTTCGGTAAGAGTATCTTTGATTTTATTACTTTATTATTATTTTTCTGTTAAAATTACATAAGCAGATCGGAATAGAATTTTATTGTTTATGATTTTATATCAGCGTAGATTCTATGTTCAATAACAGTAGTTTCATGAAGTTATAAGGGGTGATTGATTTTTATTCTTTGCTTTCCCTTAATGTTTATAGAAAACAAAGAATCAATTTCAATTACAAGTATTAAAGGCCCTTTACCTTGGTAGGAACCTCAAAATTTTAGAGAATAAAGTCAAATATATAATGTGCTAGTTGCAGTATCAGAATTATCGATAACACCTTTTTACGAAGCTTCAGAATCATCTCACACTTTGAATTATGGACCAAATGTAACGAAGGTTTTTATCCACACCCCGGTCTTAGATTCAGGGAAGGTTTCAGATACAACCAACATCAAAGCTAAAATAATGATGAATCAAACTCAAGATACTCGTACCAAGGTTAAGTCTGGAAATCATGATAGTTATTCTGTATTTTCTACTACGTCTGCTTTACCTTTAAAGATTACTGAATCTCTTAAGAGTAAATCACATTTTCATCAACGATAAACATTTTAATTTATTCTAGGGCCCCTTCAGAGCATCAATTTCGAGTGTAAAGAAATGTGAAAAACCATCTTATTCATACATGAAGGATTCACCTATTCTCATGTTATCTGATGTCTACAATGTTTCCAATAAAATCGTACTAACCATGAACCTTACTATCTGGAGGGACACTAAAAATGTAAAGGTAATATTTTTCATTCGTATCAAACTCATTTATGTACACTTGTACCACAAAAATAAATTCTAGACAATAACAAACTGTCTTGGAAACCGTATTAATATTAGTAAGATGTTTTCCAGGTGGTCCAGTTATATCGAATTATCCATGAAACATATATGCAAAATGTTATTCGATGATATTATTAAGAACACAGTCATCATTCTCGGAACCTTTTCCTAACTCAGTTGGGGTCAGCTTTCCAGTCTGACTGTGATGCGACTGAACTTCGATATTTTCCGTGAAGCGCCTACCATCTGACCTCCACAACCAATGGTCTAATGACCAATGGCGATATCGAAGTTCCAAGTTAGACTGGTTGGACCCAATTACCCGTAACGACTGCCATCTATGTTTGTATGGCAACCGGAACCGACGGCGACGGCTTAACGTGCTCTCCGAGGCACGACCAGAGCAGTGCAAACAGCCATATTCATGCATACAACTTTTTGCAACTGCGATCGGAATCGAACCCGCGCCCCGTGCGTAGCAGTCGCGTGCACTACCACCCGGCCACGGAGGCTGTGTATGTGTATATGAGGAGTATAATTATACTGTGTTCCTAATAACACAGCCTCCGTGGCCGGGAAAACATAATTAATTATTACATTCTTTTAGTTCAGATTGAAAAGCTTCATCTGGGCAAATAATAAATGGCGACCAAACTACATCATGAATGACATTGGGTGTAATGGTATGTTATTACAGTACATGGTCATGTTTGTTGGTGTCAAGTATGATAAGGAGAAGTGTATGTATTTAAAGGTACCTGGCATTTTTATAAGTTGTTCTATAATTCGTTTTGTCATTTTCTCAAGTATAATGGAACTAATATGTACATTGTTCTCCTAGGGACATTATTACGTAGGTAATGTTGACGTAAATGGGATACAGCATCTTTGGACGTCGAAAATGGACTATGGAAAGATGATATGGAGATCAGAATTCTTCAATCCGCGGCTAGGAACATTTTTCTGTTATGATTATTATACAGAAACTGAACCTGCTTGAGAATAAGTTTTGGATATGATAATATGAAATAGTATCACGAATACAAGTTTTAAATAAAACTAATCGTTGTTTTGTTTATAACTGTCTTGTTCACAAATCTATCTCTAGTTAAGGAGTCTTTTTTGTTCAGGAATATACCTTCATGGCGCTATAAAAAAATTTCTGGCATATTTTATTAGTGCGAGGCTGTTATTAGCAAAGTTTTCTTCGTTAGGGGAAACTTCTTTATTTGAAAGTTACTCATTGATAACGCTTTTAATTAAATTATTGCACCGTGTCTCCTTTATAGATCAAAACTTGGTAAATATTATTTGTCTCCGATGTCATGTCATGTGTATGTATGTCGGCTTATCTCATTAAGGTGGTAAGGTCAGGCAATAAAATATGACAATTCACAAATGAGTCTGCTCTGTTCTAAATGTTCATCATTGAAAATTTAACCATGAACAATATGATGGCTTTTGATTCTTGGGTGAAAATCTCATTTGCACTTATTTTTATATTTTGTTTATTTGGAATAAAGACAAGAGGCTACTTCAGTGAGAATTGCTTTTTGTTAATTTAATGAGATTTTCGTTGTCGAAATACACTAATATGTAAAGACCGTAAATATATGCTAAAGAAAAGTTTAATGCTGACTATTTTGATTGCTGCAACCAGCTACCAGTTATTCAGGTATGTTTTTTTTTTCTTTGAAGGTTGAAACCCAATTTCAATTATTGTGTCTAAAAGTACCTATTAGGTAGGTTATCCGATGCCTTAGCTAAAGCAACTTACTTCAAGTATCCATCAAATAAAAAAGAATATCGCAGTTCACTGCTAGCTAATAGGCCTCTCCCAATATGCGCTATTGGCCTCAAGCCTTTCTCCAGTATCAAGACTACGATTAAAAGCTTCGAAATAATCTGATATAATTCCAGATTTTATCTTATCTCGAATGTGTGAAAATGCTTAGGGGTAGTTTAACTTAAAGTAGTTTTTTATACTAAATAACATGTCAATATAATTTCCCCTCACCCAATAGCAAGCTGGAGCTATTTTTGAACTTGTACTCGTAACTTTTTTTTAGTACGTAGGTGGCAGCCAAGCCACTTAGTACTTAGGTACTAAGTAAGCGTGCGTTAGATAGACAAATTGTAAACATCATCAACCTACCTCTGTCCCAAGTTTATACCACAACAGTCGCATGCTTCTCAATTTTTCATTGCCCGGTGCTACTTTTAAACTTCCTCTGATATGCTCATACCTAATTTAGTTCATTCCACCACGTCAAAAAAAAAAGACATGAATTCATTTAGAGATTGATCAATAAATAAAAAAAAAATTTGAAGATCCAGATTTTATTCCTCTCCTGTAAAACTTTAAAACACAAATTCCCAACTTTGGCATTGAGATGATGATTTTTCAGTGTTGGACCTAACATACTCCCTTGTGTTACCTACTCCGTCACCGAGATTTAAAAGTGTCGCAAATCTGAATTGTGCCTTAAGCTAATTAAATACATATAAATGCTGGCTGACCTACAATAATAATAAAACCATTTGTCTGAAATAATAATAAAACGACTACTGCATTGTCACAAGCTCTTCTTTACAACTTTTCCCGTCATAGTTCTGACTCATTCTCAAATACAGTGTTGTACTTATTAGTACATAAAGGTTACATGACCGAAATCTATTTGGGTATGATGAAGTTATTGAAGAGTTAATAACTATTAAAGATAACATAGTCTCAATACAAATAAATAAACTTATTGGTATTCCGACAGTATAAAAAAATAGATTTGTGTAAACCGTTTAAGTGGTAGACCTAATGGAAAATGGTTACTGTAGTCTAAAGACGTATGCAACACAAGAGGAGTTACACTCGTGTTACTGACTCCGTAAGAACCTTTCAATAATTTATCAAAATTCGATTAATCGAAAGGAAATCAGAAAATTCACAGCATTCTAGAGTGCACTAACATTAATTTATTGAGTTGGAATCGTTCCAGTAACCTTGTCACTTAATAATTATGAGTCACAGTGAAACGCGAACGCGATATTCTACGAGTACGTTATTGTTGTGTGTGACCGTCGGAAATAGTCGCATACACATAATTTTGCAGCTTTCTGAATCATAAAGCTTAAACAACGACCTAGTAATTGTTGATGTTTTAATAATAAATAACCTCTCGGGGTCAGTCTTTACCTTTTCGTTAGACAAACGCAACATCACTTTGTTAGTAATGCATCTAATGCAGTAGCTTTTTAAATTATTACACCTTAATATTACATACATAGGTAAAGTCACATCATTTGTTCACTGACGGATCACATTTTTCCACTTTCTAGGATCCTGATCCACCAAACAGTCCAGCCCGTATACAAATGACAATATTTCGGTCGTCGTTTTGTCGATGAAAATTCATTTAGTATGTACCTATGTATTGTGACATTCATGACTTTAGTTATAACCGTCAAAATTAGTGTCAATTCAATTTCAAACATTTAATTGACAGCTGTCTAGAAGGGCTGGTTTCTTAATGGCTTCGAAATGAACTGCCTTCTAGCATAAACTCTAGATAGGCAAAACCCAAGTGATCAATAGTTGTGGCTATTGCCAACCCATTGGACTTTGCCTAACAAGAGTTTATGCCAGAAGGCAGAACATCATTTTTAAGGATATAAAAGAGGTAAAATTGGATGCAAGTAAAAAAATTTTTCCACGGAAATGCCTGTAAGTGAAAATATTTAGCTGAATCATCATTAAATGATCAATTTTCACATTTTATAACATTAGTACTGCAACATCTTTACTTTTATTGTCGTTCGCCTTCCCTCCTCACAGTTGTTAGTAATTTTGATGCGTTTCTATATTTAGAACAATTAAACTTGACCAAACACTCAATAAAACAAAACAAATATGAATAAATTGTCCCTTGCTTGGGTGGTATGGTAGAGATCAAAGCGACATCATTGCAGAGAAATTGTGTGAAGTTCGAAACATATTTACAAATTCTGTTAAATAATTTGACAAACTTATGATAGAACAATGAGTTACTGTATCATTAAAACTCAGTTGCCTTGTTGTAGTGACGGCGTCTCTTGTGCCTAATGTCCTGAGTAAATTACTTATTACTGTGTTTCTTTTTGTCATAAAATTCTGACTAGAGAGTTTCATATCATTGATCATAATTATTAAAATAGAAATAAAACAGTTTTATTTCTTTAATATATCACGGTAAAGATCCAGCGTCATTATTAGTGAAAGAAGTTGAAGGAAATATTATTTGTAGAAAAAAAATATCCACTAATTTATTACACGTAGCTACAAAGACAAATAAACATGGTAAAACCAACCACAATTCCATAGCTTCTTTTTGTTAATATCATTGTGAGCAACAACAATGTATCACAAACAAAGAATTTGAACATCACAGTACCAATAGTAATATCCTGGACATAGTCCAAACAGGACAGGCTAAAGCTTAAAGAGAACTCTAATTATAACCATCAGAATTGTGTTCAGTACATCCAATTAACTGGCAATGATACTCACCATATTTATAATTCAAACGCCCCCAGTCGTAATTTGTGAATGAAATAATTAGCACAAAGTACTTACTAGGAACTTGGTGAATAAATTCTGCTGATATAAGTGCGGGTATGATGGATTTGTTTGAACTGAGACAGTTTATGATGTAAATTAAGTGTTTTTGTTCCGAAAGTGGTTATGAAGTTTGTAAATATAAAACACTAGCATAGCCTCCCGGTTTCATCCGCGTAAGTGCGTGAATGCGTAGGGTGTATCGGGATAAAAAAGTCCAGGTTACTTAGAATTATTGTAGACTTCTAATTGACAAAGATTTTTTGGAGTCGATGCAGTAGTTTTGAATTTATTCATTACAAACAAATGTTTTTCTCTTTATAATTTCAATATAGAAATGGAATTCGATATCCTTCTTTTTTCCCTCGTAAGGCTTACAACCTATTAACCTTTGTAGATTATAAATAATAATGATATCTAAATTTCAAGCAACAGTGACCCAATTTGTCAATAGGATTTTCACTTATAACCATGTTGGTTATAAGTGTTAAAATAAAATACAATATTGAGTTAAAACTAATAATCAGAATCAGTTCATTAAATAAGACAAAATTAAATTTATAGATATGAAATTCAAGTAAAAAATACCAAAAGTAAAATCTGAATAACAATGAAATAGTCAATGTTAAAGAGTGTCCAGTTAATACACCAATTTTTAGAAGATAGCATTTAATTAACCTATTGCAAATCACCGCTTGACACACAACAATGAAGTATTATTTCGAGGCTAGTTATTATAATATAACTCTCCTAATGTGCTCTATAGCACTCGATCCATTGCATCCAGTATATTCCAGCTACCTTGGTATACATACAATATTATATAGTGGTAATGCTGATAAGTAGTGCTCTCTGCTTATCAGAGGACAGACGGAGCCCCCCTTCAGATGTGGGAACCATAATATGATAGTGTCTCCATCTATCTGTGGTGCGCTTTGCGCAACGGCCTGCTTCTGCTAGGGTGACAGGCGGCTCCACCCGTTACCCCCAGGCCCACGCTCATGGAGGACAGAGGCTGTTCTGCTACTTGGGACGCCCGAATAGCCATCGCTCTCTTTGGGTGTGGCCTGAAGTCTTTTCCGTACTTGCTTCGCTGTTTTGGACCCGGATGGAAAAGCTAATAAATCATATTTCAATGTTATACAAATTAATGATCTCACCCGATTTGAAGGTCAAATCGTTACAAGACCCTACAGAACTACCAATGCAAGTTGTTCGCAATAAAGTTGTACCCTCAACCACTATAAAGTAGTACCCAGCACGCACTCTGCCTATCTCATGTCTTAATTTGTACTTGAAGCTAAGTATAAATAATATAAAAACAATGAATACGTACGAACTCTGACAACGATATTGTAAGATCGTGCTTCTGTAGAACTAAGAAGAATAGACCAGGCGCTGATATTAATATACTTGTATCTTGTATACCTGAAAAAGTAACTTAAGAGGTAGTGTAGAAAGTAAGTAATTTTAATAAATAATTTTAAGCACGCAAATAATTCAATAATGATTTATTATTATGTGTTATGGATCAGATTTTTGAATTTATTTTCCATCACACGTGGACTGCACGGACGAAGAGATTCTTAGAAATATAGGTGAACAATTTGAAAAAGTTTAAGTGTGTAAAAATATACCAATACTTTACCGGAATTACTAGTTACCCGCTACGCTAAGCTGTGTTAAATCGCAAATGTTAGGAGTGGGTTACGTTGTAGTTGATGAGTGTAACGAACAGGAATATAATATGTAACTTCTTGATCCTAAAGCATGAACCTCAGTCACTAAGCTGCTAGACTATCTTTATACAACAAATATTAACAACCGAAATTGCTAGTAGGGAATACTACCGGTGTGGATTAACGTCGGTAGCGTAGTCTCTCGGTCGTAAGGTCGACTCCTTAAACACTAACCTTAAACACTAAGCAGTGTTTAATATTTTGGTAACTGACACTTCTAGAATTGCAAACATTCGTAAGTCACGATATCTACTTACCATCAGATAGTCCTTATACTTTTTGCTACCTTAAGTTTATAAAAAAGGTGGTCAGTATTTATGGAACAAGCCTTGTCTAATCACTCCTTCATCTGCACAAGCGCACGCAGCGGTGAGTTTGACGTTTAACAGAAAAATCTAAAATCATAAAGCACTGACTCGGAGCCGTGTCATATCAGGTTGCAATTGCCGCCTGCATGCTAATGTTTCTACGATTAATCGACAAGCGAAAAACAACCTTATTGATATAGAAAGTGTAAGGGATAACAGTGTTATTGGTTTGCAATTTCAATGATGAAACCGCTGATGGTTTTGTACTATTTTTCACTGTAGTTATGACTTTCTTCTACCATTTTTTTGTTGTTATTGGGTTGTGTGACAATTTATTCATCAAAAGATTTATAACTTTTTGTATTGATTGAGTTATCTAAATCTGCATTTAATTGAGAATGTAGATTGATTTGTTCATCAGAATCGTTTTTTTTATTGCTGCACAGAGTCTATGGTATCGTTATCATCATCACTGCAGAACATAAGCCTTCCCCACGGGACCTCCAATCCGACCGGTTGGAAGATCCGACTGTGGGTCAGTCTGGGTAGCCAGAGCCTTGTTCGTTTATCGGTAGAGGGCACCACGGGCAGGTGAAGTTGACTTGGGTTCTGAAGATGGTGGTTGGAATGGCTTTCCTTTATTGTCTACTAGCTGTTGCCAGCGGCTCCGCACGCGTGAACTTCTGATCCCGTTTCGGCTGCCTGGACTTCTGATCCCGTTCCGGCTGCTTCATAAAAACCTTCCGTAGAGTTCAAGGAACAAATAAAAAAAGAATTACTCGAATTGGTCTAGCCGCCTTCCAGTTATGTGCTTACCAACATATTTAACGATTCATTTTTACATATAAGTAAATAGATGTATTGTGGACGAAAAACATTATCAATAAAAAGAAACCACTTACATAGGTATATACATAAAAGAATCCATTTTTTAAAACCGTTTTAATTTTCATTTTACTGAATTGTCCAGGAGTCCAACCTGTCCTTTAATTGTGCCAATAATTCAATATTGATTCAAATTGCGTGTGATTTTTGAAATTCTTTACTCACATACGTGTAATTTCTTCTTCGTCTCTTTCACATGTGCTATATTAAAAAATATACCCTGAGTGTCATTTACTTATTCAATACTTACAAAACTTGCAAGCAGTCTCTTCCAAAGTCTTATTTCATTGTAAGCCAAACACTCAATAAATTAGATTGGCAAACTCAATACGCAAAACAAGGACTTGAATTCCAATACCTTGTCTCAATCGTTACAGAATTAATATCTCATGTTCACTGTCATTTCGCATGCGCCAGTAAAGAATATCAATAATGTGCGCGTACGCAGACATTAAATATTCCGCTATATGAGACGATGTTGCGAGATAACTCGACAGATTTGTGATTGAGGCGAGTTTTCGTTCTATTACAATTATGATACTTTTTAACGTTTACGCGAATGTCACACATTGAAATATTATTTCTTGAGGACATATTCAATGATATTATAGATAAGGATGAATTTCTATGTCTTCATAATAAATTAATTTCATAGATAATAGATAGAATAAATTATTTGTTTGTTTATTGCATAAAAGTTGTTACCACTTTTGTTTTAACTGGATTATGATCGAAATTTATTATTGTACTATTTTTATTTCTGCATAGTGCCCCACTTTTCGGTTGGGTTTCAGCAACC
This sequence comes from Pelosia muscerda, assembly GCA_963691645.1. NCBI lineage: Eukaryota > Metazoa > Arthropoda > Insecta > Lepidoptera > Erebidae > Pelosia > Pelosia muscerda. The sequence goes on from OY829118.1 coordinate 13,203,687, forward strand.
ACGGCGAAAAACAAACGAACGTTAGAAAGGTATTGTTTACGAGATGATCTACCTAAATTAATTGCTTTGCTGAAAAAATAATCCTTGTTTTGTCCAAAGAATTCTCTGCTTTCGTATTACTATTCTTTTCACTCCTCCTTTAAATGTCTCTTCCCATCTGCAGTTGTCCAATGTTTTCCTTAGTACCACAGATAGTATAAAAGAAAATCTCAAAGATAGATAGACGCTGTTTCACATAAAAGTGAGGCGAATACCAAATCATACGAAAATATAGCCCAATTGCGACATCCGAGTCTTATATGGTCATTGTAACAGTTGGGTAATATTAATGGACGAAACAAGTGTTGTGTTTAATATTCAAACAGTATTGCCAACAGCTCGGTCACCTTTCATCTCGCTGATAGACATCGCATGCGTGTGCGCATAAGAAATGGGTAGATAATGGAAAATTGTGGATTGGGCTTCAGAAAGTGGTAAATTATTTGTTTTTGTTCATAATAGCCATGAAACTTTTTGCATGAAGTCTCATGAAATTTTGGGGGAAATTGCTTCTGATATTTCCATCCCGTTCAAAGAGCTCTGATAAATTTTAGTTTTAGTATTGTTTCTGGTGAAGGTATGCTCTACTAAAAACGATTCAAAAATGAAAATTTCAGTAGAGTAGTGGTGGTATATTTGGGTGCGTTAAGGACTCCACGGTACTGTTACCTTTATCTTTTGGTGTACAATAAGGAGTTACCTATCTATCTAATAAGATCATCTTCGGTGCCCAAGTCCACTTCACTACCTTCACTGGCGCAGGCTTTAAGGTACCGACTAAAACAGGACGGTGTTTCGTCACATTGGCCTTCGTCACTGATCCATATGGTAAGACCTAGAAAGTATATCCATGATAATCCGACCAGCCAAAGCCACCGATTCTTTTGCACTGCGTCTTGAGTCATCATTTGCCGGGGCGAGGTTGACTGCATATTCCTCATGTCGCGGTTTATGGCCTAACACATCCAAATTGACATCTTTATATCCCATCAAAAAATTAAATTATTAATCTTTACCCTTTTCTTTTTTGTGGATCCCTAAATCCCTTGAAATCGATACATCAGATGCGATCGAAGTCGCCGCATAAACAATAACTTTATGTAACATGATCCTATTCGGGAGCTTCGTAAAGTAAGACATAAATAAACAAGTTATGGCGCGAGATATAAGAAGTTCTGTTCACACAACGTAAGTGTGATTGCTGTGGACTTTTTACCCTTTTCTGGTTGTTTATTTTTTACTGTGTACTAAAATAACTTGTCGTTAGAATTAGATTGTTAATCCTGTTTGACTTTCTTTGTGTCAGTGGTCTTCAAAAGGTGATGAACACTGTATAATTTACTATCGATTTTACATTCAGTTTTTTTTTTAAATTTAATACATAGGTATCTTCAGTTGGAGCACGGGATCCGGTGGAGAGTCTAGGTGAAGCTCCAGGCCAACCCCAAACATATTAATATATAATTTATTTTAAAATCTGCAGAGACCAAATTTACATTTTTCTTATTTTATGTGAAGTTTTAAAACTAAGGTGGTTGGTTACTTGTAATGTGTTACGTTAATACCGATGGCAATTACAATAATAGACTAGCAAGATGTCTCTTTTTAATATAGAGCGTTATAAATATACGTTTATAAAATCATCTCACCAGGGAAAGTCCCATAAATTCCATCTATAACCTACTTAGGCGGTATGCCAAAAGACTCATCGTTGTATCTTACTGAGGAAAAGGTAAAATATTATGCAGTTTTCATCACTTCATAGTATAAAACAAAGTCGCGTTCTCTGTCCCTATATCCCTTAGTCCCTTTGTATGCTTAAAGTCTAAAACTACGCAACGAATTTTGATGCGGTTTTTTTAACAGATAGAGTGATTAAAAAGAAAGGTTTATATGTATATAACATCATGCTATAAGCAACTGATGATTTAATTTTATTTACAAGAGATGAAATAGTCGATAAAATCCCAGTACAAACCCGTCTGGCCAGTGTGGTAACAGTAGGCCAAATCCTCACAATATTGGGACAGGTCTATGTCTAGCTACTGCTAGGCTAAGCTGCCTGAGATAGCTTATTTGATTGATGGATTATATTGTGGGAGCAACTGGGGTACCGTGATTTGCTTACCCTAAGTAAAAAGCCTGCATCGGTTATTAATAATTAGTAATAATTCCGGTGCAGAATATTTCATCAAGAACCAAGCGGTTCGGTGAATCTTTTCTCTGCCGCACCATTAAGTCTTGGAATTCCTTACCGACGCACGTATTTCCTTCTTTAAGCGGGGCGTGAAAAAGCATCTGATGAGGCCGTCAAATTGAGCGCCACCATTGTAGCACTGAACGTGTTTACAATGGTGATCCTCTTTCATGAGACTTTGTCTTCAGCCTAACATAAGGCGAGGTGTAGTCAAATTGACATGCCATAAATAAGAATAAAAAAAACCAAAGATTAATTTGTACTATAACAGGTGCACCGACTAGCAGATAAGGGTAGCTTGGACCTTGGACTTGGAAGGTGTTGTTAGGGCTCTGTACTCCCAGTCTCCAACAGTTTCTCACTAAATTTTACATTAACGATGGTGATGTAACTCAGTAAGTTCTATGACTCAGTAATTACAACATTCTCATGGCAATATAAACACAAATAAGTTATTTTGAATGTCACGAACCCATAATTTAATGGAAACTACCCAAAAACGTAGCTTACGAGGCTTCCGAGACGATATTCTACCATAAATGACCATAAGTTCTTTGAAAAGATAAACTTTTTAGGCCAATTATGGGCCGGGAGCGGCGTTTCCAAAAATCCCCTATATACAGTTTTTTATCTGACATCAGACAATATACTTACGTGGTAGATCCTATCTCTTTAATTCACAAACTTTATTTTGAATCTCATATCCGAACATCGTCAAATACATATTCTTAATGGCTATCATAATAAGGGTTAGAATAGTGTTCTACCTTTTTTGAAAACTGTTAAAAGTAAGTAAGTATTTACTAAAATTGTTAGTCACGAATGCGATGGCCAGTGTCTTTACTGTTTACAAGTTGATATTAAAAGTTTACACGCCATTTTGGTTTCGATTGTCTTTTTAATACTGTGACGAAGTGTTTGATTTCATTTTTATTTTATTATTGAATTATTAAATTCTATAAAAAAGAACCGCTGTAGTTTAGTGGTATGGGTAATGGACTGCTGAGACGAGGTCTCAAGTTCGATCCCAGGTTTACCGCGGCACACACCAATGACTTTCGATGCTTTTCGAAGTTATGTGTGTATTTATCGCAGGTTTATAAGTGCCCGGTTAGTGGCAATAGGCTCGCCACCTAATACATTGGGACCTAAACATAAACTGGCGAAATGTGGGTGCTAGCACCTCTGCCTACCTCTTCGGGGATAAAGGCGTGAGTTTATGTTATGTTATGTAAATTCTATTTAAGATAAAAATAATAATAGCTTTTTCGGCCTGATGGCGTAGTTGTAGTGAACGCAATTGCTGCGCAGGAAGCGCGGGTTCAATCCCCGCTCAGTGCAAATATTTGTATGTATAGTGAAGGTCCGATAGCGGAAAATTTCGTAGTTCAACCGCATGTTAGTTATACTAGAAAGCCGACCCCAAGTGTGTTGGGAATAGGCTCAGAAAATGATAATGATTACTTGATGGGTTTTCAAGAATCTTTTTGAATTCAAAACTTATTAATTAGAATTGATAATGGCTATACTTATATCAATCAGCTGTTTTGCACAGTACGAGAGTGACTGCCATCTGACCATCATACACCCCGTGAAGAGAACCTGCGCCAAGTTGTATGCATTAATCACTAGGTCTACCAGATTAGGAGATTGATTTTAACTTGACGATTTTGGTGGGGTCCTATAGTTTAAGTTATCCGTAAATTTTTACAAAGAATATTTTCGAAGCATTGAAAAAAACTTAATCAACAATTCTACAAAATATTTGATATAAAAAAGGTAGAATGAAAGACTAACGTTCCAGACTCGTCCATTCCGATCAAAGGCTAACAATTATAAAACATTTGAAAACAAACAAATAAAAAAATATGAAATGGCCGAAACAAAAAAATTTTCGCATTTTTCTTTCATTCCAGTTGAACTTTTTCTTAGGGGGTTTCACAACCCTTTCTGTTTAAAGGGAAAGTAAAACCGAAACAATACATGAGTTTTTTTCTTCGAAGGCTCATAATTTTAGGGCGAGAGCTCGGGGCTTTTTTGGTTTAACTTCAAATGAGTGGGTAATGTCATAAAAAAAGTTCAATTTTTTTATGTTAGCATCATCAACAAATTATAAAATTGTTCACGTGATGGTAGGCAGATTCAAAAAGAAATAAGGAAGTTTGTAATAGATAATAATGTAAGGAAGGAATATCCATTTTTGCGTATTTAGTACAATATCGTGAAATTGATAAGTTTCTATCATCGTACAACTTAATTGTTAAAATGATTAGACATTACTAAAAAAATAATTTAACTGAAGATAAGCACAAAACTAACTGCTACTACAAAATTTAAAATAATGCTAATTGATGAAACAGTTGGAACTAGATAGCTGCCAGCTCCTCGGCTATATCCCTGGCCAGTGCCACGGGGACGTAGTGTGTTAATTGTTTGTTCTTCATTATTTTCGACTTCAATTGCCCTTTTGTCTCCGCCATTCTTTTCATCGTCCGCATTATTCCGAAGGTTTTCTTCCAGTAAACGATTCCGTTCATTTTTCAGTCTTTTCAGCGGCACCGAATTGTTTTCCTGCGTCATCATTAACTTGCTGAAAAACTGTTTGTTTTTTTTTATTATTATTTTACTGTTTTTTTGTGACTCTTTCTTTTGGGAGTCGATGTGGAAATTCGGACGCGGTGGCTCGAGTGCTCGTTTTTGTCGATTGTCTTTTGTTCATTAATATCATCAGTAATTAAAATTGTTGGGTTAATTGTAGTTTAATGTTTCGATTGTGTTCAATTTTTGTATTTTTTTTTTAATCATAAATGTTCTAGGACATTCACACAACATTTAGACCTATAGTGAACATAGCTTAATTACCTTGTGCTATGAATTCTAGAATGCAGATATACATACCTACTTATATTTTTTTTTAATTTATAGGCAATAATGACCGCATGGTTTGACTATCTCGTTCGAATGTTTTACCTGACACCCGAAAAAGGAATAGTAATGTTTATTCCCGTTGGATCGACCGATCGGATGACGCAGAGTTTTCTTTCCGGTTTGACTGTCGGATGACAACATCCGGATGAAACTAGTTCCTTGACGACGTTCCAGGGCCCTGTTTAATAAAGCTGACAATTCGACAAGTCCGACATATGTCAGAAGTTGACAATTCGACAATTTTCCTGTTTAATAAAACTTACTGGTGACAAAATTGTCACGGTGGAAAATTTACAAATATGTCGGATTGTCGCGACAATTTGACATATTTCTGTTTAATAAAACTTTTTGAGCGACAGGTGACAAGTGACAATTTGTCGCGGAAAACTTGTCAAATCTGCTTTATTAAACAGAAAGTTGTCACGACATATTAACATATTTGTAGAATTGTCCGACAATTCTGACAGGAGCATTACCCTCTGTCGCGAAATCATATTTTTAATTTCGAAGGTGTAAGAAAGGGTTTATACGTAAAAGCACAGAGATAATAATATACTTAAAAGGTTTATTACAAAAAATGGTACTAACATCGAGCAGTGAGAGTAGTGATGATGATTACTTGGAACAATTACAAACGAGGAGACAACGACGATCATTTAAAAGCAGAATCAATTTTTCCTTCTCAATTAAGTACAGATTTCTGCTTCAAAGAAAAAATTCGGGTATGTAAAACTACCGTAGAATATTTAATTGCTAAAATTGGTCATAGACTTGAATACGATACAAGCAGAAACCTAGCACTGACACCCGACAAACAAATTTTATGCGCTTTGCATTGGATGGGTTGTGGTTCGCAGTACCACGTTATTGGTGATGCACATGGTCTTAGTAAAGCAACCGTACATCATTGCATAAGAAGGGTATGTGGAGCCGTGACTTCTGAATTACTGGGAGAAGAAGTTCGCTGGCCAATTGTAACCAAATACCAGCCCTTTTCATGAGTCATAATGGAATACCTAGAATATCTGGTATTGTGGACGGTTCCTTAATTCCCCTAGATGCACCTTATCAAAATGAATCTGCGTTTGTAGACAGAAACGGAAACCACTGAATTAATATTATGGTGGTATGCGGACCAAACTTGGAAATTTTCTACGCATCTGCAAGATGGCCTGGCTTTGTTCACGATGCCAGAGTGATGAGATGCTCTTCTTTAGCACAGACATGGGAAAGTGGGTAGAGGCCATTCCCAAACGCATTACTCTTAGGAGACAGTGGATATGGTTTAAAAAAGTGGCTTATGACGCCTAATATACCAATACAAATACCAAGGACAGCGTCACTAGAAAGATTCTTGTGTGCTTTTAAATCAACAAGAAGAATGGTGGAAAATTGTCGAAAGACGACAAAATTGTCACGACAATTTGTCGTGACGTAATAATTTGACTGTGGTTTTGTGACATATGTCGAGATTTATTGAACGGGTTTTTAAATGACTAATATGTCAAGATTTCACAGTCGATTTTTGACATATTTGTCACCTTTATTAAACAGCCTTAGCGCGACAATTCCACAATTTTGTCATTATTTGACATATATGTCGAATTGTCAGCTTTATTAAACAGGGCCCTGACATTCAAAAATCATACAGGTATATTTTTACTTTTCTAAAAATAAACCAGGTACAGGATGTAATCCACAAAATAAATTCGGTAGCCCACCCTCTACAATTTCACAAAAACAATAACAATACTAGCATTTAAAAGGAAAGTAGGAAAATATTAAAACTGATTGGAAAGCAGCCATTTTATGGTATTAAGTACCGTTCGGGGCCGGGCAAGTTAAGTACCTCCCAAGAGACCAGCATTTGGCATTTAAAAAAAAGATGCGAAAAAACAAAATGGGAAGTGCTAATCTAAATTAGTATGGTGAGCAAAAAAAATAGTGTTTTTATTGTAATCAATTTAAATCGATGCCAACTTTCTGAACGATTTATCTAAAGGGAATGTAAAGTATTTACGGTACATGTATATTTTTATGTGAATTTCTTTAAATAATGAATTAAATTCTTCAACAGTCATGCTGAATTATTTTGTAACTAGTTGTTGTATAAGTTATCATCATCATTCTCTGAGCCTATTCCCAAGAAGTTGTAGGTATAACCAGAAGCATATTATAAATTATCAATAACTGTAATATTTTTGAAAAATAATATATAACAGTAAAATGTAATATAATATAGTAGGATATAGGAAATAAATACATTTTTTTGTATTGTTTTCTTTAAACCCTAGATGTCATACACCGTATGAATACTCATACTTATAACTGGATTAACTAAACCAGATTTATTAAAAATTTTGACATTCTTTTTGCTGACGGTACACAAATCGGAACCAATATTAGGATGTCGTAATTTTTTATTTCGTAATTAGAATTAGCAGCACCAGTCCATTAAGATTATATTTTTAAATTCGAGGGTAGGTACCTCAAAATGTTTCAGAAAAGAAGCCAATTGTCTCTACTTCCCCGCTAAAGCTTATGTAGAGTTAATGTTGTCTTTTTTTGTCAATTGAAAATTCGTTACAATAATTATTATAATTTAGTGTACACTGGAAACTACCCTGGTTACTGGCAGTAATAGTTCATATACACTGGTTGTCTGGAAGAGATCGCAGACTGCGATAAGACCGTCCATTGTATAACTATCTAACTTGTATGTATCCATCATATGTATCCTATGTTTGGTGTGAAATTTATCTTATCTTATCTTATATTATCTCATCTAATCTTTTTTTTTTATAATATCACGCCTATATCCCCGTAGGGGTAGGCAGAGGTGCTAGCACCCACATTTCGCCAGTTTATATTTAGGTCCCTATGTAATAGGTGGCGAGCCTATTGCCATTAACTGGGCACTTATAAACCTGCGATCTCTATCTCTCATCTAATCTCAATCTATATATATAACAATGAATCGCGAAATATATTGGTAAGCGCATAACTCGAAGACGGCTGGACCAATTCGAATATTTCTAGTTTTTTTATTGTTCCTTGAACTACACGGAAGGTTTTTATGGAGCAGCGGGAACGGGATCAGAAGTCCACGCGGGCGGAGCCGTTGGCAACAGCTAGTTATTAATAAAATTATTTAACATATTTTTCACAAAATAAATAAATCACCTACCTAGTCACATTCTTTGGACTTTCTTTACAAGATTTATTTCAATTCATCAGCACATTTTTAATATCATTGATATGTTTAATAATTTTCCATAATTTTAGTATTGAAATCCACCCACTGCATTTTTTTATAACAAAAACATAAAAACGATTAGACCAGTAAGAACAAAACTATAATTAATTAAAAAGTTAAAGTCAATAGTGAAGGGAAACAAAACACAGCACTCAACCCGGGGACAACGTCTGTAGGGCCCTGTAGGGCTCTCGAGACCTCCATAAAGGGTTGTTACAGTCTGCTGTTGGGCTCAGAAATTTTCAAACAGTTGATTTGTAGAATTTTCCGATTGGCACTCGACTGTGTTATGTGTCTTGAAGGGAATCGAGTTGCTATCGCGTAGATAAAAAGTTTTTTTTTCTTTTTTTTTTAATAGCAACCTGTCTTGCCTGCGTTTAAACAGTAGGCCAAATCTTCATAACAACGACCTATATCTAGCAGTGGACTGAGTTAGGCTAATTGAATAATAATTATTATTATTATTGATTTATTACAGTTCCGGATCCTTTGAGTGGTGCATGAAAAGGTTATTAAACCGGAGCATTCAATTCTATGGTAATATTATTAGGATCTATCATAATAGTATTTATTCCTTAGACTTCCAGTGTCTATTACTAAAAAACATCCAAACATATTCATTACACATTTCATATTCACATACATATTTCGTATCATATAGTGAATATGAAGTAAGCCAGGACCAGCTTTCTCCAGAAAGAAAGTCGTAAATAATCAAAAACACAAAAACTCGACGCTAATTTTACTTCTATAGTAGTGAAATTTCTAAAACTACCTTCATAATGAACACATACAGCGAGAGCAATCTATTGCCGCGGACCCCGTGACTCGCTGAAAGACCTGTTTAAATAAATTAATATTTTAACAGTTGCCTCACAATACATTTACGACAACGCCTTATATGTATGGAAGAACCTAGACCTCTTCCAAAGAAAATCGGACGTTCAAAATTTAAATATGTGAAATAAAAGAAAAACCTTAGTTTAATACACGAACACAGTGCCTAACGGCCAACGTTAGACTTACACGTAACAAACAATTCGATGAATCGTGACAAAGGTTTGTTTTTCTCTCCTCGTTTTCCAACAGATTGTTCTGAGGACACTACAGCTGCCCTCCAAGCTCTTGAACGTGAAGTCTTGAGATCGACTCGATCACGATGAGGGGCTGTCTCGAATATTTTGTTTGTATTGATTTATTGAACTTTATGCTTTAATTTGGGTGCTTTTTTTTTATACTACGTAGGTGGCAGACAAGCACACGGCCCACCTGATGGAAAGCGGCCACCGTGGCCTATGAACGTGTGCAACACTAAGGGTGTCACACACGCGCTGCCCACCCTGAAGGGAAAGGGGGAGAGGTGGGAAGGGGTGGGGAGGCTAGGAAGGGGAGGGGAAGGAGGGGTATAGTGAGCTCTGGCTACCCTACTTACCGGCGGGAACACAACACGATGGTTATTATGACCGCGGTCTTCTGTAGGGCGGAGGTACTTCCCCAGTTGGACAGCTCATTTCGGACGGGAGATACCGTCGTGTCCTACCTCCGTCATCTTTATGCTGTTTCATGTTTACAGACTAATAATAAAAATAAAGATGACTGTTACTCAACCACGATCAAAATGTGGATGAAATTAGTTTAGTGCAGCAGTACTAAGCCTTAGTTGCACCAACTACCTGTTAAAGTAAGTGTTTACGTCAAATTTAACATTAACAGTAACATTGATTCTAATAGTTTTTGCTAATTGTGTTGCACCAGTGTATTTAGTAGCTCGGTTGTAGTTATCCTTTTGAAAGAATTTGACGTTAACAATTTACAGTAACCGGCAGAGCGTAGCCGGTTACAGTTAGCGTCAAGTTAAGACGACATTTTAACTATTGTCAAATGGTGCAAGCTGTTTTATACCTGGCCGGTACTTTAACTGCACTGTTAATGTTAAAGTAAGATGATGCAACCCAGCCTAAGAAGTTAAGGCTTCTACTGTATTCATGATAACACACGCATGCCTCCACATCGTCAAGCCAGGACTTCATAATAACCTCCGTGGCATGGCGGTAGTGAACGCGACTGCTACGTAGGAGGCGTGGGTTCGATTCCCGCTTAGTGGAAATATGTGTGTGCATTAATACGAATATTTGCATTGGTCTGGGTGTTTCTATGCATAATAATATATGTATGTATTTACAAAAAAAAGTATCAAGTATGTTTATCCGCATTCTATAACCCATAACACAAGCCAGTTAAACTATGCTTACCATGGGTGTAGGTGGCGTTGTGTAGATTGTCCTAGAATATTTATTTATTTATATAACTACAGACACAATTCTATGAACAGAGACGATATTAAAGTATGTCCGTATAGAAACCATATTGTGATCAAAATCTCATTTCAAAATCACAACTCAATTACGACCCAAGATCTCTTATTCAGAAGCCGATAATTGGAAAACGGCTTTTATTATTTCAATCATTTGTATCCATTAAACAATGGAGCAAACAAACAAACAAACATGAATCGGCCAATTTCGGAGTCGGCCGATCTGCTGCCAAAATCAATTAGCCCCTTGTAATCTTCGAAACAATGATACAGCATACCCTCGGATAAATCAAAATGAACTTTATGCTATAAGACATAAATTCTAATTTAGATAATGTAGCACCCAACAGATCTTTGCTGAACATAATCGTAGGATGTGCAACCCGACATCTTGGATTACCAAAAATTGCTACCGACCGAAAAATACCAACATACAATGATTAAGTTTTTTTTCTTAGTTTTCGATATGAAAAAAAAAGTAAGCGAATAACTTATGCGCTGCAATGACCGCGGGCGGCGACATCAAAAGGGTTACTGGCGAGATGCTCTGTCTCATTCTTACATCAATAAACACAAACACTGAAGAAGGATGGATGGTTGATGTGGAAGATAAAAAATGCCCTTTAACTCGGCATGAAGCGATGCCGGTGCATTTGTAAGTGCATTTTGTAGTGTCAAATGGACGAAAGTGTCATGTCTAGATGCGCGTGCAAAATCACGAATGTTGTTGTTTAAAGATCGTTCTCTGTTATAGTCAAATACCACCACAATTCGCCAGTTTATATTTAGGTCCCAATGTAATGGCGACCCTGTTGCCATTAACCGGGCACTTATAAACCTGCGATAAATACACACATAACTTCGAAAAGCATCGTAAAGTCATTGGTGTGTGCCAAGGTAAACCTGGGATCGAACCCGAGACCTCGTCTCAGCAGTCCATTACCCATACCACTAGGCTACCGCGGTTTAACTTTATAAGTAACTTAATATTCTGAGATTCAAACCCAAGTACTGGTACAGCATAACACTTGCTACCGCTGCACCACTATACAATACATACTATTGTATAACGTGGGAATACATTAAAAAGTTTCAGAATGTCGGGAATTAATTGTTCAGCGGCACTGAACTTGTATTGTGTGCTACACACTATAATCACAACCAAAAAAAAGTAAATCTATTCTTAATTAAATTGAAGTATTGATTGACTGTCAGTGACTGATTACGATCGGTATGTTGCTCTATTTCAAAGTTCAAAATGTTTACTTATCCCCATTTCACCTCCAGTATTCGACGGTACAATATTCAAATCATATTCATTTCTAGGTATGTTATATTTCAGTATATTAATCCACTTATATCTTAAACTGCAACTCAAATATTGCAACTTACGTACTGATAAGGTAAAACGATAATAAACGTCGATGAGTACTTCAACACCGACTGCATGAAGACCAGTAACGATCTTAAACGTTTTACAAAATTCAGAGGATGAATATTTTCCAGTCAAGCTAGGAGCCCTAAGAAAAGGAAGAGCTAAAATAGGGCCAAAATATATGCTATGAAACCCTGTGATCTTACTATTTCATAGTTATTTTAATTTTTTATCAAATTCTTAGTGGAGCATCTTACCTTTAACATGCATTACATCAATGGTCATCGTAATACAGTTGCCACCTACCGTCCGCCTGATTGAAATCAATTCCGAAGCTATGATCATCGATTCTTGATCTATTGTCCACTGTCACTTCTCATTGTCCGTTGTCACTTACAACCTAAAATAAACCTTATTTCTATAGCTCTACAGTATATTTCTAATAGCAAAGTGAGTTCGACGAAGTGAAATTACAAATTTAAATTTAGAGACGATGAATTCGATTTCAAGATACAATTGCTTTAATGTAGTTATGTTTAAGAGTGCATTTTGCATGTTGGAGTGATTTTAGAAGTGATAATTAGAATTGTCAATCCAGAGACGGATTCTATTAAAAGTTTGGCCACAAAAAGTTGGACGATTCGTGATTGCAGAAGTTCCCATAGGCATCGAATAATATCGTTAAGATTTGGATTAGCTTTTTGTTGAGTGCGATGATCCGAATTGATTGATACAAATTAAATGTGATAATATTGAACTGAAACTTGCTCAAATGCAATAGTTCAAAGAGAAAAAAAGTGTTGTTTTACGGGGAATTTTATTGTTTTTTTAATGTTTCCCCCAGATTTTATCTAAATTAGCCGTAATGGTCGTAAAATATGACGCATATTATGTTTCATGTTAATTTTATATAATTTATTATTACTATGTGTGTGATTTGGTTGGAAACCTATCTGGAATTTGAAACTCAACTGTATTGGTAGAGGTAGGTAGTGCAGCTGCTGTAAATTAGATCTTGGGTTCGTTACTCGTATCTGGGGTTTTTAGAAGAATGGGCTGTATTGCGAGTAAGGCTCGACTAGTGTCGAAAGGTTGCAAGTTCGAGCCCCGTCTGAGTCTGAGTTCTAGCTGCCGGGTCATGTTAATAAACCTTTGGTAACCTTAACTAACTAACTAGGTGGTTCGGACCCCATAACTCTAACTTTTTATAATTTCAAATGAGATCGAGGTATTAGGTTTAAAAGCCTCTGCAGAGGCAGTAGTGATATCGGCCTAGCCAGCCGTGTCATATATAAGGATAATGGTATCGACGCCAGCAAAAATATTGATTGATGAAACGAAAAATATTTTTTTTATGTAAACATCGTTGCTACCAATAACTCAAGCCATAAAACCCGAACGCAGGTGACTACCGAAAGATAATGAAAGAGCACAAAAAGGTGAAACTTTTTCTAATAATTCAACCCCATAGCACACTCCCCTAACGAAGCCTCGAGGAATTAATTAGGGCCAAAGATCGTGATTTATGCTTTCATTTTTAAGCCCAATGTCCCCGTACCTCAACTACGGATCTAGAATATCTCGAACTGTTATCACTCGAATATAAATCGTGTACCCTAAAACGGGGTGAATAGGGATCCAGGGATGGATATTGGATAGGTCTAAAAATAATGGTCAGTTAAATTCTGTAGTTATTTTTCCTTGTGAAATACGACACTCTAAAATTAAGTGAAACGGTTTAAGTGATTGAAATTGTATTTTCATTCAAACTAAAGTCGCGTATCTAAAAAAAGTTTATACCATAAGTGGCAGATAAGCACACGTCCACTCGAAGGAAATAGTTATCGTGGCCTATGGACATGTACAATAACAGCCCCATGCAGTGTATTTACCAGAAGTAATCGGACAGTGAACGCTATCGGTCACGAATACTCTACTCTTTCTACTCCAGTGTAATATTAGTTTTTTTTATAATATCACGCCTATATCCCCGAAGGGGTAGGCAGAGGTGCTAGCACCCACATTTCGCCAGTTTATATTTAGGTCCCAATGTAATAGGTGGCGAGCCTATTGCCATTAACCGGGCACTTATATACCTGCGATAAATACACACATAACTTCGAAAAGCATCGCAGTCATTGGTGTGTACCATGGTAAACCTGGGATCGAACCCGAGACCTCGTCTTAGCTGTCCATTACCCATACCACTAGGCTACCGCGGCGGGATTTAATATTAGTGACTGACTCTAAGTCATTTTTCAAAAGTTCGCGAACAAATAGTAGTCCAGATGCTCCTGATTAAAAGTTTCTCTGTAAAACCTTTTTATATTCAAAGGGATAAGTCGTGAAAGAATTCGTTTTACTTTATCATTGATGCCCTCCACTTTAGCGCTGCCCAAATTTACAACACTTAAAGAATAGTTTAATTTGTTTTTGTGAGAAACATCTTTATAAGTTATAGATGGGGTCGGATTGGGGAAGTTTTAATATATATTTGGATATTTAATTTTAAAAGGATGGACAGTCAATGTGGTGAATAAGTTATATCCCCTCCTATCCGACTCCCTCTACCCCTTTCCTTTACAGGGTGGGCAACACCAGTGTGACGCCCCTGATAGTGCCAACGTTCTTAGGCCATAGTAACCACTTACCATCACGTGTGCTTGTCTGCTACCAAAGTTGTTCAAAATAAGTATACAAACTAGCCGCTCTCGTGGCTGAGGTGGACTGGATGCAGAAGACTGAGGCTCGGGAGCAATGGCGCATATTTTAAAGGGCATATGGCTAATTAATTCTGCAGCTAATAATAACATTGCGTTGTGTTTCCGTCGGTGATTTGGGTAGTCAGAGCTCACTGGAGAGGTTTTGTGCTATCAGTGGGAAAACTGAGGGTTTAGGTTGACTCACTATGTGATTTTATGAAGCCCTGCTTTGTCTTCTACGCTGACACCTGCAGTAACTCTCTTCCAACCCCAAAGTCGAAGAAATATTGTAGAACATACAGCTATAAATGCATGACTATATACACTTATCTTAGGAGGTATAATTAAAGGCTTATTTTATAGCTCTGTACCGATACAGTATATCCTTTGTCCTACCTCGTTAGTGTTCTTTTGCTTTTATTTTTAATTTTTCGCCAAGTACCGTCAAGATTTAAAAAATATAAGGTGTACCGTTTAATTGAATATAATTGTGTCGGTATGTTACCCCGCTAGTCGCAATCTTGTTTAAGGGTATCCTATTGGATACTACAATTTATTCAATAGTAAGAAACTTGTGGATATGACGCGGGAACCTTTATTTAAAAGAAATCAGTTGTAATTCCATTTTATTATCGTTAGTAGTTGATAAAAAATGAAATAATTAAAAATAAAAACCCAACTGATCCTGAAAATATCGATACAAGTTTGATAGCAGGTGAGATTTGTAAATGGGCAAACCCTTGAAGATGGGTAAATAACTTTTTCACCACAGCAGCTCAAACAAGTGAGTTTTGCTGCGTAAAAACAGTGTGCAAAATGCGATTTTGCTCACTCAGTGAGACAAAGTAGCTTTTTAATTTTTTTTTTTTTAATTTTCAATAAAGAGTGCCAACCATAGATTCAAAAAGAATTGTTCCGCGAATAACTTTCAAATTACATACACTGCACTCTGTCTCTTGGCCGTCCATAAAAAAGTTCGAGTGACAAACACAAGTAGGTATTTTAAAGGTTCTTTTTTTTTAATTTATGCACGTCAAAGGTCCTATTTCGAAATTCTAAATTTGAAAGATATTTGTAAAAGAATAACCATGTATTTTATTTACGTTATTTAATAATTATGTAATGTTATTGAATACCAAAATAAGTAATGCTTACGTATTTATAATGATTACTATTATCAACATTTGAAAAATAAAATGTCACGTACGCTGTTTCTGAACACGCCTTAAAAATGGGTATAAAATTTAACTTTTAACTTTCAACTTTAAATTTGCAGAACAGCAATAAGTAATTAGATTAATTATTAACTTTTAAAATTTTCAGCATTATTTTAAGTAATAATAGGTGTCCTGTTAATAAGTGTTGCATTATCTTCTAAGTACCTAATATTTCTCATGTGTTCTCGCTGCTGAAGTGAAAAGTAATGTGTGCCACACGAGAGCAAAATTATTTGCATCTCGTGCATTTGAATCCCTCACTACGCTCAGGATTCTACAGTAGAATCACTCGCTACGCTCGTGATTCAATCCTAGAATCCCTCGCTTGCTCAGGATTCAAAATCAGCACTCGCAGCAAAAAACAGTTTTGCTCTCTTGTTGCACAAATAACTATTCCCTCTTCAATGTAGGATAAAAATTTAATTTAGACATAAACAACTTTTAGTAATTCTAAGGCATGCATAAAGTCATGTCCACATTATATCAACCATGTATTTCATGTCGCAAGCGCATCAAGCAGGTGATCGCACGTGAATGCCCAACATTACCCACCGGTTAATTGTCCGCGCAAGCACGCGACTTGTGACGTCATTCAATCGTTAATTGAATGGGTAATATGGGCTATGTATGGAATAGACATGACGGATGAGACTATAATGAAGTTTGTAAATAATGTTAGCTTGAAAACAGGATTATTGGACACATGTGACGTTGTTATTGGAAAAGTGGAGTTAACAGAATAAGATTCCTGAATGGACAAAGTACTTGGCCACATCTACTGAAAGATCGATGGAGGCAAATGATCACAAATTCGTATGACGGTATCTCCCGTCTTGATTGAGCAGTCCGACTGGGGAAGTACCACCACCCTACAGATTACCGCGGCTAATAAATAACCTTGTGTTAGCGAGTAGGTAGAAAGTGGAGATGTTTTGTGTTATCAGTGGGAAAAGCGAGAAATTCTTCTTTGTCTTTTACACTGTCAGCAAAGAGACTCTCTTAACCTTCTCTCCCCCCTCCCCCCCTTGCCCATCTTCTCTATATGGTCGGCAGCACGAATGTGACACCCCTGTTGTTGCAAACGTCCATAGGCCACGTTTACCACTTTACATCAGGTGGGTCGCGTGCTTGTCTGCCACCTAGGTGGTATTCAGACAATATTTTTTAATTAAAATCCAATATTTTTGTAATTGCCCTTTCTAAATCTCAATAGCTCCATGAAATTCAGTTACAGTTGACATTGAATGCCAGTTGCCTAATTGATCATCTAATTAGTGACCGTCAGCAAAAACCACATTAAAGTATCACTCCACTTCCCGGATACGCCTGTAATGTAGCACTGTCTTAAATATTTTCGATAATGACTCGAAGCGGCTTGACCTATAAACTTTTTTTAATAATTATAAAATAAATATGTTGAAGCTAGCTGATATATACGGCTCATTGACCTGTGAATCCCTATGTCAGCCAGGGTGCAAGGGATATGTTACCACTGCCTTACCTCCGGTAACCAAAAACCCGAAAATGACGTGCGTTTTAGTCGGTACGAGTCCGACATAACCAGTCTCACCGGCTCCAGCCCTGCTAGGGTGCAAGGGATATATTCGCTACTATCTCACCTCCGACAACTAAGACCCAAACACGGCGTGCGTTTTTGTCGGTTCGAGACTGACATAACCTCCCTCACCAGCACCGGTGGGATTGGTATCTATGGGGATTTCGCGTACTAAAAATATATCTCACCGGCTCTGGCGGGGATGGTGTCCGTGCAGATTTTGCGCACACAATTTTATTTCCCTCCTGATCATATTACCTAAAAATCAAATTAACTACGAAGCAAAATGCCTACATGTCATGTCTTAAAAGCTAAATCCCTATAAATCAAACTACCTAAAAATCAGTATGCCATAACAGTAATTTGCCTCATGATTATGATGCCCATGAAGCAAAAAGTACACTAAGCAGATTGTCTAAAATTAATTATGCCTAAACGTGCCTAAGGAGCAAGGGGTCTACAAAGCAAAATGCCTAAAATAATATCTATTAAAACTCCTTTGACTATATACGTTTACCTACCTATTGTAAAATTACTGGCCACTTGACTCTCAAGTGTCTTATTTAGATAAAATGCAGTGACAGTGTCAACTTAGAAATACTTATAATATCTAATTATTTCCTGGTTTTCCTTTGGATAGTTTTCATGTTCAAAGATCTTTTCAAATGGACGCTTTCGAGATCATTCTTAATCAAAAAGGGGGGCAGTTATTGTTGTGTAAGGGATTTAGGTATACTTTAAATAAAATTAACGCTGACGGAACTAGGCTATGGAGGTGCTGTAATAGAAAATATTGTTATGCGTCGTTGAAAACAAATCAAGAAAATAATACTATTATGCGTGCGACAACTCATGTGTGTTCACCGGATCCGTCGCGGAATAAAGTCTCTTTTTTAATGGAGAAATGCAAAAGGAAAGTTGTTAAAAATTTTGTTCCGGTGCAGCAGATATTTGAAGAAGTCTTTACTGGAAACCTTTCTCAATCTGACGATGAAGATAATCTATTACCTGTTTTTAAAGCAAAGAAAGACACCTTACTTAGATGTAGAAGAAAATTTTTAAAGAGTACAAAAACCGAGTTTAAATATTTAAATGAAGTTGAAGTACCTGATATGATAGCCCAAAATTTTTTAGTTTGTGATAATGGAGATGACAGCAACAAAATATTGTTATTCTGCACACCAATTGCTCAAAAGATGATTTGCAATTTAGCTAATAAATCTCAGTTTTTTGGTGATGGCACAGAAAGAAGGGTGCCAGAACCATTCAAACAGTTATTTACCATACACATAGATATGTTCAGTGATGATGAGACAGTAAACATTGTGCCATATATTTATGCCCTTCTTCCCGACAAGTCTACTAATACGTACGAAAGACTTTTCAATCTCATAAAAGAACATTTCAAAATAACAATTAACAAGTATAAATGCGACTTTGAACCTGCACAATATCAAGCTATGAAACTAGTTTTTCCGAACGTGTCTGTAACCGGGTGTTACTATCATTACAGTAAAGCTGTTAAAAAGAATGCAAAAAATATTGGTCTAACCGGGACAGCTGAAGGACGAATTACTACAATTAACGTAGCAAACCTACCTCTTCTACCGAAATCACGCATAATGGAGGGATGGACAGCGATATTGGAAAGTTCTACGGAAAGCGAAGAAATGGCACGCTTCCAACAATATTTTGAAAGGCAATGGAAAAAATTATTGCCTACCATGTTAAGCTGTGCTGGAGAGACACACAGGACTAACAATGGTCTGGAAGGGTGGCATCGACGACTGAACGCTCGTGTCCCACCGAATTCTACTTTAATACAATTTTTAGTTAAATTACAAAAAGAGGCATTGTGGCAAGCGCGTCGCTTAAAAAGTTATTTATTCGACAATAATAACAGGAATAAAGCAGATGTTTTATTTAATAAAAGATATCATGAACAATTAAATAAGTTAAATGAAGGCATCATAATGCCCTTACAACTATTAAGCAAAGTGCGCTGGTTGAAAAAACGTATATTTAATGATAGTCTATAATAAATAAGAACATAATCCTTTGCCTATGTATTCTTAACTTTTTCATATTGATTAGCTGTAAGTTTTCCTTTATACCTAAAATAAAATGATTATTTAGTTCGATTTAATTAGTAAAACAACATAAATTAGAAATAAATAAAATGAAATAAATACACACGTTCTCTTATTAGTAGATGTTACAATAAATATTTAAGTAGGTACCTCCCCAAGTAACCGTTTAGCACATTATGTTGTGATGTGATGAATATAGCTACAGCTGCAAACGGTCGCAGTCACTATTATAATGCCTTTTCATATCACATAGGAAAAATGACCGTATTATAAAGCGGGCAAGAGCACGACTGACAATTTTTTAATTTGTCTATGAAGCAAAATGCCTAAATAGTAGTAATTTTACTTTTTAGTCATTTTATATCATAGTCATTTCAGGTTATAGTCTTCCTACAGATTAGTCTTTTTACTTTAACGTCATTCTGAAAACAAGTATTTTAACAATTTAGGCATTTTGCTTCATAGACAAATTAAAAATTAGTCACTCCTGCTTCGTAGTTAATTTGATTTTTAGGTAATATGATCAGGAGGGTTTTATTTTACATATGGGGTCAAAATTGAAATATTTTGGGTCTTCAAACTTCTTACAGGAATACTTTGAGTTACCAGTAACTTTATACTCCGTTCCTGTTTTAGAGTGTTATGGAAATCTATTACTGAGATAGGGCCTATGTCCCACTCCCACCTTTTTCGAATGGAAATCCTCTCAGCTCGCTAGGGTGGGAACCCGAACCGACCAAAAGCACACGGCGGCGGCGTGCCGTCTTGGTTCTTCAGTAGCCGTTTAAATACCACTGCTGGAAGGATATAAGCAGGAGTTGTCATGAAGATGAAAAAGCAGCGGTGGATGTACAGAGACTCGCGTGAGGAATTCTCACGTTTGCGGCTGCCATGATATCCATGATATCGAAGATAAAATACACGAGGAGGCCACACGCCTTCGTAGCTGTAGTCACGTTTTGCGGAAACCGCCAGGCTACTTGGGTAGTAAATGCCTGGCAATGGTGCCCCTGCTGGGCTATAGCAGGTACCCCTCCTGCTTGGGCATACGCATGATGATTTGACTATTGCACTATTTGATTGATGGAATACTTTACGCCATTGTGTTGTTTTAGTTTTCCAAATTTCTGAGAGTCATCCAGACTCTATAAAATGAAAAACTTTGGTTTCTCTCTACCCCAACAGAAGAAAGCCTGATGGTATACATTTAAGAAGAGAAGAAGAACTTCACGCTAGCACCAACGGGAGTAAAAACCTTCACACACAAACTCACAGCAAGTTATTAATAAGATTAACAATAAAAGTCAATAACGCACCGTGTACCAATAATTATAAACCTTAGAATCCATGTTCGAACGAGTTCGGAATACCAGCCCGTTATTAATGCGCGCGCGCATGTTGACTAATTACCACGTCACATATAATTAAGAATGGTGATTATAAAACATTTATGTGTTTATAATATTTAATTTAATTTATTTTCAATATTGGAGATGTATTATTGTATATATTTTATCAAGAAATACTGATTTAGATACGTTTATGAGTGTGAGAAGTTGGGATTTTCAGTTCGATTCCTTGGTCAGGCTTAACCGATGAAACTTTGATGGACGCTTTATTTTTAGATTTGGAGGGTCAGACCAGTGGTTCTTGTAAAGTAAATGGTTAGAGTTAGGTCAAAAAAAAAAATATCAAAAGGGGACAACCCCATTTTCAAGTCATCCAGAATTATTGAGTCAAGTAACTTAAAAGAGTTTATGACGTGTTACGATCTTAATTAAACAACACAATAATGACTAGAACTGGCATTTCATGTCCTACACCTATCACTATGGCGGGGTATCAAGCAAAAACACAACAAAAAATCATTGAAACAATATCTTGCACCGCTTACATTCATAAGAAACTTGTATAAGATGATTTAAGGCGCGTGCACACTGGCCATTGTAAGGGTGCACGCCTACAGTAGCGGCCCACGCCACGGTGTGCTTCGATCGGCTAGATCGGCCCGCCCGCACCGCTGACCGATTGCGCCAGATAATATGGAGATGGACTTTACAAATTTGTTTTTTTTTGCATTTGATTATATTGTCAATATCCACTCCTGATAATATACAGGGTGTAAGGGGAACGCTTTTCATGCCAATGAGTTGTGTACCATGAGTGCTACCAGGGGCCTTCGGCTTCGGAAGCGTTCCCCTTACACCCAGTATGTACTAAAATAAAAACTGAGGAAAAATTAGTTAAAGTTGAATGATGGTAAAAGCTATGTTGTGATTTATTATTTAATGAGATTTGTAAAAAAATCTGTAAAGGAACGTCTTTCTTGGCATATTTCCACTTGATTTAGCATTATCTAATTATAAACTTGATTATTATTTTTCTTATTCTATCAAAAAAGCTATATTCCTAGCACAAAATTTCCTATCTGGGTATTAACTTTTTCACCACAGCAGCTCAAACAAGTGAGTTTTGCTGCGTAAAAACAGTGTGCAAAATGCGATTTTGCTCACTCAGTGAGACAAAGTAGCTTTTTAATTATTTTTTTTAAATTTTCAATAAAGAGTGCCAACCATAGATTCAAAAAGAATTGTTCCGCGAATAACTTTCGAACTACATACACTACACTCTGTCTCTTGGCCTTCCATAAAAAAGTTCGAGTGACAAACACAAGTATTTTGAAGGTTTTTTTTAATGTATGGCACGTCAAAGGTCCTATTTCGAAATTCTAAATTTGAAAGATATTTGTAAAAGAATAACCATGTATTTTATTTACATTATTTAATAATTATGTAATGTTATTGAATACCAAAATAAGTAATGCATAAGTATTTATAATGATTACTATTATCAACATTTGAAAAATAGAATGTCACGTACGCTGTTTCTGAACACACCTTAAAAATAACGGGTATAAAATTTAACTTTTAACTTTCAACTGTACATTTGCAGAACAGCAATAAGTAATTAGATTAATTATTAACTTTAAAAATTTTCAGCATTATTTTAATTAATAATAGGTGTTCTGTTCTGTTAATAAGTGTTGCATTATCTTCTAAGTAATATTTCTTATGTGTTCTCGCTGCTGAAGTGAAAAGTAATGTGTGCCACACGAGAGCAAAATTATTTGCATCTCGTGCATTTGAATCCCTCACTACGCTCAGGATTCTACATTAGAATCACTCGCTACGCTCGTGATTCAATCCTAGAATCCCTCGCTAGCTCAGGATTCAAAATCAGCACTCGCAGCAAAAAACTGTTTTGCTCTCTTGTTGCACAAATAACTATTGTCAATCTAAATCAATTTTAAATAGTTAACATAATAATCACTCTAAATATTCATTAAATATTATCGCACAGTTTTCGAAGAACAAAATGTACTTTTTCTGACAAGTATGAACTAAATGACAAACTTGATGTCATTTTGATTCCATTTGTGCGCGTGTGTGTGTGTGTGTGTGCGCGCGTGTGTGTGTATGTATGAATGTAATGAAAAACACAAAATCCACTGTGGCGATTTCTTAAATTATTTCACCATTGTAAAGCTACATTCACACTGAGTAACATAGATTATATTACACTGCACGATAACCAACATTCACACGGGCTATAGCTAGTATAAAATATAATAAAATATATCCTTTAAAATCTTAACTTCAAGCTGAAATGCAGAAAATCCTACTCCATTCTAGTGAACCACGACATTAACATAGAATAACTGAAAGCCAAGTAACAAATAAGGGAACATCCATTCACTTATTGTACTGCACATTTTAAATAATAATTGAATCAATTGTACGGCCTATCAGCTATTGATTAATATGCGTAAAAAATATATTCAATAACTTACCGCCGTTTCTTTATGTCGTATTATTTATGTGGAATTAAGTGGGTGTTTCTTTGTGTGTGTACGAGCACTTAGATGTTAGCTTGTATCGGGTAGGTGAGCCTCAATATGCAATATTACTAGGTCACATAAATACTCTTTGATATTTTCTATTTACATATGTTATCTATGGTATATTTTTACGCGCCAAAAACACACGATCTGACAGTTCGGACACAAAGACGCACTTTTGTTATCTCTTCGTGTTGAGTGAATTTATTATTATATAATTGAAATTAATGTATAGATGGATTAATTATAATACCGTAATAATAATGATATAAGATGATTGGATATAATATATAAGGATTCATTGTATAAACATGTAAGTAGCGATTCTGTAATGTGTAGTTGTGTGGATTTCTTGAGAAACGAAATGGAATAAATGCATTGGTTTGTGATATGATGGAAGAATTATTATTGATTAAATCCAGTCCCGAAGTGTAGCTAATATTAGTTTGATAATATGTACTTGTCTTGATTTTATTTCAACGTGGTCGAGACATGTGACGGAGATAGGACATGACGGTAACCACCGTCGTATTTGAAGAATCCAACTGGGGAAGTACCTCCACCTTACAGAACTACTAATAACCTTGTGTTGTGTTTCTTCGGTGAGTAGGGTAGCCAGAACTCACTGGAGAGGTTTTGTGTTATCAGTGGGAAGAACGAGAAACCCTTCTTTGTCTTCTGCACTGATAACACAGAAACTCTATCAACCTTCATACCTCACCTCTAGATGGTCGGTAGCACGAGTGTGATGTCACTGGTATTGCAAACATCCAAATACTACGAGAACCACTCTTTCAGTTGGACTGTTCGCTTGTCTGTCACCTAAGTGATATTAAAAAAAAACCTCCAATTTTGAGAGGCAAACTAAGAGCAAACTGCTTTCCGAATGCAATATCTCTTATGAAATTCGATAGTTTCGGAGCCATTATATTAGAATTTTAATTAGGTTAATAATAAATAGATATTGCTGTTGGTTTGTCAATGTGACCGATTGCAGGGACGTTACGATTTATTGGACGCCGTATCTAAATGGCCGTTCGATTGGAGATAACAGGTTGAGATGTAGAGAATAAGTGCGAGGTGCAGATGAGACAATAGTTTGATTGGAGAATTTTGGTAAGGTGTAGGTCGCTTTCTACCTATTCAGTACCCTGAATAGGCTACTACTGCTGTTAGAGTTTAAGTAAAATTGTATGAATGAGTAAATCTGAAGAAGAAAAAGTAAATCCGTGTGGTTCCCGGCAGGATCGGATTTTGAGCCACCCCATATCTTCCTAGGAGGCTATAGGGCTGTTTAACATCAGTCAGATAAAAGACTAACCTCCCCTTTACATGCTACCGAAAACTCTGATTAGTGGAATTTGGGTTTTAATACACTTCTGCCGAATACCCCAGAAGAAAATAAATTTTAAGTTTTCGTTAGTCATTAACCAAAAACACTGTGTACTTACAATCAAAAGGAGCTAACTCATAGCAGCATGCAAGCTTACATTACATTACAATCAATATTGTAATTTTTGCTCATATTCTGTATATACACGTAACTGAAGAAATACATTACCACATCAAATTAGATCTTCCATATGGTGTATTCCAATTCAATGTAATTACAAATAATGCATCTGAAGAAAAACACGGTATACCTACCTACAAATTTAAAAACAATCATTAATTAAGTTCTATAGGCACAATACTCTGTCGTATCTATATTAATTATCTTTGCATACCTATAATGTATTAGCGGCAGGTGTCTCTAGTGTTGTGCGATTATGTTAATTCGATTACTAATCGATTATATGAATCGATATATCGTTTGTAAATGACAGGCCGGTGTCCATGTTAGTCCACATAATGTTTACGCTATCGATATAATACAATTAATTTAAGTATATTTGGTTCAAAGACCGATTTATGACAGGTCGTGAAGATAAATTGATTTGGTTTAACCGTGAAGATAAATGACGTTTTATGATTAAAAAGTGTTTTGGGATTAAGCTTTTTAAAATGTTACGGATTGAGAAATGGCGTCCATTCAAAAAATCTTCATTGTTTACTATGATATATAATAATTATAGTAAAATTATTATACTAGCTGACCCACGCATTGGTTGTGGAGGTCAGGTGGCAGTCGCTTCACACAAAATATCGAAGTTCAGCCGCATCACAGTTAGACTGGAAAGCCGACCCCACCTGAGTTGGGAAAAAGGTTCAGAGAATGACTATCTGACCTACGCAACTTCATCTGCGTCTGCGTTTTGAATGTAGCATGATGTTATATGTATACATATAAACATTCCTTTTCAATCACTCTATCTATTGAAAAAACCGCATCAAAATCCGTTGCGTAGTTTCAAAGATTTTAGCATAAATAGGGATATAGGGATAGAGAAAGCGACTTTGTTTTATACTATCCTCCAATGTAGGCAGAGGTTGTATTCGATCCCATGTAATAGAGGGTGAGCCTATATCCATTTGAAAATTACTAGGAATCCCCCTAACCCAACCATCAAAGTCAAATTTGCTTGTGTTCAATCAATGAACCTATCTCAGTCCACTGCTAGTAATCTCTTCCAACCTTGGAACGCTTCGGACTACTGATTTGGCCGGCACCCTTCAGATGAGATGAGGTGGTTACCTAACTCCGCTACCGCCCTGATAGTAGTGTGATAACTAGGAACCGAACCCAGGACCTCTTGATAGAAAACATGACTCCTTATTCAATGTGCTACCAATACTATCCCTTTCTTGTATGATTTTTTTTCTATGATAACGAGAAATTTTATTAAGAATCGTTCCTCCAATTGCCACTGCACAGTGAAGTATAATTACATACAAATATATAAATTGATTAATTATAGGCTAGCAATGATATCAAGGACAATTATCCAACACACTGAATATGGAGTGAAATCTCAACGATCCTTATCGATAATTGCGTAGTATTTCGCAAAGGAATCGATTTGAAATGTCAATCGATTATAGAAGCGTATCTCAACATTAATTATTCAGAGTATTTAATCGTTATTGTCAACGATTGATGTCGTTACGAAATAAGTTATTTTAAAATACCATCATCATCTAGTTTACGTCGTATTCGGTAGCATCTAGTAGTATCTAAGGCTTTCACTTAGGAGCATATATTTTTTTTATTTAAACTGTTTGCCCAAGTAGGTAATAATTGTACAAAGGCTAACTTAATGCCATGGGAATTCCTACCAGTCAACCTTAGGGTGCTGTAGGGATTTGTAAGCACGCCGGTTTTAGGTTCTTCTGACCTACCCTTTTTTCAAAATGTTATTAATTTGATCATTGTGTGTACCACGAGGTCAACCCCGGCTATCCCGCCCATTCACCTGAGCCTAGCCTTATGTGCCTAGGTGCCCCCTCTAGACAAGTGGCAATCGTTTTTTAGAATAGAATAGATTAATCCAATATTTGATCAAATTGACATTCGTTTACGCCTGTCATAAATGCCATACACGTCTAAATACGGATGAATCCTAAACATTATATTCTATTCTACAAAACGACTACCATCAAACTGCTATTTGTCTGGGGGTCGGAGTGTGTCACTCGCTTCGCACTCATTCCCTCTACATGTCCAAACCGCCCTAGTACCTATACCCTTTTCAATCCTTGCTACAATATTCTCTTTCAGGCCACATTAATTTTTTTTTACATAAGTATATTGGTGGTTCTGTAGAGTGCTTTCTCTTTCGTACATCGAATCGACAGTTGGATATAATTATAGAGCAGTAAAAACCATTTATGAGTATAAAATATTCACAATTTTATTTTGTTAGAATTTCTGTGAAAGCTAGAGTTTGATCCCAAGATGTATCTATAAAAGAATTTAGATTATTCAAAACTTATCCAGGTAGGTCAGTTGGTTATAGTATTCTCCCTAGGCAATGTGTGATCACTGGTTCAAGTACTATCTTGAATGTTGACCTTTATATTTAAATTCATATAAAATTATAGTTAGTTGAGAGTATATATTTAGACAAAACACCTCCACAATTGTTTGTCCAAAACACAATACATTATAGTTCTTAAAACAAAAAAAACTGCAATAGAACCATAGCACAAGATTAATTGCCAATACGGCGAGCAACAGGACAAACAAACAAACACTCGAACAGCACGACACGAGTCCCAATATGCGAGCTATAATTTTAAGTTTTGCTGTAACTCCTACGTACATGGGACACAGACGGCACTTATTCTGAATTTATAAAGCGATATTGCTTCAGAACGGGAAACAAAACTTACCTACAAACTTTATCAAGCTTCGACCAGGATTTTTAAGGGCTACTAGTAGTAATACATACTATAAGAAACACAGTAAATAGATAGGGCAAACTTCGAGACGTAGATCGATTGTCGAATTCAACTCGGCTGGGCAGCGTTCGGGTAGTTACACTGAGTCTTCTCGTTCAAAATACCTCAGTACTCGAAGACGAAAGTCTTTAATCAGTGCGTATTGCCAGTGGCGCTGAGACGTCGACCCACACTAAAGGTTCAATTCGGCATTTCTCCACGAGGTTCAAATTCAACATCAATTCAACATCAATAGAAACAATGCAAGTTTTTGAAGATTTCCTATGTGGTATTATTATTTAAATCAATTTCTTTTCTACTTACTTTATAATAGATAATCGTTAAAAGTAAGGCCTTAACTAGTTCCTACAAATTATAGATAACCCGGGTCTGCCGGGGTGGGATGTAATATATAATTTTGACAATCTACTATTCCACATCCGGCAACTACAGACCGATTGACGTCTTGCATTTTTGTCTATTCGAGTCTGAAATATCTCCCCAATAGGGTCCGATAAATCCCCTCAGATACGAAAAAAAACAAAAGGATTTTATAACTTATTTTTTACATTGCGCCCGATAATTCGATTGCTTCAATACTATCAAAAATAGCAATAAAATTCGTCCGTCGTCCTAAACATAAGAGATGACAAAATATGTTCCAATAAAGAACCAGAATAGTGCTGTCCGATCAAGACGGCTACATATCGACTTGAGGGATTGGCTTGCCCGCAGACCTTAAATCAAACAGTCGATAAAAAGGTAAATGTTGGGCGATTGCAAGGCGAGAACTCTTGCGCATAAATTTATGCGGAGCTGATAAATTAGCAGTCGTGAAACGTGAGTTATGGTAGAGGCTTGTCGAGATGGTTTTGATGCAGTGAATTCGATGATTTTGAGTGTTTTTTGGTAAATTATGAGGTCGATTCTTTGGTTTGTGGTTCCGGTTTTCCCGTTTTTATTTTTTCATGTCGCCTTCCGGAGAAAAGGATAAAAATATGTTGCGTGTTTTAAAACGTGCAAGGTTTTTAAAGAAGAAAGCGACTGAACTTCAACGTTTTCTGATGGGAAATTAAATTAGCCTTGGTAGATTTATATGCGGAGGGTGCAGGATCGGGTGCATTGGTGTATAATAGAAAAAGCCTATGTCCAACAGTGGAATGTGATAAACTAATTATTGATTGTTGGTTTGATTGACTCATTATTTTAAAAGTGGGCCATCTTAGAGATTAATTTCGTCCTAGGTTAACCATAGTGCGTGCGATGGCGTGCTGTTTTAATGGGTTTATGTGTCCTGAGGGTGGTATTGGTGGGGCTGTTCGCATGAAAATAATTTAATCCAATGGTGGTCAGAGTAGCTACTGGTCGCAGATTTGAGTTCCGTCCTGGATATCGACAATTTTTGCTGAAAATTAACGTACGATGTGTTTGTTTTAAAGTATCAAGAACTCATCATTCTCAGAGGCTTTTCCCAACTCAGTTGGGATCGGCTTTCCAGTCTAACTGTGATGCGGCTGAACTTCGATATTTTCCGCGAAGCGACTGCCATCTGATCTCCACAACGACTGGTCCAATGACCAATGGCGATATCGAACTTTCAAGTTAGACTGGTTGGACTTTTAGAGGTCCACTACCCCGTAACGACTGCCATAGGTGTTTGTATGGCAACCGGGACCGACGGCCTCGGAGAGCACGTTATCCGAGGCACAACCAGACCAGTGCAAAGAGCCATATTCATGCATACAACTTTTTGCACTGAGCGGGGATCGAACCCGCGCCCCGTGCGTAGCAGTCGCGTGCACTGCCGCCACGCCACGGAGGCTGACAATTAAAATAATCAAGAACTATTTTATAAAAAAAAAAACCTTTGGCATGTGCAAAGATTTTTTACTAGATTAAGTGTACTTACATCTCTAATAAAGAAGTGCTGCGGAGTGTGGATTAACACATACCTACATAAACGATGAGCTACATTAGTCATCCATTAGAGCAGACAGTGTCATGTAACAATTTGACATCAGACGGGTTTCCTCTATCAATCCACATCATCACTTGTTTACTCTTAATTTTGGAGGTTATCTAGCGGCGTACACTTCGAGCCCAATAGATGACACAGTTTTGTACTTGTTAGTAGAATTTAGAATTAAATTATTCTTATAACTTCTTGCCTTCAGCTTAAAATCAGGTGAGGTGAAGTCAAATTGACGTGCCATAAATAAAAAAATAAAAAATTAAAATTAAAATTAGTGAAATTATTCTACGATTACATGACCAGCAAATAGTCATTATTGATTTATATTATTGCAAGTTAAAAAGCCTAGTAGTATGAGTAATGGACTACTGACACAAGGTCTCTGGTTCGATCCCAGGTTTCACCATGGCACACACCAATGACTTTTCGATGCTTTTCGAAGTTATGTGTGTATTTTTCGCAGGTTTAAAAGTGCCCAATTATTGGCAATAGACTCGCCGCTTCTTACATCGGGACCTAAACATAAACTGGCGAAACGTGGTTGCTAGCACCTCTGCCTATCGCATCAAGGATATAGGCGTGAGTTTATGTTATGTTATGAAATTTATGTTATTCATACTTGTTAAAACTCTCCCATAATTAATTATTTCACCGTCATTCTACTTCAAAATTGACAGTTTACAACACATAAAAAATTGGCACTTAAAGTGACAATAATATTAATATGGTACATGCAAGTTTTACCTGCACTGTACAGATAAACAGCAAATACCAGTCGGCAATAAAATTGATTGCGAACTAACTGAACATCCTGCAAGCGCCTACGCTGCGCCCGCGCCGCCGCACTGTCGATTCAATGAATTTATTTGTATTATTATGTTATTGGACTGTTTTTGAATATTGCTTCTTGGATTTATGTTCTAGAAAAAATGATTTAGCAATTGATTTTAACCGTTAATAGGCTCTTAGAATACCGTTGCTCTACAGAATACTGAGGCTAATAATAACCTTGTGTTGTGTTTCTGACGGGGAGTAGGGTAGCCAGAGCTCACTGGAGAGGTTTTGTGTTGTCAATGGGGAAGACCGAGAAACCCTCCTTTGTCTTCTGCATTGACTCTATTATCATCCCCCCCCCCCCCCTCTCGTCCCCTTACCTATCTTCTTAAAATGGAAAAGTGACGCCCCTGGTGCTGCAAACGTCCATAGGCCACGGTAACCACATTCCATCAGGTGAGACGCGTGATTATCTGCCACAGAAGTGGTAAAAAAAAAATCATCTGCTACCTATTACACATGTTGGCTAGTGGAAGATGCTCTGTTCATGCCGTCTTCTGAAGGTTGTACAGTAAAGTGTTCCAATAAATTAAAGTCATGGCGTCATAGTTATTTGGTAATTCATAATTTAAAATATGATTATGCATGACATCCCTAGACTATTTTATTTGACTAATAGTTTATTGACATGACGTTTATATTTGTAATTTTTTTTAAATTTTACATTTACCTTTGGCATTCGCTTTATTATTATTGTAAGGAACATATTGTTACATCTATTGTAACAAATAAAGAATCTAAACCTAAATGAATTTCCTAAAAAAACTCATCGTCTCGACTAAACTTTTTATCTAAAGACACTGTTTTGACTGGACAGTCTAGAATCCAGATGTAATACAAGTACTTATAAGTTTTATTGAAAATTAAATTTCAGCTTACGCAAATATAATTAAAAATAAGTGCTAAACCATGTTATATGCGACAATATTGATGGCTACACATCTCAAGGAAATCCTAAAGAAAATAAATCTTGGTAATTGAAAATAAACATAAACATTATTTAAAATTTATTTACCAGTCAACGAATAATGATTTTGTCTCCTGTTGTGGACTTCAAAGAAATATTTATGTGGTATATTACATATAATATAAGGCTATACCGCTATACTTATGGGCCAAACATTATAAGTTAACAAGTACCCCACCGTAACACCACGTTTTTAAAACGCATGATTTCAATTCGTTTATTAAAAATATATGTAAATAACTTTTATATATGTTGATACTGCTTTCAAGATACTGTCGTAACTATTAATAGGTACTATAGATACTATTAATAACTTTTCAACGCGTTTTATTAGTGCACCTGTTACTAATTAACTGTGTATGTAAACAAATATTGGAAATAAAAATAAATTTTCTTTTAATTTGTCGTATCGATTAAATACTTTTTAAAGTATGTGATATGCGACTTATGTTAATTTGATATCTTTGAACTAATGCGGTGACAGTACTAAAATGTGTAGAATAGGACTCTTACGACTACTGGTAATAATTATCATCCTCATTAGACTTTTATTGTTATCATTTAGACCGAATAGTAAATTTAAAGTATAAAAATAAATGTATTTATTTTATTACTTTATTACTTATTTTACTTAAGTATAAAAAGTAAAAAGAAAGTAAAAAAAGTAAAAAGTAAAATAAATTGTAATTATTTTATTTTCTTTTATTTATGAGTATTTAGTAAGTACCTATAAAGCCTAGTAAGTGTAGGTACTGGCACTGAAGTCAACTAAGATGTTGTGTACGAAAATAATTCGACTTCAGATTAAGAGTGTTAGATTGTAGAATCTTAGTTATAGACGACTGATCATACAACTCTGCCTATTCTCTCAGAGATAAACGAGCGTGAGTATACCAACCTGAACAAAGCACCTGTCTCCAATTTGATTGCTACAATCGTGATACCTTGAATTCTGTACATACCACTAATTTTATAATTCGGCGTGACGAACGAGATCTCAAAACACCTCGGTCCTCGTATCAATAGTCGGTTATCAGGGATCAGGGCAAACACCGAAACTCATTGATTTATATGAGAAATCATCCCATTTATCCAAAGAAAATTCAACCTTAAATCCATCCAACAAAGTTCATATTCCTTCGGCATGTAAGAGACATTTTAAGTAAAAGTATACATTTGAATTTGCGTTTTATGTATTGTGACATAAGGTTGTGTTTTTAATGTTCATATTATATGATGGCATACCACCAAAGACGAATATGCCACTTTCGGAGTGATTTATACCCGATACGGCGTATTAAATGGTTTTGTTTTCGTTTTTATAAAATGTTAAAATCTGTTATTTATTGTACCAAAATCGAGAGGTCCCGATTAAATTATGTCCGATACTATTAAAATTTATGGCTTAATGTTTTATGCTTCCTCGATTTGTAAGGTTTTTTCGGCTCGCGGTTCAATGGTGGCATTCTTTTTTTGAACTGCATTGTAAAGTGACAGACGTTTTGACGCAAGGTTTTCGAAATTAGAATGAAAATTATTATTTTTAAATAAAAGAGGTCCATTTCAAATCTGAAGAATATAACGATTTCTAGGTTACAATGTTTTTTACTCAATTGAAGAAGAATAAAAATTGACACTGGCGATAGTTTTTAACTTGAATTAATAGAATTAGTTTATACAAGATAAGCAAATTTTTCCATCGAGAACCATTCATCAACCAGGAGATAAAAAATGAGGCCGTCAGCTGAGCGCCACCACACTGTGATACTGTACGTGTTTGTAATGGTGACCTTCTTTCCTGAGACTTTACCTTCAGCTTACCATCAGGCGAAGTGAAGTAAAATTGATGTGCCTTAATAAAAAGAATCTATTATTATTATATAAAATACTAATAAGTAATATTGTGATCCCGAGTAGGTAAATTTATTTGTTAATAATTCATTTTTAATTATATCACCGTTTCGAAAAAAATCTCTCAATATACAATGACCGTCCCTCATTTCTAATCGCCAGTAACAGCTGCAGTAGCTGCAACTGCAAAAACTGCAAAACCCTGTATTAGCAGAGACAACATAGCGCAATTTTACTTTATCCTTACATCACAAGCTTCTTTCTCTGTCATTAAGCTTTTCATTCCTCAATTTCGAGTACGTCTTTTAAAAATTACTATTTAAATATGTATGTTTACAAGACTATTATGGAAGCTGCGCCGGCGCAACTGCAGAACAAACAAGTGTAGCGGCAGTGAGCTTGATTAAACACACATTCGGTGCACGAACGATGCTTTAATTAGAACTGGACAGAGCAATGATGTCGTATCGATAACTCATTACGATATCGATAGTTTTTTTTTCGACATTTCTTTTAAATTTGGTAGTTCACCATGTATATATGTATATATATAAACTCATGCCTATATCAGAGGCAGAGGTGCTAGTACCTACATTTCGCCAGTTTATGTTTAGGTCCCGATGTAATAGGTGGCGAGCCTATTGCCATTAACCGGGCACTTATAAACCTGCGATAAATACACACATAACTTCGGTAAACATCAAAAAGTCGGTTTACTAATGTTTGCCATAATTTTAAATGCCATAATTTTATATGCCATACTGGTAGTTGCCATAATTTCATTAGAAATAACGTTTCAGTTGCCATAATCGTGAAATGACATAAAATCACTTTCACTAATTTCATTTGTCATATTCAATCAAGTGTCATAATAATTAAAACCCATAAATGTATTTGCCATAACTTTCGTTTTCAATAATGTGAATTATACGACACAGATTTTTTATTCACAATTAAACCTGAAACTAAACCTCATGTGACGTCTTCTAAATAAACTCGACGGAGCCCTCTTCGCGGCCTCCTACTTCTGGGTGGTTTAAAAAAAAAACCACGAAGACTAAGACGGGAGCTCCGCTTCGCTTCGCTCCCGCCTTAGTCTTCTAACCTAACCTATCCGAGTCGGATTGCACTGAGTCGGAGTATTAACGATAATTAATTTTGACCTAACAATATTATGTATTATTTTCATAATTAACTATATCAAATTTTGATTATTTCAAGAGTCGATTATGAGATGTGTTACTTATGAAAACTAATTATTATGATATATGTTGTTATAGAAAGTGATTTTATGGCAAATAAACGTTTTGACTGTTGAGTTGTTATGTCAAACGTTATTAGTATAAATGATAATAGTGCAAGTAAATATTATGACCGGGGATGATTATGGCAAACGAAATTAGTGCAAATGAATTTATGGAAAACGAAAGAATATCCAAAAAGTCATTGGTGTGTGTCTTGGTAAAACCTGGGATAGAAACTGAAACCTCGTCTCAGCAGTCCATTACCACTAGACTACCGCGGTATTTTTATATAAACTACAAAATATAAATTTTAAAATCATAACCGACATATACGCGAGCGGAACCTAGATGATCATCTTATTTGTAACGTTACTAAATGATCATACACGAACGAATGGGTCCATCCGTCTACTAGTGACATCATAAGATGTGATTACCAATCCACATGCCAATTGGAATTTTTATTACAATATCCGCCAAGCAACGTACATTCTTCAATTTAAATGTTGTTTACGTTGGTACATATTCGTTCAACGCTAAAGGCGACACTAGTTTAGGCCTTTACTGACCACCTATCTTTAATCACCACCAAGTATAAAACACGTCTAGATTTTACCTTATAACTCTCTATTAAATGGAAATGAGCTGTTCACTCAACTTGCTACTAAAGCAAATTTATTTATCTAGACTAAGTACCTAAATGTTTGTAAATAGACCAAAAAAAAATCGTTGAGTTTCTTGCGGAGTCTTCTCAGGCTGAGGCCTTGTATCGAACCGGTGGTCCATTTGCTCACTAATTTATTAAATATTGTTGTTATTGACATTTTGTAAGTGCCATTAATAGATACCACTGCCGGTATAGACCACACAGAATATTCCATCAAGAACCAAGCGGTTCGGTGAGTCTTACCTCTGCCACACCATTAAGTCTTGTAATTCCTTACCAGCGCACGTGTTACCTTCTTCCTACAGTCCCGGGTCCTTTAAGCGAGGCGTGAAAAAGCATCTGATGAGACCGTCAAGCTGAGTGCAACCATTGTAGTACCGTACGTGTTTGTAATGTTGAGCCTCTTTCCTGAGACTTTTCCTTCAGCTTATCATCAGGCGAGCTGAAGTCAAATTAGCGTGCCATAAATAAAAAAATAAAAAAGTGATATTAAAAAAATACTAATTAAACTATCGATATTTCACCCACACCACGCGTCCCCTCCCTAAAGTGTTAATAGCTGTAACACCAGAGTCATTGAATATGGTCGTAATCGTAATTATTTTTAATTAATAATCAACACGCTTAGAACGGTGCACGTAATAAGGATGTACGTCGTGTCGATGTCCTTATGTAGGAATGAACTTGTCTCATTGATGGTCTGTTTTGAGTTGTTTTTTTTTTATACTACGTAGGTGGCAGACAAGCACACGCGCTGCCCACCCTGAAGGGAAAGGGGGAGAGCTGGGAAGGGGTGGGGAGGCTAGGAATGGGAGGGGAAGGAGGGTATAGTGAGCTCTGGCTACCCTACTTACCGGCGGTAACACAACACGATGGTTATTATGACCGCGGTCTTCTGGTGATGAGATGATCTGGTGATGGAATGGTGATGAGTTGATGACTGGGGTATGCTGTACTAATCGCTTTTTAATATCGTGGCAATAGAATTAAATGTGTAATATAATTCTTGGGTATATTTTGTACGTTAGTATTTATTTTGATATAGTAGATAAAGACCTATATAGGAGTTATACGGCCTCCGTGGCGTGGCGGTAGTGAACGCGACTGCTACGCAGGAGGCGTGGGTTCGATCCCCGCTTAATGCAAATATTTGTGTGCATGAATATGAATATTTGCATTGGTCTGGGTGTTTCTATGTATAATATGTATGTATTTACAAAAAAAGTATGTAAGTATGTTTATCCGCATTCTAGAACCCATAACGCAAGCTAGTTAACTATGCTTACCAATACCATGGATCTAGCTGGCGTTGTGTAGATTGTCCTAGAATATTCATTTATTATTATTATTTATATCTGATTGCTTTTATTTAGTTCCGTATATAATTTATGTACTCAAGACAAGTAGGTAATCGTATATTCCTAGGTACATAAATGGCATGCCTCAAACAGTGCGGAATGTAGTAACGCCTAACAATATCAAGCATAAGTTAAGGTCATTCTACCTAGGTAATATAAATTACTAGCTGACCCGGCAAACGTTGTTTTGCCTTATAAATTTTAAGGGTGAACAACCCTTATCACTTAGGAGTATGGAAAATAGATGTTGGTCGATTCTCAAACCTCCTCAATATGCTCACAAAATTTCATGAGAAACGGTCAAGCCGTTTCGGAGGAGTAAGGGAACATTGTGAAATAAATAAATAAAAATAATAAAAACTATCGTACACAAGCAAAACTCAACCAAATATACCACACACATATGGTTGAGTTTGTTTATATTTTGTATTTTGATCATAACAATAAAAAAATGTGGATAAAAGAATAGGTGCACCGCTCTGCACAAACTATCTCGGAGGATTTCGGAAACTGCTCTAACGATTTACATTTCGGGAGCCGCCGGTCACCCTGGCAGAAGCAGGCCACGGCGATGGCGCAAAATGCCACCCCATACCCAGGGGCTGGATGGGGACACCATGGTCCCCACATTGGGGGAAGAGGGGCATCTCAACAGAGATGTCCCCGGGTCTGCCGGGGTGCGAGAGATATGTCTTGTATAATCTCACCTCCGGCAATCAAGGACCCATGGACGGCGTGCGTTTTGGTCGGTTCAAGTCCGACGTCATAATCACCTCCATTGATTTTGGTGGAGGTGGTATTCGTGGGGATTTCGCGCACGATAAAAAAAAGTGTACTACCTGGATTGCATTCTAGGAAGCGCTTATAACATCCTACAGGTGCATATGGATACACAGCTAAATATCAGCAAATATGACATACAAATGAATCAAATAAACATACAAGACCTATGAATCACACCCGGCTTTCACTACAATATCATTAGACATCCGATCACCTCTACATCACCGTAAAACCTTATTTATATAAATGCAACCAACGATAAACACGATTAACGATTATATTTCTGTTCTTTCGATCATTAATAACGATATAACGACCGATAATAACGATAACGATAAATATAACGATGTGGTGTCGCTGTTGTTGAGTGTGTTTATATAAAAAGAAATTTGTTGGTCTGTTTGTGGTGGTCCGAATCTATTAAGTAGCATTTATTGCTCATTAAATAGTGTACGAATTTAATGGTGCCAGTGGGTTCATCGTCAATATTTTGTAGTACTAAGGTGGCAAATCAATACGGAATACACGGTCTCAGCAATTTTTGGTCTTCTTACCTCCTGCATTTTGAAGATTTCTATCGATTTCTCCTGGATCCCATCATTAGATTCCGACTTCCTGAATGTGGAACATGGGAGCTTGGAAGTAAACCCTTTCCAATAAAGCAGGAATCGTGAAAATCCATATATAATTGACTAAGTATTTAATAACACACGGTAGGTATATTTAAATGTGTTATGGGTTCTGAAATGTGCATATTTTTTAATACAACAACAACACAACACCAAAATATGTACACAAATATTTGAACCGTGCGGAAATCGACACCAAGTGTTCTGCGTAGCAATTGCGTTCACTACAGCCACATTACATAGATCGTCAAATAGCAGGTCATATACTTCACAAACACACACACACACACATACGGCTACTACTATAGTTCTGTAACACGCAATTTAAAAAATCTCAGCAGCCAAACTCACCGCACAAAACATGTTTCCAAAAAAGTAGCAATTACCGTAAACTAAACCAATACGACAACAAAACAATATCTTAATCCCAAACGTTCACGTTTCCGAACCGAATATCGATATTTATCGATAAAGAATCGGTCCGAAGATCGTAAAACCGAATTTATACACGTGTTTATGGCTTTTATAATGTATTCGGGGTTTTGAGTGGCCGATACGATGAGTTTGTTAGAAATGGGGACAGCATTTTAGTAGATTACTGAATAAATATTTATTGCTTAATAACCAGAAGGTAGCTTATCTGTTTTGTGATCTGATATAGAATTATTTGGAGTATAAACTGATTGTGTATTTGAGATTAGTATGAAATGTATTTAAAAAGGTTTGGACATAAAAATATTTTGAATGTTGAATTGATTAAATAGGCTTGATAGGTTGTAGTTACGTTTTGTGAATAAAAGTAATTAAAATACATAATTTGTAGTCTTTGGGAACCGTAAATAAAAGTTAAATTTTAATTTTTATAAGTGCGAAATCCCCATGGCTGTAATGGCATACGAGTATAATACGACATAACCACTCACACCGCAGTCAGTGAGAGTGGTTATGTCGGACTCGAACCTGTCTTCGGGTCTTTGGCTGCCGGAGGTGTATATCATAAACAACATATTGACGACCTCTGTTGCGTGGTGGTAGTGAACGCGACTACTACTCATGAGGCGCTGGATCGATTCCCGCTCAGTGGAAATTGTGTGCATGAATATAAATATTTGGGTTGGTCTGGGTGTCTTTATATCTAATCAATCAATAATGTTGCTATATTCTGTAATAGTGATGCAACTGATTCATTCAGTTCCCGTTCACTCATATGAAATGAATGATGAGGGTTCGTTAATCTTTTTTTACTATACAAAAAATAACTATTTCTATTTTACAATAAAATTGTATTAAAGTGATCTGATATTGATCTGTAGTATATATGTACTTACAATCAGTTTTTTTAGGAATAAGAAATCCATATATTATTATTATGATTTTATTGTCTATGAATGAGACAACATTAAGCAAACAGCAACTTTAATTAATTTTTTGAAAACGACAGCTGTTAAAACGAAATACGAAAGCTATCATATATATATCATAATGGATAACATTACAGAAATAACGAACTTATGAATCTGTAAGAAAATTTCGGTAATTTCATATGTAAAGATCTTTTATAATAAATCACTTTGTCACAACACTATTTTTATTTAATCAAAAGCTTGCAACCCAATAAACGTCAGTTAGCTTCGTCTAATTAAAAATACGACTATATGTATTTTTAATTCAAGCTATCGAAATATTTCAAAATCTTTTTCTACCTATTAACACTACAATTATCGCCATTAACTACCTATCGTACAATCAACACTTTTGACCCTAAAATCTTTGGTATCTTGAACAGAACATAAATTGAAGACGGGGTGTTTTCGACCCCCGTACATAAATCTAGCGTCTGAACCACCCTTAATAGCATCTTTGTATCCTAGATGAGGGGGTGATCGGGATGCAAATGTTTTGTTACAGGGAGGAGAATAGGGATTAGTGGCTATCTTGAATTGGTTATTGCGACTGAGATGTATGCTCACGTATGTATCTCACGAAAGGGGTAAGCAGAATCCTGTTATATTTTACACATTAATGACTTCACTCGTACGGTATTTTGAAAACTACAAGCATATTAAATTTACAATACTGTACTATTGTAAAGAATTTTCAAATTAAACTTATCTATATGATTAAAAAATTAAGAATTGAATATGTTGCTATGCGTCAAACTCAATGACAGTTGGAAAAATTACTTTACATACATACACACATACATACATACATGCTCTCACCCGTAATCCCTGAAGGGATAGGCAGAGGTGTATTAAACACCCACATTTTGCCAACTATGCTTTTCGCTCCTACGAAATACGTCTTGGATAGTATCAGATGAATCTTGGAGATTATTTTTATTAGTATTTTTTTATTTATTCCTTGAACTGAAAGGAAGGCTTTTTATGTAGCAGCGGGAACGGTAGGTATCAATAGTCCACGCGGGCGGAGCCACAAGCAACAATTAGTTATTCATAAAATTAATTTTGTATTTGTGCAATTGCCACCAACAACCTTTCACACAAGTTATTGACAACACACAAAACAAATAAACTATTTAAGGCTGTATAATAAACTCTTGCGCATGACGTTTGGACATTCGAAATTCGAAATTTAAATATAATCCAATCGATTTTATTCACAAATATAAAGTATTGGATATTAATGCAGATGTAATATAACCAATAAACTTGTTTAAAAGACGTGTATTCATGGAATTTAAAATGTGACATAATTTAATTGGTTTTTATAGACTGTCACACTATTCCACGTGACAATATGATACCGCGGTAGCCTAGTGGAATGGGTAATGGACTGCTGAGACGAGGTTTCTGGTTCGATTCCAGGTTTACCATGGCACACACTAATGACTTTCGATGCTTTTTGAAGTAATGTGTGTATTTATCGCAGGTTTATAAGTGCCCGGTTAATGGCAATAGGCTTGCCACCTATTATATTGGGACCTAAACATAAAACTGGCGAAATGTGGGTGCTAGCACCTCTGCCTACCCCTTCGGGGATACAGGCTTGAGTTTATGAGCTATGTGATATGATTCAATAAATTTGAATCGTGACGTAATTAGGTTTATTGGTTAGCATAGAATAATTTATAAAAATTGAGTTAAAGCTATACCAACCTAAATGTGTCGGTTAATACTAACGTGTGTTGTTACGTTAAGTTGGTCAAGACTAATAAGAGCCCTGTTATATAATATAAGTCTTCAATAGCATGTGTGTACATTCCATAGAATCGAATCGACGCCTATATGTGACTAATAAACCTTAACCTATATGAGTTTTAGTGGGACTAGCTAATAGTCTATGCACGTGCATATACAGGGTGTAAGGGAAACACTTCCGAAGCCAAAAGCCCCTAGTAGTTCCTACTTTTGGTACACAGCAAATATGCATGAAAAAAATATTACCGCATAGCAATTTTCTTTTTATTTTCAAAAAGGGGCCTTCCCTGCGTTCCCCTTACACCCTGTATATGCACAGTAACGTTACTGTACAGCAGAGTATACAAAGGTTCATGGAAACTTTTAAGAAACATGGAAATATCATAGACTATGGATACTTTTATAACACGCTTCCTAATGAAATTATAGATTTGTCTATACAAAAATTTAAAAATGTAATTATGGAAAGTTATGCCAAAAAGGCTACTTAAAATCCAGGATTAATTGAATGATAAACAAGCATGGAAATGAACGGTTCACTCAAATTACTACTCAAGTAAATTACTATCTAGACTAAGTAAATGTTTGTAAATAGACAAAAAAAAGGAAAAACTCGCTGAGTTTCTTGTCTTCTCAAACCGGGGCCGTGTTTTGAACCGGTAGTCCATTGGCTCACTAACTTATAAATATATTATTGAAATTGACGTTTTGTAAGTGCCGTTTAGTAGTCTATACATAAATATTTTTTTTAATTTTGAATATAAAATGTGCAGACCTTGATCGCCGCCATCTTGCTCTCAATATAAAACAATCTGCAATATAATTTAAAACATTAACATCTTCCACATAATTAAGTAAGGAGAAGAGAAATTCCAAAAATCCTTTAATTATTTTAATAATTGACCTTAGGGCCATCAATTTGTAGGAGCCCATTTTATGGGACATATTCAAACAGTGAGTTAAATTGCGACACGGTGGAAATTTAGTGCCGAAAGGGTTCATATAATTACGCCGCAGCATTCCGGGGCCGATCAGAAACAACGGAATTAAAATGAGTATAGTAAAGGGAACTGTGAGTTATGGGCTAAATATCGAGGAGTGCTCTATAGCCGCCCCTGCGGGCAAATGATTTTAATGATAATAATGGCTAAGTATGTGACAGTTTTCAAGAGTAACGTTTGCAATAATAGAATAGTTTTAGTGAATATAGGGCTTTATAGGTTGTATTTTAATTTCGGGGTAATTCCTTACTAGCGCACGTGTTTGCTTCTTCCAAATTCCCGGGTCCTTTAAGCGGGGCGTGAAAAAGCATCTGATGAGGCCGTCAAGCTGAGCGTCCTCACTGGTGATCCTCTTTCATGAGACTTTGCCTTGAGCTTACCATCAGGCAAGGTGAAGTCAATTTGACGTGTCATAAAAGAAAGGCCTCCAGCAAGAATTCGGTGGATCGAGTCATCCTCATCTGTAACTTGGTACTGTCTGCTCATTGATAAGCGAGGCACTGGTGGTGTTCTACTAGGTCAGACAGCAGTCGCCTCCACGAAAATCAAGACAAGCTAAATGAAGAGAAAGAGTAGAAGAGCGAATCCTGAACTCTAAAGTGCAAGTTATTTATTTGTCAATTCCATTGGAGTAAAGGTATGACTCTGTAGTCGACCGCATACGACTGCAAACGTATGCAGTAGATACAACGTTCCACAAAATAGACTTAATTTGTCCTTGGTGTTTTCTTGTATTTTTTTTTTTTTTTGGTTTTTTGGTGTACAATAAAGAGTAATTTATCTATCTAAATATGATAATATTGTATAGTGTTTTAATTCCATGCGGCTTCTCTCATCTTTGCGTTAGATAAATATAAACATATCTAATTGAAGGAAATAATAAGATATGTTTAGCGAATAAATTATTCATAAATTGATACTCAATAAACTAGGTTAATTGGATTTATTAAATTGCTCCAATACATAAATCTCGTATAGATTCCGTGATAAGCTATAATTTTGTAATACGGTCACTATTATTAATAATGGTGCAACTACACTGTTACCTAAAATGGTACCTACTAGGTAGGTATTATATCCTTTTGTGCCTGTACTTTCTAACTCATAAAAACAATCTGTGTACTCAATTATAGACTGTGTATTGCTAAAACTTAATTTATAATATAGTATAAACGGTTTTGAAAATATAATAAACATAATATTCCGTGTTAAAATGTTTCAAAAGAAGACCAATTTATTGAAACCCATCGGCATTATGTACAGGAGCTATTAGGTACTCAAAGATGTAGGCCGCGGTAGTGTGATGCTAGCTCCTTCCTATCCAGGGAAAGATGTGGATACCGATATGACCTTCGATGGCCCTAGGTTAGCCTTTTTTTAGCCTTTTTTAGTTAGATTGAGGGATATACCATGGGCTACTTAATCATCGGCAACTGATTGCTGGTCTCTTCTCAGGAGATTTAACTACCGAACTAGCGAAAGAATCATTTTCAAATGATTTATTT
Source organism: Pelosia muscerda (assembly GCA_963691645.1). Lineage (NCBI taxonomy): Eukaryota > Metazoa > Arthropoda > Insecta > Lepidoptera > Erebidae > Pelosia > Pelosia muscerda. The sequence continues at coordinate 13,247,550 of OY829118.1, forward strand.
ACTAAGTATTTTATTTATTATAAATTATGATATTTTTGACAAATGTAGGTACATAATTATTGTTAAACTTTGACATTCATAAGTGTTCTTTATGTGCCTAAACTGAATAAACGAAATTGATTCTTTGATTCTTTGATGACCCAAGACTGCCGTGCAGTTTTGATCGGTTCATGTCCGACATAACTGCACTCGCTGACTTCAGCAGGGGGGGTACCCGCAGGTAACACACGGGAAAAAAGGTATACAATGATGCAGCAGTAGTGTGAATGTACCTTAACATGCTAATATTGATGTATAGTTATATTATAATATCATTTAATTTAGATTAAGAAAGTGAAATAACCTCGACCCGGAATCGAATACACATTAACAGCTCTCTGATGCTATCTTTGATTACCTGACAGGTACTAGATAGGCAATAAATATCGCGAAAAAGTACATGTCTAGATGGGACTTAAATCCCCTAGTTCCTATCCGTAACTAACATCGCCCCCTAAGACGTGAATGGTCTAGTTAGCCACTTGGCTAGAGTAGTCTGCCTGTGTGAGACTGGTCGTGGGTTCAAGTCTAGACATTTATTATTCCAATTTTATAAAAGTTTACATATTAACGCCTCAAAATTTCATTAAAAAATCACATCAGTATTGTGTTAATATGAGTATAATGCTAAATTAACTATTTCCCGGGTCCTTTAAGCGGGTCGTGAAAAAGCATCTGATGAGGCCGTCAAGTATTGTAATACTTTACGTGTTTGTAATGGTGACCCTCGTTCCTGAGAGTTTCCCTTGAGCTTAAGCTTGGCGGCGTGAGGTCAAATAGACGAGTCCAAAAAAAAATTTTTCGTTATGGAAACAATCATAATACACAATATATAATGTGGATATGTACTAATTTAGTATATTGTTAATAAGCTTTTTATAAGCTAATTAATTGATTGATTGTAAGACTCAGTATTCAACCCCAAAACCTTATGACTTTGTATGATGTAAACATATAGTATTACAAGACAGTAAGCGTTAACAACAGCAGGTGAATATTCTATTTAAAAACCACCTTGCCAGAAAAAAAAACCAATCCCGTGAATCGTATTTCCCTCCACAGTAGCCGAACCAACGACACAATAAATCCAGTATCTTACTACTCCACCGCCAGATACAGATCAGTAAGCATCGAAGATTCAATTCTGTTTCCGAGTACGCGCCGATAATATCGACAAACATCGTTTAGTCGAGAGAACTAATTAGAGAAATCGTGATAAAAAAATAATGGACTCGTTATCAATGTTTGATATTTAGTTTTGGAAATAGATCCTTCCAGAAATTGAGTCGTCAAATCGAGTCGTGTGACTGCATAGTTTCAATTGCTTGTTTGCCTAATTATCGAAACAGGTTGAATACCACCCGGTTTATAAGTAACCCATTTTCATTATAAATATTTAAAAACTCACTGGATAGGTTTTGTGTTGTCAGTGGGAAGACTGAGGGAAGACCCTTGCTTAGGCGCTGCTAAATGTGAGCGAAAATATAACTTATTTGTTAGCATATCTCGGACATTGATATTATACCGTGGTCCTGTCGTGTCCTGCTATTTAGCATATTGTATTCATAATAATTGGTGAAATGACGAACTTGTAAATTTACTTCAAGTTACTAATGCTTCTCAAGTAAGAGACTATGTTTTTATTGAGAAATAAAGAATCTTTAAACCTAGCTTATCACAGTCCACTACTAGACAAAGGCCTCTCCCAATGTTGGAAGGCTTTGTTATACAGCTTCTAACCATTGAAACTTATATTTTTCTAAGTAGATCTTTCAAGATCTCAGTTGCATATTTTTATAAAGCCAAGCTAAATTCACCATTCACAGTCATAGTAATATAGAAGTTGTTAAGGCTTCTAAAGCCAAAGGCAACTGGTGGTACTCCGGATACATAGTGGTATAAGAAAATTACGATTAGATTTTTTTTATATTATTTTTATGCCGTTTATTTAATTAGTATGTAAAAAATAACATTATTCACTCTATCGAGTTGGTTAAGCTAAATAAAACCAAAAAAATATCAACTTGCGTTATGGCGTTCTTACGATAAAACACAAGCTATATCTGCCCTTTCAGTGAATATATTTTATCACACATTATTTAACAGTTGTCTCGCTCCAAACTTTACACATCCATCTTCAAAAATCCAACCCTTTAGTCGTCTGATATTTATCGCAGGGTGTTTATAGCTGCGAAAATTATACCCCTAATGAGTTCCCGAATTCTGTGCCCGGGGACAGAAAATCCTATTGGCTATTAACAGTCAAGGAATTGTAAATTATTGTGTACAGAAATCCCAAGTTTTGCCACAGAGACCTTATGTTAATACTGTTCGTAATGGGTCTACTTGAGTCTTTGTTTATAAGTGTTGCTAATATTTCGCCCTTAAGTTTGCGATGAAGTCATGGGCGAATATTTTAGAAGGTTAGGACTTTCATTTTTATTTTATTTTTTTTTTTCCATAGAACCACCCACACTGAAGCCGTTGAGAGTGGTTATGTCGGACTCGAATCAACTAAATGCACGTCGTCTTTTGAGATGTCCCCCTACGTGTGTTGTCTTCCCGGGAACACAAAACATGAATATTATTATCTGCAGTATTCTGTAGGGTTAAGTGACCGTAACAACCATATCGACCTTCGCAGTCACACTGCTCAATTGAACAGGGAAATACCGTCCATTTTAAATTTATTTCATTTGTCAAAATTCGTTTCACCATAAAAAAATACTGTCAAGTAGCTTAGTGGCTAAGGAGTTCACCTTATGACAGTGAGGTCCCGGGTTCGAATTTTGGCAATTACACTACCGACGTGAACCCACTTGTAACACAAGCCATACATTCCACACAACTTACCTGGCCCCTCCAGGTATTATCTCCCGTCTACACTACACGACGACGGCAAAGAGCATCGTGGAGTACGTGCGCCAAAAGCTCAAATACACGCCGAGAGTGCAGCTGTTGGAGTCGCGCCGCAACGTTAACTTTGTATCGTTCGTGGTGCGAGTACCCAATTGTTACTTGGACCTCGTTATGAACGAGAACTTTTGGCCACAGGGGGTGGTGTTCCGTCGCTTCCGCGGACCAGTGCCACAGGAACGCACAAAGACTTAGTGTGTAGGAAGTGCTTACTAACATAGGTCGTTATTTACTAACAAGTTTTGTAATATATTTCTATGTATTCTTAGTTTTAAGGTATATATCTATGGGCCGTAGAATAAGTTTATAACAACTGTAACTTTTCTCATGTTGCCTGAAATAAATGATTATTATTATTATTTCACTTTATTCACACTTTTCATATTTTTTTACATTTTTAAATATAAATATACAACAATAAAAAACAATATATACATTTAAAAATATAAAAAAACAGAGTGCCACCGGTATCGGATACAGGGATCAAGCTACCGGTGGTTAGGGCTCCAGAGAAAGGAACCTCCTCACGATGCGCGCCGTATCTAGTAGCACAGCCTTCTGCATCTGGCCCTTGACCCAACCGTCTAACCCGAGCCTCTTTAGGTGTTGATCGAGGCTCTTCGCTATCAGTCCATTGACTGACACGACTATCGGCACAATGATTGCTGAGTCAACACTCCACATGTCGACAATCTCGCGAGCTAAGTCCAAGTACTTAACCTGTTTATCTTTCTCAGCTTTCACGAGATTCTCGTCATGAGGAATGGTAACATCAACAATCAATGCTCGGCGCTCGGATCGGTCTATCACCACAATGTCAGGCTTGTTGGCTACAACAGTCCTATCAGTGATGATAGATCGATCCCAGTACAATGTGATATGACTATTTTCCAGAACTGGCTCAGGAACATATCTATAGTACGGTACCTCAACTTCCACAAGGTTATATTTCAGAGCAAGCCGTTGGTGGATTATCCTGGCTACTTGATTATGTCTGTGCAAGTACTCACCGTTAGCAAGACGAGAACAACCGGAAGTAATATGCCTGAGGGATTCACCAGGTTGGTGGCACGCTCGACATATGTCGACTGTGCCATCCCTCATGATATACTTCCGGTAATTATTATTATTATTAATTTATTATTACTCTTATTATTATTATTATTATTATTTTATTATAGAGGAAATATTAAGTAATACCGATTGCTATTCTTTCAAACGTGTTTACTTAAGATTATTCTGTCATTATGTTTTGGGCTACAACTTACAACACAGAAATCATTTAAAAATCAAATCATCCAAATCCCACAGCCGATACAAGTCACAACTTATTAATAATCTTCGATCGTCTCAAACATGTCCCTCACGTTCAACTTTCAAATCAATTACTGTTTCTAACACCTCATTTTAATGTGTGTTTATATTCTATGCTCCGTTCTATGCCCACTACTTCCCAGAATCAGATGTACGTGGTTCGTTTCTTTACCGATTTTTATCGAATTTTATCGAAACTAGTAATTTTTTTCTTACCTTTTTCGTGGCGGCGATTAAATTTTATGTCTGTATTTGATGGCTGATCGGTCGGGTCAGGTTTTTAACGAATAACTTTTTAGTTACTGTTTATTATTATGTATATTATTAACTGCTGAATGGTATCGAGCTATGGGGAAGTCAGCGCATACAAAATATATATCCACCCTTCTTCCGTGGCATATTACTAACAAAGCCGTTTGGGCTGTCACCACCTCTCAGAAGACTGTGAACAAGTAATGCTCGAGAAAGAGTCAGTGGACTGGGACCGGAGGAAACTCTTGCATACGTCCTTCATGAGCGCGAGCCTGAGGGTCACCCTAGGAGGTTAGGGTAATGGCTCGCGACGCGCGCCTCCTCATGACCTACATGGGGTTTAATAAGTAAAAACAAAACATATACACAAAACATGTTGAGGTTGACGATATAGTATGGCTTGTAAACACGTCGTTCGCTCCTGTAACATGTTCGTAGGATAGATGACGTAGTAAGCCTTCCCGAAGAGCGAAACCTATTCTCGGGCCCGTGAGTAGCGGCGCTGCCGTGAAACAAATTACTACACCACGATGGCAACTCAAAAATGCCGTCGATTCGACAAAAGAAGAAGTGACGGTAGGCGGAGAATTTTTACAAATAATCATTCAAATGACACTACACACTACTTATACTCTTACTTTGACGTTCGTAGTAAACTACCCGCAAGTATAAATAAAGCTATTAAGTACCATTGTGGAACATTGTAATATCCATAGTTTAACCTTTAAAATCTATCTTTCTGCCTATCTATTTTCGTTGCTATCGAAGTGCGGGCTATAAACTCTTCTGTGCTGTGCTGTGTAAACTTTCTCCTTCTGAACTTTCTGTGTGTGAATTTACTGTGTGTGTGACCTTAATATATATGGACGGATTCTAATCGTGAGTACACTTGAACTACTTACTATAGAACATTATCACAATATATAGGTCACAGCTTCAGTAAGAAATCTCGTATTCTGCAATTACTCTAATTTATTTCTTACAATCGTTATAAAATCTAGGATTATTCGTATGATAAGCAAGCCTCGAAATGAGCTGATCGCTCAACTTACTACTAAAGCAAATTACTGTATGTAGATTAAGCATATGTTGGTAAATAGATCAAAAAAGAAGAAAATCCCGCTGAGTAACTGGCCGGAGTCTTCTTAGGCCGGAGCTGCGTTTCAAACCGGTAGCCCATTTGCTTGATAAGAAAGCGGATTCCTTGGAAAGAATTACCAATTACTGAATGCTGTTTAGTTCTCATGTTCAATGTTTGTAAAAAGACCAAAAAAAATAAGCGCGCGCTGAGTTACTTGCTGGAGTCTTCTCAGGGTCACGTTGAAAACAATGATCCATTTGCTAAACTAACCTAATGTAAATCATTTTTAGACATTTTATAAGTTGCGTTTAATGGTCTATACAGAGAAAAAATTTTCGAATTTTCAATTTCAAGCGGTATACCCGTAGGCAAATGGTCTTCTGTGTGTCCTAAAAACAGTGTATCTGACAGTGCGATCTAAATTAACGCAATTATTTATTGATTTTGCAATGATACATGTTGAAGTTCTAATTCGCTATCTTTTATCGATCTCATCTCATTAGCGAGGTTAATACGCAATATACACGATATCGATTTAACTACAAATTAATCAATTTGACACCTGTAGACAACATTAGAGCGTTTGACACCTACGTTAGAAGTTAAAGGTATCATTCTCTGTTTAATAGTTACAGTTTTATATAAACCTAACCCAAAATTTATCTATCTCGCTTTGAAACAATGCATTTTTCGTTAGTAATATTAGTTTAACTTTTGTTCTTAATTCTTCTTAATTCTTTATTGCACACACAGAGTACAGAAATAATACATATACAATTTGCAAGAATCATGTACAAAGGCGAGCTTAACTCACAATGAGTTCTCTACCAGCAAACCTTTGAGTTTCAGAGGAGTAGGTATCGTGATGAAGGCAGTCTGAAGTGTACATTAAAATAAAAGATATTATAGATCATAAGAATGTACCTAAACAGGTACATATATATACACATATACATATATACCTACATACATACATATAAATATACCTACACACATACATATATCACATATATAGATAGACTTAAACGTAGGTATAAGCATATAATAAATATATAGATATACTTATACAAATTACAATATTATTGTGAAAGGAAATGGCCCTTAGTTCTTCTCCTGAAGATATTCAGAGTATTGCTACTACGAATTGAGAGAGAATGATTGCTAAACATCACTTGAAAAGCACGTGGCCTACCTGATGGAACGTTTCCATCGTGGTCTTTGAACGATTGCTACATTTAGGGGCCTAGATAAAGTGCCATTTTATTGGCGATATCGCCGGTGTAATCGCTCCGGGAAATATGGGATTGATAATATATCTGTTAATCCCACTCTTTCCTTTCCTACACAGGACAACACGTGCAGGGCTTAGATGTCACCCGTATACTGTGCAGAATATTCCATCAAAAACCAAGCTGAGCGCCACCATTGTAACACCGTACGTGTTTGCAATGGTGACCCGCTTTCATAGCACTTTGCCTTCTCTGGCGAGGTGAAGACAAATTGAGGTGCCATAAAAAACAAACCTTAGTTTGCACGGCTAATTACAAACGGTCAACCTACCGTTTTAAAATCATTTAAAATGGAACGTTTGAAAAAAAATTTACTGAAGAGTCATCTTTCAGAATAGGACATTTTAAAGTTTTATATCGTATAAAATGTATCAACAAAGCTGCTTATATTATCCATACTGTATTTATTAAAATTCACGTCAACATACATCTCAGTCAACCAACTACCAGAATTCTTCGAAATTTACACAAATTTGTAATTTACAGTTGTTATAATAGTGTCGATTCGGACGGCCGAGATAAACACGATAAAAGTTAACGATCGATATAACGAGCTCAATGTCAAATGTCACTCGTTGACTTTAAAGTGTACCGGCTTCGCGCATAAATCAGTATGATATTCATATTTAATATAAGAATGGAGGAATTTATACAGAATTATTGTAGTTTCTCGGAATTTCTGAGTTGTGATGTGACGACTTGGTCAGTACTGGTGAAGGCAAAAGTGTTTAACGTAATAATGCTCGCAATAACCAATATTCTTACTTTTTTTTCGTGCGCAAAATCCTCATATACATTATCCCCGATAAAGTCGTTGTATGTGGTTATGTCGGACGGGAACCGACTAAAATACTCGAACGCACGAGATCTTTAGATCTTTGAATAATAGTAATAATTACTCTTCTTGTTTTTTTCTTCCACTAATAAAACAACAAGGCACAACAACACGCGAAAAAAAAATTCTGCCTTGTGAATTACTATCGCCAATCCCAGTTGTATCCAGATACACTCTCCGAATAACTATCCTTGTCGTTTGAAACACCAGAGGCGTCCCACTTGTGCTGGCGATCCTGTAGAAACCTTTTAACACCCTTTTTGATGTCACTTTGATAAACCACGGCAGGAAGTTCATTCCAGGGCTTGAGCGTGCGTTTTCAGGACAATACAATCATCATCAATACATCGTGCCTTATATTCTTTATTTCAAATACAATAAAGACCATTTTTATTAAAACCCAATATTGCCTGCGTGCGGATTTAACCTCAATTCCTTTAGATATTCTTTAAAATACCATATACTTATTTACACTTACAATACAACATTCCTTATATTTCTTCTTCGCTCTATATTTCAAATACATTAATGTATACCTACGTTTATTAAAATCCAACATAACACACACAAACTTAACACTTTTCTTATCACCTGTCCCCCTGTCACACACGTCCGCGTGTGCAGTACTTTCAAGATGCCGAAATCTGATAGAAGACAACCGTACGATACGAATGCGTTATTGCTTTTACGGTTACTGTAAAATTGTATAAAACTAGTAGCTCACTTAATAGGAGATTGTGTTTCTTTTTGTCTGGTACATGTGTCTACTGGACACCTGTCTATATAGTCAGCAACTTTGTTTGAAACTGTAAGTTGATACTACCAGGTGTATTTTTAAATTGGGTGTCTTATCTAAGTATAATATTAGTAGTTCATCATCATCATTCTCTGAACCTTTTCCCAACTCAGTTGGGGTCGGTTTTCCAGTCTAACGGCGCGGCTGAACTTCGATATTTTCCGTGAAGCGACTGCCATCTGACCTCCACAACCAATGGTCCAATGATCAATGGCTATATCGAAGTTCCATAGACCGGTTGGACTTTTGAGGGCTCCAACTACCCGTAACGACTGCTACAGATATTTGTATGGCAACTGGGACCGGCGGCTTATCGTGCTCTCCGAGGCACGACCAGACCAGTGCAAATAGCCATATTAATGCATACGTATATTTGCACTGAGCGGTGATCGAACCCACCTACTTAGCAGTGGCGTTCACAACCGCCACGCCACAGAAGCTGTCTTCACAAACTTTTATATTTTTAATAATAGGTCTAAAGGACGACTAACGATAGCCCAGTAGTATGGGTAATGGACTGCTGAGACGAGGTCTCGGGTTCGATCCCATTACCATTGCACACACCAATGATTTTTCGATGCTTTTCTAAGTTATGTGTGTATTTATCGCAGATTTATAAGTGTCCGGTGAATGGCAATAGCCACCTATTACATTGGGACCTATACATTAACTGGCGAAATGTGGGCACTAGCACGTCTGCCTACCTCTTTGGGGATATAGGTGTGAGTTTATGTTATGTTATATTTGTCCAACAATCGAGTTTTCTTCAAAGTGATTGTACAGACGGTTGCACAGCGAGACGCAATGTTTAATATAATTTTTATTAAAGTATGTGTTCAGAGGAGCGGAGCTATCTGCGGACTAATCGTCGCCTCTACTGATTACCTTCACGTAATTATTTCAAGCGGCTTGCTGTCTTTCTTTGGAGTTAACGCCGCTAGATGTGGCTATGAAGCGCAGTTTTTCTGCCATCACAAGCGTAGGTAAAGAAATGATTCCAGTAATGTCTGATACAATTTTCAGGGTGACATCATTGAGACGAAATGGTTATGTTAGATTTTAAATTCCACATTGTTACATCACCCAGGTGAATAAGATTTATATTATAATAACATGATTGTAATGTAATTTTAAAATTATACAAGGAAGTCAAGTAATTACGTACAGACATAGCTTACGCTCGTAATCCCCGAAGGCGTAGACAGAAGTGTATTAAACACCCACATTTCGCCAACTATGATTTTCGATACCACGTAATAGGGGGCGCACCTATTGCCACCAATCAGGCATTTTGTACAAAAATGAATTTGTAACCGAAAAAGTTGCGCCTAAGTAAATTTTCTAAACAAAAAATTTAACCCATTCCTTGCTATACAATATAAATAAGTAATTATTACTTCTTTTAAAAAATTAAATTATAAACACACTTACATACTATCTCTCACTTACAAAAAGCCTCATAATTAGAATATAACAGGTTACCTTATTTCCGATCTTCAAGTGCATGAACTCATACAACCCCTTCCAGCAGCGTACCATAGCGTCACTATTTCATTACGGTAATCGTAATTTTTACGTAATGGGACCCGCCATGAGCCACGATAGTATCACGATGATTGCCAACTGCTGGTTGATTACTAAACGTTGCGGCTTGCCGTACCCACGCTCTGAAACAACCACTGATGCTTCAAATGTGATCGTGATTCTCAACCTCTGAAATCATAAAATGGTAAATGACCGGTAGCTATCGTTTATGGTGACATAATATGTATTTAAAAGGAAAATAATTAAAGTAAATTTTTACGTCACGCCACAAAAAAATTTACACAATGAAGTTAGCAGTAAATTTTAGCTAGGTCGCCCTGAAGTTTGCTGCAATAAAACTCCTTTAAGCGGGGCGTGAAAAAGAATCTGATGAGGCCGTCAAGCTGAGCACCACCATTGTAGCACTGTACGTGTTTGCAATGGTGACCCTCTTTCATCAGACTTTGCCTTTAGCTTAACATCAGGCGAGGTGAAGTCAAATTGACGTGCCATAAATTAAAAAAAAATCGTTGAATGGCGAAAATAGTATCTGGAAGCGGTTATCACAGCCTATAGACACTGGGTTTAAAGAAGATTTGCTTCTATGCCGCCAGTGCAGGAGACAAATATTGATCTTCCCACTGACAGCACAAATACTCTCTAGTGAGCTCTGGCTGCCCTCCTAACCACCAGGAACATATATCTGCATATCATAGGATCTATAATCCTTTGACAGCCGAAATCTAATTTAAACAAAAGTAAAGCTAAAGCTTTAATAATATAAACTAGATTGATGTGTTGTTTTTATAAGAAAATAAGTAAACTCATGCAAGTAGTCGTGCAGTCCCAAAAATCGCAGTTAGAATGGGGCTAAATAACACACATTCATAGCGAGGATAAAAACTACTTTAATCACTAAAGCTTATAAAATGGTTTCGGAGAATCTTTATACTGCCATCTACAAAATTCAACACATAGTACAACGCCATCTAGCGAACTAATTAGAACTAAATAAGTTGCTTTAATTTAATTATATGAATAAGTAGATTTATTATCAAGTAGCTTCTAGTAGTTGCGTATGCATCGCTTCATACAATTTTAGTTTCAAATGGTCCAGGAACCTTCGGATTCACTGTCAAATCTCTAAAAAAAAAATTTTAACTGATTTTGTACTTGTCAGCGTCCTAACCTATAATCATCATTTCTCTTTATCATTCAATCACCAAGCGTTACAGTCTCATCTCACAAAATGACTGAATTAAGTTCGATTTACTTCGAAATCAGATTAATATGCACCTGAATCTCGTTGACTTCCTGTTATAAGATATCTACTTTAAGCTACTGTTAGACAAGTAGGTATACTACGGGACACATATTTTGAACCTAACTCACGAGAGTAACGAAGAATTAACGGGAACGGTTTCTTTTGATGTAATCTCGTCCTGAAGGTCACCAAAAGTCTCGAGCCTCTGCAGCTACGTGGAGATGTAACCTTATTGACGGTTTTCTGTTGTTTGATGTTCCAACTGGTCCCACCATTTTCTTTCCTATACACGACATCGCAGGGTTTAGATGTCACCCACATATGGTACAAACCATTCGTCAACTCTTTTCTATGTCGCACCATTAAGTCCTTAAATTCTTTACCAGCACACTCGTTTCCTTCATTCTACAGTCTCCTTTAAGCCTTCCTCAGTCCATTAAGCGGGGCATAAAAAAACAACTGTAAAGGCCGTCAGGGTGGGGACCGCCGTTCCAGTGACAACACCTGAAACGGCACTACACTCCTGCTTACCATCAGGCAAGGTGGAGTAAATTTGACGTACTTATTAACCAAAAGCTAAAAATGGTGGATCTGAACTCATCAACCGCTGTAGTACTCCGTGTTATTCTTAAAAGGCACCCAATAATGTGTGCTGCCGTATAAAGCGCATTTTGATTATATCTTATCTTATTACATCTGTCTACACAGTCCAAGATATATGTCCATAGGTATATACGACATGTCGACTGCTATAAATGTACCAATTACATCTTAGATTATCTACCGCTAAGAGAGTAATTAAATATACGTTCTTGACGACACTTAATGAGTCGGTTGACACTATGTAGCATTAAAAATTTGTACTTGTTTTTGAAGTTTCGCGTTCCATGGTAAACAATAAAGTTATCGGTATTTAACGTGCTTAATACAATACAAAAGGTATTCTCATCATACTAACTCGTCCGAAGAGTGTGGTAAGAGGTGACTTACGGAATATGCAGACGATATCACTACGAAAAAAAAAAACCCTGTACCAACCCGTCCAGTCAGCGTGGAAAGCAACCCTATAGGACAAAGCCTCACAACTTTGGTAGAGACCTATGTCCAGCAGTGGATAGCGGTAGACTACTTGATTGATATTACACATACCTTTAAATTGCCTGAGGTTTAACAAGCTTCTACCAAAAGGTCAATTCAAAATGGATTTAGCACAAAATCATCCTTGTGCTAATTCCGTTCCTATTTAAATTCCGTTCGCATCCATCTTGACCCTTTTTTGATCGAAATTCAGATCGAAATTGCATACTGACGGAGGTAAGGCACAAAAGTATCTCCGGGGAAGTGCCTCCACTCTACCGAATACCCCGGCTGATAATAACCTTCCGTTGTGTTACCGGTGGTGAATCGGGTAGCGAGACCTCAATAGAGAGGTTTTGTTTTGTCAGTGGGAAGACCGAGAAACCCTTGTTAGTCTTCTAACACTGACAGCACAGAGACTCTTAACCTTCTCCACTCCACCCCTTCCCCTTGTCCCCTCTTCTCTATATGGTAGGCAGCACGAATGTGACGCCCCTGGTGTGGCAAACGTCCATAGACTACGGTTACCACTTTACTACTTTGTATCAGGTATGGGCCGCGTGCTTGTCTGCCACCTAAATGGTATAAAAAATGGTTTCTATTCTTTCTTCCTTACATGGTACCGAATATTATGTCTGGATGCAAATACACCTCAGCTATATGGATTTACAGGCGTGAATATATTATGTATATGAGTTTAAAAACCAATATAGCTTGTTTCTTTAACCAACAGATGGCGCTACTACCTTCACTCGAACGAAAACGATCGCAATTACGTTTGGTTCACGCACCGCTAACATTACGGCCCCATCTAAATATATACCGAGGGCAGATAGAGATCTCAACTACTGCGTATCGACGTCCATCGGGGCCATCTTACCGGCTATAGATGATTCCTTTGAATTTTTTGAACATTTTTCCAACGACGTTTTTAGAAATTTAATTACATACAAATTACTGAGTACGCTTGTGTAATGTTGAGCCAAAGTAATCTGTTGTATTTATAAAACTGAATTTGTTCATTAATCGAATATAGAATATCAGGATTTAAGATCATAATATTTTAAAGTTAGTTTCAAATTTTTTTTTTTATTATGATTAGGTGACTACCAAACTAAAGTGCCTACGTGGTTTAAGAATTCATTACGGCTGAATTTCGATACCTACGGCTTTTACGGTAAATACTACTGACTTACCCCAACCTTGAGAGAAAAGCTGGTTCAGCTTGACCTGTCAATAACATGGTTTGCTAGTTCGGTAGTTTCAGTCGATCATCGCCCTCAAAGCTACTCAATTTGCAATTAACTATAGAAAGATGCCTATTTAAAATGTTTTGTTAGGTAAGGCGTTTGGCGGGCTAATTTCCGCAACACGTCATGGCACATTTTTTGCGTAACGTGGATAGTTTATTAAAACCACCCAACTCGTCGAAGAATGCCAGCAAGCTGTTCACATTGCTGGTGGCTATTTAGAGCGTATCTGGGTTTCTGAAGTACTTAGCCCTGTACGTGGCAGTCGCAAGACAGTGTAGAAGCACATGTGCCGCTGTTTCTTCCTGTCCCATGCAGAGAGGGTTGTCGTTGACACCTAAATCAGAATTCCACCCTACAGAATACTGCGGCTAATAATAACCTTGTGTTGTGTTCCCGACGGAGAGTAGGGTAGCTCACTGGAGAAGTTTTGTGTTGTCAGTGGGAAGACCGAGAAATTTTACTTTAACTTCTGCGCTGACAGCACAGAAACCCTTTCCCTCCTCCCCTCAATTTGGTCAGTAGCACGAGTGTGACATCCCTGGTGTTGCAAACGTCCATAACCACTTTCCATCAGGTCTGCTGCCTAAATGGTATTAAAAAAGTACTTCAATGGCTTACTGTACTCTACTAGGTTTGTCCAGTGACTGTTATGTTTGTTTTCCATTCATTTAGTCACTATTATGTATGTTTTGTTAGGTAAAGCATCAAGTTCATCTTTCATTATATTTCGACCAATATAATGGCAAATCAAAATGACTGGACAGAACCACTCATATTTGATTTGATGCCATTCTACTAACGAGGTCTCCTGATATAAAATTATAACAAGATATTTCAACTACGAGATCTCCAAGGCTCTCAAACCTTCCCTATCGACCTCAACCAACCCATTAACTATTGCTCCAACCAAATTACGTGACGCAACAGCTTCTACAATAGATACTTCGTGACGTGTCATAAATTACGCAACCCATTCAATTTTATTGTAGACTTTGACAATAGATTGCACTGTCGCGGCTAATGTCTCAAAAATATATTGTTATGCATTTTGCAACATATTGTATAGATTATGATGTGTATCAAGATTACGTATGTAGATGATTGAAATTAAGGTTATGCGTAAAATTTTGGATAATATGCGCAATGCAATGTTTGGAGTGTCTTTGTAGGATAAAATTCACTAGTGGTATACACCAATGACTGCGATACTTTTCGAAGTTATGTGTGTATTTATCGCAGGTTTATAAGTGCCCGGTTAATGGCAACAGGCTCGCCATCTATTACATTTATATTTAATAAACTGGCGAAATATGGATGCTAGCACCTCTGCCTACCCCTTCAGGGATATAGGCGTGACATTATAAAAAAAAATTCACAATGAGGTCATCTGACAAAGATCTAAAGTGAAGTGGCAGTGCCGCTGGAACAAACAAGTCCTTGGGTGATGATGAGTGAAGGTAGGACGCCTCCTAGCCAGATGGACTGATGATTGATTCGAAAAAGGTGGCTGGAACAGACTGACGCACCTTCAGAGTGGTCTATGTCAAGCAGTGGACTGTAATAGGCAAATTTATTGATTGATTGATTGAATGTTTAAGGGCAAAATTGCGTTTACAGGGTAGAAAACAACCCCGAAGGGATTCATATCAATGACTATTCGATGCACCTACTAAATAATGATCTCTAACCTACTCTAAACTAGCATGATAATCGATAATAATAAACTTATATAAAAAAGCAAAGAAGTAGTAAAAAGATGGATCCTCATATTTTGTTACATATTTTTCTTATTCTCAAGAGTTGGGGCCGACTTTCAAGTCTAAGAACTTGAAAAGTGACTTCCATCTGACTTCCACAAATAGCTTTCGATATCGAAAATTTCGCAATGTCCTGAAATTCTATGATAGAAACAAAGTAAGCGCCCAGTACTAAGAAGTCCTACACCGTAACATAATACAAAAGTTATACCCACTACAGACAAGCTATTACAAAACCGTAATATTCCCATAGTTGTCACAATGGCGGCTCACAGAACTCGACACATTTCAATAAACTCGTACGCATCTATCAATTTGTCACTCCCCGTCATCAGAACATGAATAGGGCTCTGTGAACCGTGAACAGCCATAGATTAGTTTTGTATAGACTGGTCAACAGGATTTCTTTTCAAAATATTATGTCTACAGAAGACATTAGATCATAGATTGACAGTCAGGGTAGCAAGGACCAAACAAAATTGCTCACTGGAGAGGTTTTGATTGGTCTATGGGAATATTTAGAAACAGTCTTAGCATTCTCCCTCCTCCCCACCCCTCTACAAGGTCGGCAGCAAGGATGTGACGTCACAAGTATTGCTAACGTTCACAAGCCACGGTAATCACTGCCACCAGGTGGGTCGTGTGCTTGTCTGCCGCTTGCGTGTTACAATAACCTCTGTGTCGTGGCGGTAGTGATAGCAATTCGATCCCCGCTCAATGCAAATATTTGTGTACATCAATATGATCGCCTACATTGGTATGCTCGCTCGTAGACAAATATTTATGCAGTCGTTACGGGTAGCTGGAACCCTAAAAAGTCTAACAACTGGTCTAACTGCAGTACTTCGATATCACCTATACCAATAGATTGTGGGGTCCAGATGGCAGTCGCTTCATGGAAAATAGAAATATATATAATATATTAAAAAGAAATCGTACATATCTTTGAAGTAATAATATTTCAATCTTACTTTACTCTTATAGAGTGATTCGGACTCCGACCGTGGTCCTCCATTGATATTTTGTACTGTATCTTGTAATTAAATTGTAAATTACAATAAAACAAACTAATAAATGTATCTACCACAGTAGAGATACTGTTTGATCCATTAAAACCATATAACACTAGCATAGATTACCTATTAGTTGACACTAGAATTTTGTGTATCTTAAAGCATGCTGAAGGTCCGAATCTCACTTTGGAAAGTAAGGAAGATTGTAAGGTAAGATTGAAATAATCATTCATATCTTTTACTTACTACTTATTTTAGAAGTTAACAAAACTGCATGTTCATCTCTTCTAGCAATCCTGGGTATACATTTGCCATAGGACAGGAAAAAAGGTTCATATAATGTGGACGTTATTACCTCTCTACCTTCCACCTAAAATAAAATATACCCATTTAAATTTTACCAATCACATCTTCCTAAGGGGCCCCGACTGTGAGTATTGTATGAAATCTTAACTCCTGGGCTTGTTTCTTTCTTTTTAGTTCTTTGGTTTAGACAGTCGGGTTTTTTGTTTTTCTTAATTATTTTTTTTTTTAGTTCTTTGGTTTACGCAGTCGGGTTTTTTGTTTTTCTTAATTATTTTTTTATTTTATACTTTTTAGTTACAATTCATTTAAAAGTTATTTTTTTATCAAAATATAATTTTTGTTTGTATATCGTTTATCCTTGAAGTAAGAAAATTTGCGAGAATGAATGTTTTGTTAAACAACTTTAAATCATTACAAATCCTAAACTATTAGTTAAAATGAAAAATGGTAAAAGGAACCTAAAAATGATTTTAAAATACCTATTCAACGACACCCCACTTGACATAGTTCGTCGATTTTTTTTTTTTTTCATTTTGACAATATGGCGTCTGGTTGTCGCTGGGGTGATTTTTGATTACTGTCATGTCTTTAGTGACACTCGCAAGGTTAAGACAAATCGATTGACGTAAGAATCATCAAAATCGGCCTACGCGTTTAGCCTCTAGAACGCCACATAGAAACAAACATACATACATACATACATACATAGACTGATAAACACAATACCCTCCTTTGCGTCGCGCAGTCGGGTAAAAAGGTTCATATAATGTGGACGTTATTACCTCTCTACCTTCCACCTAAAATAAAATATACCCAGGCTCTCTCATTTTATGAATTTCAAATTTAGCAATCACAAATAAATCAGATTCCTTTATTTCTGTGTGGGGATGAGACCACGAATACTCCTCGCCGAAGTCAGCGAGAGTGGTTATGTTGGACTCGAACCAAGCAAAACCGCATAACCGTCTAAGGCCATCAGCTGCCGAGTGTGAGGTAGCTTCTGGCCTACATCGGGTATACTCAATCTGATTCCTGATACCTCAATATAAACTCATTAGTTTAGTAGGCAATCTCTGTATCATACACTTAAATAAACAAAGACAAATAGACTACCAGAATGATAATCGTGTTCATTTCACCAAAGTCTGGTAAAAATACAATGCAATTCCGCATATTTGTTCACCGATGTATCGGTACAAACGTACCCCTTCTCTCAAATCAGTCAGCCAAAACCACAAAACTTCAAAGTTGAATACCACTTGAATTGTATAAATTAATGTTGTTCTTAGTGGTATTGGAAGGGAGTAGTGGTTAGCCACGGTCCGCTGGCCGCCGATAATTGTCCACCTGATTGACAACACCGATGTGTGTTACAAAAGTTAATGATACACACTGTTTTCAAGATTGGCGAACATCGCTGGAAGTATTGACTATTATATTACTCGTTATTACGTTTGGCCTTAAAAGCGAAGGATAAAAAACAATTGCATTGTAGCGGATGCAAATGTTAAGATGGACATGTGAAATCGCAAAATCAGAACATCACTAAAGGCATGCGAGCCTTGAGTCAGCCTATCAGCCATATTTCTGTCTGAAGCAAAATCGTGAGGTAAGCTGTGTCCGCCTGTGTTGCTGACCTGGCTCCCTTTTTCTTCCTTGTGCAGCATAAAATGTGCACCTATTTTGTATTTTTTTCGACTGTTATTATGTTATTATGTATATTGATGTATTTTTATTATTGTTATTTATTTGATGCTTTATAATATTGTTATCTATTTTACGCAAGTTTGTGCTGTAGAAGAGAAGAAAATAAAGTGTGTTTTCTTTCTTTTCTTTCTTTCTTTCTAACACTAATGTGAACGCCTCATTGTGACCACAACCGCTCTGTCAAGAGCGAAACGACTGAATAGAAGAAAAAAATAGTGCTACCCTCTATATACTATATTTTACATACAGAAAAACATGTCCTGTTTTGATAGCCCAACAAGTCTGCTTAGCAATCTTATCAGCCGTATGACTCGACATCGTTTAGTACAATCTACCCACTCGACCGAATCCTTGTATTGTTTGAATTCCATCAAACACATAATTTGTATTCATATTACAATACAATACAATTCGATACCTGCTCATATGCGTCCCGTCCACCATTTTTATGATACAGTTGCAGGGCAGTTTGTGGGTTCTAGTGGAATATTTAATAAAGTTACTTCTTTGGTTTGTGTGATTTGAATTGGAATGTTGTCATGAGAAAATTATTGATTTGTTAGTCTGATTTTAACATTATTAATCAATCGATTAGACTGTCACGGTCCTTGAGAGAATTTTTCGACGACCTCCGTGGCATGCACTTACACTTTATTACTAGTTTGCTCCCGACCTTCAACAGATGTGATTTTTGAATGGCATTTTGAATTATTTTTTGTATACTTACCTAATAACTAAAGTCCATAGTTCTTCAAAAGACTAAAGTTGCAGTAAATCAGTTTTAACCTTTACAAAACTGACCGTAATACCGATATAATATGCCAGTCGACCATATCATCAACCCATCACTATAATGTGGGGGCTGACAGCTATAACCAAGCTACTGACGTGCGCCGTAATAATTTCAATGTCATATTTTTTTCTCAATAGAATTCAATAACGCGCCTTTGTCGTAGAAAAACTTTGCCATAAAAAGGGGAGTATCTTACACCGGAGCGTAAGAGGGTAATAGCATGATACAATTGGACATTACACAAACATCTTTTATAAAGAACATGTCAAGCTGAATGCAAAGACTCAGGAAAAAAGATCATCATTAAAATGACCTTCTTTCATTTTCCTTTTTTCTTTCCTTTCTCTATCATCTTCATTTCTTCCTTCCTCTTTCCTTTATTGCTTGAAGGCTTCATTATATGCTTTTCCATGCCCTGTTCGAATGAACCCGACCCAACTGTAGAAAGAAGTGCTAAACTCGAAACCCTGTACCAACCCGTTTGGCCAGCGTGGAAACAGTGGGCTGAAGCCTCCTAATATTGGGAGACGCCTATAGCAGTGGACTGCGATAGGCTTATTTATGACTGATATGGTGTGGTAAAGAGTTGATGAATCGCTTGATATTTTGTGGTTTTTATTACCATAGAGTGATATCTAAGCCCTGTACGCGTTGTCCTGTATAGAAAAACAAAAGGAAGAACAACTAGAGGAGAATAGAACCATGTTCTACCTTCGACGGTTGATGAATGTGGGAGTATGTGACTCCTTAAAGGTTAAGCCAACCTGACCGGCAGGTCGGTGTATCAGCTAAACCATGCATAAGACTTCCCTCGTGGGACGTCAGAAAGTCAAGACAGTCGTAGAATAAAGGCATGAGAGAATGGGCACTAGGATCCAGCGGCAGGATGGGTGCTCGATTGAAGTAGAAGATATGAAGTAGTGACGTCACACAGGGCTTGATCATTCTCCAGAAGATAATGCCGGTGTGATAGTCACCCGTTGTCATTTAATAGTATTTCTATTGTAACACAAAACGCGACCAACAGGAAGGCAGACATCTAATTTGACGTTTGACATAATTCCACACGCCCATTATATTTTGACAAAGATATTGTTTGACATGCCATTAATTATGATTCTTTCTTAATTCTCATTGAATAGAGTTCTATATTGCTTGTCGTTTAGTACTGATATTCTTGTGATGTGTCGTTGCTGTTATCGTGAATGAAAATGGGAAAATGACCCTCAAAGTTACATTTTCGTTCAGCATAATAATGTTTACCTTTCAATACCAATCAGATGTAGAAAATCTTACGAAGTTACCTTGAAAAGACTTAAAAATATTTTGGATTCTACTGTCACAGACTAAAAGATTATTATTGTGTCTGGTATTTATGTTATACCTGTCACAAACTAAGATTTTCGGAAGCAGAGCAACTACATTGCATGCTGATATGCCTGTTAATTGATGGACTGTTGGTTGTTATAACACGATAATAGACAATAGATAATAAATAGTGCTGCAAAAGTCAATGTTAACTGAGAGGGTAGTACTCCTCTACCCAGATGTACCATTCACAAGTTAGAAGCACGTGCCAACGATATATTTTCCAATAAAAAGTGACCTTGTCCTCGATTGACCTGCCAGACAAATCTGGTTGACTCAACCCTAAATTTTCATCAACCTTACCTAACAATGATATTCCAACACATCAACAATTATATGCTAAAGGATTTTTAACTTTATGACTTTCGTAATAATGATCAATGCTGGTTCCGTAATGGTGTTATGAATAATGACTCACACGTTCCTAGACTGGCGAGATTAAAGATGGCAGTTCCTTTTAGGACGTAGGTACTTTATATTACCGTCTCGTAGACGTGTTGTTAGTCATTGTGTTAAACGATTGGTTGTCCTCTGTAGGCATTTTAAACAATTATGTTAATGTTTTGTATTTTATGTAAAATGTGTTATGTAAAGAGGGAGTTCATCCTCACACACTACGACCTGAAACGGTATGAAAGGAATTTCACCCTGCGCTCACTCAAGCTGTGGAATGAACTCCCTGCCGTGGTTTTCCCAAGCTACTATAATTTATGGTGTTCATCAAGAAAGGCATTAGAAGGTTTTTACAGCGTTATCTGGTGTTGCAAACGTCCATAGGCCACGGTGATCGCTTCCCATCAGGTGGGCCGTGCGCTTGTCTGCCACCTAAGTGGTGTAAAAACACATAGTGGGAGTTACAGTTGTTCCAATGTAGGTACAATTGGGCGGTCTTATCGCTGAAAGCGATCTCTTTCAGGCAACCTTGGGATGGACAGTAGCGTGACATAACAATATGTTCTGGTATAATTATCAAAATTATTATATAATAAGGAAAGAAAAATAGCACAAATATAAAATATTATAGACGGTTTAGACGGTTTAGAGTTAAAATTTCATTAACATTTTCTTGCTGAAACCAAGAGGATGAAACCAGTTGAAAGTTGACAGGAGTATATTTCTTTATTTTCAAATGTGGCGTTTACTCATCCCATCGTGTAAGGCAACACGCGTTGGCAAATTGCGCTAATTCACTCATAGTTTCAGCTCAATTTGGACGTATCACCTTTTAGACTCAGCACGACACGGTTAAGATGTTTCATCGTTTATTATTTTAAATCAAGATTTGACCTGTCATAAATTTTATAGCACAAAGTGTACGTACCGTTTTGATTAGTTTTATTAAAAAAAAGTACTTTTGTAATTATTTAAATACTATGTATGTTTTTCTTTAATTCCTGAATTAACAAAAAATAATATTCACACGCCGTCTATGGGACTTTGATTACGGGAGGTGAGATTATACAAGACATACTAGTATCTCTCGCACCCCGGCAGACCCGGGGACATGTCTTTGAGATAAACCTCTTCCTCTAATGTGGGAACCATGGTGTCCCTATCGAGCCCCCGGATATGGGGAGGCGCACTTTGAAAGAAGGAGCTATCTGAGATTCTTGATACATTGCATTATATTTGGGGTTTATAGGTTTATTCAAACTATAGTTTGATTATAGTTGTAGTATATTACAAAACTTTAAAGCCCATAATGTCAATGTTTAGAAATTGTTAGATAACACCTTCATTCACGTACATCTGCAATTCTAAAGTATGCTCCTTAACATTTTAAATACAAGTTCTTTGTACAGAATCAAAGTGAGTCCCATTGCAGTGTTAAGAGAAAGAAAGTTTTTAAAATGCATAATATGCATAATTTGAAGGATTTAATTGACGTATTTCTTCTTATTTTCAAGATAAACATAGTTCTTGTGGATCTCGACCGATGTAACTTCCATCTCGTGTCGTAATGAGCTTGTCTCGGGAGTTCTTAAGAGTTGTGGTCACAGATGATCCGTGGGAACGGCGGTTGTGGATACGAATCTTAGATTAAAATTAGCGTTTAGCATTCATCTGCAGGTAACCGTAGCCTGGATAAACGTCCACTGGTGTAATCAGACGATAATGGTTATCTTCGACACGTGTGACGAAATTTTTCGAAAGGGAATTGAAATTAGGTTTACTGTTCAAGGACTCCAGGGTAGTGACTTCCGTCCTCCATGCGCGGGCCTGGGAGTGACGGGTGGAGCCGCCTGTCACTCTAGCAGAAACAGGCCGCGATGGTGGCGCAAAACGGGGGTCATCTCGAAGAGAAGGTCCCGGGTCTGCCGGGGTGCGATGGATATGTTGGCTACTACCTGACCTCCGGCAAATGAAGACCCAAAGACGGCGTGCGTTTAAGTCGGTTCTAGTGCGACATAACCTACCCAACCGGCTCCAGTGGGGGCATCCATGGGGATTTTTCACACGATAAAAAAGGGTAGTGAGGAATCTAGAATACATAAAGGTGTATACAATTAAAAATTATACTCATTGACTTTTAATCGTTTTTCTCCATCGTATTATTCGGCTACGGCAAAACCGTACTGTGGTTATGTCCTTGTCTGGTTATATGTAGGTTCATCAGTTCCCTCATAACTCCACATGCTAACTGGACAAATTAGATATCGCTAGAAAGGAGATGAGTGGGAGAAGAGAAGGTTAAAAGAGTCTCTGTGCTGTCAGTGCAGAAGATGAAGAAGGGTATCTTGGTCTTCCTACTGACTACATAAAACCTCTCCAGTTAGCTTTTATTACCCTTCTCACCGCCGAAAGAACACAAGGTTATTATACTTACTACTACTTATAGGAACTTCCTCATTCGGACTGCTCAGTTAGGACGGGAGATACCGTCATGACTTACCTTCCATAAAATAATAATAATAACTGCGAAAATAATATTATTTAAAAAAAAATAATATGTAATGTAAGAATATACAGGTAGCATCAATACCTATGGTATAACCGACAAACAACTGTGCAAAATCATTTAAATCAAACAGACATGAATATTATTGCTTTCACAGTTTGCTTTTAAGGACCTATTAATTAAATTGTGAAGATCATTATGAGATACCCATGTTAATTAGTATATGCCTATTCTAGCTGGTATTATGATCATGTCTAAAGATTAGATGAACTAATCTGTATTAAAAATAACCTGATCACCATCCCCACTCCAAGTGTCACCATACTTGGAAAGACACATTGACCGTGAGAAAAAAAAATCCGCTCAAATATGAATTTTTATGAGTTCAAACGAGGTGCTAAACGCCGACACTTAATATAACACTAATATCTTAATAAACAAAAGTGATATAACTGGAAAAATTGTCACATTCTGAAATGAAACCTTGTTGCTTTAAAATTATGAACCGTTTTTGGAGAGATTTGCATCAAAAGGTTTTTGGTCATTGCAAGTTGTTTTTTTTTAACATGAGATTTTAAAACAAAGATTGTCAAGTTCAAGGGAACTAGTAGATGTTAGCGATATGTCAAGTGTGAGTCAGAATGTAAAATATTATTGGGTATGATGACCAGACTATATGGCTGTTATGCTGGATGATATGTTTGGCTGACTTGGGACGATATTGCAAGTTATTAAGATTCTAAATTTAAGATTTATTTTCTGCAGTATCGAATTTCCCAAAATGGATCTTAATAAATTTAAATTTTCATTTTCACTTAAATCGCCAAATTCCATATGATTTTTTTTTATCGGAAAACAACTATAAAATTAACAGGTTCCAATTTACATCTCGTCGGATGGTAAGTTAAATTCAGTCTCAGATAAGCTTTACTTGGCAGAAGCAATTTCACTTATCATTTACTGGAAAACGGATAAACATACTTCCTATGTAATATTTTTTTCCAAAAGCATAGAAAATATTTCAATCACTCGGGCACACAATTATGCGTATCTGCGTGATTGAAATGTGTGAGAAATTTTGCAAAGTATAAAAAAACCTCGTGTAAAACTACACCTCACTCCTCCTTTTCTTTTGCATACTTGAGTAATATACAAAGAAGCACTCAGACCAACGTAAATAAACATACATTTATGCACTGAGCGGAAATTGAACCTGCACCCATGACGTATTGTTGCAATAAAACTACAAAAATAGCCGCACTACCTTATTGATAACCACTGATTAATAAAATGCTCGTAAATCTTGAAAAATGTATGTAGTTAAAAGTTTTTAAATGTCCTTATGGAAGAGTTTATAGATGGATGTTGTCCACGGCGCATTGCTCAAAAGGCCGGGCATATGACCAAATTTAGACAACATTGTTCAGAATACTGAGTTATCTTGAACAACCATATGTTTAAGATAGTCTTAGCGATAAGATAACTAAAAACAAGGAAACAATTCTTTTCCACAGTCTGAAGAACAGCTGATATGCTAATAAAAATGATCAAAATAACATAAATACCGATCTAATAGCAAAATCTTATTTTGTCATTTGCAAAATTTAATTTGCAGACACCAAAATTGATGACATTAGAAAAGAAACCATCAAGTGTAGTGTAATAAGAGTCGTATTCCAAAATGTAAAAATAATAGATTCAAAAAGTAAGTTTGCAAAAAGGTTGTAACACAAATTTGTTTTTGCATTTGTTTAAATTAATTTATTGGAAATAAAACTTTAGTATTCGATAATAAGGTTGAACTTTAAAGGTTGTCTGTTAAACTAAAGCCAGTTATTGTTTTGTGCGATCGTCACAAAGCAATATGCAAATAGTGGCGGGAAGTTCGCATGGTCACAGGCCGATTGTTTCACAGTGCGAATGAATGTCGATTAATGGAGTGTTGCGCAATTTCGTGACAATGGCCATATTTAGCCGCCTGATGGTAATCTAACGTGTTCATATGTGCTAATGTAGGAAGTGGGTACACAGACTTCTGTAGTAAAAGTGGAAAGAAAGTTATCGCCAAAGCAATGACTTCCATTCTATATTATATAAGCTGTTCAGAACAAAAATGAGTTATAAGTTCCTAGATTGGAACTAGGGCCTTAACACAACCTCTTAAAAGTAATATTATTTTATTACTAGCCTATGCCCGCGGCTCCTGTCGTGGCTGTCGGTTATAGCGACCTAAGCGCCATCTGTGCAACTTAAATTCTATATTAACAATCATAGCTCTGGTTCCATTAACCAATTGCAATCAAACAAACGTAAGAATTTAAGTTGGATCAAATCCCTACAAACAAAAATAACCGCCTCGAAATCCGTTCAGTAGTTTTTGCGTCCATCGCGGACAAATATAAACTTTTTACAATTATATAATAGTATAAATAGGTAGATAGATTATTTGATTTTCACAGTGTGATTTGGACTGTCAACGTTCGCCAGGATACTATTTTAGTGTTACACGATTGAAATGTATCAAACAGTACCTTTACTGGTGTGGATACATTTATTTGTTTAATTTGTTCGAATTTACAATTGCCTTACAAGATACAGTGCATACTTAGGAGAGGCATTTGTATATATATCGGTGGATGACAACAGATCGAGTTCGAAACATACTGTGACTGCTATGTATGAGTAGGGTAGCCAGAGCTCACTAGATAGGTTTTGTGTTGTCAGTGGGAAAACCAAAGACTTATCCTACATCTTTTGCGCTGACGACAAAGAATGTCTCTGTTCTTACAGGGGTTGCGGCACGAGTGTTATTCCACGAGTGTGATATTGGTGTTACACTCGCCCATAGGCCACGGTAACCACTTACCATCATTACAATTCCTCACCAGCTCACGTATTTCCTTCTTCCTACTGTCCCGTGTAGGTACTTCCAACGGGGCGTGAAAATGCATCTGATGAGGCCGTCAAGCTGAGCGCCATTGTGACACTCCACGTGTTTGTAGTGGTGACCCTCTTTCCCGAGACTTTGCCTTCAGCTTACCTTGAGACGGGGTGAAGTCAAATTGACGTGCCGTAAATAAAAAAGAAAACTGTAATAATATAGCTAATTTCCAGCCATTAGAGCGAGATTGAATAACAAACATCCAAATATTGGAACTTCTTCACAAAATTCTACATTCGTATCATTGCAGTAGTAAGTAGGATACTACTACTGTTCACTGTTCCTACTGTCGGTAACCAGACTTACGAAATATGGGCACCTTGCCCCTAAGCCACTGAAGCGTGCGCATGCGCCGCACGCACCACGCATCACCTATTTGATCCAATCACGGCGTCCCTCGGTAAATATGTAAGTGGTTCTGGTTGGTTGATCTCGGTAACGAGGCGCCAGTACCGAGGATGATCAATCGGACTAAGTTCAAGGTTACTGTGGAGAAGGTACGTAGAAGGCATGGATTTTTGATGGTCAAATAGACTACACCTCGCCTTAATGGTAAGCAGGGGTGTCACCGAAAGGTTGCAGTTACAGGTGCTGTCTCCGGAACAGCAATCCCCACCCAGACGACTTCCACAGTTGTTTCTTTACACCCCGCTTGAAGAATTCCAGGACTTAATGTGCGACACAGTAAATTACCACCGCATAATTTGGCGGTAAATTTACTATTTGTTAACAGGCTCTATGTGACCTCGGACGACTTCGAAAGCGCTCAACGAAGACCAGAACCATCAGTGTGTAATCGAACTCAATCAATTAGTTTATCATAGTCCACTACGAGGCATCTCTCAATGCTGAGAGGTTTTGGCCTACTGCTTCCACCGCGCCGGCTAGATAGATTGACACAGGGTTTTATTTCAAAATTTCCTTCTCTCGCAGTTCGCAGTGATATCTTTCCGTTAGTCGCCTCTCCATTTATATACATACACATATAGGCGGACTTAATGCCGGAGATATTCTCTACCAGTCAACAAAAGGTGGTTCAGAGAGATATTCTTATTCACAGGTCTGTAGTCTAATAGTTATTCCTGTTGACTGCAAAAAAATATTTAGATGTACACAAATTTATTTGCTAGGCAGGAATAGAATTCGCGTGCTAATTACACAAGTGTGATAAAAAAGTACCAGGACTCCATAACATTATAAGAGTCAAAACCACTCTCAATGAATGTTTAAGTAACGATTCGATACAGGAGCCGGTAGGGGGCGTCACGGTGCCTGCCCCCCCAGCACTCTATAATAGCGATTGTCGCGCCGCCGATGAAATGTTTCTCTTCCTTCCTGTCTACTCCTTTGTGCGATGCAATCTCGGAAATATGCAGCCGTGTTTTGAACCCACTTATACTTAATGGCCTTTGGTTTTTAACTTGTTTTGATATTGATGTGTTCACACTTAGATTTGGTTATAAATAAAAATCCAAATGTAAGAAAGAAAGAAAGAAAAGAACTATTTTCGACCATCTGTGTACACATGTAAATTGGACTCCAAAAGTTCCTGGACAATTCGAAACGTTAATTAATACCTAGTAATAAAAAACATGTTACCTATTGAATATGAATACATAGAAACCCAAGTGTATATAAATAAGCCCGATTCAAATGTACCCGCGCTTGTCTAAACAAACAAGCAAAGGTTTTTGTCAACCATGTACATCACCTGCTATAATAACCATGTCTATTAATATTAATAAAATAAAATTGTAAACAAAATTGTATTCAGTGATGACACTATACAACTACTTTACTAGTCTTAGAAGGTACTGGATAATGGATCTACTTATTAATTTACAGTCAACAACATAATTTTAGGATACTACTTGAATTATTTTCCTTTACAGAAACAAGACATCATTCTAGTTTATTTTTTTAATGCTATCTATGTTATTTCTGGTTAAATCAGACTTAGGTTGTCAAAGTATTATGAACCTTGAGGTGTCAGGAGCTTTTGAGCCTGTTGTAAATCATTGTTGTAATACAATTAAATACAAGTTATAACAGTATCCATAAATTGGAGATATATATACAGTTCACACCATTATATACGTTTGAGTTCTAGTTACCTAATCAAATTTGAAAAAAAACAAATTAAAAAAAAACAGATCAGTTATTGGACATACTAGTACTCAATTTTGGTTACTGGTACCTAAATATTTAAAAAAGGAATATGTCACATATTTCCAACTTACTAACATGTCACTTTAACCTAACCTGTCAATCACTCGGTTGGTTGAGCACCGCTGAATCAATCAAACCCTCACCTGGTAGTCGTTGGGAACTAATGACCCTTGACCGGTGTGCTTAATTTAACATCATTGTTTCCATCGTAAGGTGATGGGTTAAATGGACGTGAACGACAAAAATTTCAAATTGAATCATGTATACATTGTATAAAAGTGGTAGAATTTGTATAAGGGAGTAGTGTTTTGTGTAGTTTAACATCGTTTCTAGGTAGCGGTAACTGTTTCCTATCAGGTAAATCACGTGCTTTTCTACCACCTTACTGGTATATAAAGTTTATTTAGGACACTTATAATAATTATTTTTGGGTTGTCAAATGACCGTACCTCGCCTGATGGTAAACTTGAGTGCGGTTCAAAAAATAATCTTTGCATTAAAGATGATTACCCTAGGATGGCGCAGCAAAAAAAAAGGGTCACCTAATCGCTTGGTTCTCGAATAAATAGTACATTTAAGAACTGCTCGTATTATCCTAATCTCTCGCTGAGCTCATTTTGACAAGATTTTCACTGGCAAACGACTAAAATATTATTAGAGTTCAACTTGAACAAATAAAACATAAGTTTGAATCCACACATAAAATGATTGATAGATCACAAAAGATATGAGTCAACCATGATTTGTCATCACATACACCTTGACACAAAATCTTACAGTAAAAAAAATAGCAAGTCAGTACAATCACATACAATTAAACGCACGATATAATGACAAAAGAGAGATACGAACACATTAAAAAAACCACCACCGTACAGAAAATACTCTGGATACATCAAATATAATAGATGAAGAAGCAAGAGATCCGATAGAAATTAGAACATTAGAAAGAGACAAAAATTATGATCAACTTCTCGGCAAAGTTGTACATGTAATATGTTATTAGATAAATCATTGAGTAGACAGATTGACTGATAAAGATGGTACGCACGAATAAGGATGTCGTTATGTCATTAAAGCTATTAAATACGACTAATAATGGTTCTAAATGGATGCCTTCGTGCTTTATACGGCGTTTGTACTGTTTAATAATACTTTTGTTGTAAGTGAAACTTTTACTAGGAACTACGAAAATCGAAGTATAAAAACTGAAATTCTTTACAACGGACCACTACAAGGGTCTACTACAATTTTTTGTTCAAATATTTTTTGTTAAAAATAAATATTAGCCTGGTCCGTATTTTGTAATAAGACCGATAATATCTTCGTTCAAGTGATGAATGATAATCAAATCGACGAGTTCTGTAATAAAAAGACTTTGGTATGACCTGAATGAAGCAACTGACGGTGCGGTCGACATGGCAATGTTTTACTCTAAAGCAGTATAAGCATGAGTGGATCATTGACACGAAAGAAGAAGAAGAATAAAAAGAATGAAGATCAATTTGAAACTAAAACTAATTTGTCTTCACCTAATCGATCACAATTTATTTTTTAAAATTTAGCCCCAGCACGACAGCCAAATGTCAAGTCCAAAATGCTTTATGCGTTAACTAAATAAATCAAAAATAAAACTCGTAAAAGTTTAGAAACATAATATGAGCTTGGCTAGCCTCAACGAATTCTCCACACATTCTCCTGTAGTCACCAGTCTCCTCACAGGCCTCCCTATCGACATTCTTTTACATATAATTCTATTTGTAATTAAGCCAGTGAACACGCTTCCTAGCAAGAACTATTAGGTGTTACGCAGTGGGCACGTATAACAATGGCGAAGGTGCCTAATCAGGAAGTGATACCATCTCGTACAGCCTAAGGTGTCTTGATTGTTTACAGTGGTACTGATAAATAGTAACTGTATTTGATCGGTGAATTTCCGTGCGGTTAACGCTGTTCTTGCCTATTATGAAGCAAATAGAGCTTGAATAGAGATGACGAAAGGGTTTGAAAAAAAAGAAAAGAAAGACAGTCATACCTTGTATGTAAGGTAAGTGTTAACAGAGTTTACCTTGCAGATCATAAATTTGAAAAATTTGATGATATGATGAAAGGAGAAGCAATCGGAGCAAACTGATTTGCATGAAATGTTTACAATAGAAGAAAAAAATCGTTGAATGTGAAACAACAGAAGTAAATGTCTTCTGTACCAACCCTGGGAGGGAGAAAAGTGGGAGTATGTAATACAAATAGGACTGGTTATGTTTGTTCCTAAGTATCATTTTTTATAAGGGATTATCTATTATGAAAAAGTGCAAATGTGTTATATTCTTCATGTTCTTTTCTATCATTTATCCTTATTTTGATTTTCTCCTTTGTGATTTCTTATCTTTTGACTACCTTAAAAGGGTCGAAAGCAGTATTTGTTTCAGTGCTTCGATCCCTAATTGATCCTCATTTATGCCATGCAGATGAGACATGCCGGAAATGTCTAAAAATCATTAGAAACCGCGAATCAAAATATTTTCACCAACAAATAGCTATGATTAAAAAGGCTAAAGCAACATAATTGCAGTAGAAAGCGCGTATCAACTCTCACGCACATTGTGGGATATCTCGACGAATATCTACGCTCTTCACACGACTTGCCAAGTAATTAAAACAATGTTGGCTTATCGAAATTGGTTCAGTGATTTCGTAGACGCTGTTTATACGAGTTATTTTTATTGCTAGGTCCATAAAATACTTGCTTTCGCAAACGTATTTACTCATTTTATTCGCTTTCAAATAAAAGTGTGTGGAACATCGTGAGTATCGCGTAAGTACGAAAATAATCACGGTAGCCTAGTGGTATGGGTAATGGACTGCTGAGACGAGGTCTCGGGTTCGATCCCAGGTTTTACCATGGCACACGCCAATGACTTTTCGATGCTTTTCGAAGTTATGTGTGTATTTATCGCAGGTTTATAAGTGCCCACTAGGACCTATACATAAACTGGCGAAATATAGGTGCTAGCACCTCTGTCTACCCCTTCAGAGATAAAGGCGTAATTTTATTTTATGTATGATGTATGAACATCGTAAATATATTACTTTTGGTTTATTTCTAATAACCGGACACTTATAACTATACTATACCTCTCGCAATATACCATTTCTTCTAATGGATTTCCGCCATGTAACGCCTATATCTATACAGTATTTCTGAAGCTAGTTCCTGTTTAATGCATCGATATTACTGAGCCTTTTATTCCCCAATCAGCTATCAATAAAATAGTAGTATTTATAATTGAACTGCAAAGATGTATATCATATACGAATCTTTGTATATTCCTTGCACGCCTATTTACTTACTTATTCATGAAATTCTAACTAAATAATCTTTATTAAAACATACCATTACTATCCAAACAAACCCGCTTTCAGTCATCGCGCCATTTAATCCAGCAATTAATATATTTCCGATTCAGATCATCACAAGTACCGATATAAACGGAATAAATAAACATACGTACTTTAGTTACCAGCTTAGATAACATTTTGCCAAAGGAAAATCAGTCTTAGGCATTAACAATAAGGATTAGTGTGTGAACAGATATGTTTGTCAAGTTTCAGGATATGTTAATCGTGATACGACGGAGTGATCTGTGAATAGGCTGTCTGCAAACTGTCAGGCAACAATCGATATAATTATTATAATTTGATGGTTGGGTACGTGACATCGAAATTTCAGTAGAAATTCAATGTATTGTTGCTAGTGATGTTATTTAGGTCTTTTCGCCATGAAACCTTAGTATCACTTAGGTCATTTTGATAATATACAAATATGACATGGTATATCTATGATTGACGTGTCTTATATAAAATATTATTTTTGTGTCATTAAATTACCTGTTTTATCCGTTGTTTCTTTTGTATGGTCTATCTATGAAATTAATTTCTGAGATAATAATAATAATAAATAATAAATAAAGAGATGAAAGTAAAGTGAGAAAACCGTGAAATTGAGAATTTACGTGAATTGTCTAAATCATAATTTAAATCTAGATTCGTTTGATCGTTTACACTTTATTGAGCAAAAATACAATAAACCGCCTTTTACATTTTTTTAATTAATTCTAGAAATAATTTTTTTAACATGACTTGTACAAAAGGTTACAAAACCCATCTACAATTACTATTAGGCGCAGTTAACCGCCTCGTATGCAACTTTCCTACGAAAGTATCCTAATTAAATGCGGATGAGTGTATCTTGGCCACGCATAGCGCCGAGTGATTTACCTAGTGCAAAAACTTAAGGAGTTATAGCTGTGTTCCCGGTACCAAACGTGTATATGAATGTATGAATGGAGGATAACGAATGACGGTGTGATTTAGGTCGTTTCCGAGACCTAGATGAATGGGAGTCCTGGGTCTCAGGAATTGTGCTAATGCGGTAAACTGACTTTTAGTATTAACTACATAGTTAAAATAAAGACGCGTTCGCTGTCCCTATATCCCTATGTCCTTATGTCCCTTTGTATGCTTAAATCTTTAAAACTACGCTACGGATTTTGATGTTGTTTTTTTAATAGATAGAACGGTTAAAGAGGAAGATTTTATATGTTCATAACATCATGCTACGACCAATTAGATGCGGAGCAGGAATGAAAATGTTGCAAAAACGGGGTGACGCAGACGAAATCGCGCGGGTCAGCTAGTATAGTAGGTACAAAACAAAGTCACTTCCCGTTGTCTGTCTCTATGTGTGCATACATCTTTAAATCTACGCAACCGATTTTGATGCAGTTTTATCAATAGATAAAATGATTCAAGAGGAAGGTTTCTGTTATATAACATCAAGCTACAACCAACAGCTATTATTTATAATATAAACTGACGTGTGCCTCTAATTCGCATATGTAGTAACTCATACGAAATTCGAATCACTGCAACTCGTTTGACGTTTCAATAACCAATCAGTAGCTCACAAAATGCATCAGGAAGATGACAGATTCTGATTGGTTGAAATTCTTGTTGACAAAACTCCAGTCTCCTTCCAGCTGATATGAATTCTGTCTACCATGTTCCAGTTGCCTGAAGTAACACAGGATCACTATCAAAGAAACCATCGCCATCTTCTTCACAAGACTCTTGCGATTGCGGGGCTCGACCTCAGTCCATGTCGCACTTGCTCTCTTGCTTACTGAGCCCCCATACCTGCACCATTGAGGACCTCTGTAGCGCAACAGAAAACGCTATAGCTGTTGCCAACTACTGGACCAACGATATTTAATAAAACCGGATTTATCAGAGCCATTGACTCGAAGAAGAAGAAGAAGACCATCGCCATACAAATTAAGAATCATAAAACAACACACGTTGTACCAATTGACGACAAACGGTTCAGACATCGCTTAGAACAACATCCATCAATCATCAGACAGAGGCAGGCGTTTGGGAACCAGCCAGATACATCGACGTACACCTATAAGAATAGGGTAAAAGCCGGATAGTTGCGCCACTTTTCAACAAAGCTATATAGTAAAGAAATATGTGCTTAATAAGAATATTGCAAGGTGTATATCAAATTATAGGTCTTTGAGCTACTATAGAAGCCTATTATTAAGAACATAGTTATTATAGGTTTTGAGTAAAACCTGTTTTATTGGACCTCTCAAAGAGAGGATAGTTGCCCACTCTAGCGGATAGTTGCCTAACGTAAATAATACTTCAGAGGATACTTGCCTCATGCGGGGATAAACGCCTCACAATGACTTTTGATGAAAAACAAATTCATATCGATTTACTCAACCAGTCTTTATTATTTATTGTAATCTTTTATGCAATTCTAATCAACGTTATACAAAATATAAAAAGAATAGCCAAAAATTATACCCCGTATCCCGTGGTATACCGTACATTTGCGATATTTAGTTGTATTTTTTTATCCAACTCTTGGAATGCAAGACCTAAACTTTCCTCTGTCCAGCTTATGTGACGCGGCACCACGCCGGCTTTACGCTGATACTTACGAGGCATTTTGCTTACCTAAAAAGTTAATTGATTATTAATTTTATTTTATTAACGGGTAGAATGCACTCTGGGGTTACGTACGTCCATAGGCCACGGCAACCACTTTTCATTAGGTGCATATCTGCCACTTTAAGTGGTATAAAAATAAAAATAAAGTATAATCTGAAAAAAAAGTACTGACACGGGTGGGCATAGAACACACGACCTAAATACTTATTGTATTCTAGCTAAGTTACAGCCACAATGAATAAAATGACACAAATAGAAAATATTTGCCTTTGTTCGTGAAGGAATTTATAGTTGCGAATAGTTGCCCCCAGAGCAACTATCCGCACAAGTTTCTAGGGCAACTATCCTTTTTGATACGGATCCTTGCCCTTTTCATTTGCGAAATAAATAATAATTATTTTACAATAATATGTAATAAACTTTTCAATGTAAAGCCTAATGCACGCAAAGAAATAAAAGGTGGATTGAAACCACAATTAGTAATAAAAATATTCAACAGAAATAACTTACCAATATAAGTTCAACACCTGTCGAAGATTCACCGCGGAAGATTTTCGCTTGCACGAGTGAAACGCTTGCGTCTATGGTGACGGTTAACGTGGCCCTGAGGTCTACGGGAGGTGTACTTACAACTATAGTAAAACGCTAATGCCACTTACATCCGTAACATAGTGTATTCGAAACCGTGGCAAGTATCCCGCTGGCGCAACTATCCGGCTTTTACCCTATATTATTAGTAATAAGTGAGTCCAATCATAAATAGCTTTTGAACACTCATAAGACAAGTGATAATGATAAATCACAACATAACATAAACTCACGCCTTTACCCCCGAAGGGTAAATTATTTTGTCTGTAAGTCTGGTAAGATTTTTTGTTTTTCTTACTTTGAAGAGGGTGGTTTGACATTCCAATATATATTGTTGGAGTGTTAAACCGCGGGTGAGCAGTGGGCCCTCCTCCCTCCCCCAATATAAACCTTTTGTAATGGATTTCCGCCAGGTAACGCCTACATCTATATCGTAACCCGAAGGGGTAGGCAGAGGTGCTAGCACCCACATTTCACCAGTTTATGTTTAGGTCTATTACCATTACCATTACCCGGGCACTTATAAACCTGCGATCAATACACACATAACTTCGAAAAGCATCGAAAAGTTATTGGTGCGTGCCATGGTAAACCTGGGATCGAACCCGAGACCTCGTCTCAGCAGTCCATTACCCATGCCACTAGGCTACCGCGATAAATCATGTAGGGAAATATTAAATTTTCATCCATATAAAAGAACCGCGTAATTCCCGGCAGAGTAGAATTTTAACTACCCTATCTCTTCTCATGCGGTGTCGTACAAGGCGACTAAGGGATAGGGTTGAGTAACATCAGACATATACAGCCCAGACTCAGCCTCAGATGCATGGGTCGAGTCAACCATAGAGCCCGAAATACGGTAGTGGGCTGACCTCCTATTACGTGGGACCGAATATAATGGTTGGTGAAATATAGGTGTTAATTTACCCCCCTAGAGAAAAAAGCGTGATTATATACATCTAGAAAAGACTTCTATCCAAGACGTTAATTGGTAGTGCTTGTGCGGCTAAGCACGTAATTTATTACCTAGAGCTTTACAGTGCATAACAGGGAATCAAGTCAAAAAAGAAGTTTTTTTTCCAATTTTATTTGGCTGCAACATTTTCGGTTAGGAATTTATTTTCGGCATACAGATTTTTTTACAAAGTGCCCGATTGGCGGCAATTGGCGTATTGGTCCCACGTAATAGGGGTATTACGTGGGACCGAAAACCATATTTGGTGAATTGTGGGTGTTTAATACCACCGTACAGTAATTCCCGAAGGGGTAGGCAAAGGTTGCCTGCCCCTTCGGGAATTACGGGCGTGTAAGAATGTATGTAGAAAAAAAAAGTCTGTATAAAAATATAATTTTCTAGTAATAAATTTACTCAACTCAGTAATCGCATAAAACAACTGCATTAGCTGTTACCACAGCACGAATACAACCGATTATAATACAATGTTTAACATTAAAATTGTCAGTTGCAACTGATCTAGATTAAAATGTTTTGATGACTGTATTAACCATCCAAAACACACATACAATAAATTACGCCTAACCGTATGTCCAGCTAGAATAATAGATCTACATATAAATCCGGGGTGCCGGCAGTGTTCGTGTAGTTCGTACAAGATATATTAGACGTCCCGACACATTTTTGACTTGGAGTTGAATATCTTAGTGATTTGTGAAGGAAAAATATAAAGACCTAGTTATGTTGGACTACTTAGAGCTGATATTTAAACAAATCCAAGGATATTTTTTTAACAATCAGCTTTCCATGATAATTTTAGGGTTTATATATACCCCCGTGAACTTCTGATCCCGTTCCCACTGCTTGGACTTCTGATCCCGTTCCCGCTGCTCCATAAAAACCTTCCGTAGAGTTCAAGGAACAAATATAAAAAAGAATTACTCGAATTGGTCTAGCCGTTTTTGAGTTATGCGCTTACCAACATATTTCTCGATTCATTTTTATATATATAGATATACATAAACTCACGCCTATATCCCCGAAGGGGTAGGCAGAGGTGCTAGCACCCACATTTCGCCAGTTTATGTTTAGATCCCAACGTAATAGGTGGCGATCCTTTTACCATTAACCGGGCACTTATAAACCTGCGATAAATACACACATAACTACGAAAAGTCATTGGTGTGTGCCATGGTAAACCTGGGATCGAACTCGAGACCTAACAGATAATTATGTAGACATAAAAGATCATCAAAGTATACTTTGTGAATCACCAATAGCGATGGTTGCGTGCGCATCGGTGCGTGAGTTTCCTCACATTGTTCTAACACACTAGCTAATGCCCGCGGCTCTGCACATATATATCAGATATCGCTACTTTTATTCTCCTCTCAATTTATTAAACTAAATGGAATCAAATGTAATAATAAATCCACATCAAAACAATATAATTATCAAACAGACAAGTAAAATATTGATGTGTTCAGATTCGATACTGTAAAATAACTACTAATTTATAATTCTTTAATAGTATGGATGCTTATGCGCAGATTTGCTGCGAGCGTTTTATTATCCGCAGTAGAGATAGGTTCTGATCTTCGGTTGGGAATGATGGCTGAACAATTGAAGTATAGAGCGATAGCAAATGTGATAATAGTAATGAGATATACTGTTAAGGTTATGTTCTTGATGATAATGAAAGAGTGAGATAGCAATTTATTATTTTAGAGATATTTATGTTTACTAATGAGTTGAAAAAGGATGAATCTACTTACTTTGTCACGACGTTAACAATTGAAATTTAAACAATTTTATGGGAAACGATCGTCGTTTGTCATCCCAACTCCTTGAAGAAAGCTAACTCCAGAGCTTTGTTTGTAAATCCGAAGGTGTACTGACTTGCAGGTGAGGTTGACTGCCGTCAAAGGTATTGGTGGGCCCATACACAACCAATATAAAGTAACCGCAACAAAAAAGAAAGTAAGAATTTTTTTTAAATGTCACGAAAAACATGACGTGGCCATGTCCTGCCACTTTTTGAGATGTCACTCATCATAGCGATTATGTTGTAGGTATACTTGACTGCCAAATACTATATACATTACAAGCACGAAACAAGATTTTCTTGTCATGAATTGATTCGTTCAAAAGTAAAAAAATATCAAAGTAAAATTTTAAACGTCTTTCAAAATTTCCCCTGTCATCGATAAAACAAATGACGTTATGGCATGTGCTAATATAAAAATGAGTGCACATCGCCAGGGAAATCGGTGATCGTTTAAAAAACCATTAAAACCCCAGTTTCACCATAAGCTACCCGAAATGAACGCAACGTTTAGATATAAAAACAAAAAACTTATTGTCACCTATTCAGAAACAATCGAGCGATTTCTGTTATCACCACTTTATATTTGCCGTTGAAAAACTAACCTACTTCTCAAAACTGAAGTATAATAACTTTTGAATAAAGAATTCAGAATACTTTTACAGCTACAATAAAAAAATATTATATTTCAATAGAAAAGTTAAGCAAATTTATTCTTTATTCAAATAATGAAAAAGAGCGATTTCCTCTAAAACTACTTTAAGACTCTTCAGTGCATGCAAGATAAAAGTTGGAGCTAGTGAATGAAAAGTTATACAAAATTGAACTTTGAACCAAAGGGTTAGGAGCTAAGAAAGAGTTGAAGAGATACAAAATGAAAGTGTTAGTATAGTGGTTGGTGATAATGACGTCACGGTGAGTAACCTCTGTCGTATTAAAATGACATTACTGGATGTACGGAACAGTTACAATAATTCACGCCTTCGGATATTTAGATTTATTTTGATTTGTATGTCGATGAGGACGAGACGCTGCAAGGGTAATGTGTTATAAATTACATACGATCAACGAAACTGATCATAATGAATAAGGTTCGAGTTAATCTTCCAATAGAAATTTAACTATCCTTCCGATGCAATAGAGGATGAGTATAAATTGCTATCAACGACGTACATTTCCAAACTTTGAGCTGTTACTCAAAATTCCATTGCAAAAATCGAACCTCAAATAATATGTACAGCATCTACAATACTGTTAGCGATTCAGGACCTATTACAGATTTTGACAGATTTAAAAAACATATGCAATATGAATATTTTAGTCCCAATGTATAACTATTTCAATGGATATATCAATGGCTGCCATTGCCTGAAGATATCCGAGATGTTTTTGTAAAAGTACTTTTTAGTTAAATAATTATCTATTCTCTCATATCGGCCTCCTAGGGTTAAAATATTATCGAAAATCAAATTGTTAATGCAACACCATAGAAACACCTCTAGTGTTTACTTTACCCTTTTTGGAAGTACCTGTGGTGATGCTATCACGGCTACAAAATATGTATACGGTTGTGAAAATATATTAATCAGAACTGATTTCTACCCAAAACTAAGCTATCAATAATATAATATACATCTGCACACGACAGACTGAAACTTCAAAGAGATAATTTCATCATACCCCACCTCTTTCTACCATTTTAAATCATTCACCCAATCACATCAAAATATTACAACGTCAATTATCAATTTACTTACATCTGTAAATGAAAGAAGTTTCTTTGAATTAACACATTTTTATTGGCACAAAATTAATACACCTACATGTGTACATAAATATTTCGATACCAGCCGTCGAAACTCATAATACTTTAAATATAGACTATCAATGACGCGTCAACTATGTAATGCAGAGTGCGTTCACGATAAATGAAACGTGCCAACTCTCTACGTGGACATCAATATCTGTCTGTCATATGGCTGCAATAAATTCACCAACGATATTTTGCTTCGATGTTTGGACATCATATATAGCTGACTGATCTAACTCCGGAGACCTATCTGCTTGTTTATATTTGACTTGCTTCTCTATTTTGATAACACTTATGTCCCCTTTCGTTGTTTAATTTGCTTCTATTTCAATATGTTCAAGTTAATATTTCGATTCGTCATTATATTGTCATCTTTAAGCAGTTACATCTATTTGTTAATGCTTTTATACTTAAGTCGTTTTATTCAGTCCTATTTGCATTTACTTTAGTTCATATTTATTAGATTAATCATTGTTAGATTGAGATCAATGACGACTCAGATCATACATGCAAAGATCCGAAGATCTAAGAAGCATATTAGTATCAATTATTATTGAAAATTATTGTATTTAGTTCGTGATGACATGATGTACTTGGTTTTATAATATTAGAATAGTCTAATAATATTTATTCTAGATGTTCAGTATTTCAATATATAACTGGAATAATTCCACTGTCCCAGGATGCAAAGACATGATAAAACAAAGTGACACGCTGTTAGTGTTAGTAGTTCGGTTTGTCTTTTTGCCGGGGACCGTGTTTCCTTCTTCCTACAGTCCCGGGTCCTTTAAGCGGGGCGTGAAAAAGCATCTGATGAGGCCGTCATGCTGAGCGCCACCATTGTAGCACTGAACGTGTTTGCAATGGTGACCCTTTTTCATGAGATTTTGCCTTCAGCTTAACATCAGGCGAGGTGAAGTCAAATTGACGTGCTATAAATAAAAAAAAAAAAAAAAAGAACAAAATCTGCCAAAAGGAAAACCTGAGGTAATCAAATTCTGTCAAAATTAAAAACTGTCAAAACAGAAAAAACTCATATTTTTTAGTATACAGAATCTTTGCAATAATAAATTCAATTGGTTCATCTTTCATCAATAGGCCTATCACAGTCTACTGCACCTCTTCCAATGCACCTCATTGCTTTCAATTCTCCACCTCTCCTATTCAGTCCATCTCAACCACCGTTTTATCTTTGGAGGCCAAAATATTGGGACTGATTTCCTCTCATCTGCTGACGGTATGTTGTCTTCCTGTATCTAATTTAATACTGTTGGACACGTGTCAGCTGATTCATCTCATTCATTATTATTATATATATATTCATTCTCATATTATCTTTTAAGGTATGAACTTAGATATTCATATTTTACTATGTTCTCAATCTCACCTATTAAGAAACGAGGCTATTAAAGCAAACGGATATTTGTTCGGATTATCTGATCTCTTCCTTTCGCTCCATTCAGTATTTATAAACACTTATTATGTCCTCTGTAGTAGTCCTGAAGATGCCTCGTGTAGAGGGGATTCACGAGATGAGGGGACCCCCCCCCCCTCCCTCCTCCCACAATATATTTACTCATATTTCGGTTGGCAACAACTTCAGGTCCTTTGGCGATATATTTCTGATTACAGCATTGACAATATAATAGTACGCATTTCCTGTATATTATGAGGGTAGTTAGAAATTAAAATTGTATGAAGTGATGCCACTACACAACTACTAGTCTTTGAAACTATTGGATAATAGAACTACTTATTAATGTAATTTAGTTTACAATATTTATTTTACAAAACAACAATCTGGGTTATTTTATTAACGCTATCTAAGTTACTTTTGGCTAAATTAGACTTATGCTATCAAAATATTATATATATTAAGGTGTCCAGGAACTTTTAAACCCAATTATATAATTGTACAATAGATTTTTTTTATATTATCACGCCTATATCCCCGAAGGGGTAGGCAGAGGTGCTAGCATCCACATTTCGCCTGTTTATATTTAGGTCCCAATGTAATAAGGTGGCGAGCCTATTGCCATTAACCGGGCACTTATAAACCTGCGATAAATACACACATAACTCCGAAAAGCATCTGAGTCATTGGTGTGTTATTTTTTGTATATTTATTGTGAAGTTAAAATAAGCATATCTTTAAAACTATATACGAGTAGTTTAGCAAGCTTTACCATGGTAGAATGGAGTCTCTGCCTAACCCGAGAATATAACAGTTGTAGCAACATAATGATTGATATGCTAGTTAAAGAACGTAATGATAATATAAATTGTTTTCATAGCGATGGCGGCAGAGCTCAGAATTTATCGCTGTCAGTGTGTGTAAACCTTTTAAACTAAATGCTATTAGATGTACTGTAATTATAATTTAAACTACCAGTACTGTTTAAATAATGTTTCTTTTTTGTAGATATTAGAATTTACTTTTTTTAAGTGACTTCGTATGCCGTCACTAAAAAAGCGAAATTTCTCAAAAATAGAGCAGCTAGATAAAATCTAAAATATAAATTTATCAAAAAATAAAACAACTAGATAAAGGAGACGGAAATCGGTGGGCCCAAAATGGAATAAGTTGAGATATGATCTAAAAAATCAGTCATATTTTTGTGTCTTAGAATATGAAAAATCACCTCAATTCTCAGTCTGGAAGCGGAGAAATATGAGAAAATAGTTTTCGGTAGATTATCGATTAAGTAATCGATTACACATTTGCAGTAAATAATTAACTCAAAGTAATTAAATGCACTATAATATACTTACATGCAGTATAGTGCATATAATTATAGTCATATTATTAAACCAAATATCAATTAATTACTGAAAAACCAATATTAAAGATTATCGATTTAATATCGATTCAAATCTCTCTTATATTTTTAGGCTGTCACTGGCATGACAGTAAAAAAATAAAAATATAATAATAGCATTGACACTGACAGTTGCCGTTTTGTTTGCTCATTCGTTTCGTGTAGAGATGGGTTAGTACCGATATTCGTTGGTATTAGCTAATCTTAATATATTAGTTTCATGATATTATAATATCTTAACTAATATTTGAATATTAGTAATATTTTACCGACAACCAATCGTCAAATACCGCGGTGATCTATGATCGTATTAATATTGACATATTATTGCACTAATAAATATAGGTCAATCTTCTTGCGCTGAATAGACTGATTAGGTAGGTACCTATTATTATCGCTGAAGATATGAAAGATTGATATATTTTTAATAATGATTTTGATTTATGTATGATAGTAGGTACAGCATACTTTAACACATCGTTGCCCTCGGCTTCCAATATAAGACTTGCTTGATACTTAGAATACAAGTTATGTATGTGCATAAGAAAAGTCTAACCAACATGGTTTGCGATGGCAAGTTTCAAATTATTGTTTATAAAAATGGTACCAAGTAATGAATATTTATTCTCAGTCAGCAACCAATCAGCAACGAAGTTAATACGATCCGAGCGAATACATCACACACTAATCCATTCCATAGACTAATATTCACCAATCGAAAACAGAATGATATTACACGACCATGTCAGATAGTAAACAAGATCTGAAATATTACTGATATCAGCAATATTACCATATCATAGTCGGTCGGATTACTAATACCTGAATCTTGAAAGTAATCTTTTAACTAATATTAATATATTCACTTCATCTCTAGTTTCGTATTTTCCAATGCGTTTTGATTGCTTTCCCGATTATTTGTAATAGGTAATTTTTTACGACCACTGCTTTGTATTTTACGGATTCTGACCCTGCCTACCTTATACTACGTTGGACACCGAAGATCGCTCACACGTTTGACTTGATTTAATTTTGATGTTATTTTGGATTTTACCGCCGGCTTGTGAATTGGATATTATTGAAACTATGGATTTCTGTGTGAATTGTGGGATATCCACTGCTCATTGCAATACACTGGGTAAACCACCCTTACACGATGAAACAATTCTGTCAGTGATCCGGCAATGGCTTGAACCTCAGTCTGTGAGTAAATATAACCTCATCTAACCAGCTACCATCCTGGCAGGTGTAAAATACATATAATTAGAAGGCCTATGGAGATTGTTTACAGTTATGGCAAAGAATTATTTATTTATCAAACAATGTTTTATTACCCTAATACGGAACAGTTAATTATGTATTGTTTAATGTAGCTGAAGATTAATAAAACTTATTTTATTAATATTTTAGTCGACGGCTC
This sequence comes from Pelosia muscerda, assembly GCA_963691645.1. NCBI lineage: Eukaryota > Metazoa > Arthropoda > Insecta > Lepidoptera > Erebidae > Pelosia > Pelosia muscerda. The sequence goes on from OY829118.1 coordinate 13,291,581, forward strand.
TCGTAGAAGAAGGGAGGCTATAGTAATGCGTTACTGGTACTGCAATTGTATTGTAGGGAAACGACCTATAGGCTGCTGCGCTCATATTCTAGACGACATTTTAATTATAATATAAGTCGAATAAAACACTATATTAAATGATTTTTTATTTATTTTAGACATCCTTTCCCTATCTTTTCACCTGTTACCTACCTATAGCTTGAAGTTTATATGATTTTTCAAACATTTTCTAGTAAATATAATAATTATGAGTGCAAAAGAACACATTTTGCACTTCAGGAATCAGCTGTTGGTTAAAGATTGTAACATAATGTCACTTTTACATAATCTCTTATATCTCTGTTCTCAGACTGACAAAATCCGCAGAATATTCAGTAAAAGGTTGATAATATATATAAGCTATTAATTGACACCACTTTCATCTTCTTACACCCTGGGCCCAAGATTGTATGAAATCATTTCTGTCTCCTTTCTAAAATTATTTTTAAAATAAGAACACTAAAATATATCGACTGTTATAAAAATAAGTCTTGGATGATAATTCAAAATTAAATTCTACTGGCCAGTGTTATCAATGTCTCGTTATAATACAAACTCTATTGTAGGAACTTAATAAAAAATTGAGTACCTCCTCCTTCTTAGAAGTCGTTTAAAAAGAAATATTTTCTTAATTTCCAAAATGATTTTACCCCTAAAATGTAGAGGGAAATTTCATAAGACCTAGACGTGGTCTAGTTGCTCAAGTGGTCAGAGCATTCTCCCTGTTAAAGCCCGTATTCCGAGCACTACTGTTGACTCAAACCATGCATCTGAGACTGAATCTGGGCTGTATATATCTGATGTTAAACAGCACCTTACTCACCTTGTACAACACTGAAAACTGATATTTGTATACCATAGATGGCATTGACATGATTTAAAGTGGTCACCGTGACCTATGGACGTTTGCAACACCAGGGGCGTCACGTAATTCGCTTTTTGAAGAACCCCATATTGTATTCATTTGAGAAAACAACACCAGGGAGTTTATTCTATATTTATTTTCACCGAAAAAAATCAAGTTTTAATAAAACACTCATTGCATACGCGGTCGTCAGATCCGTCTAATAATAAACCGTTAAAAATCTTCGCTAAGATCAATGATGCACCGTGGCCCGCCGGTATGATTTGTGTCCGGACAGGTGTTGGACGCAAATAACGTGAACGGTTTCGCCATCTCAATTGGCATTTCGATGAGATGCTCAAAGTTTATTGTTTTCTAGAAAATTCACAAGGAATCTTATAGTGTGAGTTGAACGCTTGGGGTCATTTTGTAACATTTAGCTGGCAGATAATTTAAATTGTTCTATTTATCTAGCTAAAGTATAGTGAGTATTTTTTTAATATTTCAATGTATAAAGTAAATTTGAGGACCCTGGATTTGAATGCAACTAAAAACTCGAAGACGACGTGCGTTTTAGTCGGGTTAAGTCCGACATAACCTCCCCAACCGGCTCCGGCGGGGGGCATCCGTGGGGATTTTTTGCATGATTAAAAAAGTGTATGAAGTTAAAACTAATAGTAATTTACGTGACGTATGCAAGTGCAACACCGGTAGCTTTATACTTAAACCTAACTCTATAAAAACGTTCTTATGCCTTTCTTGAGGCACTGTACTTTCCATTAGAAAACTCATATGTTCGTCGGGATCAAACTGACTAAAACCAGATAGAGTCCAGTCTAACATTATTCCGGGAGCCCGGAAGGAACTTCCCAAGACGCCTTGACCTCGCCCTGGTTTGAGGCGCCACAGGGGGCTACCTCGTGTAATATGAGGCCTTTGCCCCTCCATAATCGTATCGCGTGAGAATAATTTAAAATTAAGTATTATACAGTTAAAATAAATTTTAACGAACATACATTTTTGCCTATACTTCCGGCACATAGCGCCAAGCTTCAAATTAAACAATTACAACAAATATAAATTTTATTTAAATAAAGTGTTCCAACTAATGTTTAGTTAACAGACCAAGGAAATCATAATATTATGGGTAATATGTAAATATACTATAAGCTATTATAGCAGGTGTATGGGATGTAATGTAGCCCCAACTTGACCTTCTGGATCAAGCCAACCATACATACAAACTGGTATTTCCATGGTTAGACGAACGAGACAGCAGTGAGTATTCTGTTAATCTTTATCAACTGATTCCACCTTCTCTCTTTCTGTGCTAACTTGCAGTGTCACACACATATGGTGGAAACCATTCCAGTTGATAGACAGTTTGGTGCTTGTACTAAAAACTGGAACTAAACATCCCAGATTATTTAAGTAGAATGTGAAAGAGCGTCTGTCGAGAGACCACTGTTTTAAAATCAACAGCATCTGGAATGGTAACCCATATCGACATGACTGCAGTTAAATTTTTTATCTATATTGGGGTACAATGGGGTGTAAAACGGAAAGGTCGTCGTGTGTGTCGTGTTGGTTAATCATTTTGTTACAGATCCAACAGTGACTAAATAATATTTTTTGTCTATGGTTTGTGATTTAGCACGTGACTTAACTCTGATCATTTCGATTTTCATTCAAAAATTGTCATAATATCGAGTCACATTTATGAATGACATGAGAATATATCATGTTCTGTAACTTTGATATATCGCCAATTCGGTTGTGGAGGTCCGATGGCAGTCGCATTTCTTCGCATATGTATTGGTAAACTTCGACATTTGCCGATCCCAACTGAGTTGGGAATAGGTTCAGATGATAATAATATCTTGTTTTGTTAGTGGTCGTCTAAAAATAAATAAAGTTTGAGAACCGCACCATAATAAGTTCAGTTTGTCGATAAATCTATGAAAATGAACGTGCTCCTAATGTCACCGGAATGCTTTCATGATCTGACCAAGACAGGGACGCATTCACGCGTTGAAAATATTAACATTTTTGTATTAGCCTTCTCTCACGAAAACTATGAGTCTAGAAAAAATACATAGTTAATGGCAACGAGCTAGAAACCTCTAAAAAAAGGCTAGTTAGCCCCCGTGGGTATGAAATCAATAACAGAAATGTCATAGTTCTCTCTCTAGCCTAGGTATAGGACAATATACATACGTAAACTCACGCCATTATCCCGAAAGGGGTAGGCGGAGGTATATGTTGTGCTGTTATACAATTCTAAGATCGGTTTTCTCCCTCCATGTTTAAGATCAAAATTGTTTTCTTTCTTTCCTTATAAAATTTAACGTAGGTATACACTAAAAAAATATTATTGGAAAGTTATATTATAAATAGATTGGGTAAATAATCTGTGCAATTTATATAAGTGCAATTTAATATTGGAAATAGGCTCGCCACCTATTACATTGGGACCTAAACATAAACTGGCGAATGTGGGTACTAGCAACTCTGCCTACGGGGATATAGGCGTGAGTTTATGTATGTACGTATGTCAATAGTTTAATGGTTAAGGAGTTAACCTCAATATCGTGAGGTCTAGACTTCAAATACTGGCCATTCCGTGACGTTAATCCACTGCAAAGAGAAGCCATATATCATAGAATATTTAAAACCAGATGTTGAAAGTCAGAAGAAGATTTATTACTCTAAATTCTTTGGCTCCAAATCCGTCCCCAAGATCATAACTAACCTCTACGACTAATAAGATCGAAGTGCATTGGCTAAATATACCCGCGACCGACGACCGACGCGGCGCATCAATGTACGACAAATTAATCGCAAGTGCGACTCAGTCGTTACTTTGTAAGTGACATTATTTGGTTAATTTGTGGCAGTTTCCGTTTGGTACGTAACGTATTGGTTATTTGCTTACACTGTGACGGTTTATTTGTAATGGATATATCTATTTGCATTGGTATATCCATTAAATTTACGTTGATAGAAACGTTTAGGTTTCTATGTGTAATGCAAAGGTACGTATTTAAAAAAAGTTATTATAAAGTTGACGAATATCTTGATGATAAAAACTCTTGAACCTATCTACTATATAAAAATAAGTCGGGTTTTCCTTCCTGACGCTATATCTCCAGAACGCACAAACCGATTTCCACGGTTTTACATCCGTTGGAAAGATCTGGGGCTCCGTGAGGTTTATAGCAAAGAAAATTCAGGAAAAATTTCAACAGAATAGCGGGAAAATCATTTTTCATGTGGCGAAACGGAGTTCACCGGGTTTGCTAGTTTATTATAAATACTTAAACAAAACTATACATTAAAAACAAAATAAAGGATACCTAACGATAATCTACCTGAGTTTCTTGCTGGTTTCTTCTCAATAGATCTAACTACCGAACCAGCGAAAGAATCATTTTCAAATGATTTGTATAGGTACTATTTAGTAATTGTAATTGTAAAACTTTGAAATTCATAAGTGCTCTTTATATAAACGAATAAACGAAATTGATTCTTTGATTCTTTCATTAAATGTATCTAAGTATTAATATTCGCATTCTAGAACCCATATCACAAACTAGTTAACCTACGCTTACCATAGGTCTAGATGAATATTAATTTTTTATACCTACCTATTATTTGCACTGAACGAGAATCGAACCCGCGACCTCTAAATCGAACGCTCGACCATTACACCACAGAGATAGTTCATCTATTTTTGCTTGTTTTTATGTGTAGTTTATCTTTTTAAAAGTCAAGACTTTTATAAGATGGCCGCCTAGACTCAACTATATAACATTATTGCATTCAGTTGGATTTTTAGTTAAGTTCCCTGTGAAAATTGAAATTCCATTAAGGAGATTGCTTTTTAACACAGACGAGGGTGACACCGCACCTAGCCGGGGGGTGCTTATAGCTTAGTGGGCCTCCCCCCCTCCTCGAAGTGTTTGTGTGTCTTGAACTTAGGTACCACACTTAACTATAGGTAATATTTAGTGGTTCTGTCTGTATTTTTCAACTACTGAGAGTGGGTTTTATCTTTTTATTTTGCAAGACTTTGGTGGGAGACAAGTACGCGGCCTACCTGATGGAAAGTGGTTACCTGGTTACGTTGTTATGACTGAACCTTGATATTTTCCGAGAAGTGTCACGCCTATATCCCCGAAGGGATAAGCAGAGGTGCTAGCACTCTCATTTCGCCAGTTGATGTTTAGGTCCCAATGTAATAGGTGGCGAACCTACTGCCATTAACCGGGCACTTATAAACCTGATAAATACACACATAACTTCGAAAAGCATCTAAAAGTCATTGGTGTGTGTCAATGGTAAAACCTCGGATCGAACCCGAGACCTCGTCTCAGCAGTCCATTACCTATACCACTAGGCTACGGTGTTTACTACATTCCCAATGATAACAATAGTAAATTATTACTATTGTTAACCCAATGATTATGATGATAATATGTTTAATACACCTCTGCCTACCTCTTCAGGGATTACAGGCGTGAGCATATGTATGTATGTCAAAGAATCAAAGATCAATACCCTATATGAACCTTCTAAATATACCATACCATTAGATACTCCCAATAAGGCACCTATATTGCTCAAAAGCCGAATTGTTTCTCCATAAAAAACTCCCAAACAAGTGGTCAGTTTACAGAGTGAGTCACCAATCACTTGTTTCATCCCCTATCTACGTCCACAAACGAAACGTACACACCCATTTACGAGAAATAAAAAACCTCGGAAAATCTACGTGACGTAACATCAAACCTATAGCCAATGGCGTATCGAACCTTCGAATATTAACCACCAATAACGTATGACCCGCCGCTCCCATCTCACAACTCACAACGACTCAACCGCTAGAACAAAATCGAAGGACCAAGTATAAATGGTCGGTAAGTATCGAGAATGCATGCAGCGTTCTGATTGGTTGATCGGTTCTGCGCGATTGGGCACAACAGCGCACACTCGAACCGATACTTCGTATTTACCAACTTCGACGTAAATGTGTATGTGTGTGTGTGTATAGAGATACGTAATCGTCTATGTGTTGGTGTAGGTATCGATTTGATTTGTGACGCCTGCCGACGGCGATCGGTCAATCGGTGCGTCGCTGTCGATTTAAATTTAGAACGTGATATTTGAATTTGGAATGCATTCATTGACCGTTGGGTGTGACGTAACGTGCGCTGATTGGACGGCGTGTGTCAATTCACTAATGTTAGTAGTCTGTATTTAGAAATGAGTTAACCTCAAATATCTCAAGATTGGCGGGCTTGTAAGAAAAACAGGAAACTCGTAAAGTGTAAAGGTGCCTACCTTTACACTTTACGAGTTTCCTGTCGTCGTCTTTAACCCGGTGGGCTAAATCTCTCTCTCTTCCTACATTCTATATCAAATCCTCTAAATCCCTCACTACTGGAGAGGTTTTGTGTTGTCGGTGGGAATACAGAGAAACCCTTCTTTGTCTTCTGCACTGACAATACAGTGACTCTTAACCTTCTCCCCTTAAGTCAATGTCTATAAACCTTTGATCAAAAAGCAAAAACTTCATTCACAATATTATTTATTAAACCAATATTAGTAGAAAAAAATAACAACCCGCTTCGACAAATCAAAAAAGCACGTTCCAATCCAATATAAAAAAGATTAGTACAAATACATAGAGCTGTAGGATAAAAATATTCTCAAAGTATGGGTAATGGACTGCTGAGACGAGGTCTCAGGTTCGATCCCAGGTTTTTTCATGGCACCAACCAATGACTTTTTGATGTCTTTCGAAGTTATGTGTGTATTTATAGCAGGTTTATAAGTGCCCGGTTAATGGCAATAGACTCGCCACCTATTACATTGGGACCTAAACATAAACTGGCGAAATGTGGGTGCTAGCACCTCTGTTTATGTATGATATACTTTTCAATCACGGAATCGGGGGGGTGAAGGTTACAAAAGTTTCTGTGTCATCAGTGTAAAAGACAAAGCACTGTTTCATACATTCATTCATTCATACAATGATTTTCCATTCCGTGTATTTAATGAACTCTAGATAAAGCAAATATATACGCTTTTCCGTATTTAGTTAAAATGGAAAAATATTTTTCCTACGTCCCGTCCGCGCTTCCGGCGCAGATAGCTGTAACTGCATTATGTTTGATGTTTTTCTTTTTTATAATGCGGTGGGCCAAAGATAGATGGTTCCTATTTCATAGTATATGGTGATAGGATTGATAAGAATATGGCACGGAATTCTTTTATGGCAACATTGGTATTAACTTGGCAATTGTCTGTAGGTACGTATGTAAGTATATGGCAAATGTTATTAACTCTTTATAACATTTTCCCGGCAAACCGTTGAAGTGAGTTAAAATTTGGTGTAGTTTTAAAATGGGGGGGGGGACTTATAATATATTTCCTATTCTTTAACATTAAGCGATACATACTGTATGGTCTTGGAATTCGTAACTATCCTTAACAGTTTGAAACCTCCCCTCAGAGAACACTTTAAACCAGGTCCAGTTGAAACAGAATATTATGTGACGCTCATTTCAGTCGTTACGGGTAGATGGAGTACAAGACAATCGGACAGTTTAGCTATAGAATTTCGAGAACTCAGAATAATGGTATTCAATCAATCAACCCATCGCAGTCCACTGCTGGACATGGACCTCTCTCAAGGTTAGGAGCCTTTAATCTACTGTTTCCACGTTGATCAGACGGATCGGTACTGGGTTTTATATCTAGTTTCTTTCTCGTACAGTGATATCATCTGCAATATTTCCGTTAGTCGCTTCTTTCGATACCCTGCGAATGAAAAGAAGTGGTGATATTCTTTCTCCGTCACCACAGAGCCTAGTGAATGCCACTGCTACGCACGAGGCGTGGGTTCGATCCCCGCTCGTACCTTTGAATAAATATGAGTAGTTCCGGTTGTCATATAAACATCTATGGCAGTCGTTACGGGTAGTTGGAACCCTAAAATGTCCAATAACTGGTCTAACTGCAATACTTCGATATCGCTATTGGGGTATGGAGGTCACATGGTTATCGCTTGAAAAACATTGAAAAGAAAAGGTGAAATGCTTCGGATGCCATCGGCATTAACGCTAGGAGGATGATGACGTTGGTAGCCGCTCCACGGAAAATGTATTAATTCATAAAATTCTCTTAGGTATGTCATAATTAGATTGAGAAAATCGAATCCAACTGAAGATAAAAACTTCCGTGCCTTTTCGTCACTGATCCACTAGGATGGTGAATAAACTTTTTGGAATAAAACCACTTTTTTAAATATATATTTTTTGAAGATAATTCCTGAGTAATATTTACGTAAACGTTAGACAGTATCACGATATTTTAAACCTCTTTTTCGAACCTATAAGACCTGAATAATTGAATGTTTAATACTCTATAGAGAACTGTCTACAAAGCCGATATCAAAAGCCGTGCACTGCACATACAGAACCTATATATTTACGTAGTGTTGTACCCACATAGGAGTTACGAGTATAAGTCGAGCGACTGCACTAGCGTCGTTATGAAATTGAGTATCGCCGCAGATATTCGCCATTCGGACGGAGGCGTCGCATATATATGCAGGGGCACACTGAGAGCAACCACTATAAATAAACTTTATTATTAAATACTGACGCTGTCACGTTTTGAAACAACCATACTACGTATAAATATCTTTTCTTTTACCGTGTGCGAAATCCCCACGGATACTAATTCCACCGGAGCTGATGAGAGAGGTTATGTTGGACTCGAGCGGACTAAAACGCACACCATCTTTGGGTCTTTAGTTGCCGGAGGTGAGATAGTAGCGAACCTAACCTTCGAACCCCGGCAGACCTGGGGTTTTGTGGGTATACCACGGGGTCCCCGTCTTACTTTCACAGTATGGGGCACATTGCGCCGCCGCCTCGGCCGGCTTCTGCTAGGATGACAGGCGGCTCCACTCATGAGGGACGTAGGTCTTTTGCGACCTCCGACCTCCGAATCGCCTCCGCTCATCGCTGGCCGGAGTCTTCTTCGAACCCGTTCCATCATCTCCTTCTCGAGCATTACTTGCTCGCAGAAGGAGACTGCGGCTGTGTTACAAATGCTAATAGAGTTTATGCTAACCTTTGAGTGAAGTGGCGCTTTGTATCAAAAGTTTACCTATGATACTAGTAGCGATATCACCAATTTGGTTGTGGAGGCCCGTGGCAGTCGCTTCATGGAAAACATCGAAGCTCAGTCGCATCTTAGTTAGACTAGAAACGACCGAGTTGGTAATAGGCTCAGATAATAATGTTACCAATCCTAGCTTTATCCAAAATTCACACTTTTAAAGCCGCCAACTACTATACTACACCACCTTTTATTGGCTTAATTTGGCTTTTATGGAAGCGTTTGCCATCTGAACTCACAACTATAATAGAATAAAGCCTTCAAAACTTCACCGGTCAATCAGCAAGATCAGTTTGAACACCAAAGATCTTGGCATATCCTCTCCTGTATTCTCTATTCATCATAAAAGCAGTCTGAAAAATAAATAGGCATGTGCCAAAAGAAAATAAAATAGTTTCCCAGTGTGTGCCGCGCCACATGTGGCGTACACACTCGGAGGTAGCCTGGAATATGCTCGATATAGAACACGTCGGCTCCACTCGATCCACGTGAAACATTGCCCACGACTAGTGATGTTCACTTATCGATATTATAAATAGTTTACCTATTTATTTTAATTCAAAGAATTTAACATAACATAACATAAAATCACGCTTTTATTCCCGAAGGGGTAGACAGGTGTTGCTAGCACCCACATTTCGCCAGTTTATGTTTAGGTCCCAATGTTACACTTAGGTGGCGAGCCTATTGCCATTAACCGGGCACTTATCAACCTGCAATAAATACACACATAACTTCGAAAAGCATCGAAAAGTCATTGGTGTGTGCCATGGTAAACCTGGGATCGAACTCAAGACCTCGTCTCAGCAGTCCATTACCCATACCATTAGGCTACTGCAGCCGCGAAGAATCTAAGATTGACAAAAATGTATTTAGTAAATACAACGGTTGTGTTTGATTAATTTTGGTTCGAATGCTAGGTCAGGCTAGGTAGTATAGAGGCTCAGAAGTTATCAGCAATATTGATTTTGAAAATGTGATGCTAATGATTACTTCCGACCGGTTTTATTCATGGCGAAAACTTAAGTTCTCTTGATTGACACTGCGCTGGTGTGCCCGCAAATGGTTAGTATAATTTGGAAATATACCCGGTTGAGGAAATACAGCCTCAAATAATACAGCTGGTTATGTGTTTAAATATTAAAATATTCTTTTTCCGATTATACATATTATCTCAGAGAATATTCATAAAATCTCAACAGAACTTTGAATTGAACCTGTTACCTATAACACCTTCGCTATTTATGAATTTAGATTGATATGGTAATTTATATTTATGTTATAAAAGTCAACGGGTTCACTAAACCAACAAACATAGTAAATATCTTGTAAATTTTTGTATCACCCCTTCGCTATCTTTACATCAACCAACTCATTTAAGTCACTATGATTTTAATTATAAAGTAAATTATTATCGATAACTGTGACTACTCGCCCATCCCACCACTATAAGCACTTCCGATATAATATTTCACATTTAATAGTGATGCACCACGAAAAATCCTCCGCAGATGACTCGCAGTTTATATTTTACATAAATTCGATGTTATTGCGCACATATTGAATACGGACGGGTTTTATACGAGTACCCTCCAGCTTTGCTGCAGTAATGAGCTCCGCTATGGATTCACTATCCAGAGAGAGATTTTAGTACAAATTAGACGAATTTCGTAATGGGTAAAGCGTTGGTTTTGTGATTGAAAGGTTTTATGTTCGGACTTCGGCTAGAAGCGAACGTGTTTGCAATGGTGACCCTCTTTCATGAGCCTTCAGCTTAACATCAGGCGAGGTGAAGTCAAATTGACGTGCCAAAGAAAAAAGTTAAAACCTTTAATTACTTACTGATTCTAATAAATAGTTCTTAATATATACATTTTATTTTCCTAATCCTTAGATTACTCGCATTGTGAAAATTTCTGAAGATTTCCTAAGCAACTAGCACTAGTGTAACACCTCTGGTGTGGCAAACGTCCATAGGAAACGGTGACCGCTTTCCATCAGGTGGGCCGTGTGCTTGACTGCCACCTAAGTGGTATAAAAAAAGTCCCCGGCACGTCGTGTGGTTTCAGCAAACCTCGTCTTTCCTGGTCTACCTCATGGCTCTCGACACGTCTGGTGGGTCCCGACCACATTAGGTCAACTATTAGTAGAATCGATGTCCAGATCATAAGTGATGTTCTACCCCCTTTTTTCCTATTCTATAGTCAACACTTTCTTGGTGTATAACACCATCATTTCCTAAACCTTTTCTCATCTCAGTTGGGGTAGGCTTTCCAGTCTACCTGTGATGCGGCTGAACTACGATATTTTCCGTGAAGCGACTGCCATCTGACCTCCCCAACCAATGCTCTAATGAGCAATGGCGATATCGAAGTTCCAAGTTAGACTGGTTGGACTTTTGAGGGCTCCAAGTACTCGTAACGACTGCCATAGATGTCTGTATGGCAACCGGAACCGGCTTAACGTGCTCTCCGAGGCACGACCAGACCACTGCAAACAACCATATTCATGCATACAACTTTTTGCCCTGTGCGGGGATCGAATCCGCGCCCCGTGAGTAGCAGTCGCTTGCACTACCGCCACGCCACGGAGGTGTATAATACCATACTTATAATATAATTTGTTTATTATTTTCACACACACCAACACGTGGGCCGTGTTGTATAATAGAACAATAACTCAGTGAAATTTTATTCAGAGCACAAACTTATTCCTCGCTCTGAGGAATAATTTCAATATTCCCCGAAGGTTGAAGGTAAATGCAAGTTATATTCGCCCTGTTTTTAAATAAAATCAAAGTGTAGCTGCAAGTTCCTGGCTCGTTCTTTATGGACTTCATAAAAATGGCCGTATTTACTGGGAAATCGCCCCTACTAAGCGAACTCCTCGATTCAAAGTTGCGAGTAATATTTAAGTAGAAAATTTTCCGAAAATTACGTCATACAAATTGTTTAGTGCACGATTTTTCGTAGCATTTTCTTTGAATATGAGTAGTTAGTGGATGCAGAGTATCTTCATCCATAGGCAGAGTGATAGTTTCAGGCAATATTATTATCATAAAAATATAACCATTTACTATTGGGTAAAGGTGATTTTACTAGCTTGCAGTGATCCAAACCATAGAATTATAGAGATAAACCTTCAATCTACAATACAATATGATCATAAAACATAAACTCACGTCTATATTCCCGAAGGGGTAGACAGAGGTGCTAGCACCCACATTTCGTCAGTTTATGTTTATGTGGCGAGACTCAATAACCGGGCACTTATAAACCTGCGATAAATACACACATAATTCGGAAAAGCACCGAAAAGTCATTGGTGCCATGGTAAAACCTGGGATCGAACCCGAGACCTTGTCTCAGCACTCCATTACCCATACCACTAGGCTACCTCGGCTACATACACATTTCTTTGCGGCTTCTTTCATATATACATAATCCATGTAGTGATGAATATAACCTTACTATCTCATCCAAAGGGGCTCGTAAGAGGAAACTTACGAAAACAATACGCAAACGATATCACTGCGAGAGAAGGAAAACTCGAAATAAAATCCTGTACCAACCCGTCTGGTCAGCGTGGACACAGTAGATCAAAGCCTCTCAACATTGGGAGAGGTATAAGGTCAATAGTGGACTGCGGTAGACTCCGTCAATTGGATTGATTCAGTTTAAGTTAGGAGGCGAGCTAGTTAAGGGCTTGACTTAGGACCATAATGCTATCAAAACGCACGATTTAAATTCGATCAAAAGAACTTCTAGTTTTTCTGTTCAGACAAAGTAAAATTTGTCCTGCCTGCGTTTTCATTACATACCTAAAACTTCAGAGTCAATCATAGTTTGATTCACTTTCCAACTATGGTTTTACTTACTACTTAGGTGGCAGACAAGTATACGGGTCCTTTATAGAAAGTGGTTACCGTGGCCTATAGACGTGTGCAATATCAGAGGTTCCACACACATACTGCTGACCATGTAAAATTCGTCCCTGTCACTGTGTACATCGTTCCTAATGAAGCTCCCGCATTTGGATATTAACAATTTGGATTCACTCAGTGACAGTGACGCAACCATAAAGTTATTACTATACATAGAGGGACAAAGTGTACGAGTGACATTATATATCTTTACATAAAAGCTGCGTCTGATACTCTCCAAGACGTTAATTGGTAGTGCTCGTGCGGCTAAGCACCGCATAGCAAGGAATCGGGTCAAATTTTTTTTTCCAATTTTATTTAGCTGCAACATTTGCGGTTAAGAATTTATTTTCGGCATACCCATTTTTTTCAAAGTGTCCGATAGAAAATATTGACAGAGTTTATGACCCGTGAAATGTTTTTTATAAACCTATCAACCCGTCAAATACAGCTGACTCTCATAAGAAGTACATATTTAAATTCATACGACGACATTTTAAATTAGAAAGATTCAAAGAGAATTCAAAGAAATAAGAATTAAAAGAAAGATTCAAAGATTTTCCCCGAAAAACCGCGGTAGCCTAGTGGTATGGGTAATGGACTGCTGAGACGAGGTCTCGGGTTCGATCCCAGGTTTTAAGCACACACCAATGACTTTTCGACGCTTTTCGAACTTATGTGTGTATTTATCGCAGGTTTATAAGTGCCCGGTTAATGGCAATAGGCTCACCACCTACTACATTGGGACCTAAACATAAACTGGCGAAATGTGAGTGCTAGCACCTCCGCCTACCCTTTCGGTGATATATTCGTGAGTTTATATTTATATTTAAATGAGATAACGAGGTAATGAGGAACAGTCTCCCCATTACCGCTTCACGTGACGGATGACGTCACTTGTGTGCGTCAGCCTAACTTATTTGCCACTGTAATGATTCAAAATATCTAATTCTACAAGTTAATGTTACTTTCGGAACAGAAAACACCTCGAACTTACAAGTTGAAAGGTAACTAAGTAACACCCTTTTGATGGCTCTGTGCGAGTTCGGAATACGTTGCATTTTAACTACTTTAAAATACTTTATGCATAGACATTACCAGGAGCTTTCTGTTCCGAGGAAATTTCATCCGATGTCGGCGTGGAGTATGGAAAGATGGATAGGGAGTGAAAACGAAAATATAAGGCAGTTTGAAGTCTTATCGTACACTCATGCGACATACGACCGGAAACTCAACTGTGGAATGAACTCCCTGCTGTGCTTTTTCCAAGCGACTACAATATGCGGTTCTTCTAGGAAGGTATTAGAACGTCCATGAGCCACGGTGACCACTTTCCATCAGGTGGGCCGTGTGCTAGTCTGGTATATAAAAATCGATTATTATCACATATCAGTATTGTGTCCCGATTTTATGCGACGTTTCCAGCTTGCAAGAGGTTATAAAGCTTAATAGAGTACCTAGAGGCGGAAAGGAGGGGAATAGTTGTAAGCTAAGAGAGTTTCTGTATTAGCAGTGCATAAGATTAAGCAGGGTTTCATGACATCACCTAGCAGTAGCAACTAAAGCGATCGGTTTTCGCACTGATAACACAAAAACTTTCCAGTGTGCTCTCACTACTCTAATCACCGCCGGAAACAACATAATGTTGTTATTAACCGCGGTTTTCTGTAGGGTCGAGGTACTTACCTAGTCAGACTGCTCAATTAGGGCGGGAGATACTGTCATGTCCTACCTCCGTTAGTTTTATTTATTCGAGTAAGGCAACACTTCTTAATAAATAAAAAGACCATTCAAATATGTATGATTCATACCCAGAAAGTTGTAGATTCGAATTTCGTTTACATTCTCGAAATTTGAACGAACGAACGAGCGAAAAGAACGTAAAATAAACTCTTATCCAACACTTCATCATATCGTGGATGTAAAATACCACCCAGTGGCAGCCAATAGCAGCGGCCAATTTGAATATAGAACGCCCGCTCGGAATTTATAACGGACATACGAAACTTAAATGTTCGTGCGCTCTATTGCGTGAATAGCAACTGGTGGGCAACTGACCAAAATTTAAAAAAAATGGCACTTGGAGAATGCTCTTATTGTTTGTAATACTGAAATGTCTGTCTTTGATCACCTATCTACATAACATAGCATAATATAAAGTCACGCCTATATCCCCGAAGGGATAGGCAGAGGTGCTAGCACCCTCATTTCGCCAGTTTATGTTTAGGTCCCAATGTAATAGTTGGCGAGCCTATTACCATTAACCGGGCACTTATAAACCTGCGATAAATAGACACATACTCGTAACTTCGAAAAGCATCGAAAAGTTCTGTCCGGTGTTCTGGTGTGTGTTATGGTAAACCTGAGAACGTACCCGAGACCTCGTCTCAGCAGTTCATTAACCATACCACTAGGCTACCGCGGTACACCTAGCTACGTGGGTAACCAAATGTCTGACCACCCCAACTCCCCCAGGCTCCGGTATGACGCGGTAGTTCCAAGAACTACATGCATGCCATTGGACTGCGCAAGACTGCGAACGGAAGAGAAAAAGCTGGGATGTGAATCCTGGACTCTGAGGTGAAGGCTACGGATATGACCGGGAATAGCGCAAGCGCTAAGAAGACTTGATGTCATACTTTTCTATTATGTAAATTATGATTACCTACCATTCAAAATTATATATCATTACACCTATTTATAGCAAGAAAATTTCACTTTTCACTGATCATTATTTGTCGAGAATAATAAAAACGTCACCATTAGTAAAAACTTTCAAATTTTCATAACATAACATAACATAACATGAACTCACGTCTATATCCCCGAATGGGTAGGCAGAGGTGCTAGCACCCACATTTCGCCAGTTTGTGTTTAGGTTCCAATGTAATAGATGGGGAGGCGCGCCTTTTGCCATTAACCGGGCACACTGAAAACTGCGATAAATACACACTTAGAAGCTACTGGATACTAGATTTACTTAATGTAACTAATTAAGTTCAAATATCACTTACACTAGCTTACTTTTTTCTTATTCATACTATAGAAACAAGACATTGATTTAGTGTATTTTATTAACGCTATCAATATTACTTTTGGTTAAACTATAGGTACTTAGTTGCACCACCTACCTACCTTTTCGATAGATTTTGACGATTGATCGTAGCCGGTTACAATTAGCGTCAAGTTATGACATCATTTGAACAATTGTCAAATGATGCAAGCTGTTTTATACTTGACCGGTACTTTAACTGCACTGTTAATGTTAAAGTAAGATCTTGCAACCAAGGCTAAGCCTTAGACTGTCAAAGAATCAAATATCTGTATGTGTCTTTGGCGCCCACCGTGTCTGAAACATGATCTCATAAATTCCCTTTAACATTTGTATAACTTAAATTCCAAACTAAAATTTCTCTGAAGCTATTTATATTATATATACACCTAAAATTAATAAGTAACCTGGTAGGAACGTTACAACTAATAATGCAACAACGGTCCAGATTGCACCAATACGATGCACCTGCCCGACCGGGCTCTTGTCACCCCCACGATGGCGGCCCCCCTCCCCCACCGGGTGGGGAGACGGGGACTATCGTAGTACGTGTGAAGCGATTTTTTTATACGTATTATATTATATTGAACTGAAACGCTGGTTCCAACGTTCAGGAGTGGTATATAGAGAATAGGAATGTTGTGTGTTAGGAACTAAGTTGGGAAACTAAGATTTGTTTGTTTGTTTAAATATATTGGTAGATGGTACTTATATACGGACTAGCAAACCCGGCGAACTCCGTTTCGCCACCAGATGGCTTCGTTTTATGTAACATTTCGTTTGGTGATTAAAAGATGAAAAAAAAATTTTTTTTTCCTGAATTTTCTTTGCTATATACCTCACGGAGCCCGAGACCTTTCCAACGATTGCAAAACCGTGGAAATCGGTTCGTGCGTTCTGGAGTTATAGCGTCAGGAAATTCAGACTTATTTTTATATAGAAGATAGGTGTCTGTAGTAAGTAAAGGATCAAAATCTTAAGAGGCCCTTGTTGAACAGCTGGCTTATGTTCTTGATACAGAAGATGGTCCTGCTATTCATAGCACGTATAGTGAGGAAGTACGTCTCCCTGGAGACCTATCCACCGGGTGGCTTGGTGCTTGTAGTGGATGCCGGTGGGCTATTTTTGTTTGTTTGTAAAGAATAGGGTTCGAAACTACTGGATCGATTTCAATCATTCTTTCACCTATAAAAAGCTACATTATCCGGGAGTATCATAGGATATATATCATCACGCTACCATCTAAGGTACCGGAGCAATAATCACAAATGTCAATAGATTCGGTAGATTTCTAAAGACACTTCTGCACTCTTAAAAGGGCCTTTACCTACATCCTCGGGGTCCAAGTCCAAGTTCACTTACAAGTCAATGCATCGCTAAACAATTCTTCTCGGATTTGAAAGGTCATACGACCTAGGGTTCCAAAGCACCAGGCCCATATACCCGATAGGTGTGATGTCGTGATTAGGAGTAATATTTATTTATTTATTATATATAGAAAGTAAACCTGAAACACTTTCTACAAATTCGCTGTAATATAAACTTAAATAAATAAAATAAAATAAAAACAGTAGGAGGGCGAACCCTGGGTGTGTCGGAATTCTTCTTCTGCCTTTGACTATATAAAACTATATAGACACAGTATTGCCGAAATACCCACTGTGTGGGTAAGTTAATGTCAATTTTGTTCTGTAAATTGTAAACATACTCACACATAAATACTCGTTATGTATGAGTAAGTTAATGTTAATGTGTGTATGTAATAGTATGTACGTATAAGTCAACTAACTTGTATTAAAATAGTTACTATTTTTACATAGCACAGCGTCTATAGAGTTTGGAAAAAGTCTATGCCTGAAATATAGTCCGTGTAGTTAACAACACACAAACTTCTTGAGTTAAATAGGGTCATTAAGAAATTACGTTATTTATTCATTTATTTATAAGTACAACCACATTGACACAGTTTTAAACCAATAATTATTATAGGTAACTTTCCGGTTACATAACATGCATTAGGAAAGCCTTGAATTAACACAGCGGCTATATTACCAGCAACAAGAAATACAAACAGCAAAACAAACGAAAATATTCGATACTTTGATCAAAAAAGCCTTGGAGAGCACGTTGAGTCGTCGGTCAAGCCCTTCTCTCAATGCTCTATTAGACATTATGTCTAATGAAACAGTTGGCCTATCATAGGCCTCTCCCAATGTTGGGACACTTCGGCCAACTGTTTCTACGCTGGCCAGACCGGTTGGTACTGAGTTTTATTTAGAGTTTTTCTTCTCTCGCAGTGATATCATCTGTGTCTTCCGTAAATGGCCTTTTACGAAACCCTTCGGATAAAATCGAGTGGTTCTTATATTCTTCGTCACCATATTGATTTCTATTAATTTACTAATATTTTTAATACCTTGCCTACATTTCAAATTCACTATCCAAGAAAGTCACACAGTAACAAAACCAACTATATTGATTTTACACTTACAGTCATATTCCGAAGTCAATAAATAAAGTCTTTGAGAAAAAACTCCACCTTGTAGACTAATTTCAATAGGTATAGGTAAGGTATAGGGTAGGCAGCACGTGTGTGACGCCTCTGGTGTTGCAAACGTCCATAGGCCACGGTGACCGCTTCCCATCAAGTGCGCCGTGTGCTTGTCTGCCACCTAAGTGGTATAAAAAAAGGTATGCCTTCCAATCCAAGGCTAGACCACAAACTATATTGAATCTACACTAACAGTTATATTCTCAAACCAATAAATAAAGTCTTTGAGAAAAAAACTCCACCTAGTAGACTAATTTCATAAGGAATGCCTTCCAATCCAAGGTTGTACCAGACGACACGAGAAGTATTAATACATACAATAACCTATCTGTCCCTAGCGACCGACATAGTAGCAGGATAAAAACTTTAAGCTTTACATCGGGGCGGGGATCATAAGGCATTTTTCCGAACACACACGAATGCTACCCCCCACTACCCACCCCCTCCCTCCCCAGTGATCTGGCCACCCGATTGCATAGAGTAGCGTGTGAATTTTTTGTTCAGAGGCTACAGATATTGTGAGGTATTCAATTTATTTAAAGTATTATTTCAATCTTGACTTATGTGTTATTTAACTAACCTATTGCGTCAATGTTGCTTTATTAAAGAATCTATCATTATAGAGAACTCGAACAAGTTTTAAAAATATGTCAAACATATTTTTAAAATAATTAAAAGAAATAGTATCAATATTCATAATATAAATGGTTTTATTGAGAAAAATAATTTAACTAAATTGCTTGTAAAGATTACAGAAACCACATCAATAATTCTTATTAAATAACATATAAATATTCTAGAACAATGTACACTAGCTTGTGTTATGGGTTCTAGAATGCGGATAAACATACTTAAATACATTTTTTTTGTATATACATACATATTATACATAGAAACACCCAGACTAATGCAATAATATTCATATTCAGTCATATAAAGATTTGCACTGAGCGGGAATCGAAACCTCCTGTATAGCAGCCGTCTTCACTGCTGCCACGCTACAGTGGTCGTCAAATAATAATAATAAGTCTTAACAAAAGTATAATTATATAGTCGTTAAACTTAAACCACACAATATTTTCATTAATTAAAAATGACATAAATGTACCTGTGCAAATATATAAAAAAGAAACTTACTTATATATTTTTAATCCTCGAAATCGTAATCACATTTTTATTACATACACATTACACATAGGCACAATCATAAAGCTATTATTACTAGCCAAAATAGAGCAACAGTTTACTCATTGCTGCGTTGCCGAATTTAAAATGTCATATGAATTTAAATATACCTATACTTTTCATGACAACCGACTAATATGACGAGATAATATGTTTATCAAAAAAAAACACGGTTCATTTATCATCATTCATCTAGGTTGTGTCCATATGTACAGTCACCTGCAATAATAATGTATACACTTTGGAACCTTGTCACAATAGTAAATAACAAGTCAACATTATGACATGAAACTGTAAAATTCGACAAGTTTAATGTGAAAAAGTTCTAAAACGTATACATATTACTATAGGTGACTGTGCCTACCTACATCACTCGCACACTTTGTCCCTCTAAGTATTACTAATAAGTTTATGGGTGTAATACACACACACACGAAAAGTTAATTATGAATAATTTTGCATAATTCTACTTCTATAGTTGCAGTTAAAATTCAAACCTCTTTTACCTCACAAAAAGAATCTGCACCCACAAATTCGCCTCTGCACTGCAAGCTAACCTATAGTCACTCTTTGCTTCTTCGTCTCGCCGATAGCCTGCGATGTGTGCGGCTTCGAAACGCTGAAAGACGCCCTGTGATGCTGTAGCCTTCCTGAAAATGTATGCTACCCCTGCCCCCCGCCCCCAGCAACCCCACACAGTCGCGTTCAAGCAAAAACACACACAACGACACGAGAAAAAACCTCACAAGTGTACTAACAGAAAATAGTACTACAGATGTGTGTGTGACTGAAAGATTATTCCTATGTAGTGGCAATACATATTCCTGAAGCGAAAGGTTTTGTGTCTGTGTGTGTTTGTGTGTGTCAACGCTGTTTCGTATTACATTATGGTTGTGTGAGTGTTTTATTGACATTTTTATACATGAAATTTTATGTGCGCGATTTAGATGTTTTTGTATATAAGTTGTGTATGTGTGTTGGTATGTGTGTGTGTGAATTATTTGCGGTCGTTTTCGATGTTCGTAGAATACTGAATGGGTGTAATTAATTCGTTTCAGATGGAACTGTTCGTGGTGTTTCTAGGGAGAATATTTAGACATTTTTATTCTTTGGTACTAGCTTGTACAGATTCAACTGTTTAATTTTTAAATCATGATTACAAGTTTGTTTGATTTGTCAAACGTTTTACGGAGTAACTGTATGTCGTTTATTTTCCCTCGTTTGTATTTTCATTGTAGCAAATCTAGTTTGTTATACGATGTTATAAAAACTGATTTTATGTTCGTAGTCATTTTTTGGATGAATTTGCATTGTAAAACTATGATGATATATTATGTATGAAGGATGGAAAAGAACTGTCGATATGTTATTTTTTATCTTCACGCCCATTTATCTAAAAAGAAGTAGGCAGAGTTGTATAATATTCCACTTTTACCTACTGGTAAACTGACCGTAGGTTAGGTTAGGTTAGGGTTAGGGTTCTTGATGTAGAAAGGACATGTCGATATCTCCTGTCACGATTGAGTAGTCCAACTGGGAAAGTAATAACATAATACAAGTAATACATAAAGTCCTACAGACTACCGTGGAAAATAATAACCTTGTGCTGTGTTTTCGGTGGTGAGTTAGGTAGTCAGAGCTTACTGAAGAGATTTTGTGTTTTCAGTGGGTAGACCTAGGGCTTAAGTTTACACTGCTATGTGGTGCACTTTCCATCAGGTAGGCCGTATGCTTGTCTGCCACCTAAGTTGTATAAAAAAGAAGTGTAAATTGTAGTATAACGTAAGTAGGACATGTTGGTATCTCCTGTCCCTATTGAGCAATCCAACTGGGAAAGTGGAAAATAATAGCCTTGTGCTGTGTTTCTGTTGCTGAGTAGGGTAGTCAGAGCTCACTGGAAAGGTTTTGTTAGAAAACTGAAGGTTTGATTTTCTCTTTTATAACTTCATATATTTCTTATTCTTCCGTAATTACACGTTGTAATGTGCAGGTCTTCTTTTGAAACCTGCAAAGAACTGTGTGGTTCTTCTAGTTCATTCTGAACAATAGGATTTTTACAGGCCTATAGACTGGGATTTAGGATTTGGAGCCCCCCTGAAGTTGCACCCGAGGCGCGGGCCCCTCCTAGATCCGGGGCTGCACGAATAGACCATGTCATCATTATGGACTGTTTGTCATAAATTTATTGGTGTAGTTAGTTGTTAATTAGCGCAAGTATTTTCATTGATGAAAGAAACCGGGGTTTTAACGCGATCATATGGTAAATACAGTACCTAAGTTACCTTTTAATTTGCTTGACGTTCGGCCAGGTTGCACTTATATATGAATATATCTTATTATATAAAATTCTCGTGTCACAATGTTCGTTCCCGTACTCCTCCGAAACGGCTTAACCGATTCTCATAAAATTTTGTGAGCAAATTGAGTAGATCTGAGAATCGGCCAACATCTATTTTTCATACCCCTTAGTGATAAGAGTTGTTCACCCTTAAAACTTTTAGGGCAAAACAACGTTTGCCGGGTCAGCTAGTATAAATATATGTCTGTCTGCCCATACCTTGAGGGAAAATACTGTTCTGAAGCTTTGCAATAAACATTTCTTTTTATTAGATATAGTTCCAAAAAGATGTATGAAGAAAAAGTAACTACGTCAGTTGTTTGCTTAGCAAAATTTACATTCCTAACAGGAATCGACACACTCGCTCCTGTTTAATTATCCCGGACATGTAACAGTGCACACACGGGCACAGGATCGGACGCCGCGCTCGAAGTGCAATGTTCGACAAAAGAACATTTTTGATACTACATCTGTTATTTGGGAAAGGTCGCGGGTTCGAATCCCGTCGAAGCATTGACATTTTCCTATCTATATTTGATAACAGTCAGCAATTCAACATACTAATTGCTTTTCAAAATTTTCTGCACATGTTATTTACCTGAATATGTAAATCATATTCTATGATACGCAGATCATATTCTAAGCATATTTCGAAGATAATTTAACATGGTCAAAGTTTACAAATTCTTTAGAGAGAAATATTGGCTGGCCGCATTTGTCGGTGAAAAGATTCTGATGGTCTTTGGAGCAAGCGAGTTTAAGAGTGAAGACGGATTTGCCAAAAAGGCTATTGTAAAATTCAAGATTGGCCCGGTGGCGTACCGGCAGACGAAGCGTGGGTCAGCCTCCTGCGAGAGGGACGGACTACATAGTCAAAGTCGCGGGTACCCTGCTTGGAAAAAGTATCCGGGATATATTCGATATGCCTCTGGGCTTTCAGAGATGCCTATGTCCAGCAGTGGACTGTGAGAAACTAAAAATATGTGTTACGGAATAAAAAAAAATCACTTCAAAGCGATCTAACAAAAGCAACATATTTTTGTTCAATCTGTATTAGAAGTAGGTAATTTAGATGCAATTCACTGCTTCCTAGCTTAGTCCAAGATGGCGCTCGGAAGTGGAAACGAAAAGAAGATAAACATAAGTCAGGCAAAAGTGATTCCTTGGAGAGTAAGTACGTCGTGTAGATGTGGAGCAACGGGACGTCACACGTAAGAAGTTTTCGCTAAAGAATATTCTAAAGAGAATGGAGAATATTAGTAAAGTAATATTTTTAAGTCCAATAAATAAATATTAAATATTCTAGGACAATCTATACAACGTCACCTAGACCCATGGTAAGCATAGCTCAACTAGCTTGTGTTACGGGTTCTAGAATGCGGATAAACATACATAGATATTTTTTTTTGTAAATACATACATATTATACATAGAAACACCCAGACCAATACAGATATTCGAATTCAAGCACACAAATATTTGAACTGAGCGGGAATCGAACCCGCGCCTCCTGCGTAGCAGTCACGTTCACTACAGCCACGCCACGGAGGTCGTCAATGGCCTTCAAAAGTTCGTGAATAATTCGAAACTAAAATTGTATGAATTGATGTCACTACTCAACTACTAGTCTTAGAAGCTACTGGATTATCTACTTATTAATGTAATTAAGTTTAGGATACTACTTGCACGAGTTTACTTATTTTCTTATAAAGAAACAAGACATAGATAGTTTATTTTACTAACGCTATCTATGTTAATTTTGGTTAAATTAGACTTAGGCTGTCAAATGATTATATATAGATCTTAAGGTACCCACATAGTTCGATTTCATTTTTCTTATATTTTATATATTACCTTGAAGATTTATATTAAAAAAAAATACATACTTTGTACCACTAGCCGATGATAAGACGTTTATATAAAAAAATCTAAAAACAGTGCAATACCAACCTTATTTCTATCGGCATAATATGAGCGGTACCGCATCATAAGGCTGTAGACGGTTTTATACAAAAGAAATTTACATTTTATGGTGAATCTTAATGTACGATGTATTAATTACAAGAAAAAAATGACAGTTACTTTATTAGATGGAGGGTCTATTACCTACTTAACATAATCGATTGAGTTGTATGTAACTATTAATCGATTAAGATAATAGTATGTGGTAGGTTCTACGCATCATTACGGACAAATGGTTGCTTTTGAAATACCTAAATTACGTTTTTAGAACGTGTGATTTCGTAACTTAATTTAATGGAATACGAGTCCTATATCTTGTGTGTGGGTGATCTTAACAACGGCTTAGAGCTAAATTAAGTGTGAATCTTAAGATCGTGAGAGATGACTACGTACTCTAGACCCGCCGGGTCGTACAAAACATACCACCATTTTTTTTATCGTGCACCAAATCCCCACGAATACCTCCTCTGTCAAAATCGGTGGAGTTGATTATGTCGAGCCGACTATAACGCACGCTGTCTATGGATCCTTGATTGCCGAAGGTGAGATTATACAAGACATAATTATCTGTCGCACCCCGGCACACTTAGGACCACCATTTCCTGGCAAACACACATAGTTTGTAAATACACATATAAATTGCACAAACATATTATTTTACATATTCTATCTATATACGTATACACTTCATGTGCTAAGTATAAAAGGTATATATCACCTTCTAGTTCCCAACTAAAATGTAAAGAGCATATGAATTTCTCAATTATCATGGCTGAGAACAAACTGCCAGGAATCGAGACGTATGATGCGACCTCCCCCTTACCCCCACGGGGTGGGGGAGGCATCCGCGACCCATTTATCCCCGTAATATAGTAATGGCGGACTGGCATTTATTAAATTGTAAAAATCTTATTGATTTTGTCGTAGCTTCAAGCGGGTGAATGATGGTTGAATATAACTAATATATAAGTAATTCTGTTGATAGATAAACTTTAGGACATATAGCATCATCATCTTCCTGCTCTTGTCCCAATTACTTGGGGTCGGCGCAACATGTCATTTTCTTCCATACATTCCTGTCGGATGTCATTTCCTCAGTCACTTCCTTCTTTGCCATATCTTCTTTCACACAATCCATCCATCTTTTTTTGGGCCTACCTCTGGTTGTAAAGCCCTCTACATTCATTTAGGACATATATCTTATCAGGACTTTAGGTCATATATCTTAAACATAAAAATAGAATTTGGGCCACCCCATTTCTTCCAATGCGGGATCGTACAAGGCGACTAAGGAATAGGTCTGCTTAACATCAGAGAGATATATACAGCCCAGACTCAGATCTAATATTCTTTCTTTATTTACTTTCAAGGCAGAAGATCGGTTAGCAATATTGCATATGCGGAGAGGCATATGTTCAGCAGTGCACTCAATCAATCAATAAATTATCCCAATATTGGAAGGCTTTGGCCTACTGTTTTCATGCTGGTTAGACGGATTGGTATAAGGTTTTGTTTCTCTTGTAGTGATATCGTCTGGGTATTTTTCGTCCATAGGTCACGGTAACCACTTCCCATTCGATGAACCGTGTGCTAGTCTGCCACCTAAGTGGTATTAAAAAAAGCTATGATACAGAATTTCATGACGTAGAAGTGAAATGCTTTACAACCATTACTTATAAAAGCCTCAAGACTAAATAAGAGATATACCCAAACATACATAATTATACATACATATGCTCACGTCCGTAATCCCCGCAGTAGACAGGAGCGTTTTAAACACCCACATTTCGCTTAGGGGCTTCGCACAATAAGGGGCGAGCCTATTACCACCAATCGGGCACTTAGTAAATACTCGACAATCGACAATAAATTCCTAACCGAAAATATTGCAGCTAAATAAATTTGAAAAATCAAATTGACCCTATTCCTTGCTATGCTGTGTAAACCGTAAGGAAATTAATTACGTGCTTAGCCGCACAAACACTACCAATTAACATCTTGGAGAGTATCAGACCCAAACATAATGAAGGAAAAGAACTATGATACTTTAGTTCAAAAATCAAGAAATGTAGCAGTACAAAACCACAGGTATGAACGTTCTGTTGTGAAGAGGCTCCTAGAGCGACGCTCTGGAACTCGATGGTCCTCCAAGCTGGCACTCTTACGTATCCTATAGTTATAACTATGTTGGTACATCTGTTCTTACGTTGTATGCTGTTAAATGACTTTGAATAAACATATTACAGACAGTATTAGAGTATTAGTTATGAAACAAATATTACTATGGAGCCTTTGAAAAATGTAAACAGAAACCTAAGAAAATGTGGAGCTTAATTAATACCCTAGCTAAAAACAAAATTCGCAGTGAGTGTAACTTGCCTAAACTTTTGAGCGACGAAACGGTAATAACGAATGGTACTGAAATCTGTAACACTTTTAATAACTACTTTGCCACTATTGGTTCATTGTTAACTCAATCGGTCTCATCCAATAGTATAAACTCAACTGCTGGTTTTTCCAATCCCATAAATACAAGTAAATTGCTCACTCATATAACCCTATGCACTGAAGCTGAATTACACAAAATAATAGACGGCTTAGACAATAACACCAGTTGTGGAATTGATGGTATAACAACAAAATCAGTAAAGTGTATTAAACATTTAATTGTACCTATTTTAACAAAATGTATAAATGATTGCTTGCGTGGTGGTGTATTTCCAGACAGTCTTAAAATTGCAAAAGTGACACCTATACATAAGAGTGGGACTAAGTGTGACCCTGGAAACTACAGACCCATTTCAGTGCTACCAGTAATATCCAAAATTTACGAAAAGGTACTTTATAACCGCCTGTTTGAACATTTAACAAATATAGATTTTTTATACAAACATCAGTATGGGTTTAGACCACACTCTAACACGCTTACCGCAACTATCGACTTAGTAACTAAAATCAAAGATAATATAGACAATAAACAGCTAGCTTTAGGCGTGTTTATCGATTTAAAAAAAAGCATTTGATACAGTCAGTCATTCCATCCTTCTAAAAAAGTTACGAAACATCGGCATAGACGAGACAGCATATAAAATATTTGAATCATACCTAACAAACAGGCAACAAGTTGTTAAACTTGATAATTACTCCAGCCAGCTCACAAATATACCCTGTGGTGTTCCTCAAGGATCGGTCTTAGGACCATTACTCTTCCTTATTTATATCAACGATATTAGTACAGTAGGACTCACTGGACATATATCACTGTATGCTGATGACACTTGTTTATTTTATTTTGGACACTCAATTGTAGATATTATCAAAGACGCTCAAAAGGATCTCAACCTACTAGAAATGTGGCTCAAGGCAAACCTTCTGACCATGAACGTTAGCAAAACTTCCTACATTATCTTTTCAGCTAAAAACAAGAATATACCCAACTATCCGCCACTTGTAATCAATGGTCAATCCCTACAAGTAACAAACGAGGGGAAATATTTAGGACTTATATTAGACAATAGATTAAATTTCAAAGCTCACATAACCCATGTTCGATCAAAAATAATCCCGATAACTGGCGCCTTACGTAACATGGCAAAATGTGTACCCTATAATCTACGATACACAATCTATGACACCTTAGTAAAACCTCACCTTGAGTACCTAATTCAGTTATGGGGGCAAGCCGCAAAGAGCAACCAACAACAGTTGCAAAGAACTCAAAATAAAGTAATAAAAATCTTGTTTAATTTTGATTATTTAACACCTACAGAACTAATCTACAAAAAAACTAAATTATTAAATTTAGATCAACTATACACCTTTCACACATGCATGATCATCCGAAAAATAATGACTACCAACATTCATACACAAACCTCATTCCAACATAAAAGTCATAGGTATAATGTACGACGTAAAAATAACTTAGAGGTACCCATAGTGAGAACTTTATATGGTAAGAAAAATATCAGGCATGAGGGAGTTAGATTGTATAATAAATTACCAGAACATGTTAAGGAATCTGTCTCAATACCTATTTTTAAGAATAGATTACGAACCTATATACTAGATAACATAAATTAATCTAACCTACTTATTGTTCTATCTGGACTCGAATTTTCTGTTATTTTTGTTTGAAGTGACTGATGATGGTTTCATATTTGTACCTACTCATAACAGTAGATATATAAACTAATACTATGTCTATCTTATGGTTGTAGTTGAATGCCGTATTAGAAAATTTCGTTACATTGTAATAAATTCAATAAGTTTCTCTTTTTAAGTGAACTATGTATGTTCTTTTTGAGAAATAAAATATCTTTAAACCGAAACCGAAACTGTGGCTGTGAAAAGTACTCGTCTCCACTATAATAGTTAAGGACAAATTTAAAGATATTTTTGACCTTCTATGGGTAGTATGATCTATAATGTATGTAATAATGTATGTATAATGTATGTTTAATGTATGTATAATGTATACATAATGTATGTATAATGTACGTATAATATATCAAAGAATCAATAAATTCATAATTATTCAGTTTACGCACATAAAGAGCACATATTATCAATGTCAAAGTTTTACATTTGTTTTTTTATATTTGTCAAAACTATTATAATGTATATATAATAGATGTATAATATATGTATAATGTATGTATAATATTTGTATAATGTATGTTTTATGTATGTATAATGACATCATCCGTGTGTTAATCCCGGTCGCATCCGAGCTGTCATCTCAAATTCCGGGGACCACTCTTTTCCAGTCTATGTTGCAGCTGAACCGCGATATTTTCTGTGAAGCGATTGCCATCTGGTCTCCACAACCTATATGTATAGACGATATCGAAGAATTGCAGCTAGACCAGTTGTTTAGCATTTTGGGTCTCCAACTACCCGTATGTATAATAAGTATAAAAAATGTATCTGATATATGTAATCCGCCTTCTATAACTCACAACACAAGCTAGTTAGGCTATGCTTACCATGGGTCTAAGCTGCGTTGTGGAGATTTTACTAGAACATTTATTTATTTATTATTATTATTTATATTGTTAATAAACCGCATAGCAAAAGATGGCTTCTAATACCCGTAAGTAAGTAAGTAAGCTAATTATATATTTATATTTTTTTTCTGTAAACTGTCAATGTGTGCATGTAAGTACATAGTCACAATGTTTTTACGCCATGTTATAGTAAGAAAATTAATTACGTGCTTAGCCGCACAAGTACCACCAATTACAGTAGCCATCGCTACGTCCATAGACTTTGTATATCTAATGGTAAAAAGATGAAAGTTTACCAAACCATGTACTGTGGGCTACAAAAGTTTCTTGACAATTTGACAAAAAAAATTGTATGAAGTAATGCCACTACACAACTACTAGTCTTAGAAACTACGGGATAATAGATCTACTTATTAATGTAATTAGGTTAGGATACTAATTGCATGAGTTCACTTATCACTACATAGTATAAAACAAAGTCGCGTTCTCTGTCCCTATGTCCCTTTGTATGCTTAAATCTTTAAAACCACGCAACGTATTTTGATGCGGTTTTTTTAATAGATAGAATGGTTAAAGAGGAAAGTTTATATGTATATAACATCTTGCTACGACCAACAGGTGCGGAGCAGGAATGGAAAATATTGCAAAAACGGGATCACGCATCGGGAGCTAGTTTTCTTAAAAAGAAATAAGACATAGATAGTTTATTTTATGAACGCTATGTTTTGGTTAAATTACTCTTAGGCTGTCAAAGGATTATAGATCTTAAAGTGTCAGTTTACGACGCATTGTAAGGAATCGGGTCAATTTCATTTAGCTGCTACATTTTCGGTTAGGTAGTTATTTTCGGCATACCCATTTTGTTACCAAGTGCCCAATCGGCGGCAATAGGCTCGCCCCCAATTACATGGGACTGAGAATCATAGTTTTTTCAATTTAGGACATGTCAATTTGACTTCACCCCACCTGATGGTAAGCTCAAGGCAAAATAGTTGGTGAAATGTGGGTGTTTAAAACGGGGATTGCGGGCGTGGGCATGTATGTATGTATGTACTTTTGGAGCTCACTGTACTTCATGTTTCCATTTTTATATAATACGTTATTACACAATTAATACATTTCCATTGTTGCGGCCGCCATTGTTGTGCGCGACACATCAGAGCCCCTCATTACATTTGTATGTCATTTGCGTAACCGAGGAATTTGCTACGACATGAGAAATTTGACATGTTATTAAAGTTTTATAGTTACATGAGAAAATGGTTACCATTTGTTTAACTGACAGGTTACGTTGGATGAGGTGGACATTGGTTACCAGTCCGACACGGATTTGAACAGTTTTGGGCATAAATAATAACAGTACCTACTAGCGTAAGTACATTACCGCGTTACCGAATTTCAAATGTCAATGGCAGTGACTAGTGACGTTTAGTGCAGAAACATTGACTTCATTACAATATCTGTCAAAGTTGATAATGGTTTATAAAAAACTTTCCTTACCTTCTACAACTTTCTCACGCCTAGGTTTTGTAAAATATACGTATGTCACTCGAATACTTTTTTCCTCTAAGTATAACTTTATGATTTTGAGGGTTTCATATCTCAATACAAAAAATGAAACATTTATAGGTGACCTTTTTAATTGTCTGTCTGCCTGTCAAAAATATTTTCTTATGTTATTGAAAATATGAAACCGAACTTATCTGTCAGTTCATTTATTTATTATTATTTATAATCAAGTAGGCAACTATTTCATTTCATTTATTAATAAGACTTCTTCTGTCGAATTGACGGCATTTTTGAGTTGCCATCATGGTGTAGTAATTTGTTTCACGGAGAGGGCCTGAGCATAGGATCGCTCTTCAGCAAGGCTTACTGACTCCCCTCTCTGTATTATAATAATAACTGAAAATATTTAATATAATATAATAATAACTAACGCAATGACGTTGATGATGAATAAATAAATTAATACACAACAAATTAATATAATTACATGTTAAATACATTTCTAGTCAATAAACTAATGCTAAAATAATAATCATCAGCAACTTCTTTTTTTCAAAGCATAAACATTCTAACAAAGTCATAAGTGTACAACACACACATCCTCACACATACAGATACACACACATATCCTCACACATTTTATTTTCAAACAATACAAATCCTAACCTGGCAGAGTGGTTCTATCACACGGCGAACAAAACAGTATACACGTCACAACTAACTCTACGTAGGACGAAGAGACTCGTAACAAAACCGGGGACTCAAAGCGTGCGAAAGTAGAGCCCTCTTTATCTAAGAGGCGTTGGGAGGGGGGGGAGGAGACAAGTGCATCTCAAAGAAATGCAGATTTTACACGTCGCTACTCTTCGGGCGTGCGGATGTATCGCATACAGTTGGATGGACAGCAAAATAGATGACAGATTTATATTTTTATTAAAAGATTTTTTGGACTTTTAAAAATTATAGACTAATTGTC
Organism: Pelosia muscerda; assembly: GCA_963691645.1. Lineage (NCBI taxonomy): Eukaryota > Metazoa > Arthropoda > Insecta > Lepidoptera > Erebidae > Pelosia > Pelosia muscerda. Next base: position 13,323,161 of record OY829118.1, read on the forward strand.
ATAGAAAGGAATCACATCCTCTCCTTTCCTACACAGGATAACACGTGCAGGACTTAGATGTCACCCGCATACGGTGCAGAATATTCCATCAAGAACCAAGCGGTTCGATAAGTCTTTCCTCTGCCGCACCATTAAGTCTAGGAATTCCTTACCGGTGCACGTATTTCCTTCTTCCTACAGTCCCGGGTCCTTTAAGCGAGGCGTGAAAAAGCATCTGATGAGGCCGTCAAGCTGAACGCCATCGTTGTAGCACGTGCACGTGTTTGCAATGGTGACCCTCTTTTATGAGACTTAGCCTTCAGCTTAACATCAGCAAGGTGAAGTCAAAATGACATGTCATAAATAAGAACCTTAGAATTCTTACCCGACGAGATAGAACTTCGATGTGCAAGTGCGAAGGGCAAATCTCGACACGTGTTTCGCCTCTACACGAGGTATCAGGAACGCTACAGAGGGATTGTTCCTCATCCTGTAATATTTTACTATTGTTATCATTAGGATTGTTAACTGGTGGGTGTTCCCTATCCCAATATATTCTGTTTTATTGGATTTCCACTGTGTAAAGTCTACTTTGAAATCTTAGCCCTATACAAAATTGGTTGAAAAAAGTAAAGTCATCCCTTCTTAGCGCGTTGCACAAATGCATGAAGCGCTCGATAATGTCTTCCCTCACCCAATATATTTTTGCAATAGAGTGTTTTCCTGCGGCTCAAGAAATTGAATTTTTCAAATCAAATATCATTAAAACTATTTGTTGCAAGGAAATTTCACTTTAGCTGTTCATTAATTACTAGAAAGTACATTATTTCATACTGAGACATGTGGCTACCATTAGAAATTCAGGAATTTTGAAGTAAATGTTAGATTACAAATAAATGTTTAATAATAATAACATAATTTAGGTTAAACCGTTGTTCAGTTGTGAAACTACTGTGAAATGTTACTATCTAAATGTTAAAAATGAAAAAAAATCGTAGTCATTATCCCTATTATTGATATAAACGTAGAGTCATGGTTATTCTACTTATTTTTGCTGACTCTACTTTGAATATGAGACTCATTATAGCGCGCTGGATTTCTCTAAAATATGTCAAACGTAAGTAGGCAACGCGATGTCTCGCCGATCTCTACATCTCTACATAAGACTCCCTGTTTAATTGTCATGACTACTAAAAACATTTATCTACTACCAATAAGTACATGGATAAATGACCTAAGACATCCTAAGGATCACTTTGTATCAAATTTAGATAGGTATAAGTGAATGCTTCAACGCCATCGCCATCGCCATTGGTCATTAGACCATTGGTTGTGGAGGTCAGATGGCAGTCGCTTCACGGAAAATATCGAAGTTCAGCCGCATCACAGTTAGGCTGGAAAGCCGACCCCAACTGAGTTGGGAAAAAGGTTCAGGGAATGATGATGAAGTGAATGCTTCGACGGGATTCGAACCAGTAATCTTTCCCTTACTGAAAGAACGCTCTGACCGCTAAGCAAGTGCCCGGTTAATGGCAATAGACTCGCCACCAATTACAATCTGACCTAAACATAAACTGGCAAAATGTGGGTGCTAGCACCTCTGCCTACGCCTTCGGGGATATAGGCGTGAGTTTATGTTATTTATGTAGAAGACAAAGCAGGGTTCCATACCATCATATGACAACTCATAAGCCCTTGGTCTTTCCACAGACAACATAAAACCTCTCCAGTGACCATTAGTGACTCCTGGACGATTCGAAGCTAATGCCATATAATATTATTAAAATAGTCCTATCGTGATAATTGCAGTGATTTTTAATTACCAACATGCATTTTACATTTCCTTTGCCTCGACGACTTCCGTGGCGTGGCGGTACTGAACGCGACTGCTATGCAGAAGATGTGGGTTCGATTCTCACTCAGTGCGAATATTTGTGTGCATGAATATTAATATTTGCATTGGTCTGGGTGTTTCTATGTACAACGTGTATGTATTTACAAAAAAATAAGTATCTAAGTACGTTTATCCACATTCTAGAACCCATAACACATGCTAGTTAAACTATCCTTACTATAGGTGGCGTTGGGTAGATTGTCCTAGAATATTATAAATAAAAATATTAAGGTCTAGGAAGTTTTACCTCAATCCAATCATGTAGTATGCTTTCTTGCCACCTCAGTAGTACGAATACCAAACACCTATAACAATTACCAATAATGTCCTAAGACTCCTCTGCAAGTCTCGTCCGCACAAAGTTGGCGCGTTACGCGATCGTAACAGAACGATTAAAGCAAAGTTTTTACTAAAGGGTGTGGAGGAGAAAGATCCAGGAATGGTATAGAGATGTTAATACCCACTATCCTTTGTTATTTATTTATTTAGTATCAATGTTGTCCGGTTGATGGTAATATGTTCACCAAGAGCAGCTAGAGAAATGTGGATCTATTAATTCCCCCGGGCGCACTGACACTGTCGTCCAGGTGGACTATCCACCTAGGAGTCTTGTAGGCCATGTCGTAATAATTGTTTCCCCTTACCTGCACATAACATCTGATACACGAGTATATAGCTAACCATAAGTAAATATAATAGTAAAACAGTATTTACCTACTAAAAATCCTTATACGTAACTATGTTGAAAGGAAATAAACTTTGATTTGATTTGACTTAAATGAATACACCAGTTAAACCATAGATATTAATATTACTAGCGTAAATAGACCCATAGCCTCCCTCATTACAGCGTAATCGAATTTAAAATTACAGTGACTTGTGACTGTTAGTGTAACAACATTGATATCACTGCAATATAAATTTCTGACAAAGTTATCAATTTGGTTCATAAAAAAACGTTTCACGGCCAATAGAGGTACTTTTTCCCTTTCTCAAGCCTAAGTTTTGAGTAAAGACACGTATGTCATTAGCACACTTTATTCCTCTAAGGAAAACTTTACAGGTCAAACACACTAAAATGATCAACAAACACACCCGTTCCACTCTAAGCGCACTACAATTAGACAATCGGCGCATCGGTGGCCCATGAGCCATTAGAGTTTTAATTGAAAATAGCGTAAAGGCTGTAAATCGTGCACTGCAGCCCGATGTCTCGCCACCCAGCGGAGTAGACCGGTCTACTGCCGGGGGACGAGACCACCCTGGACAAGTCTCACCCCTTTACAGCTATCGATAATGATAATGATTCACTCTCTTTTTAATTTAACGTACGAAATAGATTTTAGAAAAAAATTAATGGTCATATTACAGTTCAATGGGCAGCTTTATTGCGTTTGTTCCTATATGTATATGCTTACATCTTAAAAAGTATGCAACGAATTTTGATGTGGTTTTCTTAATAGGTGGAGTTATTCAATTGGAAGGTTTATATGTATGCTACGACCGAAAGCAGCGGAGCAGAAATGAAAAATATTGCAAATAGAGGGTTACGCAGATAAAGTTGCGCGGGTCAGCTAGCTTAATTTCAACTATACTAAGTACACATTTAATGTCAACAGTAGATGATCCGTTTTTTCGTGTGCGAAATCCCCACGTATACCAATCCCACCGGAACTGGTAAGAGAGGTTATATCGGACTCGAACCGACTAAAACACACGTTGGATATTTAGTTGCCAGAGGTGAAATAGTAGCCAAAATATCCCTCGCACCCCGGTACAACTGTAGATAATCCTGACAATTCCGTATTTACAATAACAAAACCACACACATAACCATAGTTCTGTTAGCACATTAACAAGTTAAACTGACCAAAAAGCTATAAACTACAACAAGTATCAATACGACCGTGTGTCGGTAGAAATGGAGTACACAATACACATTCGTTAAAAGAAATTATGTATATTAAATTCTCAACTGACTTTCTTATCGACATCAAAATGTATCGGCTACGAGGACGTACGATCTTGATACTTGGTTTAAATTTTATTATTAGCACTTATAATTCCTTTTCTAACATCTCGAACTACATGTAAATTGTAATGTGCGGAATTCATTTAGTTCGAAAGTAAACTTCTATTGATTTTGCATTGAAATAACCCAGTAGCGGTAGCCTAGTGGACTGCTGAGACGAGGTATCGGGTTCAATCCCAGGTTTTACCATGGCACATACCAGTGACTTTTCGGTGCTATCCGAAATTATGTGTGTATCTATCGAAGGTTTATAAGTACCCAGTTAATTTAAGGCTCGCCACCTATTACATTGGGAACTAAAACATAAACTGGTGAAAGGCGGGTGCTAGCACCTCTGCCTACCCCTTCGAGGATGTAGGCGTGAGTTTACGTTATGTTATGTTATGTAAGTTATAACAATTTTTTTTCCACGTTGTTTTTTTTCTTGTGTGTGTTTATATGTGCCCTACATATTTACTACATTCACTAAGAATCTCGGAGCCACACAAACCAGGACACTTGCTATAGGATGTACGAGGCTCTGACGCAGACTTTCTTCTCGGGTTCGTGAGGTCAGACGACAGTCACTCGTATAAAAGCAGTATGGAAAAGTAAGCGTAAGTGGATTCCGAGCTCTTAGACGAAAACCTCGGAGGCCACTAGGAATAAAGATAAGATATTGATGAAGTATTTTCTTTTAATTTATTTTAATCAGGATATGTATCTACTGGTTCAGCCCCCAAAGTTCTTGATGCCTACACCTAAAGTCTAATCCAGTCCTTTAAAAAAAAAGTATTTCAACGTAATTCAACTGTCATAAATATATTAACAAGTATCAAGAACATTAAATCCAAAACGTAACACGCTAATATCGCATGCGACTAACAATCTAATTACAACCCACGGGAATCGAACCGCGATCGGTTGACTGATACAGGCCGGTTACACTCCCACCGACCGATAGTTAAATTGGTGTAAAAGAGACCCTTTTCAACTATAATTGTACTTTTTTCTGTAATTTTTTCGTCAATTTTTGTTCGAACTTCATATAAATTGGATTTAACAACATAAAGTTATTTTTAGAGGAACCAAGTGTGAGAGTGACATACGTATCTTTACACAAAACCTAGGTGTGAGAAAGTGACAGAGTATATGAACCGTGAAACGTTTTTTTTTATAATATCACGCCTATATCCCCGAAGAGGTAGGCAGAGTTGCTAGCATCCACATTACGCCAGGTTATATTTAGGTCCCAATGTAATAGGTGGCGAGCCTATTGCCATTAACCGGGCACTTATAAACCTGCGAAAAATACACACATAACTTCGAAAAGGATCGCAGTCATTGGTGTGTGTCATGGTAAACCTGGGATCGAACCCGAGACCTCGTCTCAGCAGTCCATTACGAATACCACTTAGCCACCGCGGCTCCTGGAGCAGAATAGAGCAGCGGGAACGGGATCAGAAGTCCACGCGGGCGGAGCCACTGGCAACAGCTAGTCTCTAATATATTATTAATTTTCTCGTTTTGTAACTGCTTTGTTGTCTATAAAGAATAACGGATTTTCGAATTTTGATTAGCTCTATTCTGCTCCAGGAGCCGCGGTGGCTAAGTGGTATTCGTAATGGACTCCTGAGACGAGGTCTCGGGTTCGATCCCAGGTTTTACCATGGCACACGCCAATGACTTTTCGATGCTTTTCGAAGTTATGTGTGTATTTATCGCAGGTTTATAAGGGTCCTTGGGACCTAAACATAAACTGGCGAAATGTGGGTGCTAGCACCTCTGCTTACCCCTTCGGGGATATAGGCGTGAGTTTATGTTATGTTATTCTGTTCCACCAGGATCAAACAACGTCCAACTCCGAATGACCGAAGTCTCTTCGTATGCAGGTGTATTTAACTATTAGTAAGTCCTTAACATTATCATCACTTCCTTACAATTATCATTATCTAATCTAGAATGTATAACTTCATTTTCGTCCTCATTCCCATTAGTATTCACCAAATCAGCTGGTGCTATCCCATCTGCTCCAGTTCGGTATCTGATTCGAACCCCCCTCGATCAAAGCTGAATCAATTAACGGTACAGTAATTTATTTCACTTAGATAACCGTGAATGAATTGTAGGTCTACTGGGGCAACTTCGGGTATTGTCTTATGTTGGGGAGTGAGGGCGATGACTGCAGTTTTATATTTAGTGACGTCATAATCAAACAAATATATCCATGGTAAGCATAATGTATGATTTTAGATTGACATGGTCATTTACGAATTCACTATTAAATATCCCGATCGATTTAATAGTGAATTCATGGTAAGCATAGCTTAACTAGCTTGTGTTATTCACTATTAAATCGATCGGGATATTTACCATGTTTGTTAATTTCTTCGCGTAACCGATATTTCGGCGCTGTTGCAAGCGCCATGATCACGGTGTACTGATGAGACGGGTAAATATCCCGATCGATTTAACAGTGAATTTGTAAATGACCATGTCAATCTAAAATCATACATAGCTTGTGTTATGGTTAAACATACTAGTAACACAAAATAAACTACTTCTTCTGACGAATCGACGGTATTTTTGAGTTGCCATCGTGGTGTAGTAATTTGTTTCACGGCAGCGTCGCTACTCACGGAGAGGGCCCGAGCATAGGTTTCGCTCTTCGGGAAGGCTTACTATGTCCCCTCCGTACGCACGTACAAAATAAACTAGATCGATGTGCTGTTTCTTTAGAAGAAAATAAGTAAACTCATGCAATTAGTAGGGTAATTTTAATAACATTAACAAGTAGATCTATTATCCCGTAGCTTCTAAGACTAGTAGTTGTGTAGTGGCATCACTTCATACTAATTTAGTGTGGCTCACTGTAAATGATTGGACTGAAGTAATGATGCTTGTTTTTAAGTTATAATTCTTAAATAATAAAACTATTTTGTCCAAGGCAAATAATTCTTAGTTATTTTTAGATTCGCTTCGCAATCTAAAAAAATTAATCTGTTTATCAAGTTAATTATATTGTGTTAAAATTATATTCACATAACGGGTTATATACTTACATTTAATTATAATATACATCGTTAGATTGTTGATAATATAACTATATTTAGCTCAGCGTGAAGAGCGAATAAATACAATACACTCGTAATAATTAAATTATTGTTTCATTATTTAAAAATTACTAACTTTGGACAGATGAATGAATGTTTGTTAGGTAAGTACTCAATTACGCCAGTATAGCCAAATGGATTAGAAAAAAAATTGGCATGACGAAAGATTAATAAAATTTAGATAGGAAAAAAATGCTCTGAAAATACTTAAACCCGCAATCTTTCCCTTACAAGGGAAATTTTTTAACCACTTAGCCACGGAGACACGTCTTGAACATTCAAAATTCTCCTGTACAATCATCTTGAGGTAATGGTTTTCCGATTTAAATTGAATAAAACATAACATAACATAAACTCACGCCTATATCCCAGAAAGGTTAGGCAGAGGTGCTAGCTTCGCTAATTTATGTTTAGGTCCCAATGTAATAGGTGGCGAGCCTATTGCCATTAACCGGGCACTTATAAGCCTGCGATAATTACACACATAACTTCGAAAAGCATAAAAAGTCCTCGATCGACGAGACCTCATCTCAGCAGTCCATTACCCATACCACTAGGCTACCGCGGATTTTTCCCATCAGGTAGGCCGTGTGCTTATCTGCCACCTAAGTGAACAGTGGACAGACAAATCTAGATTCAAGACTGCGAAGATATCGTTCTGAAAAATGGGCCTTACAAAATCCATAATTCCAAAAAGTCGTTTCAACCTCAAATATCAAACAAAACTGCTTATTTTACCATTCAATTGTTAGCCCAAGGTACCCCATACAAAGGGACTTCCTTAACAAAACCACAGAATTTTACATGTGTGGTGCCCCTAATTACATTCATATTGGTGACCGTCTTGCAGGTGTACACCCAGCCGTAACGGGCATCAGTCATGCGGAAACTCAAGCTGAAATCGACCATAAAACTGTTTCCACAAAATTCAAAACCGATTGTACAGTTTTCAAGGATATAGGTAAGATCTTCAATCGATGTATAGTACTTATTAAGAAAGTGTTAGGGTTGATTATTGTGTGTTTTTATGGATTCAGTAACAATGACAGAGCTATAAGGTCAATAGCATGGTCGAATTTGGTGTCGTTAATTACTGGCCGATGGTCGAATAATTTTTTATTAGTAAAAGGTGGTTCGATTATAATTTGAATTTGATGGACGGTGGACTGTTGATCGAGCTGATAGTGCATTGGTGTGGAACTACAGACCACATTGTACTAATATTTAGTACATCAAAACTGTTGAATATAAATAGGTACAACGCGAGTCCCAGGTATATTCTCTCTAAAACTTTTTTTTTTTTTTTTTTTTTTTTTTTTTTTTTTTTTTTTTTTTTTTTTTTTTTTTTTTTTGAACTCTCACCATCATTGATAGTAATTATCATCATCATTTGAATACCGATCCTAACTCCATCCAAAGCTTGAATTCGGAGCGCTGCGAGCACTATCCTACTCGAAAAGAGTCGATGTTCCAACCCTCAAAGAAGGGTTTCTCGGTCTTCCCACTGACAATTCAAAACCTCTCAGTAAGCTCTGGCTACCCCACTCACCGCCGCAAACACAACACAAGGTTATTATTAGCCGCGGTATTCTGTAGGGCGGAGGTACTTCGTCGTCGACTGCCTCATTCCTCATTAGGACGGGAGATACCGTCATATCCTCATGTCCGTCAGACCGCCCAGAAAGGTCTGATATAAGTACTAAGAAATGTAGATTTCTGCTACAATAATTGAAACTAAAGCTATAAAATGGTTTGTGTCAAAAGGGTAACTTTTTAATTATATAAGGTTATTTTATGACCATGCAGAGGGCATATAACATAAAGCAGGTCAATAATTGAACAGCTGTTATACCATTAACTGAAAATGTAACTTTGTAATCCTAAATACTTATACGGGATTACAAAGTTAGTTATGCAGTTGGTAGTAATATAAGAGTTCATATTAAGCCTGCTGATCCTTTAGTGGTACAGCGTTGTGAGTGCGACTAATGTGTATTAAATCTAAGGTTCGGTTTCTGAAACAAGCACTACCTGCCATTATATTTTTGGAATTTCAATTCGGTGTATTTTTGGTGTAGCATATTATTACGTGGAAACCATCCGACCACTTTCAGTCAACCATGAGAATCGGACTTTGAACGAAAAATATTACAAAAAGAAAATTCACCAGACCCGAGCATTGAACCTACATGAGTTACCTATACATGCATAGCATAAATAAACAATTTTTCTACTTGACGCAAGATCAAATATCAAAAAACTTTTAAACCAACCATACCTGTTGTACCATGATTTACAATAACGCTCCATACAGTGTTGCGAACCGAATAAGGTAACCCATTTAATAGGTACAGAAGGAAATAAATATCACATTTTTTTCTCAACTTTTTAAGTCACAGATGGACTATTAGACAAGTTACGTTACAGTGTCGAACGCGTTACTAAGAACTATTACATTTTGACATGAAAAACGGCACATACTTTCTTAAAACACATATATCACACTTTTTCAAGACATTTGCAACTATTAATTAAGTATATGTGAATTACTCAACGGTCATACAAGCCATAAAAACGTCACACAACTACTTTCTAATAGGAATTATAATATATAGGGCCTAGGTGTGGTCCCTGTTGAACTTCGCGTGTTAGGCTTGTATGAAAGTAATGGATTTATCATTGCACCGGCCCTTGTGTCTTTTAATGGATGTGAAGATGGCATTTCTCTTTAAATATTCAATTTTATTTCTGTTTTTTTAGTTGCAACTTGAGAAATTACCATTAAGTTCGTTTACCAATAATACTTTTTTGCCACTTTCACAGTAAATTAAAAGCATCGGACTCAAAGGTGCAAATTTTATTCAAAAAACGAGAATCGTTCCTAAAGCTATGTTATATTACAAAGTCCATCGGTGACAGTGTACGTAGTTTGATTAAAACTTCATACAAGCTATTACTCACCGCTCCGCCCGCCTAGATATTTCCATATACTGTCACTATCTCATCTAATGGTAAGTAAACATGTGCAATCTTGCTTAAAAGTAACACTTTAGTCTTGAAGACTTCCGTTTTCCCGATCAGATGATTCCGTTTTTCATCATATTATCTCCGGTTCCATTGAACTAATTGCAGTTAAACATACGACATGATCGAGACTCGTATCAAAATTCGATTGATAGATGTCCATCTTGAAAAATCTCAGAAGCAGATGGTCCCACCTCAAAGTCCGCTGTTTACGTGCCAAATTATACTTTTCCATTTCGCACGGTCTTCGATATCTCTACTTTCACTAAAGTTTTTGAAAAATAATACAGTAAAGTCGACCAATGGGCCAAAACTGCAAGGAACTATCTTCAACTCTCATCCTAGATATTAACTTTTTTCTATTCAATTATTATTAAACACCCTTCCAACTTTCTGCACTAATTCACAAAGACATAACATAAGGATGTGGTCACATTACGTCCGCGATACATCGATACTATATCGATACAATCGAATCGTTAAACAACGCCCATAATTAACTGTTAGCAACAGACGCCACATGTCATTCTAAACAAAAGCGCTATACATGAGAAACTAATTACTAAAGCTGATAGAAAGAGACAAGAATATACAATAGATACAAGTGTGACAGAGAGGCTCGTAACACCAAGATCGGAAGCAGATTGGAACGCACCACTGCGCACTGTCCGAATATGTTTTTTACTAATTAAAAATGCAGGCGGCAGTTTGATAAATGGTATCCCAGTCGATTTATTTAACTTTTGTGTTTTTGAGGTTATGTGCGTGTGCGCAGCTCATAATGGAATTGTTCAATGGCTACTGATCGGACACTCATTGTTTTTTTTTATAGAACGTGTTGAATTAAATTATAAAACTGGTTTTTGTTCTTTTTTTATATCTGGCTATAGTCTGTGACTTTGTAAGCATCATTTACAAAGCCTATACTAAACAAGTAGTAGACTTGTGTTAATAATTATCACATTTTTCCACTTAATTTGGGTGGGCCTATTGTCAGCTACTAACTATATAACTTCTTTTTCTAAATACTTTTCCTGTTAATCAATCAGCCCATCACAGTCTAGTCTACTGCAGGCTGGACATAGACTTCTCCTAATATTGGGAGGCTTTGGACTACTGTTTTCACGCTGGCCAGTGTGGTCGGTACAGGGTTTTATTTCGAGTTATCCTTCTCTCGCTGTGAGATTATCTGCCTAAATGTCCGAGAGATTCTTCTTATGACACCCATCGGTTGAGATAGGGTGGTGATATTCTTTCTCCGCCACCACGCTGAAGACACTTTTCCTGTAACAAATAAACTAATCATCATCATTGCGTTGTTCTCGGATGCACTTTGAAGTTAGGGGACTACTTATTCCTTATACTGCTTGAGTCAGACTAGTACGACCTGTAAAAAACAATTGCAGTCTAACCACCAGATCCTCATCTGTCAAGCAACAAGTATACTGGCTTACAGGTGAAGCATCCCAAAGAAACTGTTCCAATAACCCAATAATACCACCAAAACTATCATTAGTTTAACCACAATCAGCTAAGTACACCCGTCAATTCCAATCGCAATTCCCATCCCCATTTACCGCATTATGCATCCCAAAATGACATATTCATAGAATAAGTGCGTTTAAACGTAAACCATAAATCCGCATCGTATCTTATACAAAAATAAACACTAAATCACAATCATGCAAATAAGCCGTCAAAATTCAAATGCCAGCAATAAAATCGGTCTGGTACAAAAGCGGAGGAGCTTCAGCAACAATATGGGCTTTGGAATACCACTTACGCGCCGATAGCTAAACACTAATGAGCTATTGAAAAATGATAGCAAAAATAATTCAAGGAAAAATTATCATAAGCCATTTGAGGGTTATAAGTTCCCATACTTTAGCAAATCATTTAAATTTGAACTCAATTGCTATGTCATAAAGTTCAAATATCAATAAAAAGAATTTGCGTAATCTTTTGAAAAGAGCATTCGAATATCATCGTTCTATTTTCAAAAAAAAAGGAATAAACTTTATTGCCTTTGCAATAAGATTCAAAATAAAATTAAGTTTGTAGTGACGTAATCATATGATAATTTTTTTAACCCTTAAATAGCGTATGCAAATTTTTACATTGTCAATCGGATGCGTATGCAAGATGCGTTCGGTACGGGGGTTCAGCCGATACGGCGATGACAGATGGTGAGGACACAAACATCGTATTGGGTTGCTGTATTTTCGATGAGCGCAACGAATTGAGAATTAGAGATGATTATTTTCTCACATTATAATTCTATAGGCAAATAGAATGGACAGGTTTTCAACAGAATGTGACAATTCAGTGAGCTCGAAAATAAGTCGAGATCCAAAACTAGATATAACTGGTACTATTTTTCTACTAACAAAGAGAGAAATGGCTAAATGTAGTAGGGTGTCCGACACTCTTTATCTATGTACAATTAATGTACCAAACTGTACCTACCAAGGGTAGGATTTAGTTCTTACTAGAAGTCTGTGAGTAGGATAGCCAGAGCTCACTGGAGAGGTTTTGTGTTGTCAGTGGAAAAAAAACTTTCCTTTGTCTTCTGTATTGACTGCACAGAAACTCTTTTAACATTCACTCACTTCCCTCTGCCCAGATGCTCCTTGTGTTGCAAACGGCCCTACGCCGCGGTCCTTCCATAGGACCTCGAACAGTAACATTTGCGACCTTGACTTTTTTTCAAGGTCTCTTCTCCTCTAGAAAGTTTAGAAGAGTTGTTTCTGCAAGAACGTTAGCAAAATTACATAACATAAACTCACGCCTTTATCCCCGAATGGGTAGGCAGAGGTGCCAGCACCCACATTTCGCCAGTTTATGTTTAAGTCCCAATGTAACAGGTGGCGAGCCTATTGCCATTAACCGGGCACTTGTAAGCCTGCGATAAATACACACATAACTTCGAAAATAACTTGAGTACAAAGCACCTCAATTGGTCTTTTATTCAAGGAACTCGCATCTTAATCCATCAGAAACAGACACCACATTAATAAAAACGATAATAATCAAGTACTGTCTACTTTTACGTGTATAATAATATGTCCGTCACTTTATACAAACAATGAATTGTACATAATTGGAGTAGTTAATACCGTATATATTTAAAAAAAACTTTCACTCAATTCATTACACGTAGCAACAAAAACAGTCATCGGATACACAGCTCAAGGAGCTCAAACAAAAACATTGCGGTTCGAACAGACAGATCAATAAATAAATATTAATAGAGGATCAAAATGGCCAGTATTACGTGGTAATCACTAACCGACGTTTTACTTTCTTTTGTGTGAGTGCTGCAAGTGTGGAGGAGGCTTTTTATAAAGATATTTTAGAAGCAACAGGCAAACTGATTTCGTTTGCTAGTGACTTTCTGAAGCAGTAGTTCTAATATTTTTTATTTTATTGAAATATATTTGATTATATTTTTTTAGGACTTTTGGTTTTTTTCAGCAATATATTGTTAAACTTAAAAAAAAATATAATGTGCAAATTGCCATTTAAATAGTTAGGATATTTATTTATTACGTAGATAATATTTTTTAACATTTAAAATACACTAAGCTAACTAAAAAATAAGTTTATTGTTTTATTTATATTTGTATCTATTTTTAACCCTCTACTGCATGAATTATTAAGGAGATGAAAAAAAAATTTTCTCTTCGTGGATATTGCTTTATTTAAGTAATATTAAGAGAAATAAATCGAAAAAAAATAAAAATGTAGTTAATTGTACAAAAAAAACTACGATACCATATATGGGCTCGTATGCACTTAGACAAAAACTCGCTCGGACATATATGGTATCGTATGCAGTCAAACAAAAAAATAACAAAGTAGAAAAGGAACATTACATACTCGTAATATCTAAGAATAATATAATATTTTTCATTATTAGTCATGGAATGTAACGAGACAGTTTCTTTTATCATTATAGCATAGAAAAACTTTGCATTTTGAACATTTAGTGTATGTCTTCATAGAACATACTATGCAATGTTGACGATTTTTCTGCCACATAGGCCAATGTCCAATATTGTCTGTTCTGACACAGCTCAAAGGGATGTCTTGGCGTCTTTCAGGCATTTTTCTTATCCTTTTAGAAGATACGGGTGTACCAGGATTGGACAGCGATGGACTTCCTTGACGACTACTTGATGGTGAATCAGTTAATGCCGGACGACCCCTTTTCCGTGGCAAATATTTTCCAACCTTGCATAGGTGTTCAGATATCGCTTGTTTAAATGCAAACAGAGATAGGTAGTCATTTGTGTTCTTTCTGCGCCATAATATCCATGCATTTACAACGCAAAGGTCTATCATATGAAAGAAGATTCGCTTGTACCATTTCTTTGACCTCAACTGAATTCTATACAGGCCCAACATAGAATCTAGCAAATCTACACCTCCCATATGGCGATTATAGATTTCTACTGCTTGAGGACAGTCGATCTCTTTGTACTGACGCTCTTTTCTGAAATAGCGTTTTTTCTTTGTAGTAGGCTTGGTACCAACATATGCAGACAACAAGTTTACAGGCTTATTGTCAAACCAACTAGTCAAAGCAAGTTGAACACCTTCAATTTCAGTAGTTTTCTCAACCATAAACCCACGACCCTGTTGTTTCATTTCCTTTTCAGTAGGCATTTCTGCATTAGGCACACGATTCATTCGCACTGTACCCAACGGGAGAAGACCGTTCTTAGCCAAGTAAACCTGTAACTTAGGACTATTGTACCAGTTGTCAAAAAATATCTTATGGTTTTTATGTTTAGGGACAGTCTCAGTTAATCGAGCTACTACGTTCCCACTCACTCCGAGATCTGGTGCTCCTTCAGGAATCTTGTTACTTTGTTCACCTGCAAACAAGTCGAAGTCATAGCTAAAACCTGACGCCCCACTTAAGACTTGATTTTTATACCCCCATTTATCAGGTTTTGCCGGGTTGTACTGTTTGAGCTCATGTCTGCCCTTGGTGGGTATCATCTGCTCATCAACAGCTAGGTACTCTTCTTTAGGGACAAGTAAGAGACGTTGGCGTATATGTTCCAGCAAAGGACGAATTTTATAGAGTTTGTCGTAACCTGGCTGACTCAATGGAATGAATTTTGTGTTATCATTGAAGTGGAGAAAACGTTTTATTGTTTCCCATCTGTTACAGGTCATCGTTTCATACACTTGTGACTGACCAATATTATTATTCCAGTACATTCTAGCTGCAGGTAATTTGACAATAGACATAAAAATTACTATACCTATAAATTGTTCTAATTCTTCGTTTGTAATATACGCCGGTTTGTTTACGTTATCTTGAACCGATTTCAAATTTGACTGCTCTACGATCATTGATATCAAATCATTTGTAAAAAGAAATTTAAAGAATTCAGCTGGTGTATTAAGCTCTGTAATGCATGAAGGCAGCTCAATATCGCCCGTGAAGGTGAAGTTGCCAGGATTGTATGGATCTAGATGTTTGGATTCCCATTCCGTCTTAGCAGCTGGCGTTTTGCGAGGCTTCTTAGTCAATTTTTTGTTCTTGACAAGTCTTGCTAGAGGAATGTTGTCTTCATCCGAACTTTCATCATCAGTTTCAGGTATTATAATGGGTCCTCTGACTGAAACAGGTATTGAAGATACTTCGCTGTCGGAATCCAACTCATCGTCGTCACTTAGATGACCGTCACCAGGAATAGGATTAGCATATTTGTTTTTACCATAAAAGCGAGCAGGGTCCATTCTATCAAACAAAAGCAAAAAAACAGGTGTGATGACAAGGAAATAGGAAAAAAGCTAAAAAAATATTAGCACTTGATTTTTTTATTCTTGATGAATATAAGTCAGAATGCATATGGTACCATATATGTTCAAACGTATTTTCGTCGTACTGCATATGAGCCCATATATGGTATCGACATAAAAGTGGATGAAAAGCATAGTAAACACGGAAAAAGTGAGAAAACAATTGTTTATAGGTAAAGAAGGAAGTATTGGCTTTATAAATATAATTTTTCGTTTTATAAATACTTACGTTTTGGTATTGTTTTTGATACTCAAAAATGTCCTTCAAGCAGTCGTCTTTTGTTTCACTGACTACCCGCGCAAAAGTGACGTTTTTTCTAAATGTTATCAAACCATAGACCAGCTTAGTGCGTTTTGTTATTGCTACTTAACCATTACATAGATTTAAGATTGTGGAATGACTTAACTATTATTTGTTTGGAAATAAAACAACAATAAAATCGCCATACCATATATGGGCTCATATGAAGTAGAGGGTTAATGTAGGTATAGTATAATATATAAATTATTGCAAAGATTTTTTTAAATACCGAAGTAATTATCAAATTACAAGGTATTAATTATTTTATGTTTGGAACATTAGATGTGATCGTACTAAATACAGCATATTATTACTTAAAGTCTATGTTGAATGACAACAGAATTTGGCATCAATTTTGATAATAACCGATTCCTTCCACATGGTTCGAATATTTTACTCGAAATACTAGTACATTTGTACAGGTAATTGCTAATTACAATGAGAAATCTTATAGCAATTTTCAATGGCATCATGAAACTCGTTTCATGATGTCATTGAAAATTGCTGCGAAACGAGAAACTTTTAGTACCAGTAGTAGTAAAATAATACAGTAACTAACCAAATCACACTACAAAAATGTTATAAAAAAATAACCCAACCTTTCTTAACCAATTCATTAGTTATGTAGCTATAAAAAACTCTTATCAACCGAGATCACACGACGGTTGATATACTGTCAATATTTACATAATGACTTCACCCCCAGTAATGAAGCCGTCGAAGAAAGCCGTCTCCCTACACCGAGCACCCATCGTACTCGAGATGCAGGTGTCGCCTCGCTTCATTGCGCACACGCACCGTTCGGTAACATGAAAGCATCGACTGTTATACTTACGGAATTCTTTACTTCTGTTTACAAGTAATATAACATAACATAACTAACCATTGTAGCACTGAACATGTTTGCAATGGTGACCCTCTTTCATGAGACTTTGCCTTCAGCTTAACATCAGGCGAGGTGAAGTCAAATTGACGTGCTGTGAAAAAAAAAACATACACTCACGCCTTTATCCCCGAAGGGGTAGGCAGAGGTGCTAGCACCCACATTTCGCCAGTTTATGTTAAGGTCCCAATGTAATAGGTGGCGAGTATATTGCCATCAACCGGGCACTTATAAACCTGCGATAAATACACACATAACTTCGAAAAGCATCGAAAAGTCATTGGTGTGTGCCATGGTAAACCTGGGATCGAACCCGAGACCTCGTCTCAGCAGTCCATTACCCATACCACTAGGCTACCGCGACTTATTTTTAAGTATATCAAAATACAAAAATCATTTGTTATAAAATTTCAAAATGAAAAATAGTAAAATATTTAGTTCAACAAATGCACCACAACGGTTCGAAACGTGGCCTGAGAAGACTCCGGCAAGAAACATTGCAGGCTTTTCTTTTTTTTTGGTCTATTTACAAACACCTTAGGACCTTCTATTAACAGTATATTGAAAAAAATATCATCACCAGTACTTGCATTTGTTTTCAATTTCACTACATTTGGTACCTAAGTATAAAAAAAAAACTGGCGAAATGTGGGTGCTAGCACCTGATATTATAAAAAAAATATAAAAAATATAAATATTTTGATATCGTATTATAAATGCAAAACGCAGCATTGTTTCACTTCTGTCCGTATTGGACATTTAATTTTGCCATATGAAGCGTACATGGCAAAGCTATTTACAAAATATAAATGATACAGTTAACCCTAAAATATTCACGATCAAAAAATAAATGTAAAAAGTTTTACAATCGTCAATTATTTTGCATCGATTGCAACTGCGGCCGTCTTATAAAGACCGAGACCCGTAAAATGTAGATTAATGATCCGATCACATTACGTTTGACAAGCAAATCGATACATTTGTGAATCGATATAATCATCAATATTCATTATACGGTGTGAGTGAACACGTGGGCTATTAGCGAAAGAGTTATGTTCGTGACATTACGTTTCGAACATTATACTTGCTGTGAAATTCTCTGATAAAAGATTTAGAATGCTTCAATATCGACTAAACTCCTTCGTTTATTACCCTAACCACGGACATTGATAGAAGTCTGGGTGATGGTCTGGGTTCGCCAACAAACAAAAAATATTTTTTTTTATAAACTCACGCCTTTATCCCCGATGGGGTAGGCAGAGGTGCTAGCACCCATATTTCGCCAGTTTATGTTTAGGTCCCAATGTAATAGGTGGCGAGCCTATTGCCATTAACCGGGCACTTATAAACCTGCGATAAATACACATATAACTTCGAAAAGCATCGAAAAGTCATTGGTGTGTGCCATGGTAAACATGGGATCTAACTCGAGACCTCGTATCAGCAGTCCATTGCCCATACCACTGGGCTACCGCGGTTATCTAATCTAATCTAATATAATAAAAAAATGAATTAAGAATGTTTTGTTTTACTAAGGTTGCTGAATCGTTCTTGCTGGAGCAATTTTTTTTTGTACCACTTAAGTGGGCTGACCAGATCAAATCTAGTATGACAGCACCCTAAACGAATGCGCTAAAGCTCCGCGAGCGGAATGACGGCGTGTAGTGAAAGAGATCACTCAAAAACCTGCATTTGGTACTCAGCTTTACGGCCTCATCATATACTTTTTCACATCGTGCTTATAGGACTCGGGTCTATAGGGAAAAGGAAAAACGTAAGCTGGAAAGTTCTGGATCAAATATTCTGCACCGTATTCGGGTGACCTCTAAGACATGCACACATACACATAAACTCACGCCTATGTCGCACGAGGGGGAAGTCAGAGGTACGAGCACCCACGTTTCGCCAGTTTATGTTTAGGTCCCAATCTAATAAGTCGCGGGTCTATTGCCATTAACGGGGCACCATGGTTGGTGTGTACCATGGTAAAACCTGGGACCGAACTCGAGACCTCGTCTTAGCAGTCCATTACCCATACCACTAGGCTACCGCGGTACTTCTAAGCCCTGTATTTTCTGTCATGTATAGGAAAGGAGAGGGTGGAACAAATTGGAAGAGCTCATCAAAACATTCACCATGGTAGAGACGGTAAAATACTGCCAGGGACGCAACATCTCTACGCATCTGCAAGGGCTCGAGGGTGTTGGTGACCTCAAGATTCTCCACCTGTCGAGAGCATCTAGTAAGTAAGCTTAACTTAACTTCTACTTCACCTCAAAGTAATAACATAGATGACTTGAAATATTGAATAATGTTCCTACTGCAACATTTATTGCTAAAAAAGAGAAGTGTGTTCAAAAAATCAAAAAATGTATTTAATATTTTCACCCTTGACTAATTTCGTTTTAATATTAATAATTCACTTATAGTCAGCATATTGTTAAAATACTGATAAACCATAGACATCCGAGCCCACCAACGTACAATACAATGACACCAAAATCCGGAAGTACAAACAATAATATCGAACGAATTAAATTTAAAAAAAAAAAAACTTGACAACGGACTTTCATATTCAAATTTGAAATTCGAACAAACCGAACGGAGAGCACCGATCAATTAGAGTAACTCAATACTCTGTCACATTAAAATGACGAGTCGCACTAATGGATTTCCAAATTTGAATTTCAAATGGGATCGGAAGGATCGGTCGGGTGTCCTCGGAGTCCGGAACGAAACAACTATTGGTCGTGTTATATTTGATCTGTATCAATCATTTTTAAATTTAGAACATGGTATTCTTGCAGTAAAAATAATTATTTAATTAGATAAATAAACAGTAAAATAATATATTCGTATTTTCTAGATTTCCTACTTAAAGGATAAAAACGGAACCTTATTACTAAAACTCTGTGTGTATCGTCACCAGAACCATGATAGCTATATAATTTAAATTGTCACAAAATGGCGTTGGTTTGTTGTTTTACAAAAAAAAATTAGTAAGTATTAAAAATAAAAAAGAGACGTTATGGTACCTAAGAAAACTTTTATTGGCGAATCCGACTCGCAGATGACTGTATTTTTTATTCCATACAACCAGTCGAGTATACAAGTCAATGTATTAACTTTGTAATTTATTTTCAAAAACTCCGATACGTGTTGAATACTTTTGCAATACTGAACCAATAAATTCACTACGGCCTCTTTGATCAGCTCCGTGTCGGCGCCATTTTTTGCGCCTCATATTATACATAATTACGTCTATCTTGTATAATTGCTGTTCATTATACGTAGTGATTAATTATTTAATAGACTTAATGGTTGACGCCTACGATGAGTGCAGGTTCGATGACTGTGGGTGGAATACATGCATCATTAGTGACCGATATCGCTGTGTTGTTAGTTTTGCAATACAATTTTACTAGTATTCGTTGAAGTTTTAACCTCTATGTGTCCTATACGAATCCATGCGGTAATCCACGAATACTTTCCACGCTATCTCATCTAAAGGGCAGAGAGGATTAACGGAAAACGCAGACGATATCTAACCATAGATGGAAAACTTGGAATAAAAACCTGTACCAAACATTTTGGCCAACATGCAAACAGTAACGCAACTTCGCCCAATATTGGGGAAGGCCTATGTCCAGCTCCACTACCTTAGGTGAATTGATTGATTGATTAGGCGTATGGGTCCGCACGACAGTCTTCCTTATTTGGACTTCTATTTAGAACTGATCCCTGTGTGTAACTGCAACTACATGTACGAATATCTTGATGATCAAAATGCATAGGCATCCTAATCTCCTGCTCTTGCACCTATTAAATTATAATATTTTGACAAATATTTTTGTTAAACTTTTACAAACGAAATTGATTCTTTGATAAAAATATATGAAACTCATTCATTCTAAGTTCCAGTCAAAGAAATAATGGAAACCATAAAGTTATACTTAGAGCAACAAAGTGTGCGAATGACATACGTTTCTATACACAAAACCTAGGCGTGAGAAAGTGACAGAGTATACGAACTGTGAAACGTTTTTTTATAAACCATTATCAACTATGACAGAAAAATAAATGCAATGACATCAATGTTTGTACGCTAAAAGTCACAAGTAACTATCGTTGACATTTTATATTCGGATACGCGGTAATGCGGTAATGAAGGAGTCTATGGATCTATTTACGTAAGTAATATTAATGTCTATCCGAAAGACGTATCTCTTAGGTTTTGAACGTAATAACAATGTGTTCAAAAATGTAGATTACGCGAGACTTCCTCCACTGTACTTTTTTTTATAATATCAAGCCTATATCCCCGAAGGGGTAGGCAGAGGTGCTAGCACCCACATTCCGCCAGTTTATATTTAGGTCCCAATGTAATAGGTGGCGAGCCTATTGCCATTAACCGGGCACTTATAAACCTGCGATAAATACACACATAACTTCGAAAAGCATCGCAGCTTTTATAGAACGTATCCAAAACGTATTCAAACCAAATCTGTACCAGATATACATCTGTTGAGATTCGCCACGCGGCCCGCAATCCATTTGTCACTTACTAATGATTGCGAAGCCATTTTTGAGTAGATCCACCCCTTTCGATAGGGTACGTATTGTCATCCCGCTAAGTATGAGGAGCTTGATGAGAATGGGATGTGTGTTTGGTCTTTTTTTATTGAAGGTGACTATTGAAGCATCGGTGGCTCAGTGGTAAAGTAATCGGCATTACAATTGAGTGATCACTGGTTCGGATTCTGACAATTAAGTACACTACTATCGTGCACCCAGTACTAGCACAAGTAGAAT
Organism: Pelosia muscerda; assembly: GCA_963691645.1. Lineage (NCBI taxonomy): Eukaryota > Metazoa > Arthropoda > Insecta > Lepidoptera > Erebidae > Pelosia > Pelosia muscerda. Next base: position 13,344,998 of record OY829118.1, read on the forward strand.
TAATGGAGGGGTTAGAAGCAATACTCGTCATTTCGTTTTCTTGTTAACTAAGATGCTGCTGAACTTCGATCTTTTCTGTGAAGCGACTGTCGTCTGACCTCCAGAACTAATTAGCGATATCGAAGAATTTAGTTAGGATAGTCCAATGACTTGTGTTAGGAGTGGGATCACGTCAGTGTTGTAATGACCAGGATTCGAACCTGAGACCTCTGGATCATAAGATTAGCTCCTTAACCACTAAACTACCGACGCTTAGTGAAATAAATGGCATTTTTAACGCAAATGTCTTATTTTATTGCAAAAACAAATAAAATAAAATTCACCGAAATCGATCCAGCCGTTTTTGCGTTATAAATACATAATAATCAGGATTATCGACTTTCTTTTATACCTATATATAGATTTCTTGCTAATTTCATGTTAACCCTTAAAAACGTTATACTCATACAAATCAAAACCTACCGTAGAATTTCATATCAAAAAATATACCATTTAAAGGTCCAAGGCGCGTGCGTCCGCCCACAGACAGACAGACACACAAACCAATCTCGTTACTAACAATGCGCAATATATTACACCGTTTCCGGTGAGATATCGTTAGTTCCATCCCTTTCTAACTCATTATAACTATATGTTGCATCTCTTTCGGCAATCATCGCGAGCCATCAAGATCATTAACTGGTGATACAATGATTTGTATTGTGTATTTTTTGTTGCATATACCCCTTTATGGATGAATTTTGATTTGGCGAGATAATTCGGTGTTAGTTTTTTTATGGCACGTCAATTTGACTTCTCTCCGCCTGATGGAAAGCTGAAGGCAAAGTCTCAGGAAAAAGGGTCACCATTGCAAACACCAACCAGGACATAATTCTGTAATAACATCTTCTAAGACTTTCCTCAACTCAGTTGGAGTCGGCTTTTCAGTTTGTTTTTTTATACTACTAACTAGTCTAACAAAGATACAACTGGGCTTCGATATTTTTCATAAAACGAGTGCGTGTGACCTACACAACCTAATGGCGAATTCAAAGTTTCCGAGGAAAACATATCATGTCGATAATACCCACCATCGCTCCAAAGATAAGGTTATATAGGCAAATTTCGAATGATTCAAACGAGGCTTCGTGGCTCAGTGGTCAGAGCGTTCCCCCTGTAAAGGAAAGGATCGCGAGTTCGAATACCATCGAAGCATTCAGTTTTTCCTATTTAAATTTGAATAATATTTATAAGGATACCGCGGTAGCCTAGTGGTATGGGTAATGAACTGCTGAGACGAGGTCTCGGGTTCGATCTCAGGTCTTACCATGGCACATACCAATGACTTTTCGGTGATTTTCGAAGTTATGTGTGTATTTATCGCAGGTTTATAAGTGCCCGGTTAATGGCAATAGGCTCACCACCTATTACATTGGAACCTAAACATAAACTGGCGAAATGTGGGTACTAGCACCTCTGCTTACCCCTTCGGGGATATAGGCGTGACTTTATGTTATGTTATGTTTATGTTATTTATGTGCTATATATTGAGGCATTCTTATGAACTAAAATTGCATCAAAAACAACACACCCTTACATCACATAAGGGGTAAACGTCAAAAATAATTTATTATCTATCAAAAAATAATTGTTATAATTACTTATGCAACAGTGAGTTATCTCCCCTTCGGCTTTTTATTTATTATTCAAATCTAGTAATGACTGTGCCATTGTTAAAGGGTTGGCTCATGTTTGATCGAACATCTTTGCCATTATATTAAAAAAAAAATAGTGAAGCCATTATGGGCTGATTTGGGCAGATATTTGCTTATAGCTTTTTGTGTTTGTCTGTTTTATTTTCAGAAATCCTTGTGATGGAAACAGAATCGTGGATATTTTTTCAATCTTGGTCTTTCCATTGACTGTTATAAGCTGAATTGTACTCTAGAAGGTAAGCACGACCATTTGAAATGCTATTGCCTTAAATTGATGGTTGCTAACTTGACGGCCTTGAAAGATGCTTTTTTAAATCTTGGCTGAAGAACTTGGAATGGTAAAAAGAAGAAAATACGTACGCGGACAGAGCATGGCATCCTGTATTATGCAGCAAAGGAAAGAAACTTCAAGAAGCTATATTGGGAGAGGGGGGACAACCCACTGCTCACGCACGGTTTAACAATCCCGATAGCAATAGCATAATATCACTAATAGTCATAGAAAGAAATGCCAAACTGCAACCCTCAAAGCAAGTAAAAGGACTTCTTACCCGAGGTAGCATGAATTCGCATGTGCAAGTGTGAAGAATACACCTAGGACAATTCTGGGACAATACACAACACTACCTAGATCTTTGATAAGCTTAGCGTAACTAGCTTGTATTATGAGTTCTGGAATGCGTAAACATACTTAGATAAATTTTTTGTCAGTACATACATATTATACATTTTCTTCTTCTTCTATAGAATCGACGGCATTTTTGAGTTGCCATCGTGGTGTAGTAATTTGTTTCATTGCAGCGCCGCTATTCAAGGCTATTCAAGGAGCATAGGTATTGCTCTTCGGGAAGGCTTACTACGTCCCATTACGTTATACATTAAAACTACCAAACCAATGCAAATATTCATAGTCTTGCACAAATATTTGTACTACAACGCCTCACCACAGATGTAATGTATCTAATTCTAACATTATATGCAAGAAAGCAGAGTTCAAGAAATAAGAAGATTGCAAACTGTGCAAAAAAAGATAGGTAGTGGTACATATTTCATAAAAAAACAGTCCAGAGCATTTTACTATCCACATAGGACCCCAAAACTAAACCAAACAATGGAAATCCAAACACCGTTGATATGCAAATGTGGTATATTTCTGACAGATCCATAAAAGATGGATGGCGATATAATAGGACTCTATTGAATATTGGACAATGCGAGTATCTGGTGTTATTATAACCCTGTTGATAATGGCCTAGTTTTGGATATTATTATTATTAATAATGTTAATGATGAGTCGTATGAGTTGAGACTCAAAAATAATAATCGATTGATTTGAAATTCACGCCAGGGCTGACTGATTCCACGTCGTATCCTGTACCTGCAATCAATACATACAATAAACTTTCAATTTTATCGCATGAGAAAGGGCCATGACACATCTTGACAGGAAACACTCTCCAATGATGGATATAATGTTTCGATATTGTTTAAACAAATGAAAACGACAGTACTTACTTTTTTGTATATAATGTCAGCTAACATTCTCTTATTAATTTTTGCATTTATATTTCTATATAACGAATAATATAATCATATTAAAGATATATAGTCATACAGACTGATTTTTTATTTATGGCCCGTCAATTTGAGTTCACCTCATCTGATGGTAAGCTAAAGGCAAAGTCTCAGAAAAGAGGGTCACCATTACAAACACGTACAGTATAACAATGGTGGCGCTCAGATTGATGGCCTCTTCAGATGATTTTTCACGCCCTGCTTAAAGGAACTCGGACTGTAGGAAGAAGGAAACACGTGCGCTAGTAAGGAATTTCAAGACTTAATGGTGCGGCAGAGGAAAGACTGATATTTTAAATAGGATACATCGATATCACAACACTTCGCCTGACAGTAAACTGAAGAAAAAGTCTCAGGAGAGGCTTACCATTATGTACAGGAACTTACGAATTACAACGGCAGTTTGGACCTCATCTGATTCTGGTTCTATTTTTCTTCTTCTTGAGCTGCTATATTTTTAACTTCCTCGTGTTGCACAAATCCATAGACCACAGTAAACACTTTTCATCAGGTTATAACCATGGGCCATGTGATTGTCTTTAAGTGGTATAAATAATGTGAAAATTTTGTGAAGATGTTTATGAAAATTAAAAAGATCTTTTTATGTTTGCTACTCCATCACGCTTTATCGGCTGATCAATTCTGCCTGAAATTTGGTACAGGGATAGATAAGAGCCTGGAACAACACATAGGTTTTAGTTTATCCCAGAAATAGGATCCCTTTTTTTTCCGTGTGCAAAATCCCCACGGATACCGCCTCCATCAAAGTCGGTGGAGGTGATTATATCGGACTCGAACTGACTAAAATGCACGAAGTATGGGTCTTTGATTGCCGAAGGTGAGATTATACAAGACATATCTCTCGTAGGTTCCCTGGAGTTGCGGTAATCAAATTTCCAACTCATCAGCTAGTTAACCAATACGTACTTTCACTTATTTATCATTCAAATGAATATTAAAATTATAAATCAAACACCGTCGTCCGTTTTTTGTCAACTCTCGTCACTTCCTTCCTCGACAGATGTCGTTATTCTCATTCGAATACATTATTATATTTAGATCAACCCTTTTTTGTAGCGATTACGAGAAAAAATCTCGCATGCCACCATCTTGTGACAAAAAAGCGTTAGCCCTTGTCATCGAAGTGTGTTGTGTGGTAGCTGGGCTGGTCACGGAGATACATCCTTGTATATGTGACATAATGATGAAGTATTTTATTACCAGAAAAATGTTTGAATATTAGAAGAGAAATGATTATGTTTCGATTTTGTATGTGACTTCATGAATTTTATATGTTAGCCAAACACATAACATCAGGCGGGGTGATGTCGAATGACATAACATAAACTCACGCCTATATCCCCGAAGGGGTAAGCAGAGGTGCTAGCACCCGCATTTCGCCAGTTTATGTTTTAGTACCCAATGTAATAGGTGGCGAGCCTATTGCCATTAACCAGGCACGTATAAACCTGCGATAAATACACAAATAACTTCGAAAAGCATCGAAAAGTCATTGGTGTGTGTCATGGTAAAACCTGGGATCAAACCCGAGACATCTTCTCAGCAGTCCATTACCCATACCACTAGGCTACCGCGGTTTTTTCGAGTCGAAGTCGAATTGCCTGACATAAATGAAAAAAAAAGTTGGATCTCGTGAGAAGAGACCAGTAAGAAACTCAGGTAGATTTATCGTTATACTCTCTTTCTTTTTTTATTTAGGGCACGTCAATTTTACTTCAGTTCGCCTAATGGTAGGCTGAAGGCAAAGTCTCAGGAAAGAGAGTCACCATTACAAACACGTAAAGTGCTACAATAGTGGCGCTCAGCTTGACGGCCTCATCAGATGTTTTTTCACGCCCCGCTTAAAAGACCCGGGACTGTAGGAGGAAAGAAACACGTGGCAAGGAATTCCAAGACCTCGCTCCATATGAAGAGGGATAATTTTGCACTGCACATATAGTACTGGGCATAATTAATGAGATGTCCCCGGGTCTGCCAGAATGCGAGAAATATGTCTTGTATAATCTCACATCCGGCAATCAACGACCGAACGGCGTGCGTTTTAGTCGGTTCTAGTCCGACATAATCACCTCCACCGATTTTAGCGGAGGTGGTGTACGTGGGGATTTTGCGCACTCTTCAAAAACCTCCCCTGTCTCTTCAAAATTTCTCCAAGTACCTTCAATAGTGTAATAGACTTGTTTGGCCATAATGCAGGCGACGTCGCGGGACGAGTGCTAGTAAGTACTGGCGACAGAACAGAGCGCCCGCATCATCAAATTTTAATTGTTCAAATGACGCCATTAAAATATAGAAGTTGCGATGTATAGACCTGGCCATTGTATTATGTGATACTGTAACTTTAATTTGGTTCTGTAAATAATGCATTATTGATTAGCAGATTTTTTTTAAAAACCAAGTAGTATGCTAATTTAAATCAAATTTAGATAAGAAAAAGTGAATGCTTTGACGGGATTCAAACAATCACCTTAGAGATGGTTATTTAGGAGAATTTCGAATGATTCAGTCGAGGCTTCGTGACTTAGTTGTCAGAGCGTTCACCCTGTAAGGGAAAGATCGTGGGTTCGAAACCCATCGAAGCATTTACTGTTCGTATCTAAATTTCAATTTTCTTCTTCACACTGCATCGTAACCTTTACAAAAATGCCTGAATGTTTTTTTTTAAATGTTAGAATTGTGAAGTGAAATTAGTACCTACTATTCCTCCTAACCCGTATAGTACAATTCAGTACAGTAGTCATATACAGTAGTCGAGTATGATAGTTTATATTATTAGTATTTTAATAATTAAGTCATTTTATTCAGAAAAATATACAGTAAAAATGTAACCATTCAGACCTCGGTCATATAATATGACCGATTCATCGCTATATTATGAAAAATCTTTATGCACTTCAAAATAAGTAAGTCTATCTGTTCAATTTTCTAACTACGATACACGCTTTTAACACACACAACATTTACACGCCAACCTAACCCGTAACACAAATAAACTTACACTTGTTAATCATAAAATCGTAAACCACTTCTAAGCGATTTCTAACTCTACTTCCAACTCATTTCACATGGAAACATCAATTCGAGGGCAATTTTTTGAAGAATATAATAATGTTGATTAATTAATGACGGTCTGAAACAATGAGTCAGCGGTGAATGATCCCGTCGGTTACGGGCCATAGGGACTGGGGCTATGGGGGCACCCTCTTGTGTTAGAAGTTTCTTATTGACATTATTGGTAGGCAGGTTCCTACAGCCCTAGGTCGTTTAAGCGAGGCGTAAAAATCATAAGGCCGCCAATGAGAGTAATGGTGACCCTCTTTCCTGAGATTTTACCTTCAGCTTACCATCAGGCGGGGTGAAGTCAAATTGACGTGCCATAAATTTAAAAAATCCCCGTATCAGCCAGCTGGGGCAGCCTAGTGATACATAAGTACCTACATTGACCAAAATAACACACCGTATTGAAGAAAGAACCATATTTCGTCAACTATGGCTCCGTACAGTCGCGACGTAGTATGCGATGACCTCCGTGGCGTGACGGTTCGATTCTCGCTCAGTGCAAATATTTGTAAACATGAATATGAATATTTGCATTTGTTTGGGTGTTTCTATGTATAATATGTATATATTTACAAAAAAAATCTAAGTCTATCCCTATTCTAAAACCCATAACACAAGCAAGTTGAGCTAAGCTTACCATGGGTCTAGGTGGCGTTGTGTAGATAGTCCTAGAATATTTATTTAGTTTACTCTCTGAACGGAACAACACAAAAATATTTATTTTGAAAGTGAGTAGGTATACGATTTCTAGTATGCAAACAAGTAACATATAAATACAAAAATAACTATTCTATTAAAATAAAGTAGATTTAACCTTATTGCAAAGGACATAAGATCTATCTAATTTGTAGAAATAAAGTTGAAAGTATTACGCGACAAAATTATTCCTGTCCATAAAATACGGGAAAATGAACTTTATTTATAAGTGGTTTAGGTACTGTATAGACTGTTTGGTTATATTTGTGAGATCAGCTATAGAAAATATCCAACCCTTACGAAACCGCGATGTGCATTTCGATAATAGGTGACAGATTAATGTACGAAACAGAGATTACAAAAAAAAAGTGAAAATAAATGAATAGTTATATTCAAATATATTTGTACTGTATTATCATCCCGAAACAACCTACAGATACCTTATGTCTGATGAGGTAGGCAGAGGTATTATTGACACGAATTTCAAAATTATACGAGTATTTATAATACTATAATAAATAATGAACAACACGTCTCACCGATCTCTGAACGTTTTCCCAACTCAGTTGGGGTCGGCTTTCCAGTCTAACTACTACTAACTAACTAGTACTAACTAATGAACAACACGTCTATTACTGGGAAAAAAACGCATTATTAGAACAAAGTAAAATAGATATACGAGTATAACTCTTTATCGTACACTAAAATCAGTTGCAAAAACAAAGATATTTGATATTTACAAATATAACTACATATAAATATATAAACTACATATAAACAAAACTGAAAATAGAGCCACGCGTCTCTCAGCATGATGAATAGACTTAATTTTGATGCTAAGCAGTGGTATACTGTATTTGTATACTCAGGGAATTTTTCGGTTTCTTTCCATTTAGCCTTTAATACTTACCATTCATTTTTTACTCTCTACAGCCACTCTGACATTGTAAACATTCATGAGCCAAAGCTTGCCATCAGGTTGTACGCTATCTTAGTAGTTAGTAAAACAATAATTAATGTAGAAATAAAGAAACATATTCATAAAAATCTTTATATTTTTTATTGACTTAGTTTCTTTGTATTTTGAAAAACAATCACCCCAAAGATGTTTGTATAGGAATATTTCGAATGATTCAGCTGAGACTTCGCGGCTTAGCGTTCCCCCTGTAAGGGAAAGATCGCGGGTTCGAATTCCATCGAAGCATTCACTTTTTCCTATCTAAATTTGATAGTTTAATTAGCCACCGTCGTGGTCTCCCCGCGTTATACTTCACCTCTACATCTAACACTACTCTGTGAAAAACATGGCCGATATGAAAGATTCAAAGCTCAAGCTATGGATTATTGAATATCCTTGCAAATATTCGTATTGTATGTTTATGAGTGCTCTCATGTCTAAGTCATTGCCGTTTCAGAATTCTAGATCAAATTGCAATGTTTTATCTAGTTATGGATGACAGAGATCAATCTTAACCAGCTTAACTTAACTTAATGGCAACTTAACTTTCTTTATAACAACAAACTGCAATCATTGTGTCACGGTACCTGGGTGACGCGGGAATGAATTTAGAATTTAGAAAGAGATGCAGAAATTAATGAATTTTGACATAGTGCGTCATTTTACATACCACTTAGGTAGCAGATAAGCACACAACTCACCTGAAGGGAAGCGGTTACCGCATCCTATGTAGATTCACAGCGCAATCCGACGGGTTTTCCGTATATTCATTAAGCAGGGCGTAAATATAAATCGGTCAAGTTTGTCAAGTTATAAACCACTGTTTTACTTCCACTGTCGAAGGACCGGTGGCCTTCAATTACACGTTAAGAGAGGCCTATGTCCAGAAGTAGACTGCCATAGGCTGATTGATTGAACATTAACATAGAAAGAAAAACAAAGTTCCCAGAGAAATATAGGGGAGATGGAAAAAGTATAGATAAAGTGCGCAAGCGCAACACAAACATGATAACTTAGCCACAAATGTGATTAACATAAACGCATGTAACTTGGACTGGAGTAATAAAGTGTTTAGAGCTCATGCATAATTAATGTTCACAATTCTTATAACAGAAGCCGGAGCTGCTTTGATGTAGAGTGTGGGGCAAGTTGAGAGAGTTAGCGGGGGCGATTTGAACTTCACAGCTGTATATTTGTAAACTCGAAACTATTACTCTAAGCAACCTCTGTGCACATACGAAATAATAAAAGATTGAGATGTGAGATGGTATGTAGTTAGTCTCGATAAAAGACTATTTTATTAAGAAATAATACTATTTGGAATAGGAGGTATCTCCCACTCACCCATGGTTTAATCGAGGAGTTTAGGATATGATTTCGTATGTGTAATATTCCGCAAGTGCGAGAAACAAGCCTAGACATAGTAGACATTATGAAATCAAGGATCCGGCAACATAAAATCAATATTAGGAAACATAGCGATACATTTTCAGCCAATCAAACCGAAGAAAGCAGTACTCATCAAACTATATGTTAACACAAAAATCGCTATCAGCTTATACTAAATCGCTATATCTTGTATCTTAAACCACAGAATTCAAATAGTTGTACAGCAGTGGGTGTGTATTGTACGCACGTGGACAGTCATTGTCTGCGCGGGGTGACGATGAATGGCGACTGGTTTGTCCCAGGTTCGGTTCTGATTGAACGATCTTCTTATTGTGTGTGGCTTCCCGTATCTTGTGTCACTGTGTTACAGGGAGACGGTTTTAATTTAATTTAACTTCTAATGTATGTGTAGTCGTGTGGGCTACTGTTATTTTTTTATATTACTTAGGTAGCAGATAAGTTTTCTAGTAACTAAAAGACTTTAGAACAAATTTATTGAGTTTTTGATATAGCTTTTGTATTTTTTTCGATTGGCCTCAATTGGGCCTTACCCCGCCTAATGGTAAGCTGAATGCAAAGTCTCAGGAAAGAGGGTCTCCATTACAAAACTTACAGTGTTACAATGGTGGCGCTCAGTTTGACGGCGTCATTAGATACTTTTTCAAGCCCCGCTTAAAGGACCCGGGACTGTAGGAAGAAGGAAACGTGAGCTAGTAAGGAATTCCAAAACTAAATCCTTGTAATAATATAAATAAATAATTCTTAATATTTCGAATTCGAAGGGGTAGGCAGAGGTACTAGCACCCACATTTCTCCAGTTTATATTTAGGTCCCAAAGTAATAGGTGGCGAGCCTATTGCCATTAACCGGGCACTTATAAACCTGCGACAAACATAAAATTCAATAATAGTGTTCAGAATACAGCTATACTCTCATCCCTTATTACGTAAGAGCGAATACAATACAAATTTAAAATTTCCAATGTGTCTAATTCTTTTCTCTAGTTACCATACACACATTTAAACCTGTTTTCTTGTTTTCCACGATCTCCTCTCGCCGGTCTGCTGGGAGAAATTTCTTGGAGAAATAAGCAGTGCCATTGTACCTACTTGTCAACATTCAATATTTAAGTATTGTTTTCCTGTGTGTGCAAATTTTTAAATAAATAAAAAAAAAAATTCGCAAAAAAGTCATCTTAGGTGTGGATTCATAACAAAAATCATAACAAAAAAGTAGCTGAACTCATTTGGAAATCCGTTTATCAAATCCAAAGGAGCCCAATCCCGTATTCCGATGACAGAAATATGAAAACAAAAGGACAATTTACACTTCAAAAACCTCGATTTTCTTTCACGTTAATTAATTCTATTGAACGACAGAAAAAAAATGGTGAAACATTCGTAACCCTTTCAATGCTGTTATAAAAAAAATTAGCTTTTATAGAATTTTTTTTATGAAAATCGTCGCAAGGAAAAATGGTAATAAATCATTTGGAAATTAATAATTAATAACGTAACACCCGGACGCGACGGGCCGACTAAAATCAAACGTAAATTCGAAGAAGTTATTTGCATAAGAAGGGATTTTTTGTTACTTTTTTTCTGCTTTTTAGCGTTCACTTTTCGATTTGAGAAGAAAGATTATGATGGATACGATCGTTTTTAAACAAAGTTGTTATTCATTATACCTCGAACCACCCTATATAATATTTATGAAAATATGTACAGGTACATTATAGGTTGTAAAATCATCATTATCGATTCTAGTTTATACCTTTGGGCCCAAACCCACCTCACCTGTAACCCTATACACCTTCTGATTGAGGAACAAGGATTTGGTGCAGGTTTACCTTTCAACATTGGGGCGTCAGATGTCATTAGATCTTGTAAAAGTCAACCAAACCATACCTAATCATTGTGTTAAAACCGTGGTTTAGAGGACTTCTGCGAACCCAAGAATCCGAATTGCAAGTTTTGAATATAACTAAATGGAGGATCGGATCAAGAGGAAAAGTATCTACTATCTAACACCTAAAAGGTACCTTCTAAGATAATAAATAATATTACAAATAAGTATATCTAAAACAAAGTAGTATTTGGGGAATATCCATAATAATACATCTTAACCCTTTCGGAGGGTATCGGAGGGATCGGAACAGATGTTTTTAATATCGGAGAGACACCCCAACGCAGTGTTTACATTGAGCCCATTGTGCGACGTCTTAGTCGCCAGTATTTAAGGGTTGATTGTGTTCTTAAAAAGCAAATAAGTTTGTTTTAAAAATGTTGGATTTGCAGGTAGAGGCAGCCGTTTTATAGAGCCTCATATTTTTTTACCAAATAGGTAGGCATAGAAAAAGGTACTTCAATAAAGATCGTTGATGTATATGCGTACCTACAGCTACCCACAGCCCACAGATCATAAAATCAAAAGGTGCAGTACATGAAGATTTATAAATAATGAGGTTGTATGAAACCCGCTGTTTGACAATGGGTCATACGCGGCTGTGGGTCTTGGAGGTCGGATTAAATCTGAGTTTAACATCTGGGGGTATTTTTTTATTTTTTTTAAGGTCCCAACCCCAACCGACTCCTTACCCACTAAACTACCGACGTTTCCTAAAATGTCTGGATCTACTAAACCAATTTTGAAAATGCTTTCATCAATAAATAGCCACAATATCGGTGAGTGGATCGGCGCTATCGGATAGTACCAGCTCGTGATAGAAGTATAGTTCCCAGTTTCCCACATTAACGAAAGGGGGTCATCTCAAAAAAGATGTCATCTCATCTCCTTCAATCAAAGACCCATAGAAATAGACACAGAAGATTTTGCGTATGATAAAGAAGGTACACCATTCTACGTCGGAAATCATTTTCCTAACAAATATTAATAAACAATATATTCTAGGACAAGTTACACAGTGCCATCTAGAACCAAACATAGCTTTATTAATTAACTTGAGTTATGAGTTTTAGTATACTTAGATATTTTTTTTAAATACATAGATATTATACATAAAAGCCACGGTAGCCTAGTGGTATAGGTAATGGACAGCTGAGACGAGGCCTCGGGTTCGATCACAGGTTCACCAATGACTGTTCGATGCTTTTCGAAGTTATATGTGTATTTATCGCAGGTACATAAGTGCCCGGTTAATGGCAATAGGCTCGCCACCTATTACATTGGGATCTAAACATAAACTGGCTAAATGTGGGTAGTAGCACCTCTGTGAGTTTATGTTATGTTATGTTATCTATGCTATTATATAATTGTAAAAAGTTTATGTTTATCCGCGCTGGAAGCAAAAGCTACTGAACAGATTTCGATGCGGCTTTTTTTGGTTTGGAGGGATGTGGTCCAACTTAAAATTTTATGTTTGTTTGATTGCAATCGGTTAAGTAGAACTAGAGTTATTAATAGTAATATAGAATTTAAGTTGCACAGATGGCGCTTAGGTCGTGATAACCGACAGCCACGCGGGACGAGCCACGGGCATAGGCTAGTTATACATAAAAATACAAATATACACACATAAATACAAATAAATTGTCCTTTCAGACCAGTAAAGATTGCGCTTCCCTCATTAAACTAGTTGAACAAAGAAATGCAAAAGCTAATCAAGACTTACTCAATGACAATAGCAATAGTTGTTCAAATATTACAGTTTGCCAACCGACGAACAATTATAGGAAGCGGTGTGAGGCATAAGCTGAAGCGATAGCGGAAACACTGGCTGCAATAGTCGACTTCGAATCATATTTGAACCTCGACAATAAAGGGCTCTGATGATCAGTGAATGAATACATGGTAATGAGGGAACCAGGGTTCACATATCATTATCATTATGTAGACGTATTTTCCTGATTGTAGATGAGGTTAAGGGGAACTTAGAGTTCAGGGTCTGCATTCCTGCTTTAGATCTTCCACTTAACACGATCTTGGGCATCCATCATGGTAGAGAGAACATTGGCACGCATATTATCTTCCGAAACTTCTTAAGGACTTCTTAGGCCTACCCCTTCTGCCAGGACCTGTATTTGCTACCCACTTAGCCGAAAGGTTTTCGCAAAACGTGACTGCATCAACGAAGACGACTCTCTTGCATTCCATCTGCGATATTAGGACTCACATAATTATGTGTTATCAATTTTCTGTTGGAGTTTGCCAAAAAATCAATAGACTTGTGAAATTATTTCGGATCAGCCCAACATGTCATTCTCTTCCACACATTCCTGTCAGATATCATTTCCTCATTCATTCCCTTCTTTGCCATATCTTCTTTCACACAATCCATCCATATTTTCTTGGACCTACCACTGCTCCTGAAGCCTTCTACATTCATACTTTGTACCTATTTTACATTATTGCTCAAAATGCACGCATGCTACAATTATTGGTCGCAAATCACTGGACTTAACTACAAAGGTTTTGCGCCCGATTTATTATTATCAATAAGATTAAGCCCCCATCTTGAATCCAATACATTAAGCAGTAATGATATGATTCAGTAGCCGACCAATCTATGTCTTACAGGCCATGACAAATCTATGTCCTTCAGGCCACGACCAATCTATTTCTTATAGGCCACGACCAATCTATATCCTTCAGGCCACGATCAATGTATTTCTTACAGGCCACGACCAATCTATCTCCTTCAGGCCACGACCAATCTATTTCTTACAGGCCGCGACCAATCTATGTCTTACAGGCCGCAATCAATCTATTTCTTACAGGCCGCGACTAATCTATGTCCTTCAGGCCACGACCAATCTATTTCTTACAGGCCGCGACCAATCTATCCCTTGTAAGACACGATATTATGTCCATGACTCACTATTGTAGATTTTTACTGTTTGCTAGACCGACCTGTTTATTGAATACATAATGCGACTGATGTATTTTTAGCTAGACATGTTTAGCTTATGATTCAGTACTTATTATACTCATGGTTATTATGTTCTAGAAGGAGTAGGCAGAGGTATAATAACGTAAACCATGTAGGTAGGTAATAGAAAATGGACTTAACATGATTTAAATCTGTCAAAAAGTTAAATTCGATGTTTCAAGTAAACACAAGTGTCACTCCAATCGAGGGGACTGTATACTTAGGTACCTACTTAATTGCGACCATAATAGTACTTACTTAAGTATCACTTACCGTGTAATTTTAAATACTAATGTCTGACATAAGAGTAGGGACGAAGTACTATTTGAGCTTGTCATCAAACAAGGCATTATCTATGATTGAATACGATGACACTTATAGTTATAATAAGTACCTATATAACAACAATAAGTAATCAAGTGTGACAGAAAAAAAAAATATGTATTTGTATTTAGACATAAGTATATAAGCCCGTAATATCCGAAGAGGTAGGCAGAGGTGTATTAAACATCATAATTTTGCCAACTATGATTTTCGGTCCCACGTAATAGGGGGCAAGCTTATTGCCGCCTATCAGGCACAAAAAAATGCGTATGCCGAAAATAGATTCCTAATTGAATATGCTGCAGCTAAATAAATTTGTAGAAAAAAATTGACCCGTTCCTTACTATGCATTGTAAATCAGCACTACCAATTAACGCTTCGGAGAGTGCTAATGTAATAAAAAGTAAAAAAAAGTTCTTACTTAGTTTACGACCAATACGTTTAGTTACGGCGATACATCTATTACCAATTAATCGACCAAACTGTCATAGGCCACCGGTACCGTGACGCACGCTCCTCCCTATCCGGGGAAAATATGAACACCTTATTCCCACACTCAAGAGGGCCTTCGCTGGCCCTGGGTTAGCCAGGACGTGAGGGATATGCCAAAGACAATCTCACACTCAGCAATTGATGGCCCAAGAGAGCCTTGCGGTTTTGGTTGGTTCGAGTCCGACATAACCACCCTTCGTTCAAGTCCAACTTCAGCGGCGGATTTTCGCAGAGGGGGGAAATCTGTCATAGGTCAAACACAATACATTATTAGTCAGCCAAAAATCAACCGGCCAAAAACAGAATTTAATAAATTGAATTGGTTGCCGATACAAGCAAAAATATATTATAACCAAAACGAATTTATGATTATGTAAATTTCGTTTGCCATATTGTTCATACATAATGATTCTAAACAGGTCCATCTAAAAGGATAAATCGTTGGCAATGTTATATATTCTGTGTCGAAACATATTTCTTAGTAAAAGATCCATTCCCACGGTAAAATTTTACGACTTGCGCTCTGATAAACAAATAGACATCTACGAGTACGTTGGGTTATATTTAAATTTTATAATTAAAAAAATATCTAGAATGACTGATTTAGTAACTACAATATCTGTTTTAGATTTTATTCCAAAGCAAATACTTTTTTATACCACTTTAGGTGGCGGAAAAACACACTGCCGATTCTAAAATTTATCAATCATTGGCAAGGATCTGAGATTACAAAAACTGCCATTTAATTTTGGACTCTACGACTACACAATTAAAGTTCAAAATTAAATGGAATTGTGTAGAGTGAATGAAATAATGTAATAAACTATTTTTTGAACTTTAAAGCAGCGGTAATAAAGCCGAAAATCCCATGGCATCTTTTGTGATCTGAGTCGTGTGGCTATGGTTAAGAATCAGTAGAATCGAGGTCCTGATGGAAAATAGTCATCGTGGCACTATAGAGCCGCTTCTACATTGACTTCAATGGGTAGTAGACGATACAAATATGACCTCAAGTCATGAAAGATACAAAACCTTGGTTTGATATAATATACAGGGTGTAAGGGAAACACTCGTGAAACCGAAGGCCCCTGGTAGTAGGTACTCCTGGTACAGAACATATTGGCATGAAAAAAAATTACGGCAAAGTAATTTTTTATTGGTGGATTTGAGGTCATCCACCGTGCACCTCGTAACTTCAAAATAAAAAGTAACCTCAAAAAGCTGATACTGCGGGTATTGATAACATTTTGAACGGTCCAACTTTTATTTTATATATATACCTATGTAGATATCAGTGATAATAACAATCTAAGGAAACTATTTTTCCGTTAGTCGCCCCTTACGACATTCTTCGGATGAGATAGGGTAGTGTTGGATTAATTCGCCAACGCTATCACTGCGAGAGAAGGAAAATTCGAAATAAAACCCTGTACCAATCGTAGGTACGCTCAATCTGTGGAATGAACTGTCTACTGATTTTTTTCCAAGTAACTACAATATGGAGATCTTCATTAAGAGCATTAGGTTTCTACAGGGTTGGCAACGCGAGGGTGGTCCATGGGCCACGGTAAAAGCTTTCCATCATGTGGACCGTGTGCTTTTCTGCCACCTAAGTGGTATAAAACAAAACTTTTTTTCGAAACTTTAATGAAACTCAAATTATTTTCTTTGGTTAAATTTTTAAGTATTATGTACAGTCAACAAAAGATATACGGTACCACATTTACTTACAACGTTGTATGAAAAAGTGGTACCGTATCTTTTTTGTTGACTGTCCCTTTGCTATGTGTTCTAATTAGGACTGATCGCGGGTTCATGTTTCGTCAGAGCATTGACATCATTCAAATCCCTTAAATATATATTTTATTTATTTATTTATTTATTATCTACCTGTACAGTGATCATCGCTCCTCGCAACGTTTGCGCTGCGGCGCTGTCGTCAGAGCGGTTGCGTGATCTCGCTTTACATAATTACGTTCGCACGATCGACTCCCGCGCAGCACAATTATTTTGTCACTATTTTCATCAAGACTAATTCCTTCTTTTGTTTTCGATGTAATTTCAAATATAAATGTAATAGCTTTATAAAGAGATTTGTTTTTATAATAATAGTGTAATACAGAAGATTGAACCTACATAATACCAATCAACTTCAGTACCAACGCCATTTTTTATTTTTGTGAGGCTTAGTGGTATTTTTCTGTTAAGTACTTGGGAAATAACAGCTTCGATGTTTTGCTATTTTAATGATATTTGACAGTCATTTCCTATTTTTACCCCCGCTTAAGCCGGTAGGGGTGCTGGCAGAGTATGCCGTCGTGGGTTCCTTAATTGCCCAAGGTGAGTAAATACTAGACATATCTTTCGCACCCCAGTAGGCCCTAGGCTTCAAAGTGCGAAGCACAGAAAAATAAAAAGATACAAGACGTGAGGTATCAAAAGGTCAAAGGATTGTCGAAGAAGAGAGAAGAGTGGCGATTACTCCACCGACTAGAGTGCAGCTCTAAATTTAGAGAGAACTTTAGTACCTAACCACTTAACGTTGAATTTCATTCCTTTATCATTCGTCTACTTTTACCTCCTTAGTAGTATATCATTCTCTGAGCCTATTTTCCCAACTCAATAGGGGTCGGCTTTCTAGTTTAACTAAATTGCAGCTGTACTTCGGTTTTTTCCGTGAAGCGACTGCCATCGGACATCCACAACCAAATTTGCGATATCGAAGTTCTGTAGTTAGGTTAGTCGGACTTTAGAGGACTCCAATTATCCGTAACAACTGCCATAGATGTTCGTATGGCTACCTAGACCGACGGCTTAATGTGCCCAATGCAAATATTTGCACTGAGCGGGGATACAACCCGCGTCTCACGCGTAGCAGTCGTGTTCACTACTGCTACGCCACAGAGGTTATCCTTAGTATTACATAAACACTAATTGTATTTAAGTAGTAGTACTTACATACAAAAACGTGAACGCAAAATATGTTGAAACTTAACACGTAAAAATATTATTTCTGAAATAAAAGGTTCATATCTGAAACATAACCAACTTTAACACGAACCAACGATCGTAACTCCATACAATTTCTTCGTCCCCTTTGCGTTGTAGCTCGGAAAATGTAATGAAAAGTGTGAAAAGCGCCGCCTACTGCCATCTAGTGACGAGGGGAATGGAACTAAGTTAGCGAAATTTTTCCGAGTAGCGAATTTGTACTCAGTGCTTAATGCTAGTCAATGTTAGTGAATAGATTGTACAGCGTGTTGTTATAACAATTAAATGTAAATAAATGAAACTGATAATGTTATTTTTAATGTTTATTTTTCATATTATAGACTCTTCTATTAGGTATTAATATTTAACTTTATTCAAAATATAGATTAACATTCGACAGAAATTAACTATAAAAACAAGTACTAAGTAGATAGGTATCTGAAATATGAAGTTGTTATTTTGTTTGTTTGGTTATAGGTACCTACCTACTTATTCATTTCTTTCCATTTTTTTTCGTCGAATTTTTCTTCAAGGTACGTACTATCGCAAGTACCTAAGTAATGGGCAATTTTATTCCTAGCTACACATAGTTACCTTGGTTAAGTTAAGGTAGTTTACACCTGCGATAAAATCAAGCAATAAGTCTTCACTTGACAAGTTAATCCAACATTTTTTATCATACACCAAAAAGTGAGGTGAAAACCCCAATTATTGGCGCCGTTAAAGATTAATACCCAACGTAACACGAACGAACCTAGTAACCGAATTTCGGGTGGCGCGAAACAAAAACTGACCTACATCTGCGCCCTACCGAGTTCAGCCACCCCTGCCGACAACTGAGACGATCACCCTACGCGTCTTGCCCTTACACTGAGCTGCACTTTCTATTATTTCAAGGTGATGCCCGATACCGCATCCCTTTTATATTTTTTGTTTAAAACTTTAAAATAACTTTTCAATAAAAATGAATCTCTTTTCAAAATAAATGAAATTTTAAATAAAGATTACTAATAATCCTTATAAAACAATTTGTTTAGATACGTAGGTACTAATATCTTTATTGTGACAGTGTCATCTTAAAAATGTATTATGATCGATACAGTTGCCTATAGGAGACAGAAAAAAGCAGGTAGTAATGTTTGTTATGGTTGAAACAGTGGAAACAGTGTGATAAATGTAAACAAATGAATGCCAACACAAACAGCCGCTGAGCGGTCCAAGGAGCGGGCAGTCGATCGCGCCGCAAAAAAAAGCGCATCCTATTATCGACTACAACAAAAGGACTTGTGCAGTGATACCTAAGTACACATCTCGATTCATCGTCTCGACTCGATCCGCCGAACCGATCCTATTGGCGCGCCCCACTGTCGCCGCGCGGGAAAGGGACCACAAGCGCGGAACGAGTGAGGAGCGATAAAGAGGGAGACGGTCATCTTAGCTACCGAGTGGCGTCCCACTGGGCGGGGCCGCGCCAAGGAGTGAGCCTCAGATGCGCGTAGTGTTGGTGGGGCTTCGTCCGAAGGATCGCACTGCAGTCGTGTGTCGCGACAAGCACGCGCGCCCGCCGCCACGCCGCGCTCCGCGAACACCGTCACCTTACGTAATAATTACTAATCGGATCGAAACCATTCATCCGATAATCGATTGTGATTGTAAACTGTCAATAATCGTACACTTATTTTTTTTATTTATTTACATTTTTTTTCTTCGTCGAGTCGGTCGTTTGTGAACTTGAGTTTTGTGTACATTGTGTCATGTTTTTGTTTTGTTTTCGCTCAGACTTGAAAGATTATATTTGGGCGTAGCTGACTGTGAACCATTTTTATTATTTAGTAACATTATTGTTACAAGTGCGTGTGTTACTGAAAAACTATTATGAAGAAAAACAGTTGTTGTGAAATATTTTGACTTAGTGTTATGTGGACGTACATTGAAAATATTGTGATTTCACAAGTCTCGTCTGAGAACACACGTAAGTTTTTAAACTCAGTGTTTTACGCTTGTGATGAGATTACAGGGAAAGTGTGAATTTAGTGACATAGGTCGTTCATCGAGAATTCAAAGTGACTTACACAAACAGAATCTTATTAGAAAATTGAGTTGACTGGATTTTTTTTGTTATTCCTACAATGTTTTAGGCCAAATAGAAACCAAGTTTTTATAAGAACCAGTTATTTATTTATTTTTTTTAAGTTCAAATTTTTCACAATTACCATCTCTGCAAAATATTAGGGTACTTCCAAATTAATTTTGTGAAGTCTAATAACAGTTTTAACATTGCAAATCAAACACAACTAATAAATTAAAAACTGTTCGCTCTTAGATAAAGCAATTAATAAGTGAAAGAAAAGTATTGCTTCATTACACGTAAGAATGTTTTATCATTAAAAAATAAAAAGTTAGTAATAGTGATGTGCTTAGTGCATGTGATCGATAAATCTTATTGTGATCAATTGCGATCGAAAGTTTAATTGTGGGGAACGCGTCGCGGCGGAGTCTTGCCGACGAACGTTCTGTATTTTTTCTTTCACGAACTCGGACGGTAATTGGCGTTATCACCTTACTTTTGTATATTCCAATTTAAATTCAAGGCGCTGAAAAAAATAATAATTTACATATTTATTTAATATAAAATAATGCAAAAGATTAAATGTTATGTCCCAAGTTTTTTAATAACTGTTTTGGTGAAGTTAAGCACAGTTAGTTTATTAATAAATCTATGAGATTATAGTAATTATAGATATAAGTAGATATATTTAGTATAATTAAAATTATAAAGTTGATTAAATTCAAATATGTAAGTGTTCTCACAGTAAGTTATATAAAATAATGTTATGTTATAAATTTTAATTCGAGAATAAATAATGTAGTTCTTTTAACAAAATTGAATATTAAAAGTAGAGTAACCAATTTCAATAAAGTGATAATCTCTAGATAAAATAGTCGCCTTAAATACATTTTAAAAGGAATGGTTCATTTAAAAAAATAATTTAGCTGAATAAATGAACTAAGTTTAAAACTAAAAATAATTTGGATATGTGATTTTTATTGGTACGTAAATAACGACTAAGGTAATTCAGTTCTCAATTTATTTATTTTTTCATTTGCTTTAAACGATTGTCTTAAATGAAATCTGTAATTATTCTCGTGCAGATGGCGTACTGAGGTCATTGCCCTCGTGGCTTAACTGTTGAATTAAACACCACTGTTTTCGTACTTACTTCAATTTATCAGAATACCAATATCGAATTATATTTTTATCAAAAAATAAATGTATCCATCAACATTATTTTTGATAGTTCGTTAAGAAATATTAGTAGGTATCCTTACACATTTACAAGTTAAATAAATTATAATTTATACAATGTACGCACATTTTGACCTTAAAATAGTGTTTTATTGATCGATAAAGACATCAAGTATCGATTACAAATAAAAAAATCGATATGTAAACAATCTCGGTAATTACTAATTGAAATGAATGTAGAATAATTATTCAAAAGCGTGTAGAAGTGTTTTCTAGTCATCACAGGTAATATAAGAATTCTAATTAGAATCGGTATAAAAACTAATCGATTCTATACAGTATCGATTAACAATGAACCGAATAATGAAACTACGTGCTAATGTGCATGTAAGACTTTCAACGAAATATGAAGTTTTTTTGCCGTGTGCGTTAAAAATAGGTATAGTTAATTATAATAAATGAAGAAATACGTTATGTCTAGGTACATTTTTTCTAATAAGAATTGTTATTCTGTGATAATCATATTTAAATTTTTCATAAATTTGAATTAAGAACAAATTAAAAATTTTAAGTTTGTTATTTTAATATTTTAGTTTATTATCTATTCTAGATCTAAAAATATGGTTTTTAGACAGACAAAAATCAAACAATTATCTTTTAGCACGCCATTTTTATTTGATTAAATAAATAAAATTAATAATTAAGACTTGTGCTCTTGGCGGCATTATAATTGTTTCTTGGGTTTGATTCCTGAGTTATTAGCAAAATTATTAAGCAGAATATCTTCAGATCAGCGCTACACCGCGCTCAAAAATCGTAACCGATCGATGTACGGTAGCGAATAAGATGATAATTATGACCTATGATGTTACTTTTATAATAAAATAAAAATAAATTAATAATATAAATATAAGATATGCAAATCTTACTAATAATAATTATAATAAATTGGAATACAATAATGTTTAAATCAACTAAGACGGTTGTGAGTCATCTAAGGGAAGTTAACTTGCTGAACTACATTATACTCGTAGGTGAAGGGCTAAAGGCAGTATAAGGTCGTAAGTTCATACCATACCCTTTTGAACTATTACAAAGGGCCACTCAAAGCGCAGGTATTTTAATAGTTTAGAACGAAAGGGTCGCGGAAATATTGAAAATTCTATATAAACATTGAAATAAAACTTTCCTTAGCGAATTTAATCCTATTAGAAGATTATAACACAAAAGTTTGTAAGAGTGGATAAATGGTTGTATAGTTGGATGAATATTTTTTTCATCACACTGAAATTCTAAAGAGTTATTTAGATTATTTGATGGCACTTAGTGGATCTTATTGCTATACAAATTGATAATACACTTGTTCTTTTCCACGATATTCCCCAAATTTAGGGGAATAAGTTTGTACTAGTGTAGGTACTTAATTTTACAACTACCCATATGAAATTTAATATAGTTAAATATCATAGTGTTCAGTAATAAAATCTTTATAACTATCAATGTTATAATTTTGAGAATGATACAAGACGAAACCGGTTACATTGAATAATAAATGTCGTGGAGAAGTACAAGTGTATTATCAATATGTATAGATTATCTGGGTTTAGTCTGAAATTGCATACCTAGGTATATTTTATCAATGGAATAGATGATTGTGGATCGGTTTCATATTACGATACCAAAGTTACGGGTAATAGTAGGTAACATTACATAGTTTTCTTGTAAACTTTTGAGTATATTATGTTATATCAGAATATATAAGTGTTTTTAGATAAAGAAATAGATGTCAGTATCTCAGTTCAAGGTAGGCTTGTAAGTACAAAGCATTACTCTGATTTTACACGTTTGCAATTTTTTACATGTTCTTTACAAGTTTATTTAGGGTAGATTATTTTCCTTTATTTTATATTCCTTTATTTATTACTACCGCGGTAGCCTAGTGGTATGGGTAATGGACTGCTGAGACGATGTCTCGGGTTCGATTCCAGGTTTTACCATGGCACACTCCAAGCTTCTCGAGGTCATGTGTGTATTTATCACAGGTTTATAAGTGCCCAGTTAATGGCAATAGGCTCGCCACCTATTACATTGGGACCTAAACATAAACTGGCGAAATGTGGGTGCTAGCACCTCTGCTTATTGTTTGAGCTAACCCGAATCCTTGCGTTCGATGCCCGTGTTATATTGGGTTAAACTTTTCGTAATCGGAATAAAAATACAATTTCAATCTATACAATCGTTTAAAATAAATCGTATAAAAGCCGCAGTAGCCTAGTGGTATGGGTAATGGACTGCTGAGACGAGGTCTCGAGTTCGATCCCAGGTTACCATGGCACACACCAATGACTTTTCGATGCTTTTCGAAGTTATGTGTATTTATCGCAGGTTTATAAGTGCCTCGGAGAGCACGTTAAGCCGTCGGTCCCGGTTGCCATACAAACATCTATGGCAGTCGTTACGGGTAGTTGGAGCCCTCAAAAGTCCAACCAGCCTAACTTGGAACTTCGATATCGCCATTGGTCATTAGACCATTGGTTGTGGAGGTCAGATGGCAGTCGCTTCACGGAAAATATCGAAGTTCAGCCGCATCACAGTTAGACTGGAAAGCCGACCCCAACTGAGTTGGGAAAAAGGTTCAGGGAATGATGATGACAATCGTTTAAAATTAATCGTAATCACTTAAGATAAACAAAACAATATCGTCATGTAACTCGACCCTTACGCCATCTATCGAGGGCCGAGTGAACCTTTAAAAATAAATAGTATAAATTGATGACTTCTATTCTGAATAATGATTGAAACTTTCATATATCCATCGTTAGTGGCTAAATACCGCTGACTCACAATATATTGTTTAAACGACAAAGTGCAGTTATATTTTGAATTAAGTTCACACTTGCCCTGTTGTTTCTTTGCATAATCATCATCATCGTAGCATTAATTCTGTTGCATCCAAAGTTTACACTTAGAAGCTCAGAGTTTACTTCTCTACTCTTTCTTCTTGTATAACTTACTATGGAATTTATGAGAGCGACTGCCATCTCACCTCTCCACCCCAGAGGTAAAGAAAGGTCAAAATGTCCTCCGTCAATATTAATTAGATTATATGTAAGTAGATACTTAGTTTGATCTACATAGCGTTTTATAACATATATTGTATATTTCTTATAACTATATTAAGTATGACTCCGTGGCTCAGCGGTAGTAAATAACTATTTGTATAAGGTACCGGGTTCAATTCCCGTAACGTAAAAATTTTTTTTTCCGTATTTGTTTTCTTTGTTCAGCGTCTAGAAAATGCCCAGTTGATGGCAGTTCTTTCACTATGATAAATAAGTGGATTCATAACCTGCAACCCGCTGTCCTATTCCTCAATGGTTTGGTTTCCTTGGTTATTGCGGGAGCGACTGCCATTTGACCCTTAATTCCAAGAAGATAGTCCTCAACCGTCAATCACCAGGTGCAAATGTTTACAGGTAAGTTTTATTTGGGCTCCAAATATCTCCATAGGGTTATGCTATCATCATAACTTCACGAGAAATAATTGCACTAACGAACAAAAGTTTATAAGAGAAGTTTAAAAAAATATAGTTCACCAAAAGGCACTTACAAAACGTCAATATCAATAATAAGTTAGTAAGTAAATGGACCAGTTCGAAACGCGGCCCCGGCCTAAGAAGACTCCGGCAAGAAACTCAGCGGGCTTTTCTTTTTTTTTATCTATTTACAAACATATACTTAGTCTAGATACAGCAATTTTATAGAGTCGACTCTATCAATAAATCTGTCAAAGCAAGTATAAAAATGATGATCTACATAATTAAATGACGATAGCATGTGGTGTGATCGTTTGAACATGTCTCTACAATGTGTTGCAGAGCTCAACTCACTCTATGAATACTTATAGAGTGCCTGTACACCATTCATTAAATACATTGTTTAACTATTAAGACTATGATAATTATTATTTATACCTCATTGGCTTTTGTAATGTTTGTAGAGCGACGGGTTCGATTCCCGTTCATTGCATTTTTTTTATATATTATCACGCCTATATTCCCGAAGGGGTAGGCAGAGGTGCTAGCACCCACATTTCGCCAGTTCATATTTAGCTCCCAATGTAATAGGTGGCGAGCCTATTGCCATTAACCGGGCACTTATAAACCTGCGATAAATACACACTTAACTTCAAAAAGCATCGAAAAGTCATTGGTGTGTGCCATGGTAAACCTGCGATCGAACCCGAGACCTCGTCTCAGCAGTCCATTACCCATACCACAAGGCTACCGCGGTCGTTATATATATTCGTCGTTATAAATATTTATACTAGACCAAAAAAAAGAAAAAACCGTTGAATTTCTTACTGGAGTCTTTACAGGCCGTAGGAGCGTTTCGAACCGGTGGTCCATTTCCTAAATTAACCTATAATATACTATGAATTGTGACGTTTTGTAAGTTCTCTTCAATAGTTTATACAGAATAAGTGATTTTTAACTTGCATTTTAATACTTACCTATTCATATATGTATTTATTAGTAAATTTTTTGACCATAACCATGAGTCGAATTTAGTCCAAATTCAGTTTCCGTTCTCCCATTGACTCTTAAACAGATTTCAAAAACACTTTACTTAACCCTGGAAGAAAACCTTGGATATAACAATGGCGTTATAACTGCAAGGTAATTCGCCCTTATAACTCTTGAATCTGAAGACAAACAAGACAGTAATTTTGCTGCCGAATATAGCTTTTAGCAGTACCTATAAGTAGCTTCGTGAAGCAGGCGTGGGACGCGCCAGCCTCTTGTGCTCCCATATCGTTCGATTTGTGACGTCAATATTAGTGTTAGGATACATACAGGGTGTTCACTTATTGACAATTTTTTTTCTGAAGCTGTTAACTTTAGTAAACGTAAGGTATACATACTATTGTCTTTTTAAATGACACTAAATCTATTTAATATGTACACTGTAAAATAATAATAATAATATATGTCTTTATTGTACACCAACACAACAGCAACAATGGTAAATACAATTGGCGGCCTTATCGCTCTGCGGCAATCTCTTACAGGCAACCATAGGAAATATATGTTGCAATTCCTTAAATTAACCATTTAATACTAGTTTTGATATAGATTCTATATGTTTAAAAATAATCACCAATTAAAAAATATATTTAAAACTTCAATTTTCATATAATGCTATAATCACAAGAATTTGTAGCAATAAAATTATCGAAACGAGCTCAAGATGAAATCGTTAAAATGGACGGATTGTAAACATTTCGGTCGAATTCTTGTAAATACGCAATCAAAAGCATTTATTATTACCTACATAGTTATACAGACACACAATTATTACACATTACGATATGCCAAACGAATATTTGTGTAAATATTTGTAAATATAGGCCTTATGGAGCTAGTATTTTTACACAATTCTGGATATACTTCAAAGAAGTCACTAAAATAATACGAAAAAAGAACGTTTTTACTACTTTTTGAATCAAATGTGTATAATTGAGCAATTTATGTACCTACTATGAAATATTATATAAATCTTTATATTCATATACTAAGTTGAACCATCCCTGTATTACATGGAAAACTTGCGCAAAAAACTTGTGCTACTGGGTTCAAAAATATAATTATAAATTGGCATTATTAATTAATCTGAGATATTAGTTAGTAACCACTCATTAAGTTGTTATTACCTACTTTCAGTAAATATATCACCGGAGAAATAACCATTTGCAGTTCTTCAAAACACTACCATACTAAGGTATTATTTACTTACTAAGGTAGCAAACAACTACAATTCCCACCTAATAGTAATAAATCACTTTATTTTTCAACCTATTTTTGAACCCAATTTATTTGATCACCCTGTACATAATACAACGTTCGATATTGTTTACATTAAGTTTATCTGCAGGACGCGGCCGGTAAGCTGAGCCGCAATGCGACTCTTGCGCAATGATCGATAAATACAAGTGATCTATAGATCTATATATCACAGGATGTCTGTGGGAAGTAAGATGAGAGCTAGATATTTTTTTTTATTGTTTTAGTGTTATTGTTAACTGTGAGAGTGTTGGGTCGGTTCTCGGGATGGGTAATAAATTTTATGAATGTAATAGTTAGACTTTCTTAGTTATTATTATTATTATCTACTTAAGTACCAATAAAGATAATGTAATAATACAAATTGAAATATGACACTGCACGGTGATAATTGTGTCCACTGAGCTAGAGGTTCAGGGTTCGGAGACTAGGAGAAGCAAAGTGTTTTTTTTTTCTATTAAAAAGTTTTCAATGTTAATAAGGGTTAGACACTTTCACCCAGTTGACAGCAAGAAGCTCAACTTCTAAACAATGGATCTATAAAGGCGTAGTTGATGAAATGTGGACGTTATTACATCTTTGAGGATATACTGACGTAATTATTATATTTTTAGTAAGTAGTAATGTAGAGTTACTCTATTGGAGATGTACAGTGGGCTTTAAAAGTTCCTAGACAATTTGAAACTAAAATTGTATGAAGTGATGCCACTACACAACTACTAGTCTTAAAAGTTACTGGATAATAGATCTACTTATTAATGTAATTAAGTTTAGGATACTAATTGCATGAGTTTACTTATTTTCTTATAAAGAAACAAGACATCGACAGTTAATTTTGTTAACGTTTTCTATGTTACTTTTGGTTTAATTAGACTTAGGCTGTTAAAAGATTATAGATTTTAAGGTGTCCAGGAACTTTTGAAGTCCCCTGTACATACCTTAAGTTTATTACACATGTATTATTTTTCTACACCTATTAAAAAGTAAATTACTTGGCTCGATTTTACAGTTTTTTTACATTGATCACATCACGTTTTTATATTGACGTGATCAAAATACTTACCTACTCAGTATTGAGTCTAGATTTATCTGAAAACAAATTTTGTATACACAATCTGTCAAACTTATTTTTTTTTTATTTTTTTTTTGCCACTTTGATGACAGCTTAGTTCACGGCCTACCTGATGGAAACTGGTCACCGTATCCTATAGACATTTGCAACACCAGTAGCTATACTCGCTCTGACGACCCCTTTTTTATCGTACGCAGAATCCACCTAAGTCGGTGGAGGTGATTATGTCGGAATCGAACCGACTCAAACGAGCTACTGACCCTTTTTTTATACCTAGTGCGAAAAATCCCCACGGATACCAGATACCAGAACCAGTTGGTGAGGTTATGTCGGACTCGAACCGACTAAACCGTCTTTGGGTCCTTAGGTGCCGGAGGTGAGATAGTAACAACTACTGACCCTATAGACGACTTATATGCCTCTTGAAAGAAAACACTACATAAATAAAGATAGCCGCGGTAGCCTAGTGGTATGGGTAATGGACTGCTGAGACGAGGTCCCGGGTTCGATCCCAGGTTTACCATGACACACACCAATGACTGTGATGTTTTTGGAAGTTTTGTGTGTATTTATCGCAGGTTTATAAGTGCCTGGTTAATGGCAATAGGCTCGGCACCTATTACATTGGGACCTAAATATAAACTGGCGAAATGTGGGTGCTAGCACCTTTGCCTACCCCTGCAAATAAAAAATAAAGATAGCATCCATTATAATAGTTTCATTCTAAAGTGTAATATTCACTGCAACAATATCTATGCAGTAGGCATATAATTATGGAGTCAATCGCAGCCTTGGTCCGTGCTGTGGATGTTTCGAGAAAGTTGTTGAGCAATTGTCGAACGGTCACAGTAATCAAACACCGATATATATTGCTATGTTCGACCCGCGGCTTCGTTTGTTTGTGTCGCGATATGCTACACCTTATGGTCCAAGTTATGGGCGGAGCGATTGACTAGCGGTATAGGAGCAAGCGTGTTTTGGGCTCTAGTTAAAATATTGATAAATTATTGTTTGTAAGTTGTATTTGTTGGCACTGAATTGTAGTTAGTGTTATTTGGATAGTAGTTCTATTCTACAGTTTCGTGTAGGTTATGTTAATGACTACATAATGGCTATTATGAATAAGAATTTTCAGGTTTGCAGTTAAAATAAGATAAATCATAAATGAATTCATAGATACCTTATACAAAGAAATATTGTATTACAATAATAAAAACTCAATTTTAGAATTTTCACTAAACTTCAAGTAATATCTATTAAGTATTAAAATATTCTCGAATACAATTACTTTTTGCACAGTAACAATATATTTAAAGCAAAAATAAGGAAAAAGTGCAGAGGTTTTAATATTATTCCAAACAAGACATATCTACCTAGCTTCTTAAATTATAGACTAATAAGCTTAATATACTACAAGGTACGCTACAAATAAACAATTAGAAGCATCTAGACTAAATTCTTGAAATCGCTTCGCCTATTAACTTCCACCATACTCGCCTCCGGATACTTGCATCCCGATCAATTTCGCACCTTACCCCATTAAGATAAAGTTCATTATACCTTGTTCAGACCGTGAGAAAATATGTCAATTCTTCACTCTTTGATAAGAAGGTGTCAATCAGCGCAATTGGAAACGGAAGACATTTTTACACATAAACAATTTAATTTTTTTCTTAAAGCAAACTGTTGATATTATTTTGTTATTGGTGTGTGTCAATGGTCGAACTATAATTCCGATAATCAGTTTGCTGGATAAGCATTTTGTTTGTTTAAATTATTGTTAAGTAGACTAAATATTGTGTTTAGCGTCATAGATGGTGACCCTTGTTCCTGAGACTTCGCCTTGAGCTTACCATCAGGGGTGAAATCAAATTGACGTGTCTTAAATAATAATAAAAAATATCGGGCATGGGATTCGGGATTAGCGGCAGAGACACTGGTGCTAGTACACCTCTAAAAAAATATGATAGTTACTTCCATAAAAGTCATAAGTATAAGAAAAATATAATTTGGTTTTAATGATCTAGAGGAAAGTGGATTAGAAGTAAGGTAATCTGAAGTCAAAAACTCTTGATGATGAGATTCATAGAGTACTTTGTTACCCGGGATTAGCTCTCAAAAGTAATCAGGAACAACGATAAAAATCTTATGAACCCGCTACCCGCTAGGTGTATTTTGGACCTAAGATGCAAGGGAAACGAGTCCCTGGCGCGAACGCATTGTTTTGATATAATCTTTGGTTGGTAAATTTGAGCTCGTCCAGCATAGCAACCCGTGCTATCCTCCAAATACAGCCTAAAAACTCTTGCTGCACGCTTAGAGCTTATTTTGCGTCCATAAATTGTGGCTATTAGGTATAAGCAAGAGTTGTGAACCTCTGACATCGCGGAAAACCTCGAAATTAAACCCTGTACTATACCGTCCGACTAGCGTGGAAACAGTATGCCACTCAGACTAAGACGATTCGTTTAATCTGTGGTAGGCCAAAGCCCAAAGAACAGCAGTGGATTGCGATAGACTAATTGATTGACTTAGCAAAGTATTAATAGAATTCAAATGTATATCTATCGGTATTTACAAAGTCAACTCAAAATATTAGTTCACTGAAGCTCCACTGACCAATTTTATAACCATAAACTTCAAAACATGTGGCGAAATCGGTGCCTTCGATGTTTGAATAAAAAAAAAGAAAAATCTATCTTCCTCTCGCTCTGACGTATAGCTCCATCTCTTACTAACAGCACATGTGTTTCCCGCCTGCGATCAATGGATATTGTGTTATTTTTTTAACTAATATCAACGGGTTATACTCCGAATTTATTGCTCATTGCTTTTAGAAGTTAGTATTTGTCGGTTAGATTTTAAATGCTACTTAAATCAGTATTGTATAACTTTGCTGACATGCCTTAGCCATCACGTCCGAGGTAATTCCTTTACCCGTTCTCCCACCAAAGAAGATAGGGACTAAGTCAAGTTAAATTGCAAGTCAATGCTTTTAAGAATTGAGGAGTTAGTAGCTTCCATAAAAGACCAAATAAACCAATAATATGAGATACAAAAGAATGAACTCTGTACTTCAAAATGCAAATTTTAAATAAGACTAAAATTATCTTTCGAATTTGGACACAGTCGGCCAGCAACAACTTTGTAACATGTTACATAGTTGATATTTAAACTATAATGGATACTTATGACATCTCACAATAGCACAACTGTCATACGACAATTAATAATCATGACATTTGTTATATGACAATGTTACGGGCGGTTGAAGCGAACTGTCATTTTAACTGTTCGCTTCTAGAAATAGCTAGTGTTGCGCACTGTACGCGAACTGCCAATGAAATCAATAGGTTAGAGGGATTGCCAGGTTTAAAATGTCAGGGCGGTAGTCAGAAGTGGGCCGGCATTTGGTCGATTATGAAGATAAATGAAGCGTGAGATATTATAACGATTTTAATGTCGCACGTACAGCTCTAGGTACTGCGAAGGAAGATAGATTTAGCAATATGTAATTAAAAGTCATAAGCTTTAGTTATAAGTATTCATATTTATATCAGGAGGCATATATCTAGAACCCAAAATGTACTCAAAATATATTATATATGCGTAGTATTAACTTTTGGGTGTCTTTTTTTAAGAGTATTATTATGATATTATGCCTTTTAAAGATATCATACCAGGACCTCGTTTCTATCACGAATTGGGTCCAAGATATATGCTCCTATGGACGCTGTATGCACTATATATATATAGGATCATGCCATCTCCAAGGCCCGTCCATAGACCATGGTGACCACTTTCCATCAGTTGAGCCATGTACTTGTCTGTCACCTAAGTGTTATAACAAAAAGATAAAAGTACACTTAAATACAATAATGATATCCTAGACTTCGCAAGCCTTAGTAAACTACAGAAACCGTTTACAATCAAACTCCTTTGCCATAAAAAAAAACTTAAAAAGAAAGTTGATGACGTCATAAAGAATCTACATTCATTCTGTACGTCATAAATATTGGGAAGGGTGACAATCAGTATGGGAGCTGGTATCAATAAACCGGGAGCGATTGACAGCCCGAAATACACTGTCCCACGCGAGGGTGTAATGACATAGTACCGGGATCACTGAGGTGACCAACATTCCGGTGACTGTGGGACAAATTCAGACAATTTTTCTACGACAGGCGAAACTTGGTTAAGCTTTTATTGAAAAATTGTTTGTAATCTGTTAACTTTTTTTATTGTCCAACAGGTGGGCCGTGTGCAAGTCTGCCACGTAAGTGATATAAAAATACTTATTTAGCAGATAGTAGGTTTTTATAAAAGAGCGTGTCACATATACCTAAGTTGTTTAGGTGGGCCGTGTGCTTGTCTTATTTAGCAGATAATTGTATTTTTTATAAAGAGCGTGTTAGCGTGACAACATGTTCTGAATGGTTCATCAGTTGATCAGTCTAACTTTATATTAAATAGGTATATAATTTATATAATACAATCTTTAATTAGCTTATCACAGTAGCCTCAGTAGCCTAAATAAAAAATATATACTGTCCACACGAAAAAAAAGCCGCAATATCTTCTTTAACCCGATTCATACAAAATCCACAGTTAAGCTCAGCGCAAATGCCAGCAATAAGTTGACAAAGCAAGCACAACATATTTTCATTACTACAAATGAATCTTTTTAGATCACTCAATATGGTCACCATACAAGTAGGGGAGCCAAAAACCAAAATGTCATATTACATATTCGGATGTCTTTTTTGTGATTCCGTCTCCTGTGAGAGGCTCAATGATCTGCTACCTGTGTCTAACATCCATTTGGAAGACATTAAAAAAGTTAAATAATTATCATCCATTTTGAAGACCCTCTTGTTGGAATTAATTTCTATTAGCTCGTCTCTATAACAAAAGTGAGTTAGTTTGTGTTATTGTACAAAAAGTATACAGATATAATAAAGAATGTTTAGTTTATATTCAGGTTTAACTTTAAATCTCCTTCAATGGTACCTTAAGGACAGTCCATGAGTCCATCAACGAAAAAAAATTCATCCACATTTTAATGAAATTTCAGGTATTAATATGTTATTTCTCAATAATAATATAGTAAACAACAATAATAGTAATATATTATTTTAAAATTTTATTTATTGAAAAAAAGTGATGATGAGTTTTTACTTTTTTTTATCGAGTGAAAAATCCCTACTGATTCGGGCAAAACCGATTCTTAGCTCTACCAAATCCAAAAAAGAAATAACTTAACTCGGTATCCGACACTGGACATATACTGACTGCACAATCATTATTTTTGCCATCGAAACAGTCAGTAAACTATCAATATTTTTTTTCCTACATTTAATAATTATTAAAACACACGAGTACCTCCTGTTTTAATCATAAATATCTCATTTTTACGGCCCTCTCCCCTCCCATTAAGTTTTTAAGTACACAATTATGTCATCTCGCACAACATTAAGTCCCAAATGAATTTTAAATTAACCAATAACTATTCCTGAATGTATATTTAGTTTAATAACTTCTAATATTTTTAACTATTCATAATATTATATGTAACTTATGTAACGACAGACATCTTCATAAGCCCTAGATCTTCGAGTGCAAGTCAACTTCACCTGCGAGCCTATACATCTGCTAATTGAGGAATAAAACAACAGAATTTTTCCTCTTAGGCGACCCAGGAATCAAATTCAAGACCTCACACATTGCACTACAACATCCATGACCAGTTAACATGTACAAAAACCCGCATGTGCAATTAAAAGTACTTTTTTCTACGCGGGGCAAGCCGATCGTAGATTAACTCCGATCGATCATAATCAAAGTTAGACATGAGAGTCACGGTAATGACTACGTGTAAATCGGAAATGTACAGCCAGCGAGAAATAGCTTCACATTGTATCTAATTAAAAAAAAAATATTGTTACAATTTTTTTTGCATCCATAAGTAATAACTTACAGGAGCAAAATGTGGGAGTGACATACAACATATCTTTATACAAAAACTAGGTGTGAGAAAGTGACAAGGTATATTTTGAACCGGTAAACATTTTTTTATAAACCTATCAAGTTGTAAAAAATAGCTGTCATAAATAGTGCATATTTAAATATAATTGATATTTTAAATTCGGAAATTATAAAATCTACAAACGATGCTATAGAAACAGAACTTGTCAATGAATATCAAATGAAAGAATTTCAAGTCCTCATCGTCGAATAAATCTTTAAGATTATTGAAAATTGCCTGAGTGGATATCCCTTTCATTATCAGTCACCCACTAGACTAATCTGCATCAATACATTGCCCAGCACTTTCAGGATACATTTCTTAACCTGCAAATGTTCGTATAATCTTCAATAATCTGCCAATAACACGCAGATGCTTAATTTAATTAATACAGTGTGCTGCCTTCGCGCTGCAAACATCCATAGGTCACGGTAACCACTTTCGGTCAGGTGGGCTGTCACCTTATTAAAAAATACACGATTGCACGAACTCTCATTACCCACTTATTTATTT
This sequence comes from Pelosia muscerda, assembly GCA_963691645.1. Classification (NCBI taxonomy): domain Eukaryota; kingdom Metazoa; phylum Arthropoda; class Insecta; order Lepidoptera; family Erebidae; genus Pelosia; species Pelosia muscerda. The sequence continues at coordinate 13,379,786 of OY829118.1, forward strand.
AATTTATAAACATACCAAATAATTATTAGCATGATTTTATCTATGCGTGTTAAGCGTCTGGTTCGTTATTAAGAATAAACATCGATGTATAGAACACCGATAACCTTTAGAAAGCAATACATATGATATATATTATTAAAAAAAATTCAACAATGACAAACACTTAACAGAAAAGAAATTGCCGATACACCTGCCGAAACGCACGCAACTCGATACAACTATTTATTCGATAATCGGGCATTTAATAATCAACATCACTATCGTGATAACAGTACGTTAGTGATGTCCTTTTATCGTGAGTGAAATTGAAAATGATCATTTTGTGGAATTGACATTTATTGGTTTTGATAACCGTTATTTGACAGTTAGTGTCGTTTAACCCACCAAATTGTTTTTTTTTTTCGGAGTAAATTGGAAGGTGACATTAAGAATATCTATCTACCATCAATATTGTAAGTAATTGCCTTATGTTTCTTTCCCAAATTACTTATTTTCATTAACCACGTGCAGGTTTAGAATGTAGAATAATCTCCCTGCTGTGGTTTTTCTAAGCGACTAAAATATGGAGTCTACAAGAAGGGTACCATAAAGTTATTACAGGGTCTTTAGAATAAACTAACTGAAAATCTGCTTGCTCTTCTCTTCGACTTAGATTGATCAGTGTGAGATTATTAGATCTTCAAGGTGGAAGCCAACCTTCTAACCAATACGTCCATCTATTAATTAATAGACGATGTTTTAATGCAGGCAAATCAAAATAAATAATTGGAGAGTGGACCTTGGACTCTCTAGAGCACGTTTTGGAAACGACCGGAACTAGTATTGTGACAGTGATGATGATATTCCTGTCAGACACCCTCACTTCAATCACTACTATACTTGTCATCTCCTGTTGTATTCTAACTCATATTTTCTAGCAATTAGATCAAATTTAATCTTTTCTGACAACATCCAGTCTGTTATCGTTAATAAACTATGGTACAAGCCATACTATGTGAAGAAATGTTATGCACTGAACTCAATAAAAAACCGAACAATCCTATCAAAGCAAATAGTCCACTAGCATCGATCGCTTTTCAACTTCATTCAATAAAACGACACTCGTTTTAAACCAATACGACAAAAGGGCACTTAGCACACGTCCAAAAACCGCTCCGCTTAAAAAGTGAAAACAAAACGCATCAATCAAAGAAGAGAAATGAAATAATCGAATTGTTGAACGAGCGTAGTTCAAAGAGCACAAACGAAGAACCGCAACAGATTTAAAAAGGTAAAATAAAATTGTGGAACATGACTAATATCTGGCGCAAAGTTCAGTGTCGATAACTGGAACAAAAGGAAACGGAAGGGGGAAGGCATTCAGAAATGGAACGGGAATTGATTTCTTTTTAAATTTTTGAAGTCATTGGCGGGATTGCTTTCCTATTTTTGAATTTAGAAGCTTGTATCTCACCAAGATATTTACAAAATATGAAGTACTTACGTTTGCAAAGTAAAATGAAAAAGTTGTTTATGTTAATGAAAGTGGTATTACAAGAATTATAACTACAAAGGGTTTATATTGGGGGAGGGAGGATTTGGCCCACCGCTCACCCGCGGTTCAACACTCCAACAATATATATTGGAATGTCAAACCACCCACTTCAAAGTAAGAAAACAAAATCTTACCAGAGAGTGATGTTTTACCATGCAGTATTCCGCTAATGCGAAGGACTTAAGCTTCGACACGTGTTTCGCCTCTACACGAGGCATCTTCAGGAGCGCAGGAGCGAATGAGCTAAGCGGCGAGTGTCTGGCGCTTTTATGTTATTTCGTCGCTACCCCCACCGTTCGATGAAACATCAGATGTTGTGTGTTGCCGGTATGAAAATAATTTTAGTAAAGGGGACGAATGAAACTGCGTCTGTTCATTCAGCAGTATATCGGTTGCATTGTTGCGATAAAAGTATTAAATTAACAGTGTTAGAAAATTTAGAAATAATAAAAAATAATACCGATATACTGCTGAATGAACAGACGCAGTTTCATTCGTCCCCTTTACTAAAATTATTTTCATACCGGCAACACACAACATCTGATGTTTCATCGAACGGTGGGGGTAGCGACGAAATAACATAAAAGCGCCAGACACTCGCCGCTTAGCTCATTCGCTCCTGCGCTCCTGAAGATGCCTCGTGTAGAGGCGAAACACGTGTCGAAGCTTAAGTCCTTCGCATTAGCGGAATACTGCATGGTAAAACATCACTCTCTGGTAAGATTTTGTTTTTCTTACTTTGAAGTGGGTGGTTTGACATTCCAATATATATTGTTGGAGTGTTGAACCGCGGGTGAGCGGTGGGCCAAATCCTCCCTCCCCCAATATAAACCCTTTGTAATGGATTTCCGCCAGGTAACGCCTGCATCTATATCGTAAATTATAACTACCTTTTTTCTCAATTGAATAATGTGAAAGGTAATCTACCAGAACTAATCCCGAGTTTCTTCGTCTAAGCCATTGCATGTGAATAAATAATTAGGTTAGAGAACTTAAAAAACGGCGAACTAAAAGGCATCGATTGAATGAGAACTAGCGAACTTTTCTGTCACGAAACAACGTTTTCGATGCACGATAGATTTTTACTGCTGTTCTGTATCGGCTTTGTTACCCGCCAAAAATTATTTACATCTCAAGCTTTCATATACACACAAAAATAAACTCAATTCATTCGTAATAAAGGCTACAAGGGTGGAAAAGGAGTTTATCGGTAATACGATTTCTTCGATGTATTTTAGAATTTGAGGGTATTTTTTATTTACTACAGTGATAAAAATGTTTGCGGCCGTGTTTTCGTTTGGATATATTGTTGAGTGTAGTCTTTGGATAGTCGTAAAATAGTTTTTAATGGTTTAGTAAATCATTATAATGATATAGGTAAGGTATACTCTGTGTAGTATGAAGGAAGAAAGTATTTTTGGAACGATTTTGATAATAGATATTAAAATAAACGGCAGTTAATTTATTTTATTTCTACTTAATGGGACTTTAATGGAGCTTTTATCTTGTCTTAAAACATAAATCGAGTATTTAAGATCTATAATGGTTCCTTAATTTTAAAAATCGAAACGAATGCAGTACAATTTCTAACCTCAAACTTCTATCAATTACGCGCCAATTTCGTCCACAAGTACCTACACGACACAAACCACTTAACAACACGACAAATTTACAATTCTAATTCACAGTTAATTTATATTATATTCTAAGGTATACATATTTTAGAATTTTGTCGAAAAATAAAGTTGTTAGAAGTCATTGTAGTAGGGGACCGAACGGGCGGGCGGCACGCGAGAGATCACTATCGATGACAAACTTACCGATATCTATTGAACAATCGATCGGACAATTAAAACAATCCTTATTTCTATACGAATTAGGTCTCTGAGAAAAAACTTACACATTCGAACTGAAAATGTAGTTCGAATGTAGTAGTTCGAATTTCAAATCACCCTCACCGTTACGATTTTTTTTTCTTGTTAAATTAATTCATATTGGCCCTTTTTTCAAATTGAATCATGGAATATTTTTGGTTTTAGATATTGACTATGTCCAAAATAACTCATAATTGCTTTTGTTGTGAAAAAATAAAAATGGTAAAATTAGACTATCTTCAGCAAATATCACCGTGACAGTGACTTATCCCTTTAATATTCAAATGTAACTAAGTATTATCTTTCGATGAATTAATTTTCAAAATTTAGTTTTTTACTGACAGTTTCCTACTCCATAACTTTTTTTAAAGTAACCCTTCTGACTTGTTGGTGGCACAAACTCAACAATACGTAGGGGGATTACTAATAACTAGCTTATCTGTACCATCTGACCTCCCCCGCTAATGAATATTAACTAATATGAATGTCAGTGTAAAATCTAGATTTGTATCGATGACTCATTTTATAATATTAAGGAAATCTATGACTTAACTTTAGTTGCTAGGTAAATGTTTTTTAACCTAGCTCTAAGGAGATTGACCCGAATTCCAATGAATCGGTACACAATCCAAATTAAAAAGTTTTTTGTTTAGATTTTATGCCATGGTAACTAGGGTTTTTATGACCAATCTTATTTTGTATTACACTTTTGCTTTATACCTCGAAATCACACCATAGTTCAAAAAATAAAATATACCACGATGCATTTTTTTGACTTGCCACCAAAACCTCATAAAAAAGTCAAAAGAAAAGATATTCCTTATTTAGGCACAAGTAACACTCATACGGCCTAGTTCGCGTCATATCGTTCCGCTTAGTCACTAATTAACATCAGCATTCGATTCGTAAAATCGACTAATCGATTCAAGGCGTGTGCCGTTCGTGCGGGTGTGTAATCCTGTTTGCATATCGGCCAGCACGAAACTCCCGCACTTATCATGTTTATTGATTGACACGCCAGTAACTCAACGTACCAACCCCACCGGCTAACTTTGCCGTACAATTCTTTAAATGCAAGCGAGAAAATAAAAAAAAAAAAAGTTGAAATTTAATTACCTAAATAATATACTTATAGCACAAATCACGTAAACAAAAAAAATGATAAACATATAAACCGGCACAAGAAAACAACATTTTATTAAAATTAACACAATAATACCATCTTAAATTGGAATCAATTTTATTATTCTTGTAACATATTAGTGTAACAATACTTGCCAGGTCTCAATATTTCCTTATAATATAAACTTCTTCGCTAGAGTTCGTGTCTTAGAGCCTACAAATTCACAGGTAGCAGGTTAACGGGCTATGTTTGGGTGGCGATAAGTTTTTTACATGTTTTATTGTACTATTTATTATAACATGAACTAAATAAAAGAAACAAACAACTTGTGAAAGAGGTTATTATATTTTCCCGCGAAAATAAAGAACACTTTGACGTTTGTCTTTGGTTGGTTATTTGAAGTTTAGGACTTATTGCTCTTTAGACTCTTTTGAGATTATATCTATGGTATTTCACTAGTTGAAGGTTACTTCTGAGACCATAACTGAGATTTATTTAGTAAGTACCTCGATAGGTCGTTAACTTAAGCGTCTGATTTTCGATATAAGCAAACCACCTTGAAAATAACATAAGCCTTTGTATTGTTACTAACGACTTCTGGTCATTGGCAGACATCCCATTTTTCATAATTTTCCTCCAATCTTTTATATTTCACAATCGCCAAGCGATTGTTCTTTTCGATTCACAAACCTGTCAATTTACTTTTTCGTAAGCTATCGCTTTGATCAAACTCGCAACCAAATTAGTTTCGACACGAAAACCGAGTGGCCGATTGTCTGCAGACAATAGAATCGATGTAAAACGTTCCCCTTTCAATCGCCTTTTTCTTTTTCAGGCTGAACAGCAACAATAAGAAAGAAAAAGTAAAAAGACACGCGACCAAAGAACTGTAGATTACAGTTGAAAACGTTTTCGAACGAAGAATCGACTAGTTCTACATTTTTTGAATGTAGAATGAGTTGTAATGCGCTTTTGTGGTTGAGTGCACGGCGGGATATGGTCAGTATGAGCCGGGCGTGAGACTCGGACGGATGCACCCCACGGGCGCGGCCAGCCTGCCCGCCGCACCAGAGGCGGAGGTGCAAGCTATGCACTCGATGGACTGGCTCTTCAAGAAAGAGAGAATATATCTACTCGCACAGTTCTGGCAACAGGTAAGAACATACCCAAGACGCTAATTAAGGCATTAATTATTTTTCATTCTTCTTAAAATAAATCTTACCACAGAAAGGAACCATTACATAATTTCATTACATTTCAAAACGCAATTATGTTAATTCACATAACCCTGTGGTCGCGGCACGGGGTCACTTATCCTTAAGTATTTGCAGCCGATAACAACACTGTAACAAAATCAATTAATAGTTCGGCATTAGCTACAATTAACCTGCCGCTCGCCGCCCGACCCCGATCGAGATTATTGCCACTATTGTTTCGTATGGTAATTGCAGTGATTTTACGACTCGTAGGTTACATTAGTATACCCTGTTGTCTTGTTCGACTTATTAACGGAAAGCTGTTGACTAGGTAAATAATTTATAGAATTATTTACATAACTAGTATAAGAACTGAGAATATAATGGCAGCAACAATGCTTAAGATGTTATCAAATTGTAAGTATATAAATATTTATATAAGTACGTGGTCATTTTATCCTTTGAATTCTAATAATTAAGCAAATTTTGGTAGGTATATTTGCTTGTGACTCAATTTGAAATTTGCGTTGAAATAGGTAAGTAATTTTGTAAAAATAAAAATATATTTCAGTAATTCGTACACTGATATGTATTTATTGATGATATTGATAAAAATGTATATTCAAAAATTATATCATAGAAACACTAAATATGTTGTTACAAATATAACGTCCGCAAAAAAAACTCCTCATATGCAAAGTTAGATCGAACCTCAGCCGCTGTACAATTATAGCAATAATAGTTAGTATCAAGTAATATACCTGTCTGATCCAATCTTTTGCAATACTTCATAGATCTGTATCGTCAATAGTAAGGCCACAGGATATTGCGGAGTAGGAAACTACTTATTGTTCACGCTGATGAGTCGAAAACGTATTATGTTAATGAATTAATAAACTGATAAATATTATACAATAATGGGTATATGTTAAACGACTTCGTAATTAAGTACCTATTATTAAAATTTAATTTGATAATATATAGTCATCGACGATTGCAGGGTTAATTCTTATTATTTGGGAATTATCTTATAGATTTTGTTTTTGTGATACTAATAGACAGAATAATGTTAGAGGAACAAAGTGTGCAAGTGAACAAGAACACAAAACATAGTCGTGAGAAAGTGACAGAGTATATGAACCGTGAAACGTTTTTTTAGAAACCAAGTTGATAACTTTGACAGAAATATATGTAGTATGTAGTATAGGTACTAAAAGTCACAATCACAAGTCACTACCACTGTCGTTTTAAAGTCGTTACGCAGTGATGAAGGAGTCTATAGGTCTATTTACGCTAATAATATTAGCCCTTACTCTCCCTCTCCTCCCCGTCGAAGTCAGCGCGGGTAGTTACGTCGGACTTGAACCGACCAAAACCGCACAACGGTCTTGGGCAATCAATTGCTGAGGGTAAGGCAGCCTCTGGCATATCCCTAACCCTGGACCCAGGACCAACAAAGGCTCTTTAGTGAATAAAAAAGCCTATGAGAAAAATAACTTACCTAAAGAAAGAACGAACCCGGTATTTAATCATACAATAACCACTCCTACACATCGCTGTGCAATTCCTCAAAATTAAGAATATACAAGAGGATATTATATCTAATGGCGTCTGATCTATGACACGGCACTGCAACGTCGAACCATTCAATAATGGCGCGTCATATTATCGTCTAATGTGTATAATATTGAATAATAACGTCTTGTATGTGACACACGTACGAATTACCATCTAATATGGCGGATTGTGCAGACGAACAGTGTGTTTAGTTAAATATTGTTAGGTGTGAACTGTGTGATAGTTTGTTTAGTTAATACAAAGATAAAAAAACATAAGTATTATTTTGGGGCATCTGGGAACGATTTAATTAATAATAATAATATTTAAGCTTAGTTTTTGAACTATTTCGTGGAGTGGGCTGGAATAATCAATTAAGTATTTCAGCGCATCTGATAGTATTATTGGAAATAAAAGTACATAAAATCGCAATATAAATATTGTTAAACGTATTGCAAAAAAGCTGCTTTATCAATATTACTTTGATGACCTACAGATCAACCTATAAATATCAGTGTCAATTGTACAATAGATCAGTATGAAAGAGGATAGAGAAAAAGGCATAGGAAAGAATACTTAATAGTACTACACTAGTACTACACTAGTAAGTACTTCAATTCAACCTCGTTTAAAAAAAAACTCTATTTCTACCTATCTACCATTTGAATATTGAAATATCGGAACTATCAAATTCCAAATACAAAATATTTAAACTTCCACTGACATGTTCTAAAATTAAATCCATAAAATTTTCACAATTGTAATACAGACTCCGAATTTAAATACAAGCATTTAAAGACATATTACTATTACGAACAATAGACTATGATATTAAAATGTATGATAAATAAATATTCATTCTTGTTCAGGGAACACTGCGAGCGGCTCCACCGATTCGTCCTAGAGATACCCAACACATTTGAATGCTAGCCCCCGATACAATTGTTAGTATTACTTGCAAGCCCTAACATTGATTAAAAGCATATTTACATACAAAATTTGCATACCTCGTGCCTCGAATTGCACTTATCGATTAGAACTTGCAAGGACGTTTTATTTTAATTTCGTAGTTAATTTTATTATGTTTCTCGACTAGTTTGCATATAAATATGCTGGTGTTCGCGTGTTTGTATAATATGTCACTGTATATTACGGGCATTTCAGTCGCTTATTATCATTAATATGGATTTGTAGAAAGTTAGTCTTTGTGCAACTTAATAACTCGTGTGCAAGAGGTCACTTTTTGTACACATTCATTCTTTGAGCCTTAGGCTTTCTAGTCTGAGTATAAAGCGACTAAACTTCGATATTTTCTCGGTCTAGTTTAACCTCCACAAGCAATAGTTGATCGGACATTAATTAGATTAAAATACAATGTGTGCCTAAATAAAATAATTATACTTACTGTTTTTTTTATTATACCTATAATAAAATAATTCCTTTAATGATTTTTAATGAATAAATAAACTTCTGTTTTAAAAACATTTATAGTAATCTTTACTAGAACCCGAATTTCAGTTACAGTGAATCATTAGGTACCTACTTACATAAAGAAAGACGTCACGCATGAGGTTATGTTAGAAAATTGAACAAATGTTGAAAAATATAAAAACATCTAAATAATAATAAGAGATAATCTATTATTACGCAGAAAAAATGCATTACTGAATTCTGAAAAATATTGTCAAAACGCTCACGCGTTATACTTACTTTACACGTAAACTCGCTTCTGCCTGTCCATGAGACCGCAGGTCAATACACCACTTCATACCCACAACATAAAACTAAAATGAAATCCAAATCAATTTCCCTCTAATATTATAGCAAAGTCTATCGTAAAATAATGAAAGTAAGTAGATTTATGATTAAACCTGTAATTAATATCGCCATCGTAAAATTTTCTTTCAATCACTTTTATAGTTCAATTCCTTGATGGGATGATACTTGTTTCATAAAACGAATAATTTATAATTTCATGCATTCATAAATAGAACGTATGATATTTTCTCATTATAGTGGCAATTTGGCGGAGCTATCATTTACAAAATTACAGAGTTATAAACTTTACACGACTTCTTGTCCCTTCTATTTATATTCATCACTAATCCGAGCCATGCAATCAAGTGTGGAGTCAATAAAATTTTCAATTGCTGTTCTCTATGGTCCAGAATACTAGCTAGTGTACAGCACGTCGTCATTTGAGGGTTATAAAAGATGTACGACCATTATCAAAACCAATAGCAATAAATTGTCGATGAGCCACCCAAGCAGCGGAAAGCCTCAGTGCTGCAGATGAGTGAACTGAAATATTTTAAATTTCGAATATAGCTTTGGCGGGCTTGCCAAATTTGACTTTTATGGTAGACTATAAATATTTGACATTCTACTATTTAAAATTATTAATTCTACCATTGAAAATTTTATATTTGATGTAGAAAATTTGTATTAAGTACGTTCACTTTCATGTATGTACATATAATTATATTTAAACTTTTCTCAAATAAGCACTACCAATTAGGCACTTGGTTTGAGCTGTTTTTTTAAATAGTATATTTCTCCAAGAGTATAAAAATATTGAAAACAAAAATTTTGCCAAATCTTTTTTTTTTAACTAAACCTTTGTGCTCACATTAGTCACATTACATTTTAACGAAGGTTATATTTCGAGGAGGTGGCAATAAAGTGCATGCGACCAGTAGGCCGCAATAGCTGAGCATTAATTTACTGTTATTATAATTGAATAAGGTTAAGGATTCATTCAACGTTCCGAGTATAAAATCTTCTGATAAAAGCATAATTATTTATAATATTTGATTGAAAATTAACATTCATTTTATTTGTTACTTATCATGGATTTGTGAGTCGATAAAATGAACATCATTCGAACGCCAATCGTTGTTGTATTTAATGCTTTTGCCATATTGATTATACGGTCTTTTGCCCTCCCCATACTCCACTTCCTTTGAGAAGAAAGCATATACCATTGCATGTAGGTGAAATTGCCGTGTACCTGGAAGATACAATATTATTTTCAGGAATCTTACAAATTAATTAAGAAGGCATACATCATTATGTAAACAGTGGTAAACTGATATAGAGCAATACGACTTATCGACTTCCAGAATAGTTTTAAATTCAAGATTTAAACTTCGAATATCGCATCCCGAACGTTAATTAGTGCTGGCCAAGAACGTCACCGCAAACATTCGGATTTCGACGCCGTAATTAATCGACTCGATTCATCGGCCGATCGTATCGGTTTGGATCGTAAAAAGAGCATTTCCCTACGACTTCCAAGTGGAATGCAATTGGTTCCCACAACCTTGATGCCCCGAAGAATGTGTCCTGTGTCCCGCTTAGAGCAAAAAATCGCGCGCTTTCCCATGCCTACGTCAGTTCTGGGTTGAATAGTGACGCCAGCAAGGACGTAGACATACTGAACTCTTAGTGCAGGTATATTTTAAGATACTTTTGTATATTTATCTGACAACCAATTATCATACAAAAACAAAACACGCTAAGTCTCCAAAAGCGAGGAATTTTGCGGCGCGAATGTGGCTCAAACAAAACAGTAACCTGTATTTAAAAATCGATTGCAACCAAAAAATTGTCACTGACAAATGATTCGAACGCCTTGCGGTTGAAATTACGAATTCAAATCTTCGAATTTTTAACAAAAACTGCCATTAACCGCCGGTTGTTACCTTTTTTCGACTGTCGATGATTTTTGGGGCTAATCGTATTTTTTGCCGATTCGTTCAAGGCTAATCGATGTATCGAGCTCACTAATTCAATTTGTGCCCCTCCCTCTGTAGCTATTTGTAGGCGTGACCTATCGATCCTCTCTAGCTCGATCGTTACTTCAAACTAATCAACTTGAAGCAAATGCATTTGGACACTTTCCAATTTCAAATGTACTCAAAAGTTTTTTCAGATTTAAATAATTCTGGTTGCGTGAAATTGATCGTTTACTCCACAAAGTATCTACATATATAAGTACAACCTTATGACATCACATCTGGATAATTTAATAAAAATACAAAAAATAAAGAATCGATTGTGGTTGATGGCCGTCCGCACGAATCATCTGTGGAACATTCAAATCATCAAGCGCTGATGGTTTTTTAATGATATTTTTCACAATCGGCCCGATCATTGATGGTTATTAGGTATAGACGAATGCCTCGAGACATGAATGTTAAGTCTTCGACATAGTTAACACCGCCTTATAAGTTGTTGCTTACACCAATTTCGCCTTTATTACAAGTAGATAAAAGGCATTATTCTTTTCTGATGAACAGTTATTACTGGCATTTCCATGTGGTCTCGGGTACTTCAGTTGTGGTGGGAACGTCTCCAAAGGCCTGATGCGTCATACAAAATTATAAGAATTATAGAAAACTTAAAAAGTAAAAACATTTTTCTGTTACAATTGTCTAGGATCATAAGAATTGACAATTTATATCTGGTAAGAGATAGACAGACAGCGTGTTACGTAAGTCCCAAAAAGAGTCTAGTTCTCTTGCAAATGAAAAAAAATCAAAATCGTTGCAAAATCGATACTTTAACTATCGAGTAAGTTCTCAACAATAGCAAACACTAGTAGCATCCCGACGGGGCGCAGTGGAGTGCTCATTAACATAATCTTAACCGCTTTCAACTGGTTTCAACTAATTTCCCACTCGCCGCTCGCGTGTTTAGCCGAGTCTAGCGCGGGTGTTTGTAAATACTGGCATGAATGGAAGCCATCGACACGTTTCAATTGGGAATACACCTCTGTGCAGCGTAGAACACTAATATTGTGAATGCACATCACTATGGAATACATTATGAATGAGTGTTTAATAGTTTGTATGTTGATATCATATTATTATATTTTTTAAAGTGAATGTCAAACGATGTTAAATTAATTAGTAATCCAAATCATACTTTTCTTTTTTTATTGTCTTTGATAATAATGAACGTCAAATTCTGACTTTAAATTTCGAATGTTACCGACAACAATCGAAATCAACATTTATGGCACGTCAACTGCCCTCACCCCGCTTTATGGTAAACTTAAAGAAAAGTACCAGGAAAGAAGTGCACCATTACAAACACATACCTAACAGTGTAACAATGGTGGCGCTCAGCTTGACGGCCTCATCAGATGCTTTTTCAGGCCCGCTTAAAGGACCCGGGACTGTAGGAAGAAGGAAACACTCACCGAACCACTTGGTTCTTGATGGAATATAGTAGGTACTATAGTATGAACATATGATAAACTCAAGCCATAATAGTCATATTAAACTGCTAATCCATTATATAATCGGCATATATTAACTATTTCCGTTAATGGTCGTGTCAGTGCTAAGCACTACGTAATGGACGGCCTATTGAGCGATGTAATAGCCAAGTGTAGGACCTTGAACTACTTGCTACCTCTTTTGTATGTGGGATTTGAAAAATTAATATTTTTATGTACTATCTATGACTAATGAGTACTTAATAGATTTATGTGAGAAGCTTCGGAGGTTGCGGATGTATTGCCTTCAAACAACTGACGTATATCATTTTCGTTTACAATAATAATTTTAACAATATCATTAATAACAATAAGAACATAGAAATATGAATAGTCTATGGCTTTAAACTTTAATAACGTCATTACCACATTCAAACGTAAAACATTACAATTTAAATTTAGAATGTGTCTGCATTCCAAATTCAAAATAAACACGACACGAATCAAAGATTAATTTTGACGAATACATTCGAATGAAGAATTCTTAACGTGCGTTCAGTTATTATATTGATAATATTTAATAAGTCAGGATTAAGTAGCCAATAAATATCGTAATATCAGTGATTCTGTCAATATTTATTGATGTGCTAAAACCTTCAGCAATTTTATTTTTGTATTCATCAATACTTGTCAATGTTTATTGATGATAATGAGATCAGTCTATGTTCGATTCGCAAATACCTAATATTAGTGATAGGTATTTCATTAGAGAAAAAAATTATGTTTAATATTACCAAGGTATCGATATTAGTTATACCGATTAATCACAGTATCGATAAATGCATCGAGTAACGGTTATAAATAGCTGGTATAGGTGATTTGTGACACCATTACAGTAAGTGACAGGCTAGTGATGTCGCACAAACTTAAATCGTTAATTGGGTACTCTTTAACCCTAAAATAACCAATCGTAAACTTTTATGTAGAGTGCCTTAAGATATCGAGCGGTGATAAATATTAAACTAATGTCGGATAATTTAAAGGTTTTCATTAAAAATCGTATAAATGTTTAGCGATATATCACTATCGGTAACTACGGTTTGAGCTTCTAGAGTAATCTTTGATTCGATTAGATTAATAATAATAAATTTAATTAATAATCTGTCGCATTAGTACCTAATAAAGTAAATATTCTGTTGTAAAGATAGAAAAATAAATGACAGCTACAAAGGTTTTTTATTTAGGGCACGTCTATTTGACTTCACTTCGCCTGATGGTAACCTGAAGGCAAAGGCTCAGGAAAGAGGGTCACCATAACAAAGAAGTAGAGTGTTACAATGGTGACGCTCATCAGAGGCTTTTCAGATTTTTATATGAAAATATTTAGGTATAGATTAGGCGCAATCGTTGCGGAAAATCTAACGCAAACAATGGTCAATTTGGCCTAGGTTAAGTCTTAAGTTTGTCAATAGTTACTAAACAATTGGTTATGAAACTATAGAGAAAAGATTTCTCGAAATTTAGCTCAACATATTAAGTCATACCCACTAAACTAATTTTATAAATCACTTAACAGACGAAGCCAAAGGCAACAACTAACATTGTAAAGTTACTGAAAGTGGTTACGAAATAATATCGACAACATTGAAATAGAAGCAATAGGTTACGAAACACACTTGGTCAACAAAACTCCCCTGTGGACAGTTGCCAATACAGAACTGACAATAATCACTATTTATTCCAGGAAGAATATTGTTATTGGCTCACTATACAATCATTTTCTTTGATATTTATAGCGCTGACACTACGAGCTGGATTCCAAACTACCTAGTTATTGAATATTGGCGGACATGAAAGAGATTATCTTAGAATTAGGAAACTTATAGATAATCCTTGGCATGAAATATTGAGTATATTTTAATACCGTCTCATTTTGTAATAAAATAACTATTGCGTGGAGCTTTATTTACAGATTTATATTTTATTAACAGTCACCCCCAGGTCACACACATCCTTTACTGGGTAAAATGTAGCCTACTAGCTGACCCGCGCAACTTCCTCTGCGTCACCCCGTTTTAGCGACATTTTTCACTTCTGCTCCGCACTAGTTGGTTGTAGCATGATGTTATATACATATAAACCTTTCTCTTAAATCACTCTATCTATTACAATAAACCGCATCAAAATCCGTTGCCTAGTTTTAAAGATTTAAGCATACAAAGGGATATGGGGACAGGGAAAGCGACTTTGTTTTATACTATTTAGTTATGTCGTATTCTACGAGTCTTATTGTACCTCTTTTTCCTGTGCGGAAATCCCAACGGATACCTGTCCACCGATTTTTTTTATTATTACTATGTAAAAACAACCATTTGCACGAGTTATGTCTCAAAGGAAAAATTTCCAAAGCCTATGTACAATAATAAGAATGTCCAAGAATAACAATGTCCAACAATAAGAATGTCCAAGAATAACAATGTCCAACAATAAGAATTTTAAATAATAACAATGTCCAATTATTAAAAAAATTTCAACAATTGGAAAGCCCAGTCAATTAATTAATTAATTTTCTAGTCTATACTATGTATTTGTATCAAGTAGCGAGACTCTCGCGCATGCTCTGCAGACTGTATTCTATAAAGACGGCCATTGTTCGCAGTGATACGCATCGAACTTAGAACTGATCGCTACCACTGTGAGAAATGACTTCACAACACTATACCTGAGACAGACACTACTAACATATCTGTCTATCTTTATAACTAGAATTTCCAGACGGGATTTTAGTTTAACCAATTTTTCAATACCTACTGTTACAATCGCTTGTCTAATTATTATAATTTTCGCGCCTTCACAAATAACAGATAAACAAAAACTGATGCGATTAACCTCTCGTATGTGGAGGATCCCACTATGGGACTTTTTTAAAAGTTGCTTGTCTGTGGCGCGTCCTGTGGTGGGACTCGCCACTTGACCTACCAGATGTTCATTACGCGCCTTCTTTAACAAGCAAAGACAATTCTTACTCTTTCGCACGCGTTAAAAATCGTATAAGAATGAACGACATTTCACTCTGATATGCAACGTTACACGTCTGTAGTACAAATAAATTGAATTTTTTTATTTTAATCTGTGACCTGCTCAGTCATAGATTGCCGCGCATTACTTGCCAGTTCGTGCTATATTTTCTAAGTTTTGTGTGTGTTTCTGCATTAAAGACGATGGAACAGTAAGTAATATTTCAGGTTATTTACTAATATGGGCCTATTAATTACATTTTAAGTCAAAAACAAGCTTTGAAGCGATGGGTAAGTCATTTTACGAATTGGTAGATGGATTTTGCTTGGTCATATTAAGATTGAAACATTATCAAAACTGACACGAATATGTGTAATCAGATCACTAATATAATAAACTGCAATGTGATTATTACAAAATACGTATATTTACGTGATAAATGCATAAATTCCAACCTTAAAAATAATATAACAACAAAGTCCTGTTCTGGGACTCGCCATATATAGGTTTTAATTCACAAAATGGCTGCCAGTTCATAAAATATGGATAAGGCTTTAGAATTTCATATAAAAAATGAAATGATTTAGTTGTATTGATTGTTATCGATTTTATAGCTATTTATTAGTGACGTTGGTTTTATTTACATTATAATAAAATTTTGATGCGAAATTATAGTTTTAGTTCTATACACTGTGATTTTACAGTCGTTTCGTATCCATACTATTTAGCCTTCATGGAGCAAACATGTTAAATTTTCACTATGTTTAAGATCATGGTTTTTTATATTTTTCTTCCAAACATGTAGTTTTTTTCAATGGAATAAACGCCTAGTTTCATGTAAATCTTGAATAATTAATTATTATACCACTTTTATGCACATATTCTGCAAAATCTTAGTATAAATGAGACATTGTTTTTTGTACCACTTATGAGTCTCATATTTGATACATTATTGTTCAAGTTCTATAGAATGTAACAACATACCATTGTTTAAACTAGTTAGGCGATAAGCTTAAATTATTATTAACAAAACACTCCTTATCCCTGATGCCAATAATATACTGTAAACTAAAGTTTTAAGAGACCCACTTAGTGACATTTTGAAGAGGATTTTTTTTTCATCAAACTTTAAAAAAGGTGTGGTATACAAGAAATGTATTGGAACATAGTGACATTTGGTTTTTATTTTATTAAGTATGTAAGATTGTATATAAAGTATATAATATTATACCCAGCAAGCGTTTTATTTTATATTAATCAGAAAATAAAAGTTAAGTTTTGGGTAACCCATATTATTTCTCTTATAACGGTTACAAGGCAATTCTAAGTCAAGTGTAGTGTAAGGAATAAGAAAAAGAAATTTATTAAAATGATAATTCCAATAGGAATTACTCTAAATTCCAATTACAATAAGAGAAAATAATGTTTTTCTACTCCCATGTTTGCAAAAAATGTGCTAAAACCCCTGTCTGTTGAAAGTCCTGTAATGGGATCCACGGGTGGGGCTAAATGACATTTTGACACTCCACGGACGAAAGGTTAATAAAATTTAAGAGATTTATTTTTTATTCTGTGCAGCGGTTTTTTTTTTAATTTATAAAAGTGGCAGATTATAACAAAATGTTTATACATCATCTGTATTACATTATTAAGAATACTTGATTTAAAATCAACACTGTTGCAATGTGCTGTTACAGAAAATAAATACAAAACAAAATTAATAATACACTGTCTCAGAGAAACGGGGTCAGTGACAGTGCACTTGATTTGTTGATACCCCAGGACAGGCAAACCACGAGAATTACGTACAGCTATTGTTATAATTTAGTATGTATCAGATATTGCAGTTAAAATGGCTGTCGTATATCTGCAATGCTTATTATTACCCACGTATTTATACAATTACTTTATCTATATAATGTGAGGTTTGTGTCATTCGGGGATTTCCTGCACTTTTGTTTAGTGGAATTTCCAAAACAAAAGATTCAAATTCAATGATTTCTATGAGTATTAGACAAGCAGTTCAAAACAATAATTGTGAATTAATACAATACGAATTTTTTTTGTAGGTAAAAACTTATAACCCCTTTGACGTGTCGTAAATTTAAAAAAAACTAATAGCTGTATCTAGCAACAGAAATATAGTTATAACCTTGCGCAAGAGCAAGCAATAACTCGATAAAGTTTTATCGCAATGGTATTAACGGTAAGACAACGCATTGAGATGAACAAACAGGCATTGATTTTTATTATGTTAGATAATGGTGAAAAACCAAGTCAGCACACATTAAAAACAATTATAATAAAAATAAAAAACAAACGCATTTCATAATCTCTGCGCAATTTTTCACAGCACCATTGACGCCTCCCGGCAGCCGTTCGAAAATCGAAAACATTTCAAATTTAGAACACCCCGCCCGTGTTCGAACTCTTTCAAAATACGCACGGGAATCGAAAACAGCGATTAGTTTTAAATGTCGCCGTTCGAACTTTTAAAAATATGTCGTATTCTTAATTTTAAATATAAACCGGCGAACGCGTTCTATTTCGTCGCCACTTTACGATGTTTGTCAGTTTAATGATTTTCGTTACGAAACATTTCGAGATTGGTAATATTAAATTTATTTGCGCTTTTAATTTTTTTTTCTTTTTGTTTTTATGGGTGTGGGTGAGGGGTTATTTTTGTATATTCTGAGTTAGTGATGGGCTATGATCGTAACTAAGATGTTGTATCATTAAACTAACTCATTTTAATGATTGACTAACAAAATTTTATATGTTCTATAATTTAAAACGAAAGCTCTAGTGAATATTTCTTGAAGTAGAACTTTTAACGGGTTAATCTGACAAAATTTTTAGGATAATCATAAAGCCGATACAGGGAATTACGTCGTTTTATTAATAAAATTACGATTTCTGTAGAAACTTCGCAGCGTTTCGCGGTACGAATAACTTTTAGATAGAAGCCAACGTCTGAGACGTGTCTGTCTGTTAACTAGCAGTCATAAGTCATAAACGTTACTAAGCGTTTACTCAAGACTGTTCTAGAATCCCTTCAGGGCGATAAGCTGAAAGTGAAGCAGCTATTGAAATACAAAATTTAATTCACTGGGAAATCTATCCACGGTCAATTTAAACACTAAGTTGAATCTGATAATTTGAAACAACTTACAGAATTTAAAAAAAAATCTTTAACCAACAATAATATCATACCTACCTACAGTTCTTAAAGAGCCTGGTTGATAGCTAACCCCCAATCAATCAATACCCCCAATCTCGGAGTACTAAATTGTTACAGGTTAAGAAATATTATTAGTAGTAATAACTTACCTACCTACTTATACATTGACAGCACAACTATTTTACAATTTACAATTGTCATAAAAATATATTCAAAAGCTAACCAATAAAAAGCTCATTAATACTCTACCGATAAATAAAAAATATAACACGACTTTACATTTAATACATAAATAAATTATTTATAAAGTTATTAAATCGATGGCATATGTTTTATTACTCATGTCACACTATGTGAGTCTTACTGTGATTAGGAATACATTATAACTTTATTGATAAATAAAAATAATAACTGAAATATGATTCAATTCCGATAAAAACAATTATCGATTTTCCTTTGCTTATACTAATAAAAAGGAGAATAGATTGTTGTGACAATAGAGAAACAAAATGTTCTTTTTCTGATTAAATTCTTATTTTGAATTTTCAAACGCCGAAATGTAATTCGAATTCCACATGACGTCTGACTCACCACAGCCATTCATCTAGAAATACTCAGAATTTCAAAGAGAACGTTTCATTTCACTCATCTTTAATCGCGACAACAATGTCTCAGCGATAGTGTGAACACGTGTAACGCTATAAAAAAATAATCTCCAACATTCCGTAAAATGGAGCGGTGTTGTAACTGACTCTAAAATAAATTTAGTTTTTATGACATTAATTTCTCTTACAGAGTATTATTTGAAGAAAAATAATCTAAAAATACAGTACATTGTGTTTTGTTTCATTGACACTCACCCACTTGGCACGTGTTTTTGGGATAATGACGCTTTTACTTACGAAAATATTTGGGGTTTTCATTTTTTTACTTGATGTATTTATTTACTAATAAAACAATATTCATGTTTTTCTTGAAGCGTTCTGATAACAACACAAAGAATAAGATGCATTAACTTCATCATAGTGTGCTTATAATTATACGGTACCTTATAATTATAAGCACACTATGATGAAGTGGAGTAGTGGAGGACGTGGAGTATCCACCTTATTTACTTTACTTATAAGTAAATCTAGTATATTAAATTTCATTCAATGATACGACGTATTATACCACCTTTTAACGATTAGATAAGTTCTAAGAGTTATTAGTGTAAATAGTAAAGTAATAAACGTTTATCAATCTTATTAATGATTAATTAAAAATAAAATGATCTAATCTATTCCACAACCAATGAGACAGAAGTTATGTCTCGCGCCAAAGCCAATCTTTATTGCTTTCCTGAATGTGAAAATCATGTCAAATGACGTTACTCAGATACTTCGCTCAATATGAACAGGACATAGGCAATAATACGAAATGAAAACGTTAAAAGAAGTAAAAGAACATTCTAATTTTAAAATCGTAACGATATCCCCCTCGTGGTTCGATGGAGTTCGATTTTTGAATGCCGTTTCGTTCGGAAATAGCGCGCGACAGCTGAGAGACGACATCGGACTGTTTTTTATTACCTCCTTCGTGTTTATGAGCACTTTATGAGTTTTTATAGATTTTATTTTTCTAATCCAATGAAAGTCACACCGGGTTCGTGATCGGATACATTCTGAACGTTAGGAAATTTACGACGGGGACCTGTTCGCACGTTATTTATTGAAGAGTTTAACGAATGACACTTTTTCTGACTATCCAAACTCTAAACACAAACTTCAATCACTAATAAAAAAGTTTATGCTAGATAAGACATTCTATTATTAATTAATATACTAAACGTTATAGCCAATAAGTATAGTTTAATCTTCAAGACATCGTTGACCGCCCGTTCTACAAGTATAATAAGCTCTAAACTCTAATAATTACAGCGACATAATGACGCTCAATGTGCCTAACCAGTTGTTATAATGACATAAACTTGATTGTGCTCTGGTTTAAAATTAGTTCAAAATAAAATAGATTCCTTTGATTGGATCATTGAATAGCCGGATCGATAAAATAAGCAATATCCTTTAAATCAGGTCACTTATCGAATGAATCTATAATCGAAATTCGAATCTCATTCGGTATTCAAATTACCGATTGAGTTCGTACTCTATGCTCATTCAAAATTCGTAAAGAAATAAAACCTATTTAAAAGAAGCTTCTGTTTGAATTAAGAACGGAAATCAACCGTCGCGGTTGCTTGTTCCAAGTGTGAAAGGATCGATTCGACATTCAAAAAGGGGTTTTTTTTCCAGCCAGCTCTTATTGACATGTTGCGTGTTGTTTTGTTGAAAAAAGGCCATTGTCTTAAGGTCCGACATTTGCGTTCGAAACGCGCATAAATTATTTAGATTTCGACACGTATTGTGATGGATTTGTTCCTACCATTACTTGCAAATATTGTCAAAGAAAAAAATGTTTTTTATGTGGCCACATCATTTGCTGCCTACTATTACTGTCATAAGAATTATTATAGGTAATAAGTAATAGAGAATGCAATACAAGTGTTAAACTTATTCAATAACGGCTCTGCGAAATAGGTATTAGCCATTCTGTATCTTTTTATTCTCAACATACCTTTTGTTTAAATAAACCTAAAACTGTCTATCTCTCTTAAAAGTGTGTAACTTTGGTCTATAAAACCATAACCAAAAAAATGTTTTTTTGTATAACTCTATGGGTTCATTACACAGATTACACACAGAGGGATATATTTTTAACCTGTTGAATATAATTTTATTGTTTCCCGAGCACTTAATGAAGTGGAATTAGGTATTTCGGCTTCCATCGGCGAGCCATAAAATGGTACTAAAATGGTTTGGTATTGATCACAGCCAAGTAAACTATTTTATGTTATTTTTATTGTTATTTATAGTGAAATAAAATATTTTATTAATGTCATCGGTTCCCGAGGGCGGCAGACGATTAACGTGTTGATAATTAAAGGTTTGTTTGGATATGCGCAGGAGTCGATCAGGTAGGTCGGCGCTGGCGAGCTGTTGTCACCTGCCGATGGACAAGTAGAGTTATAAGATAGAGTTTATTCTAAAATAATGATATTATTAATAGGAATCGCCAATCTGGTTGTAAATGTTTATCTATGCCTATATCCGCGTACTGCGATTACTGAACGGTTTTCAGTGCAAATACTGAATACTGAAAGAGTAGCAGTAACTTCTAACCGCTCAAGTTCTGACTTCAGGCTTCTGAGTGTTCAGGGACAAAGTGACATTCTATTGGCGAAACCGCCAATTGTACATATGGTACATACTGGTATATAGGATCGATATAAATCTGTATGAGTATAAAAAATCCATTGATAGCAATGTAAAACGGCTCGCCTCGAAGCGATTTCATTCGTTCATTCAGTTTCTAAACGAAACTGAGAACAAAACTGTTTCATTTGGAAACTATACTTAGGATTTTATTTGTTGTATATACAGGCGGAGGCCGATAAATATAACAAATTAAGTTCTAATAACTACTACTATAGCTATAAAATTAACACAGCCATCAATGCACCAATATTAGACACACACACATACACCCACACACACGATAATAGAAAAAATTGTATCACATTATTATAAATTTATAATTCAATAGAAGTTTTATGTTAGCACTAAAATGAATGAAGAATCGTAAAGCGACTAATGTACTTTAGTTTGGATGGTAAGCATTTTATGTCACCCGCATGCTCTACTTCGTGATAATAATCCTTTATTATTAATAATACATTATTACCCCCTTTATACATGTATGCACACTACATCTATACGTACTCATTTGCATGCATTTTATAATTAAAAATAACTTTAGCAAGAACTTTCAATGTTTTATTAATATATTTATTTATATCTAACTAATCAACGACGAGACTAACCTTATAATATGCCATGAAAATAAATATCAAAGCATAATAAAATATTCTTTTATATTATTTGCAAGGCTTTTTTACCGTCTTCAATAATTGAGTCTAAGTCATTCAGTCGGATGTGTTAGACCTACTCTAAACGACACAAAATTTTATCAAATTTGATGCAGCTGTTTAAAAGTTTAGTGATATGCACACATTTAAGTTCTGAAGATATTTGCCACACTACCATGTATAAACTTTGACACTTTCATTGATCCAACATTCATTTGTTAATTGAACTATGGCAACACTATTTCGACAAAATGCTATAACTTGATGGGATTATTTCATGTGGCCTATTTTAAGACATCACATAACGCCAAAATTTTGTGTAAAACCAATTGATATTCATCTAATTTTGGACTATTTTCGTTGCAGGTAAATTAAGTTCCCGTATGAGAAAATACAGTGAGTACCTACAATTATATTATGTTTTCAGTTTAATATTAACATCAAACATTTTTGCGATATCATACAGACTAAAAGCACGTATTAATAGGAGTTTGTCAGATGTCGTATAAGGTCATCCATAAATATTAATAAATGTCAGACAGTAACTTTTGTTTTCTCACGGAAAGCATTGTCAATATTCTAGACATTGACATCCAATCCTCTCACACGAACAAACGACTTCAAAAAACGAACACATTTAACTTTAGAACTTCAATGAATTTTGAATTTGGAAACAAAAAGAACGCGGCTCCCTCGTCGTTGCGCAAATTAATAATTAATTTGTTGCCATCGGTTGTGGAGTAAGGACGTGCTTCTCATGTACGTTTTAGGGCACATAAAGATGTGTGTCTATTCTCCGAGACTGAAACAATAAAATTTGATACATTTTAAGCGACAGGTTTACAAAATAAAGCTGACAGAGAAAAATATAAAAGGAAATGAAAAAGAGGTTGTAGTGAAAAGTGCCTGTACCTAATAATAGAAAAATGATGAACAGGGTTGAAACCTTTAGAACAAATCACTTATGAGTAAGAGCTTCAATAGCCTAGATAGAGAATAGAGTGCTAATCACATCTCCACATGGGATAACTAGGAGAACAGAGTATCTGTGCTAGCAACCCAGAGATTAGTTTTTAGTACGATAGTGCAAGATTACCGTATCGTGCATCGTCAAAAGTATCGTCTAAATATCGATACAATATACGAAACAGTTTGAGTCAGTTTAATGTAATTGAGATGATAAGTTCTCCTTTCAATTTTGATATCGTATTTAGGAGAATTTCAGATATCCCATATTTATCTGAGTTGTAAGGCAATGGTTGCGGATTCAAGTCATATCTTGGACCCTCACTATTTCCGATCATAATCGATCTTAAGAAATACTAAATCTATATACCTACATTATTTTTATACAAGAAAATCGTTCCTTATTTGAATATACTATCAGTCAAACAATCTGTGATTCTGTTCACCCCTACGCTGTAGAGTTATAAAATTGATTAGCATTGACAGCCGAACATCACCCTCACGCACCGCCATAAATGTACCATGGCAACATTTTAGCACTTACAAGTTAAGGGGAACACGTTTCTGAACTGAAAATTGAGCTATTGGTAACTTTTTTTGAGACATTCGATTTTTAAATAACTTTTGATTTTATACGTCACTTGAGTGACCGTTGAGCGTGTGTTTAGGTAATATTAAGATGTAAGTACTGTTAAGTAGGAATTTAAAGGATAGAACACTTATAAAATCATCATCGTCGTATCTGAGGCCTTCACTTCGGAGTACGGGTTCCACACTTTCCAGTCTAACTACGACGTAGTTGAACTTCGACATCTAAGTATTGCAGTTCAAATGCACACATATTTTAATTACACACTAATGTTTATTTCTAATTTTTCGTGAACCAACTTTTACACATCTCTGGTAAAAACAGGCGTGATTGATATAACTATTACTAAGGTATTAATTCCGTAAACATTCTTAGCAGCTAATTCATATCTAAATAAAATATTTGTGTTTGGAACTTAACTTACTTTATATTTCATACAAAACGTGTTTCGAAACGTAAAACCCCATAGGGCATTGTTTTTACGTTTGTGCGTGAGTGGAAGTGCTATTTACTATTACAAAATTGTGAATTAAATTCTAGACATTTCGTGACAACGTTATGTAAATTTTAAAAGGTTGACGATAACTTTAAGTGTTTAAACTTAAAGATAAAGGTTAAAAATCGTAAAGATAACAGTGTATAAAATATTATAATGCAACTTAATTTATTGAATTGACCTACAATATTTCTTCCTACCCCTTCCTGTTTGGTATAAAATTTCCTCACTACTTACATTAAAAAGCAATCCGTTATTATCATGAATTATTATTTTTGGTACAACCATGCCATGATAAATTATATTTGATAACATTGCCGTTGAAAAAAAAAATAACTAAAAAACCAAAGACAAAATTTAAAAGTTTTCAAAAAAGTCTTTAAAGAAATATTTCATTTATGGCACAACCAAATTCGCACATCAATCTAATAGAACATTTGTAAAATAGAAACAGAAATCACGTTCGATATCTTGCTAACACGAAAAGTAACAAAGTGAAAGAAATAAAGGCAATCGAAGTTTAACCGCAGAGATTTCCGACATCTTTCAGGCTGTGTTTACAAGTTCAAAAGAAAACTCCGCTCCCCTCCGAGGGTCCGGGACACAGGTAAAGAGGTGCTTAAAGGTATTTTTTCGCAAACAGATCACGTTCGATGTCCTTAAGTGAGACATCTTTGTTTCCCGCCCCTTGCGATTTGACATTGCACAACTAAATTGACCTGCTTATTGATTCTCAAGTATAAAAAAGTTGAACTTTTTTTTAAGAATTCGATTTTTAAATTTTGTGTGGGGGTCTATTCTTGTATTAGAAGTTTACTATACAATAAATAAATATAATACAATAAATTATTCGACATAATCTAATCTCTTTTTTAATAGTAGTTTTTTTATTATGTAACATGCAATGCACCCATATAAAAGACAAATTAAAACAACTACACAAATGAAAAGATCTGATCTTTTTGTTGTGTTTTAAATTTAATTGAATTCAAATTTATTTAAGTTCACAGTAAGTTAGGTTTAGCTTCAGATCAAGTTATCAAACTACTGGTCGAATGACTTTTTTATACGCTATACTGCAGCTCATTTGCTAATAACAGCGTCTTCGTACACATAAAAGTCAAATGAATTTTTACATCTAGTTTCAAACACAAAAATATTAGCGACTTTGCTTTGTTAAGTTTCTGCGCACGCCGCAATGACGTGATCCCACCCCGACGCTGCACTCGGCGGACTCAATTGTACACCTATTATCCGATAATGCCGATCAATCCGCTTTGATTGAATAATCAATCGTTAGTCAATTGAACTCGATTTAGTACAGACCACTTTGTGCTCGAAGGTTAGTTGAGATGTGAGTGCCTCTGAGAGTCTCGAGAGTGCTCTGAATTGTAAACACTATGTCGTGCGAAGAAAAGACTAACTATCAAACGCCAGAGGCGTTTGGCTTTACTATAAAACCAGCATATATATACGTGACCTGGGTGTAATTTTTGATGCTGAAATGTCTTTCAGATCACATTATGAGCATATTTGCAGCAAAGCTAATCGGATGCTTGCATTTGTTCTGCGTAATGCCAAACCTTTCAAGTATGCCGAGTCCCTAATCACCTTGTATTGTGCCTTAGTGAGGAGTATTACTGAATACTGCGCTCCCGTTTGGGCTCCAATATATGCAGTACATATTAATAGGATTGAGGCAATTCAAAAACGCTTCGTAAGGGTTCTGTGTATAAAGTTTGGGCTGAGACGTAAAATACCCGAATATGAAGACAGGCTTAAAACCTTTGCGATCAAGAGTTTGGAGGAGAGGAGAAGGATGGGCGACCTGTGTACTCTGTACAGGATCGTGAATGGCTTGCTGGATTGCAATCTTGTCACCCACATAAACTTTAAGGTACCTACTCGGTCTGTGCGCATTCCGCAGCTATTTACTATCCCACTGTGCAGAAACAATGTTTCACAAAATAACCCGCTCTATAGAATGTGTAGTCAGTATAATAAGATTTGTACTAAAGTGGACATTTTCTGTGATAGCTTCAGTACTTTCAAAAAGCATATTTAGTGTGAGCTTATCGCAATATCTTTTATTGTAATCTTTTTGTATTTTTTTCTTTTTTAACTTAATTTTTGCCATCTTGGCGAAGCCGTATAATATTTGAAAGCTGTGTACAAATATCATTGGATATCAGGTTCAAAAAGTGTTTTCGAAAATTTTATTTTAGTACCTACTATGTAATCTGTTATCTGTTTTTGTACCTAATAAAATAAAATAAAATAAAATAAAAATAAAATATTGGTCATTGCCTGCTTGCTCACTTACTTAGCTACTATACTAATTCAAATTGGGAAATACAAATCATCTCATTTTATAGATATTAGAGCTATTAATATGCTCGCTTCGACGAACATATATTTATTATGAAATGGGCTTTTTGACAAATATTTATATGGTCCAGCTCATACAATTTACGATTATAAGACGATTATAATCTTTTAATTAAAACCATTTTTGGGTCATAATCGTCCAATATCCGATACGTAAAATCGATCTGAAGAATAGAGTCACCTACCAGTGGTTCTAAATTTTTACGACCAATAAAAACTTGACTTATTCGGGCCCGGCACTCGCCACGTAACTCCACTAAAGAATTCTACACATTAAAAATTCGATATTACGACCGAAAGTTCTAATTTACGATGGTTTAAAACTAAACGATAGGGTTTTTTCGACTAATATATAGATACACAACAAATTGATGATTTTTATTACCTATATACGATTTGATGAAAACACAGTCGTAAAAATTTACAGTATCGTTATGGACGTTGATTGCGGCACGTAATTCAGAACCAGATGATCATAAAATGACATTTTGTAATGTACTATACGGACAAAGAAGTGTTGTCTTCCCTTTTTACCTCGTAGATTTTTCGCGGTCAAGAAAGAGAGATGATTATAAGTCTTACCGTGTTACACACCACATTACTAAAGAAATTAGTAGAGATAAAAACGTTTAAACAGCTTAAAAGTAAGCGTACAAATGAAACCGGTTCCATATTTGAAAAAAGTGGGTTTTGCGTTGGAGATTCCTGGCAAGGACACGCGACTGTTGTGGAGTGCCGCCGAGCGGGCAATGCGCGCGATGCGCGGGCTTTTAATTGTCAAAATTGCACTCGTTTTGCTTTTGATGTCGCCGACAAGTCCGACAACAGCGGCCTTTTGCCTGCACTTATTGAACATGAAGATTCTTTCTACATAGGCTTTAAGAAAAATTGTAAATTATATCAATATTATCCAATTGTCGAAAGCCGGCCCCAACTGAGTTGGGAAAAGGTTCAGAGAATGATGATGATTATCCAAATGTCCTACCATTTTAAAATTCAGTACTTAGGCATTTTTTGTATTCTATTTCTATAGTGGTAAATAGTCCACCCGATAGTAGATAAGGTTTAGCTATCGCATGACTGTTTACCACCGATTTCCTCGCTGGGTGGTCACAACTGGCCGGAAGTTAAACTGTCATAATCTTCATAATTGAACCTCTGTCCACTAAATTTCACAGCTTGAGCCTATCAACTTCTACACATTAGCGATTTAATTACCATATATTGTGTTACAAATATTACTATAACTATTGACAGTTAATTTATTAAAACTTCAAGTGAGTTCTATGCTTAAATTAAGAATTTTCCGTAGATGACTCAGACGATACCAGACAGTCCTGTTGGTCGTAGGTTTTGAATATCCTTTCTGGTGTAAATTCGTAAAAAACACAACAAAACATCGCAAAATCCTGTCTTACTGATGCAATGTTGCGCGCATATAACTAGGTAGCAACATCTGTGTACGGTCGCAGTACGCACGCGGCGGTCGGCCCTGACCTCGAAGCGCATCCACAGGCGGGAACGGCTACGTCATCCACAGGGACATGATTTGAGTACTTATTGAAAATGTTTCTTATAATCACCTTTTTTGTATTCACTTGTGATAAAAAAAAAATAAAAGGCAAAATCAAATTAAGGACTCGTAGCTTAACCACAAAAGAGGTTTCCTAACATTCAACTAAGTATTAATAGAAACGAATGAAAGTTATTACTCTACTAAAGAATTAAGTAAAAATGAGTTCCATTCTAAAAACAATTTTACTACCTACTAATAAACCGGGTGCTACGTTTCCAATTTCATGTATACCTATACCTATAATTTTGACAGAATAGATGTTTATATCGCATTCGTTTAGATAACATAATTTTTGCGAAGGCCAAATTTAGCCTATCCAAGAGGGAAGAAAGCTCAAAATTAACTGTCAATCAATTTAGACGTCCGCAATTATAAAAAGGTTGATCTCAAAACATCCACGGGCCGCTTTTTGCGCGGATACCGATTATTCGACGTGACGTTCCCACAGTCGCTCCCGAGTCTCGAGCGATCGCCGGAATAGGCCCCGCGGTAGAATTAAGACGAATTCTTTTTACGAATTAGCGAATCACCTGTCTAATTACGCGCTACAAACCCAACTTTGAATTTGGAATCTGAACTTTTTTCACATTTGAAGGCCGTTAAAAATTTGAATTACGAATTCGATAAGGGAAAGTGGTGCAACCGCGGAAAAATAAAAACGGTGTAAGAAAACAAAGATTAACATAACAAAAGTGACGGAGTGGAGCGTTTGTTGTGAATTGACAATCTGACAAATTTACAACCGATCGTCGAGCAAAACACACAAAAGTGCCCTTTTCGAATGCAAATTTGTCAGAGGGATTCTTTTGCGAATTTTTTCTCCCCGGCGAGAAACTTCCGCCTATTTTCCCGCTCAACGCACATCCGGTAGGGGGCGCTGCTTCCGCTATTGGTGCTCGTTCGGAAATCGGATGAGTTTCACCGACAAAGATATGTCTATTCTCAACCCTCGCCCCATTGATTCCTTGTAAAGTGATCATATTTTCTATTTCATATTTTTATTGACTTTCAATGATTCTATTGTGACGCCTTTCGCTGTTATAAAAAGGAATAAATTTCTGTTTACTGACTACTTTAGTAAGGCAGATCGATGATTGAACTATTATAATGACTACCGATTGTATAGAGTGTACGATACGTAAATTGATTGAGTGAATGAACAAATAGTTACTAGTTTAATACTATCAATTCCAGCTCCTAAAAACCAACCTCAATTAAGCTAAACAGGTTAAAGATATCGCCAATAAATGAGCGACCGCTCTATGGTGTTCAACCACATAACGCGTTGATCCTTATCGGCCTGTCCCTATGGCTCCCGTAGTATACCTCGAATGGGTATCCGTAACCGCAGATCGACCGCCGATCGCCGGTTCTCATTGACTCATTTATAGTTCCCCAAGATATTATGGTTACTACCAATGTGAGATTAGATTTTATCTTAGTGGAATTGAAATCATAGATATATTATTTGGTCTCGTATTGGGATTCCCAGTCTGGAATAACAATACCACTTGGGTTATTGTTATAAGACTTTTCTTTCTAGGAATCACGAAAAACCTGCGCTCCTGATTGGTAGTGAGTTTCATATATTGGTCATTGGTCCACCCATAAAATTAATGGGTAAATGACACTACTTTCGGTTTCCATCACACCACAAATAGGGTTTTTAGCGTAAAACTAAATAACTATAAAATTCTAAAATAATAGTAGGCTGTACACAACAGTTAAATAGATTAAAAAAAACACTGTCAGATTTGGGGGTAGTGTAGCAATATAATATAAGTCAATATTCCAAAATTTCCGAAGTCAACGACCTTACCCAACTATTCAGAGTGTGAACATAAAACTCAATAGTATTAAATATCTTCGAGCTTCGCTAATGGCTCGTAATCGAAGAGTTTGAAAACAACA
The DNA here is from genome assembly GCA_963691645.1 of Pelosia muscerda. NCBI lineage: Eukaryota > Metazoa > Arthropoda > Insecta > Lepidoptera > Erebidae > Pelosia > Pelosia muscerda. The sequence continues at coordinate 13,410,383 of OY829118.1, forward strand.
GGTGTCGGGAATCAAACCTGACAGTTACGACTGCCATCTGCTGGACTATCGGGATTACTTCCAGTAGCTAAATATAAATTATATAATTTCTTTATTACAGTACGACTTTATTTACGTCTGTCGTGTAATGGCCTTATATCTTGATTATATAGTGACCTATATTTTTTTTATAAAATATAACGAGGTTATGTAAATAAAATGCCTAATAGATATGTAACTATATTTTTATGGTGCCTTTAATTAATATATGGGAATTCTGATTACTAAAGGACTGGTTAAATATTTGAGGATTATTTTAGTAAAATAAATAATAATTTATATTTATATTTATAAATAATAATATGTAACAAAACTGTGTTATTTAAAAAATGTCTAAGCTAAATTAGAATTGAGTTGCCAAGTTTGGAACCTGAGACCTCTTGATCGAAAAGACGACTACCTACTTAACAACTAAACAGACTCTACCCATGTGCCATAGAAAATCTTTTAGTAGATTCACTTCAGATACTTAACTCAATAAAATTGTTTCTACTCGAATTCATCAAAACTCTTATTTTTTTCTTCTAAGTAGTTATTCTATAAATAAACTAGTAGCCATAAGAAAATCGCGATTAAAACTTATAACAATACGACAAATTAACATACTAACAGACAAAAACATTTCAAAGTCCAATTAATACAAACATAACACCTTACAACCCAGACCCTTACATCTACAAGCCAAACTTTACTGTATGCCCAAAGAAATAAAGTTCAAATTTGACTGTAGAGTTTCGAAGACAAAGGGTGCTAGGGAAAAGGGTATATCTCAACAATAAAATACTTTTGGTGAGCCGCAACTCAATAAATACTTCATAGTATCGGTTTGAGGGCGACTTGACCGGATGTCCGGCCTTCGATCTTTTGCCCTCAGGGAGGGAGGGCTTACATGCTATGAATGTATTTTAGTTATTTGTAGGAATTATTGTTGTGAGTATAAGTAGGCCCTCTGTTTACGAATGTTAATATGGGTTTAATTTGAATTATCACGTTTTATTAGTTTAGGCACTTGATACAGATTTTTTGCGAACCAGCCTGTACCTAACTGTTGGAAATCGAATAATATTTTAGGATTAGGTTACTAACATTACAAAACGCTATTTTGAAGCTAAGCTAAGCATAGCTTATAACATGGATTCTAGAATGAGTACCTATTTCAATTCATTGAACTAGAATCGAAATCACCAAACGCGAATCTGGCACTTTAACCACTAGACTTACCACCGCTAATCAAAATATGCAATGACCTTCACTAATAATAAAATTAAGTATGTTATTTTTAAACAAAGACAATTTTAAAAATAAATATAATGTTATTTCAGTTTAAGCTACTAGCAACAGCATCAAGTTAATCTATTTCAAGGATAATAGGCACGCATATTACTTAATGATAAATTGTTATTCTAATGAGACAAAAACCAGACAAGGTTAATTCAGACCAAAAAAAACAGTACTCGCTTTACCAATTGTACCGATTATAAAAGATTACTAACTTATTATTAGTGTCCTAGGTGGTAAGCAGCGCCATCTAGTTTCAAACTGAGTATAGTTTTGTAAATTATACAGCCTAAATCAAATATAGATAGATTGCTAGATAATTCTTTATGTTACATCAAACAATATCAAAATAGCTTTACTTAAATAATAGACGAGTAAGCTTCCCTCGGCGAGAAAAGTCCGTTCGAATTCGACTTGTAACAGTTTGATCCACATATTTACCAGCATAACCTGACCCTTTGATATTTTTACTTTTGTATTTTTTTCATTACAAATAGTAAATTGTGTAGTAGCAAATCCTGAACACAAAAACATTGGTACAATTTGCAATTTTTATTTATTTTTTGTATGCATTTTTTGCCAGTGTAAATATCTTAATGGAATATTTTTTTCAATTTTTCTATAAATTTAATAGGGGTCATCTTAAGCTGGTTGACACCAAAGATGTTAGTGGATGGTCAAGAGGTGTTTTATCGGGATAATCCGGGATTAACATTGTATCCTGTCACGGGCCATCGCCTTAATGAGGGTCAATAGTTCCGGGTTCAAACTGTGGGTTACTTTAACTAACACCCTTATTGGCTTATTTGTTATTGTTTACTTTAATGGAATAATTCGAATTGTGAACAGGGACCTTACCATCACCTCTTAAAATTAATATTATTTCAATCTACTTTGTGATTGGAACTAGGACTGTTGTCATCCATCGATATTTCTGAACTTGTATCTTATAAGACAAGTAAGAAATACTGTTTGAATAGTTTTAATCATTTAACAGTATATCCTCAGAATCCTGACTTTGACGGTCCAAATCGCACTATAAGTAAGATTATAAATAATATTACTTTTAAAAGGTTATGGTAAGACTCTGGGACATTGATTGGGGATGGAATGAAATTTGCAACATATTACTGCTTAATGTTAAGTCGTAGGTTAGTAGTAGCAAAAGCGTGCCTCTACCACCAATCACGTTGTAATAAAAAAATGATTTGACCACAACTGATTACAGTGGCTACCGTAAAGTCTAAAATATCCAGTTTTAATATGGCTACTTAATCTAGTCATGAATATTAAGCCTCACATTATGATCATAATACTTAGCTACGCAATAACTAATAAAGGAGATTATATCATTACGATTTGATCGCCTTGACATCACCTGCTTAAGTACAAGCACACAAGCGAACAAAAAAGTCTAATCCCTGTGACGAATTCCAGCCATTGATCTCTTTCATCTATTGATCGATCGAGATCGAGATACAAAGACGAATACAAAACGAAAACTACACAAGTCCAAACTATACAACAATAAATTTCAAGCTTTATGCCTATAGCAGTAAACTTTAAATTGATATCTTCGTTTGGTAACACGTGCAATCTGTTTACAAAAGGTTAGCGGATATTGCTTATTAATGTTATGACTGAATCAGACTATTGCCAATAAAGATGATTGACTCGAATGAAGGTACGAGTTAGTTTGAAATGATTGTTATGTTATGATCTACCCACGTATATTGACTTACATAGTATTTACAATAGTTTTATACATTGAACAAACTTCATCAAACAAGCTTTGATTGAGGCCCGTCTCAATATGTCAACATTTAGTCTCTTTAACTCACTTTTGACAGCTGACATGTTGACATTTAAACTGCTATCTAAATTTTAATACCTGCTCACGGTTTTTACTCATTTCGATGTAATTGAACTCTAAAATTGGAGTTAGCTACCAGAACCTATATTTAAATTTATTATGGCAATAAAATATGACAAAATGGTGAAAAAAATGTTTTTAAGGAAAGGCAGGCACAAAATAGCTTGTTTAAATAAACAAAACTCCATTAATAACGATCTGACTAATTACCGACACCAGAAAACACCGGGATCATACGCATAATCATAACATAAATAAATCTCTATAAAAATCTAAAAAAACTCAACACGATTGAGACGCCACATGTATCATATTTATGTTTTGAAAAGTTATTTCTAGTTGAATCTAAATAATGTGTTAACGGGCTTACACAAATATCCATTCAAAACTAAGATAACATAATGAAAATTATATTATAAACATTTGACGTTTGATTATATTTATGTTGGTTTATTTTTTGGGTAAATTTTGATTTACTACTGTTTTGTATTGGGGCGAACCGTAGAGCTGGCAATGACAGTTCAGTGATTTAAATTTGGAATTACATATTTTGAATTTTTAGCTTGTTTTTTTGAGTTAAAAAATCAAATTAAGAATTGAATTGTCAGTCTTAAACTGTGTTCTTGAAGAAGTTTCCTTCACTGTTGGCAGCGCGAGTGTGATGCTTGTATTGCAAACGTCCATATGCCACGGTAACCACTTTCTATCAGGTTAGTCGTGTGCTTGTTTGCTGTCTAAGTGGTATAAAAATATGATTAAGAATTTAGGTTAGGTGCCTACGTACAAAAATTATTAGCATAATTTCTATTTCTACTTTATTAACTACGGTACTCTACTTAACTATATTAATAGTGGAAATGTAGAGAATACATATTAAAATATTTCTAATACACCTTAGAGGTTTTATTATTAATATATTTGGATATATCCAACTTAACCCTACAGCCAACGCCATCTATTTATAGGAATCGTAAATTATGACGAGCATTATGTCATTCAGGGGCAGGTTTCACTATATTTAGACTTACAGAGATTGGATTTTCGACAGTCCTTAGTACATCCTATTTAAGACAGCCATTGAAATCATTTTGACAACGCTAAGACACGCTTTAGTTAATTAAACAGTCATTCAAATTGTATAAACTTAATTAAATTAATGATGGCCGTGTCCTTCTTATCGCAATATAGATTTTTCTTATGTGCAATCTCAAATCATCTTGTTATCATATCAGTTACTAATACGCCATAACATACTGAGACACTTCATTTAAATAAAATGTAATACAAACAAGAATATTTCAATTACGCTAAGTACCAGGGTACCATAAACGGTTAGCATTTTAATACATTTTATTTGCCCATTATTGCTTGCTTGATAAGAAAGAATGCGCAGACAAAGAGCCGGTCCTCATCTCAGGACGACCTGCGCCGCCGAGAGGGACGCATGTATGGAAAAAACTTGGGACAGAAAGAGACGGGACCATCGCCGATAACACGTCAATACATTCCTTGCAGCACCCACACACGAGAAGCGTCCGTACAACTTGCACATAGAGTCGAATATCGCTTGTTTGATTTAATGGAAAACCGATACGACATCAATATGTTTTACTGCGTCATTCTGCAACCGAATACACATTTTACTTCGCTAGAATAAGGTTGAATTTAAGGTTATGATGGTTTTCTTAGAAGGCGTACTCGATATCTTGTAAGATAGTGAGGGCGTTCGGAACCGATCGAACGCCGATAAAATGTTATTGGAAAAACACCTCTATAGAAGCAGTGTGAAGGTTTCAGTCGTCGGGCGTTCCCTTGCTGAGACACGCCCCAGTCTTATATGGAAAAATGAGGAGTGACTTTTTTTTTATTTCCCCGATCGTGCCAGCTATATATCGAGATAAGACGTTATATTATTTTATTTCATTGTACTGATAATATTGTCTTTATCTTACTCTACTTTGATTTTTTACAGGTACGTTACGATGCTGTGTCTCTATCAGGTAAATATAGATAACCTAAATGTACAAAGACTGGCAATAAGCAAAGAAAATATTGCGACACCTTATTTTATACCTACTTTTACTTTTTGGCATTTACTAAACTACATACCTAGCAATAATGTCACATTTCGAATTGTAGTAGTTTTGTAAATCGAATTAGTAAGGCAAGGGTTTAATAATTATGCCAATTGCAAATCGTATGGCAAAAAAATGGTATTCAAAATAAAGTCAAATTCGGTATATACCGTTAATTCGTATTGAATTACACGCTAGTGTTCTAGAACAATTCCAATTTGAACAACAATTAGAACTCCTATAGGTGAACGAATCGAATGAGGCAGAACGCGATCCGACCTCAGTCACAATGCGATTTAAAAGCTATCGAAACAAATGAAGTGAAAGAGCTCGATTAACGATTTTGAAAAATAAATGCGTTCATTATTTGTTAGGACTTAAAACAATACACCATTCAGGCATTGGCCCGTTTGAATATGGAACGTGATGGACAGTTCCACAAGCGCGTTCCTTTTAACTGTTTATTTCGAGTGCGTTCAATTTTGCTACCTGTGCCTTTGCGCTGATGTCAAGGATTTCATTATTTTTTTTCATTGATTGACACGGATCGCCGGTAAAATGTCTATCATATGACGTTTTAAGTGATGCCGCAGCGGTACCGATTCGATTCTGGTTAATTCACCGTCTAAATTTGATTCGGATTTGTTTTATTTACTTTTTATAAGAACGAAATCAGTGAAACGGAATAGATTTGATAAGTTATATTTTCAAGTAATAGTCCGTGATCGCGTCTCTAAAAGGCGTGATGCTTTGTCTGTCTAAGTATCTGCCTACAAAAGCATATCAAAAAGCTATTGAGTAATTCATTGTTCTAAATTCCCAGTACACAACTGACATCTGTTGGAACGGTCGACATCGGAGCAAACAAAAAGCTATAATCAAAGGTGGCCGGTTTCTTGTCGGCAATCGCTATCGGCCCATTTGTCTGACTCGAGCGAGGCTACGATCCGATAGGCCGCAGCGCCACGAACAACAATTTAGACCCAACAGTGATTGATACAACCGATACATCACTAAACGCGTTTTTCTATGAAAAATTGCTATAATCGACTTAAAAACTCATTAGGCCGAAGACAAAGAAATCTTCCGACCGCCATTCGTCTAATTTGAGTTTCTCGATCGAAACGAATTTCAGTCGTGATTACCGTTCCCCTTTTTTGTGTTATTAAATGCCATCAAAGAATTTTAATACCATCGTCCTTAATATTTGATGTTTTAGTATCATTGTTTGATAATGCTCTCGTGTACGCTCGCTCTGGTATGTGTGCGTACTGTGTAGGTACGGAGGTGTGCATGTGCCGCACATGTCCTACGTCACCGGCGTCACATTCATTAGTGTTGACAGCACAGGAAATAGTAATAAAGCGTGTACGCCGCACAAAAATCATAAACAAGAATAAATAATTTAAATAAAGCATCCATATTTGAATGCGACTCGACAGAACTGGGTACAGAGGGGAGTCTTTCATAGTTAAAAAAAAATCGATCACAATGCGTACGATATTAAAAAAAAGTGTGTCGCCGTCACCATTCAAATTAAACGACAAGATAATTTTTGAATATGTATCGCGGTATATTTGAATAAGTGTTACATTAATATTCTTTTGTGATAATTTCGAATTCGGAACGCCCACACCCGGCCATTGTCTCGCAAGTTATTGGCTCATTAGGCAACGTGTCGCTTTGTCTCGAACGATTTGAATTTTTGATTTTCGAATCGAACGTAATTGATTTGTGACTCGTGCTCGAACAGCAAAATCTACAGAGTATCCCGATCACAGTATACAAACCTATTTAGATTAAGTTACCTACCTAATACATTTTAGTAACGCAGAATTAAGAGTGGTTATTGTCAGGATAATGATGCTCATTATTTCAATTTCAACGACAAAACATTATCTAAATAAAAAATCTCAAATTGTCAAATTGACAGTTACAACTTCCGTATTACGCGCGCGTTATCAGAAATCAAAACGCGATTCGAATGTACACAAAGGACTGAAATGATATATTTGAACAATAAGAAAGCGAGAGTCGCCCACGTGTGAGCAGCGGGACAGATGTGCTCACAAATTACGTATGCTAATGTATCTTGTAATCCTTCCGTCGGACCTCCCTGCGCCGCGTCACCTTGTCTCGCGGTATAATCGATCGATTATGAATGCGGGCAATGATTCTCGATTATAGTTTTGAGATGTCGCGTCACTCCAGACCTGACGCGCCTATAGTTTAAACTTGGAACACAAAACAGTTGTAAATCTTATTTGAATATCGTAGGGGCCATAAACAATGTGTTTTATTTCGTAAATCACAATGTAGATACCTCTATATCTATGGACATTTGCAGCTCTACCTATCGTTTATTAGGTGTTCGTTCGAATGGCTTTTGGCGGCAATGTAACGAAACCCCCAAATATGAAAAGGAGGAATAACTTCAAAAATGAACGAATCCGCGCGACATTACCGGTAATCATGTTTTATGAGTTTCCCCCAACGAAATAGACGTACAATATGCCGCCCCCATCGGTTGACACGTATACTTGTAAAAAGTTAAATTGCGTGATATTACGCTCACGTACTTATTATTGACATTCATCGCAATAAACGCTCAAATTATCAGTGTACCGAGCTGAAATAACATGTTTCTCTTTAACTGGAAACTGTACGGAGCGTGTAGGTACATACACCTACCGCATTTGCATAGAACGGCCTATTATAAGTCATTATCGTAAATTTCCGTTCAATATAATAACATGCGTTGTGTCGCGCAACAAAATTTTATCAATAGAAACGTTGCGATATTTCGTTTGAAATTAGAATCAGTACCGTTTCCGCTTCCGTTCGATATTTGAACTCGTGCTCGAATTAAGAACGTCGTTCTATATAAATGATAGCTGTCGATATAATTCAAATAGAGAATGCAACATTTCAAATTGAGAACCATTTAAGGAATTTAATTTTTTGAAACACCTGAACCATTCGGCATATTTCGTTCGTTCGGTAACAGATAGCAAGGGAAGAGGCAATAACCATTAAAAGCTTGCGGAGGGCCGTTCCGAAAGTTTTCTTTTCAATAACGCGTCTAATATTCAAATTAGAAGCACTAAGGCGAGGAATTCTCAGCGATATATCATCGAAGCTAATCAGATTTTTCCTTGCTCCGTACATTTCATAAAATGTTTCGGGGATTAAATAGGGTACGCAGAGACGAGGATAATTTAGTAGTTTTGTTGCAAGATTTTATGCTAAGTGTTATGGTGTTGTGAAATCGATCATTTTCCTCTTAACTAGCAGATTAGAACCATTTTACAATTTTAAGTAATATTTAATGGACAGTTTTGTTTAAAAAAAAATCCATGAAACTCTGTTGCAAAAGAAATCACTCAAAATTCTATATTCAAATTTAATCCCACAAGTAAGCCTCAAATCTATCACGAGTGATTTTAAATTTCGAACGTGTCTTTATTATCTCCCTGTGCCCCAGAGTATAGACACTTATTCAAGTATGGTGGCACACAAAATGTCAAATATCAAATGTGTCGGTTCATATAAAATTTACGAAGGAAGAGCAATATCTCGAAGGCAATTCCTCGATCTTGGCGAACTCTCAATACACTCGGGCGCCATAAAAAATAATTTAAATTGCTCTTACAGTGACTCGCTATCGCTTCGAACATTTGCATACTAAAATAATGCAAAAATCTATGCGCGGAACGCACTCATTGCGCGTTTCCAGAGTCTCACGACATTCAAATTACGTGACGTCGATTATAAGCACGGTATTTTGTACACTGTGAAGTGGATTATGCTTTGATAGTGAGTATTTACAGGTTCAAGTCTTATTGACGCCATACATAAATACTGTGTACTGTGAATTTATAAACATACCTACGCTATGTTTATATACATACCTAATTATCATACAGTTACAATAAAGGTCAGTGAACTGGTAACAATAGGTCTTAAACTTAGTACTTTTAACTACAAGTAATTTGGAGCTAATCACCAAACATGAGCGTCCATTAGCCCGGTCACTAGTAGCAAGACATTCATTAATTTATATGTACATGATGAAACTTTGAATAAGGTAGAGTAATGAATTAGAAAATTGACCATTTAAAATATCAATATTTTCTATTTATTCAACCACGATTTAAGATCTACCGAGAACCAACAGACAAGAAAAGTTCGGCCGATATTATCTGTAGATTGTGGAAACGTACGCAAACATTAGACGCGCGGGGCAAAGAAATTTTTATGTGTTATTTTTTTTCTTGTTTTGAAATATGTGCGCCGTTAGATTATTTATGGGCTCCATAGAGGTTATATTTCGGGAAGTAATGAGGTTTCGTTCGGAAAGGGCAATTTAAATGTGCGTAGATTGAGTCGTTAGGGGGCGCATCGGTCGCGTTCCCTACGCGTAAGTAACCCGCGCGATCACGCGTACCCGATCAAATTGTGGTCTTGAAAGAAACGCGGGAACTACAGATATTGTGTATCGTGGGTTTTATTAAAAAAAACCATACGCTGTGGTTCCTATTGCGACATCAAGCCTTAAATGATATTGAATTTGAAACTATCGCTCCTAAGTATGCTCCGTCAACCCTTTGGTTACCTGGGGCAAATTTTCTGTTAAAAAATGAACAGGTATTTTTATACTACTGGCAGACAAGCACATGGCCTGATGGAAGAATTTGAGTTATCCAACATAGGTCCATATAACTTAATTGACAGATCAATCCCCATAGGAAACAGTATAGCGATTTCAAGGTATCATTCTAACTGTTGATATTTTCGATTATAATTTATAAAAAAGAGTATTTGTTTCAAAATTAATTACCCTTAACTATTGCTATTGTAATGTTACTTAAATGGTTTTCCCTCTATTATTACCATAGATATCTAATATGATAATTTACTCATATATGATATTACAATAAAACATTTTTCCATGTGTTCATATTATAATTATGACCTTTAATTTTAAAGTTATTGTTCAAAGTCGCATAGAAACTGAAGAGTTCAAATAAAGAACGATATCAAACAATCATTACAGCGTGTTCGAAAATTGAATGCAAAGTATAATTACTATCCCGGTGGGCACTTGTGTCTCTGGAATCTTTTAGACCAATGAAATCGCAGAAAAATGTATCTGTGAGCAAAACGGCTCTGTGAGCAAAACGGCTCATTCCAAAGTCAAAGATACTCGCGAGACTCGGGTCTACGGTTACTTGCTACGGTAGCAAGTAAGCATAGTGATGTACTACATGACTGAAAAGCTCTTCAGAATCATAGTGATGTGTATGGATAAAATATACGTTGAATTCTTGCAGATTTGGTTGGTTTGTAATTATTATACATCGGCTAACACAGACACCGATTAATTGATAAACACCGAAAACAGAACATTCGAATGTTAACGTACGCCAAACGGAGCGTAATATAACATTTATGTGTTCAAATACAGTGGACACGGTAGATAAATTAAAAAATTCAGCAAGTGTACACCGCGACCGCTACGTTTCAAATCTGATAATGAGGGAGCGGTTATAAAAACTCTTTTATTCATAATTTTTATTTATATTAATTAAACATGGTGTTAAGTGTACCGTGACGGGGTCGACGCACGTTTTCGTTGCGGCCAATATCGTATCGGATTCGAAATACGAACGTCAGCTTCACTGCGCGTATAATAGTTTCAGCATTTAAATGGCTGTTCGAAATTTTAAATTCAGTTACTCTGGATTTAATTATACACTTATAAAGTTATGCTTGTTTTTATTTTTAAATTTTATGATGTGAGGTAAATTTGAACAATTCTGAATTCAAAATTTTGTTTTATTTAATAAATGTGTTTTGGAATTAAAGTGTATTTTATATAAAATACCTAATAACAATAAATGATTATAAATTAATTTATGATAATATTCATCTGTGATAATAATGTCGAGTTTTAATTAAAAATAATAGAATTATTTGCATTTAAATTACGTATTTGTCGTTAAAACATTACTTATTTCCTTAAATATTGAACTTTTTTTGTTGTGTTTTTATGTTCACTTAGCGAATAGTTGACTACCTATCCGCAGTCTAGTCTACAAAAATATTTCCTAAGCTAGGCGAACCGACTCTTCATTAAAATTCAAACAATATCTCTAATCTAAGTAGCATAACTTAAAATGTTTCTAATTGAACATCAATTCTAAGTAAAGTCAAACCGGTAAACAATCTAAATTGTTAACTACCAAGCAAAGAGGTCATTGCGGTACCCAAAAATAATAATTCGAACGAATTAATATGAATTATTGTTTACGGCACACAATTACTAAATTCAAATTGCACTAATCCAGCGCGCTCATTCATCGGACAAAACAATAATATTTTCTCATACAAAGTAGATCATCACTACAAAACATATCAACCTTACGAGTACAGTAATAAGAATGTAATTTCTTTGCTCGTTTTGGGTTTTAATAGTGATAATTAATTAAAAAAGATTATATATCCACTAAAACATTTCCAAATTCTTTCGAAGTCAACGGATCGTTGGACGTGAGACCAGCTTTTAATGCTATTGTTTAATTTTTATTATTTCGGACCGTTACCACGATATACTTTTACAATTATTATTTTTTTATTGATGGCCGTTAGCTGCTTAGTTCGGTTTTCGAATTTCTAATGAATTTTTTTAATTTGGAATTGTTTTCTTTTTTAGAATTCAATTAACGTCTAATGAGTATGTTTGTAAAAATTATTACTGTTTTAATTTTTGTTGCCTACTAATTATATTGAGAAGGTAACCAATTCGCTTATCTTATGTTTTATTCCTTTCGTCGTTGACTTACGACTTACTTTTTAAGTAAGTACTTACGTCTCTATAGGCTTATGAGAAATTCGACAGTCAGTATGTGTGAGTTTTTTATTTAAAATATTTCTTTACACTGAAGTTGTTGCTGTACGAAATTTAGCGAAATTTAAAATAGAGGCATTCTTTTGGGATAAATATTAGTTGGACAAATATTATCATTTATTCTTATGTATTAGGTACTCAAAAAGTTCTGACTTAGTGAAAAAGAAAACTCGAAAGCGAACCTTGAACTCCGAGGTCAGCGCTTTGGATACGACCGGGACTAATGCAAATACAATGATTACTAATTTGTTACGTACATATATCATTAATTAAACATACACTATTCATTTAATCTTCATATCCAATAATATCGTCCACAACTAGAACAGCGCTAATTAGTACGTCCTTCATTGAAACGCGGCAAAAGTTATTACAATTAGAGCGTTTGAATCATCGGCTAATTTGTTTTTAATTTTGCTTTTTTCGCAACGGAAATCACTAAATGTATATTTCCTGCGGTCATTTATTAAAAGTTGCTGAAATGCGGGACTTTATGCGTTAATCGCTAATAGTTATTGCTATAAACCATAAATATTTTTGTCTTTGCTTGCCAGTTTATAAAAAAATATTGTATAAGTGGGTACCATATCAATGCTAGTGTATTCAAAACTGTGCGAAGTCAATTTTGATAATTTAATGCCTAAATGACTCTTTTTATTTCAATTATCACCACATCCAATTACCTTAATTGCAACTCATAATTATTTCAAATTTACCCACGTCAACACAGCTGGCAGATAAGCATGTATTAAATATTTAAAAAATAATAATTTACTGAATAATGTTTGCACATAAATGTAATGGGAATTAAAATTTCAAAATATTCAAATGAGGAATTAACAAAATAAATTTGAGAAATTCGATCATCCGTAAAAATAATAAATCAAGATTGAACCCACGGTGATCGTCGATTCTCACAAAACCAGTTGAAGACATTCGGGGATTCTTAATATGCAAATAATTAACCGGAGCATCGCTCAACCCTTAACCCGCGACATGTAGGTCAATAAATAAAAAAATAAAATAAGAAATGTATTCAAGTAACCGGTTATGTCGATCTAACCCTACAATTGTTCTATGATTTACATCGATCGATCTGCATATGGTAATTCAAAATAATTATAACGGAGGTCGTAACTACTTAATATGTGAATAATAATTACCGTTTCCTTATTTTCCTTGAGTCACTTTCTCACGAATAGGGTTGATTGATCGAATACTCGTATTTTGTTGATCGGGGTGACCGTTTTATTTAAATTCGACCTGTTTTGGACAAAAAGGCTTATTACGCGTTATCAATGCCCGTTGACCCTAAATAATAAATGTGTGATTAATAAAAAATATTTTTTATTTTATCCATGAGTATTTTAATACTACTCGAAAGGTTAAAATCTTGGAAGATAAAATTATAAAACTTACAAAGCAAAGTTAACTTAGTAACTAATCCAAATGTTCAGTGAGCTAAAACTATTCATATTTTAGCCAAAAGCGTCATCATCAGGCACGTCTCGCATTAAAAAAAATACAACTAAAAAAGAAAGTTCTATAGAAGCAAACGAAATGTTTAGAATACAAATAACATTTTTCTCCACACTGATTATTGTGCAGGACATAAATCGTCAATACTGAATACTGAGATATTAATGCACACAAACGATCGCATCGCATTATAAAAAACCCATTTCCGAATTTCTTAAACGGAACAATGAACTAAATATCAATACTTCGAATGTGACACTGACATCTGGGTGCAAGGGTTAAAAAAGTCTTAACCCTAATCCTATCTCAGAGCGAACAAAGGCCCATCTCATATATTTAAACCTGTTTTACCGATTGATACCTCGATTCCGATATAAAATGTCGAACAACAATAGCGTAAGATGCATGCTCGCATCGATTTGCATACATCTTCTTTGAATATGCAAATTATTTGATACGATTTTTACAAGGAGCCGATAGTATGGGAACTAGCGATGTTCGGGTGTGTATGCAAATGAAGCGATAACGTGCCGAGATGGGCGCGTTTATCTAACTCGCTCAGTTAGTTGCTCGCGCGCTTCTCATCTGTAAACGTCACGCGCGAGAATACCGCTTATGTTTCGAGTTCGAAGTGTAAACTGAAAGCGATGTTTGAAAAAAGTTGAACTTGTAATCATTGTTCGATCAGAAATCAAATTTCGAATTTATTATTTTAAATTACGAACTTACGTAATTTCAAATTAAAATTGGAATTGATTTTTGCTATCGAACAATGATTACACGTTAATTTTAAATACTTTGAACATGAATTACTTATTTTAAAATTTCATTTTAGTTAAATGTTTAAGTTTTAAATGTGAATGAGAAATCAAATACTTAAAGTAGGTATAAATAAACCTAATTAAAAGTGTTTAATGACGTTTTTTATGAATAATCGTAATTGTGAAAGACTGAAGATAGTATTAATTGAAATTATGAAAATAAGGAACTATTATCATGAGGTAAGTTTTAATTAATTTGACTTAAATTTAACAATAAAATTAATAATTGACTTAACAAGACAGTGTCAAATCTTACCAGCAGGTTTTAGAGATATTGTTTCAGTTATAGTTACTATTAAACTTTTTTTTAACCGCTGTACTTCGTTTTCGAAATCAAACAACAAACATCCCAGGTCACTTGGGTACAAATCCGATCAGTAGTTAGCTACAACCCTGTTCAAAGTTACGAACTGGCGCTAATGAAAAGAGAATCTATAATGGAGGACATCAACTCACGGTACGAAGGAACAAGGATGTGGTATTTACCGAGAAGTTCTTTATTTGAATAATTTGAAATTTTTGACTCATCATAAACTTTAATGAAATTTCAATATTTGAAATTTGAAAAATAGAATTCCATCACATATTTTGATACATTAAATTATTGATTTTTTTCTTTAACGCTTTTAGAACTTAACCAGTATTTAAAAAAAAAATATCGCAGCAACAGTAATATCAATCCTTCATATAGATCTGTATCTATATAATATGCTTGCTTTATCAAAGTTTTCGGACATTTTTCTAGATGATGATGTCACTACTTGCTCAGTGTGATCTAGAATGTAGCATAATTGATGTATGTGTTTGTATACCTGCTGGATTGATGTGACGAGATAATCTTTGAGTAATTATTGTTCACATTGTTTCTTGATAAAGTTTATTGTTTATTTTATAATAAGGTTATACCCTGAAAGACTGATTAAGCAAACTTGATCATTGATTACTTTAAAATAAGGTTTCATTGCTTAGAATTATAAGTTAAGTAGGTACGATAAGTACTCATCAGTCGTTTGAATAGATTTACTTGTAGATATACTAAGCATCGCCATTGAATCTTGAAACAAGTGACAAGTTTATCAAAAATGTACTTTATTTGTAAAAAGTAATCGTTTTAATTACAAACACAGACGTATCAACATTTTAAAAATTACAAAGAATAAAGCAAAAGAAATAAAAAACTTATAGTCCGGTCATTTTAGACAATTGAAATAAAGAAAATTCCGACAGAGCCAAATTTTCGTAGAGACCTTAGGTTTACCACAAGGATTAAAGTGTCAAAAGTCCCCATCAATCCCATGTGAGCTTAGAGACTTATTCGGGGCCAAAGGTCAAAATTTTGGGTCTTTTGGATTTTTCTCGAAAACGGTAAGTTTTATCGAAAAAGTACCTTCGAGAAAGTTGTAGATCTTAAAATTCTCTATAAAAATGGTCCTTTTGATTTTTCTCTAAGACCCACTATTTACCAGATATTGCGCTTGTAAGAATCACGTTCTACATAATATGCACACATTTCCACACCACCTGTGAGGTAGTGTACTCGGTGCGTTTTTTTTTAACGTGGTATCCCCGGTAGACCTATTCCACGAACCTTTATGACGTTATTTTCAGGAACAATAATTATTTAATGGTATGAAGATTATTGATATGGGTTACTGAGTTTAACTGTCGTTCTAACTTTTTTTCATTACTTTAATCTGACTCATACTCTTCATATTCAACTTCAACAATCATGTTTTCTTTGATTTCTTCTTGTTATTCTTCTTCTCCTTCCTGTTGATAAACGGTTAGAAATTGTTCAAATAAAGAGGAATCAGTTGTCTCTTCATCAAAATCATATAAATCTTCCTCTCTTGTATTTAATTGGACATTTTAGCAAGAGACACCTTGGCAATTGGTACACGCTGTAGAACACTGCAACCCTACTTTTTTACAGCCACATTTGGCACTACAACCTTTCTTGCAATTGCAAAAAATAGTGTTAAGAATTTTTTCTGGAACAGGGGCAGTAAAGTTCGAATCGGTTTCAAAGTATTATTTATCAATTTCCAACCCCAGTCTTCAGGGTTCAGTTCATTGCCTTGCCATGTCTGAACTTGATAGAATACTCGAAACAAATGTTGAGTAGCAGATGCCGATGTTGGAGGAAGACAAGATAGCTGTACTTGCTTTTTGTTTCGTGTATTTTTTACTAATGTTAAATATCTGTACGTATCTATGCAATCAATTTTTTTTGAAGCTCTATAAACCGCAAGAAGAAACCGAATTCCTTTAGTAATTAGTATTTGAGGTGAAGAATTAATTTCTGTAAATACTTTTGCGCAGTCAATCAAAAAAAAATTGATTGCATAGATACGTACAGATATTTAACATTAGTAAAAAATACACGAAACAAAAAGCAAGTACAGCTATCTTGTCTTCCTCCAACATCGGCATCTGCTACTCAACATTTGTTTCGAGTATTCTATCAAGTTCAGACATGGCAAGGCAATGAACTGAACCCTGAAGACTGGGGTTGGAAATTGATAAATAATACTTTGGAACCGATTCGAACTTTACTGCCCCCTGTTCCAGAAAAACTTCTTAACACTATTTTTTGCAATTGCAAGAAAGGTTGTAGTGCCAAATGTGGCTGTAAAAAAGTAAGGTTGCAGTGTTCTCCAGCGTGTACCAATTGCCAAGGTGTCTCTCGCTAAAATGTTCAATTAAATACAAGAGAGGAAGATTTATGTGATTTTGATGAAGAGACAACTGATTCATCTTCATTTGAACAATTTCTAACCGTTTATCAACAGTAAGGAGAAGAAGAATAACAAGAAGAAATCGAAGAAAACATGATTGTTGAAGTTGAATATGAAGAGTATGAGTCAGATTAAAGTAATGAAAAAAAGTTAGAACGACAGTTAAACTCAGTAACCCATATCAATAATCTTCATACTATTAAATAATTATTGTTCCTGAAAATAACGTCATAAAGGTTCGTGGAATAGGTCTACCGGGGATACCACGTTAAAAAAAAACGCACCGAGTACACTACCTCACAGGTGGTGTGGAAATGTGTGCATATTATGTAGAACGTGATTCTTACAAGCGCAATATCTGGTAAATAGTGGGTCTTAGAGAAAAATCAAAAGGACCATTTTTATAGAGAATTTTAAGATCTACAACTTTCTCGCAGGTACTTTTTCGATAAAACTTACCGTTTTCGAGAAAAATCCAAAAGACCCAAAATTTTGACCTTTGGCCCCGAATAAGTCTCTAAGCTCACATGGGATTGATGGGGACTTTTGACACTTTAATCCTTGTGGTAAACCTAAGGTCTCTACGAAAATTTGGCTCTGTCGGAATTTTCTTTATTTGATCACTATTTTTATGTCTAAAATGACCGGACTATTAATAAAAAAACTAATAGATTAATTAAAAAAACAAATGAATGAATTAAAAAAAGCAAATGGCGGAATTAAATAACATATCCAGGTGTTAAAAAAATTCAAACTTAAATTTAGAATACCGCATCAAATGCAGTGTTTCACCTAGCACCGCGCATTCGTCCCCACATCTGGTAATTAAGAGGCGCAAATTAGCAACACGAACGAAAGACGAGTATTTTTCTTTTATCCATGCGGGTACGTGCCCTGAGGTTTCGTACACATGATGTTAATTCTAAACCAGCTTGTACGTGTCTTTTAGAAGAAAATAATAAATACCTTGTTTTATTAAGACTGCATTTAATGATACATACATAAACTCATATATGTATCATTGAATGCATTTAATGATATTCTTTATTTTAATTGGGATTAAAATGTACCTAAGCATTTAATTTGAGACTACCTGTGAAACATCTTGCTTAAATTTGTTATACCTACTGTTTAGTTACTGATTTTAAAATTAATTGTTTCAAATTAGTTACAGTAGACACTGATAGATTTCAACAGTTTTCAATTCAATTCAACAGTTTTTCTTAAAGTATTTCAATAATAATTTACAATAACATTTTCCAATGGTTGATTAGGTACATCATTAGGTACACAAAACAAACAATATTTTATGTAGTTCTTTTGTCGATAGAGAACACGATTTGCTGACGCTACAGCATTAAAATTGATCAACACATAACGACGTTATCCACATAATGCGACCCAGCTCAGCGGTCACTTCGACAGCGGCCAACCTTTCCCAAATTTCCCTCCCTCATTTCAACCCACTTTTTACGTCAATGTTTTTCTATAGAAACAGGAGAAGGGTCCGTATAAGTATAGGAATAAGTGAATGATGGGGGCTATCAAAACATCTCCCTTATCAGCCGGTCCAAGGGTCCAAGTTTTTAGGGAAAAGGATTAGGTAATACATGACGTGGAGGTTTAATCGTGTGATGTGGTGTTCGACAATTTGAAAGCGTGACGTGGCATTATGCTGAAAGAACTAAGAGGAACACACCCTGCAGTCGTATTAAGTATATAGGCCGTGTACCTTATCAGCTGCCAATAAAAGGGTAAATGTATTTGGTAAAATAGTTATACCATATTAATAATTATATTCTTTAAAACTGTTGAAAGACGTAAAACCTATTATTTAAGTTAAGATGTCATCTCATTATTTTACGAAAAAACAAATATACCAAAAAAGAGAATAAGAAAATGTAGCCAGCACAAAAAAGCTATTGACGTTATCATATTAAATATGGTATGCTATTAATTTTAACAAATCAACTGGTATCCACAACGAAATATTTATCTCGACTTATCTACCCTGAATAAACTTAATATTCACAAAATAAATTCACTAAATGAACATTAAGGTAATTTAAAAAATAACTGTATATTTACCGCAAAAAACATTGGCTGCCATTTTTATTTAGCTATGACGTCGCGATAGCCAAGATGTTACACGAACCAAGGTATAAAATATATACATCCAAAAATTATAACCTACAGCATTATTTACATATTATTTGATTTTTTTTTTACATTTATGACATCATATATGATGCTAATTCAAATTTAGAATTGTATGGTATGAATGAAACTTTGATTTTTTTTCCAATTCGATTATGTATGTTTATATAATATCCCACCTTTCGTTCACACAACTAATTATCTTGTATCACAAAATGCGGCAAACAAATCCATTTCCTGTCAAAAACTAATCCCAAATTTCTAACAGACCGGACAGTCGTTTCATAATTTTTCCACTCATATTAATTCCTTAATATCGACGCAGTAGGGTTGGCAGGGTGTAATAAGGGTGGCAGGGGGGCAGATAACGGGAGACATAAAGCGTAGGAGATCGCTAATTCATCATAAGTTAAAGGGTTTTTATGTACGGAACCTCTGCTTTGTAGGGTCCGCAAAAAGCCCGATGTCTGGCGATACAGTTTAAAAATTACCATCAAAGGATGGTATATTAATTAGCTTTTAGGAGGTGATCTCGTGAATAGATTTTTGTGCTGGGCTTTGAATATTAGCCGGCGTATCTAGATCAGTCTCAGTGATAAAAGAGCTAGGTTTCAAAGAAAATGTAAATTAATTTAAAATACAATCTCTGACACGGGATTTCAGACGTATATGAATAGGACTTAAATATCTTGAACTGATTGAAATGGACTTAAGGTTTTCGTACCTACTGAAGAGTCATATATTTGAACCTATTAGACCAAAAGATTCAGAGTCTTATGAAAGCAGCTATAGTCATTATCATCTTACCCTCTTACTCAATATTTACTTTAAAAATATAGACTATAAAGAAATATTTCACACCACTGCACTGGCTAGCACCTTGAATATATTATGCTATAAGGATAAATCCCATAACAACCCCATTACTCATACTGGGTGTACAAAACACGTAACAATATTACAGTATCTTCATAAAATACATTTAACTTCTAAACCATTTAAAAGTTTTCAAAGATCGACAGACGTCAACGGCAAATCCGTTCAGAAATTAATTGTATTCTGTTAAAACTTCACTTTTAATCTCATCGATCCCTTTCAGCCTGCGAGGGTGTAAACAAAATAATAATTCGATTATAATATATTGATTTAGTTATAGAACAATTATATTATTCATTGGAGATAGGACACCTTTTCAAAGGGGAGGAAAAAGATGACGTATTCAAACATTATCGTCATGTTCGAGTATTTCCTTTAAGTGTTTCAACTGAGTGATTCTAAAAATAAATCAAAGAACTATATTATTTAACTATTCATTCTTATTATATCTTTATTTTATTTTATACAGTCCTTAATAGACATTAAATAATTTGACAATAGTATATAATAAGTTTTTTAAATAGTTTAGTTTTGTAAATAGTTCCACCGTTTTCGTTATTATGAAAAGATTCTAATTCAATTGCAACTACATACCCCATTATAGCATAAACAAAGTCCAGGAACTGTTGGACACGCCTATTCTAGCTAGTAATTAAATACTTATCTTTAGCGCAAGACTTTGAGCAATGTAAGTTTCAAATTTACTTAGTGCATAAAGGAAACTATTTTTATACCTATTTATACATCTACATACTTTTAATGTACATCTTTGGTATCTATTACACATATCGTAAATACTTATAATGTTAATAAATATATCTGATTGTACTAAAAATATATTTTGGCAAAACTTTTGGTCGCTGAACCAAAAACGTCGAATCTGAACAATGTGTTCGTATTGAGTAATTAATTGATTAAAAAGGGTTCGTGCGTATTCGTTAGAAGTTTTTCTAAGCCCTCCGCCCTTCGGCCCTCATACGACGATTTTAAAACAGGGCCTAATTGATTTAACTAGAAGGGATGTACCATGAGTGTGTAACTTTGGCTGTTACTTGAATTTCGGCGCAACAGTAATGAGTGCTGTTTCGAATTTTGAAAGGGCAACATTGATTTAAAAAAGTACGTACCTATAATAATACTCCACAAATTGCAACATGGAATTTTAATTTGAAATTTGAATTCCAAACTTTTTATTTTCTTCTATTTTTAAAATTTGATTTGTTTTGCGTTTTTTGCGAACGAATTACGGTTATATATTTTATTTTCAGAATTTCTTCTATGCCAAATCTTTTGTAAAGCGAACTTAATTATTATGATAATACCGGTTAAATTCTTATTGGTGACCTAATAAACTATTTGGTACAGTGTACAGTTATAGCCTCAGAAGTCTATTTGACTTTAGTTCAATGCAAACATTTCTTTGCAAATGATGTGTATCTACATTTGATTAGGTCACCTTTATCGTATAGATCTGCTCCAGTTACTACACCAATCAGTGCCATCAAACATAAGTACAAAATAGATTAAAAACATAAATCAGATGAGGCACATCATTGATCTTGTACAAAAAGACAATCGGTTCGTACATCGGCACCGTTTAAATCGAGAATCAATTAGGGACAATAGTTTCGATGAGTTGGAACCGAACCGAGTGACGGATTGAGATCTATACGGTTGGTTGGGACTGCGAACTAAGTGTTAATTTAGAAGTCTGTCGTGGTCGTGCGTCATATAGCGTGCACTCTCGGATAGGTGGCTAATTAGTGGAGTCAACCTATTTTGATGTAGGTATAATTTAGGTATTTTATATGAGCGAACCATGATTCAAATAGGAATTCTATGATTAATAAAAAAATATTCTGGGACTTATTACAAAGCGGCATCTTAATTTTAACTATACACAGCTTGTAATATAGAATTTTGAAAGTTGGTAAACACACTAATTTTTTGGAAAATTACTTATAGAAACGCCTAGATTAATTTAAATAAATATTTGTACGGATTGAAATTGAAACATGCGAAATTGAATTAAGGTACAGCAGTAGTTGTGAAAATTATTAAAAACAGTTTGCCGTCTCTACATTCATATAATTCTCCTTGTAAATTAAAACCCTTACACAAAGTTTCTTATACACCCCTCTTTGAAGCAATCAAATAGCCTGTACTATTCTACTTATCAACATACATAATAACCAATTAACAGTAATTATAAATTAACGTAACGAGGGCCATAAAAGTCGCGAATTGCAAATATTACCGGAGCGACAGCGGGCTGGAGCATCTCACTCTTTTCAAAGTTACCCCGTGTTGAGGCAAGTTCCCCAGAGTTGGGGCAACTTTGAGCGAACTCTTCGCAAACTTCCAGTGAACTCGATGAGCTACAAATAGGCATCGGAATTAAGTTTCTGCCGGTTTTCTGTGTGCCTTTTAATTATTTCTTCACCCCCCAGGTGGGTGATTGGCCCCTTCCAGCCTGACTTCTTTATTGACTGATAGAAACTTACAAATTGTGATTACGTTTGTACAGATACTTTGATGCTCAGCAGTTATTCTTAAAATAAGTGTTTAAATTTACTTAATTTCTTGAATTTATTTTAACTTTGGGCTTGATCTATTTACGATATAAATATGGGCGTTACTTGTTGGAAATCCATTACAAGAAATTATATTGTATAATAAAATATATTTTCGAAAAGACTTTTTGAGACTTCTGTATAGGAAAAAAATTAAATCGTAGTTCATGCTAATGAAGTCAAATGTACATGGCTAGCTCAATATAAATGGCATCGTTTTAAAATAAACTCCTGCGCAGCTCAATGGATGCATCCTATTCGCGCTCCGTCAACGATCTATCGGCGCGTATGGATCATTACCTGGATTCTGATCTGTAGATCTGTGTTGTCAGATGTTATATAAATTATATTACAATGTTGCAAGCCGTATGTTTATACACGAACGACATCTAATAATCTTGAAAATAGATTTGACGTCCTACGCTAATGCATGTTAAAGTTTCTGTTTATTAAAAACATGTTTGTTACTACTTCACGCTGAAATAGCTGGACAAAGTTCAGTGGATTTTCATCAAAATAACATTTTCCCGGAAAATTGGAGCTTAATTAGTGTCTAGTTATCTTTCGTGTGTCTTATCTTTACAAGTTTCAAATTAATGCCGTAATGTATTAACACAAACATACATACTCATGGTCACGCCGGTAATCCCCGACGGGGTAGGCAGAGGTGTATGTGCAACTATGATTTTCGGTCCCACATAATAGCCGGCGAGTATATTGTCACTAATCGGAGACTTTGTAAGAAAATGGGTTGCTGAAAATGATTTAATAATGTCAACTTTCAAGGTACGACTAACAGTTAAAACTGAAGGGGAATGCTAGTGCAATAACAAAATTAAACTGTTTGTCTATTTACATGTACATCATCGCACACGTCAAATCATTTTCAATATTTCTCACACCCACTCCTCAAACATCAAAAGCATTTTGTCTACGTTGATTTCCCCGTACGTTGTCGAAAGTCGAACATATTACAAGTTTCGTGTGAAACATCTTTATTACGACGTGTGATACAAACTTTACGTGATATTGTGATTTTCTTCCCGCCTCGAACATCGGTAGTTGCCAATAAATGCCTCCCTTTGTGCGCGGTACATAGATCAACTTTTAAAAATGTAGATATGACAGTTTACTTATAAAGAATCTATTTGTATTATGATTTACGTAGTTAGTTAATATTTTTAATTTTTCATTTGATATACGGTATCGAAACGAAATTAACGATGCAGCAGGCCATGGAGTGAGCTATGCTTGAAGTCTCTTTGAAGGATGAAATTCAGCATAAAGTCATCCGACCCAGAACTAAAGTTACCAACATAGCTCGCAGAATAAGCAAGTTGAAGTGGCAGTGGCAGAGACCACTATAAGTCGAATGGAAAGTAGGTTAGGACGCCTCCTTTGGTTGAGGCCCTTTTCCAGCAGTGGACTGCAATAGGCTAATTGATTGATTATATTTTTCTAGATATTAATTTGTAACGCAAAAATACCAAATTATTGCATAATAAATTTCTAACCATTCATCAATTGTTAAATAATAGTTAAACATATGACATAATGTTCAGTAGGTAACTTCTATAACAGTTAATCAGAATGGGAGACGTGTCTCATCTACAATAACATACTTAGTGTTTGACACACAGTAAGTACCTCATTGTGAACACGATAGAAGATAAAAGCCTAGCTAATAACGTGCCAATAAAGCCTTTATTGAGCCGAACAGAATTAAGAGGCGACGGAAATTACCGATGTTAGCCGAACATCACCGAATTTAATAACGTACGTTCAGTTTTTAATGTACTTCCGAGGGGGTTGCACGTGTGGGGAGGTAATTAATTGGAACATTTTATTAGACTTTATAAGGTACTGATTTATTGGATGTTGTGTAGAATACCTGTCAGTATTCAGACACAACGATGAGTTAAGTTTCAAAACAAATAATTGACTAAGTTTTACTGGCAACACTTTTTTTATTCAATAGTAACAGTAGGTACTTGTCTTTTAGACTCCTCGAAATTTTCTATAATTCTAATTGAAGGTATATAATATTATATGACTATGGTTTGAGTACCTACTTAATGTGTAACACAAATAGATTTGTTTTCGCATTTTATATTGGTCAGGTTAATTTTGAGGTTAGGTATAATTATTAGTAAAGGAAAGCAATAATATAATTCATTCCCGGCTACTGCGTAAAAATATGCCGATAACTATATTAAACGTGTCCTTAATTTTTAGGGCCTTTTTAGAATATCACAATATGATGTACATGTATGTACATAATATTATAAAAAATGTACATTGTTGTGTAATGTACAACTAAAGTATTTATTATAAGGTCAATGACACTCACAATAATGTTTTAATATAGAATTCGTTATAAATTCTTTTGAAATTCCAAATTTGAAAAAGAAATATGATTTTAGATTCACTTGGACATTCATACTGTTAATAAGAATAAGATATTTATCAAACTTTTTTTTTCGTGAAAAAATAAACAACATTTAGATGTGGTAAATATCCTGTTTATAACCAATATAGTCTATAACATATTGGTTAAGAAATCAGCCTTATGATCGAGAGGCCTTAGGTTCGAATCCTGGCAACGTTAACCCACTCCTAACAAAGCTTATTTGCTTAGTAGGAAAGATTAATAGGAATACAAGTAATTTCGGTTACTCTTTTAAAAAAAAAGTTGGCAAAGATTATGTTGGTGTGATTTTTCAGGCTCTACTCCTATTAATACCTTTTTTTTTCAACTGAAAGTAGTAAGTTGTATGTTGTATGAGAACCACTTCATTGAACTACAGTTACGTTAGTTAACACGGTTCCCAGTTGACCCGCCAATAACAAGACAATGTAAATCATTGCAGTGTTACGAAGATTGCCGAGCGGTTCCGAACGGCCACGAACAATGAACGATAACGATCTAAATGAGCTGAGTTAAATATTGTTTAAATGCGGCCTTTTGGTTTAATCATAGGCTCGGTTGGGTGATCAGAGATAGGTGGACGTTGACTTCTTGCTTCCTGGTCTTCTATGATCGGCTAGAAAGCCATTTTACTGGAGTAGTTCTACAGGGTAGGCAGCATGTGTGTGACGCCTCTGGTGTTGCAAACGTCCATAGGCCACGGTGACCGCTTACCATCAGGTGGGCCGTGTGCTTGTCTGCCACCGAAGTGGTATAAAAAAAAAGTCAACATCGGTAGCGTAGTCTGGTAATGGATTGCTGAGACGAGGTTTTACCATGGCATACACCAATGACTTTTAGGTGCTTTTCGAAATTATGTGCGATAAATCGCAGGTTTATAAGTGCCCGGTTAATGGCAACAGGCTTGCCAAATATTACATTGGGACCTAAATATAAACTGGCGAAATGTGAGTGCTAGCACGTCTGCTTACCTCTTCGGGAATATAGGCGTGAGTTTATGTTATGTTAAACACCGATGTAGAGTTGCCAGCATGAATGAACTCAGTTCCCAGTTTCTAGGGAGTTAAGGATTCGGTGAGGAGGGTAATAAATTAAACAACTGATCTATGCAACTTTTTGTATTTTTAGGAGGTACGAGTAGGTGTGCTTCGACAATGGGTTCGATTCCCGCTAAGTGCTATTTTTTTATGTATGAATATTAATTATATTATGCTAATCTGGTGAAATAGTGCCAAGAATACGGTAGTAGACTCACCCCCTATTACGTGGGACCAAATACAATAGTTGGTAAAATGTGTGGTGTTAATTCAGTTCTGCCTACCCCGGAACTAAAATAGGCATGACCATTATGTGAAATCAACCCAAATAAGCAGTAAGTCAATACAAAAACAATATAGAAGTACAATCTCGAACACAAGTGCGTCTACACGTAAAGTTCAACAACAAGCGAATAAATGTCCCGCCACAGCACAACTTGTGCGCACCGCCATACACCTACATTTGATTTGTGAACTCCGAATTGGACAAAGATTATTGGTTGTAGGTAGATTAATGATTATAAAAAACCTTGCAAACAATATTTTAAAAATATTCGTAATTATATTTACCTCTGTTTACCCCTCGAAAGGGATTTTCGATATCCACATTTTTTTTTGTTTCGTCATGACCCTTTTTTCGAATGCTTGTAGTGTGCAAGTATCTGTATACCTCTGTATATCTACAAACTACTACTAAGGAAAAAGTATGGTTGTATGACTTTCTTAAAAGTGTCACATTTATTTACAGTTTCGTAGGCACTTTGTCAAAATTAAATGTCGCATCTATCGACAATAACTACTCTACATCGGTAAAGGAGGTGTGAATATTGGGTTTTATTGGCACCCCTGCCCTGAGTGTAAGTTTTTGATTTAGTTCACGAACTACAAGCAAAACTTATTAAATAACATTGCCGATTTTCAGTGTTGAAATTAGAAGTGTTGTAGAAAATTATGACATATTGCGTCGTTATACGATTAAAAATCAAATATTACTCTGCTTTAAAAATGATGTGTTAATCTTAAACAGTGTGTTAATACTGCCAAGAACTCATTTTCAATCTAGTAATATGATTGTCAAAGTAACAAGATTACTGTCCGTCAAATAAAATATTTATCTCAAAAATTTAAATAGAAAATCTCTTCTGAATTCTTCATTTACAATTTTAAAACTTACTCTATGTTGATTATTCCAAATTCAAAAGAGTATTCCACACAAGACAGTGTGTTATCAAAACAACACAATACTACACAAATTCTAATCGCGTTCCTGAATTAACGGGAACATACGAAAATTCAAATGTGGAACGCCGGAATCACCAATCGGATTATCGTTCTACATGTATAAAAGACGAAAATTCCCGTTCTTACCCCTTGCCCGACACCCCACGACGGAGGGGGAGGTCGGGGAGTGAGAGAGCGGTGTAGCTAATGGCAGTACCACTCGGATTCATTAGTAAATTAGAAAGCGGATGAGTCCAAAGTTACGAAAATTCAATATCTAATAATGATCAACTCTTACCTGCCTATAGTCGATTGACGGCTGTTTGAACGGAATTTCGCCTTTCGAACGCCGTTTCTATTTGAATTTGTCAATCCGACTTTGTTCTGAATTGAATTATTTAGTTTTCGATTCGACTCTGTTTGGGTTTCGTGTTTGTGTAGGTGAGGTGTTCATGCTTCGCGGGTTTTGTTTTGTCAAAGGATCCATTTAGAGGCTCTTGGGTCACTTAAAAATATGGATCATTTAGACTATTTATATCTCACACAATCAACTGAAAATAGACACGTTCTGTACAAAATTTTGATAAATCCTCCAGAGCACGTTTAATTGACAGCTGCGTTTGTTTTTAGAATTAGTAGGAAGCTTCCCGTGAAGCAAAATTGGAAATCTGAAGGAGGATAATCAAATTACAGTGAAGATTTTATTAAAAAATCACGTTTTTCGTCTATTATATATTGAACAGTGAACACTTAATATCTCAATGTCAGTTTTAATTTAGACGCGTCGAGTTACCTCCTACAGATATATTTAGAGACTAGGGAAATACGTTTCGACAGCCTACTTACATACAAAATATTACGATCCCAACGAAACGAAAAATCAAACGCGGTTTTTATTTAAATTTAGAATAGAAGGTAATATTCTTATAAAGAGTAGTTTCAAACCGTTAGTTTTCAGCCAGTAAGGTTATAATAGTTTTTAATAGTTGAGTTCTAAATTTGAAATTACGTTCTCTGAAAGTCCAAATAGGAACATTGTTTAACTGACAAACACAAATTAATAGACAAATACTTATTAGACAATGGTCAGACGCACAGAGGACGAAGACGGGAGGGTTGAGAATAGGGTTAACGAAGTCGAAAAAAACTGATACATCACCTTTGTTTTATTTAATTTTTTTGTGATATTTTTTATTGTTTGTATGAATTTATTATTATTCATCATTATTGTTATAAAAAAGGTGTGAGAATTTATTAGTGATGGTTAACTGAAGTACCTATATTTGTTAGACAATTCTATTTGGTAGGTACTACAACGGATATGTATACGAGCCCGATTTTTTTCTTAATTAAATGTTCTTAATTACTGGCAATGCTCACTAGACCGATGAATAATCCTATAAACCCCACAACATGTTATTAAAAAATGTATAATGTAAAAAAATATTAACTTGTAATTCGAACAGTCTATGGCTTAGGTTTTCTCGCTTCACTGGTCTTTAGAGACGGCAATACAAATACCTATTTATAATTATTATTGTTATCAATGTTACCTACTTATAATATTTCTTGTAAAACTATCTTTATATTTAAACAAGAAGACTCTATAAAACATTGCCAAATTGCAAACGTTCATTGATGCTAGTCAAAACAAACAATTATATTGACATCCTAATACGGTTACTTGCTCCGTAAAAAAGGTTACCGAAGCCCTTCGTCTGAGCCAAGGAGGGACCTTTATCATATTTATTTTATTTCAATTCGGTACGAATTTAATCCTTTTCCATTAATTAGTGACCGCTCCCCGTATACCTAATGTGGGGTCTGGGGGACCCCTCGCGAGTATGCGTTAATTTTTCTTGGCGGTCGCCGCAGGGTTGAGTGTGGTATGAGTCAGGGGCGATTGACATTCAAAATTTAAAAATATTCTTTAAAAAACATGTCTATATCTACTACACAAGTTAGAGACAGTTGTTCGCTGATAGAGTGCTTCCTGTTCGCGTCTATCATAACAGTATTCAAGAATCAGTGAATATAATCTTATAAATTAATTATCCATCTAATTAAAAAAATAACCGAAATTCAACCAATAGGGTGACAAGCCCCTCAACTTTCGAAGCATAAAAAATAAAAATTCATGAGCACTTCACCGAGACCACTCGGCTGTGTCGGCTGTCGGCTCTCACCCAAACATATAAGTTTTCCTTCATTATCATTATTTTATTATGTTCTAGAAACGTACTCATTGAGATTCACCTTTATGTTATCAGATCTAACGTACCATGTATCATATTAATTGGTCGTTTCATGTTAATTATAATTAAATCTTAATTTTTGGCGGCCATACTTTTTTGTTAATTCGCTTTTTACTGTTAGATTTTACAATCTTATTGTTAGTTACACGTGCCATTTTTCGCTTGTAATGTAAATACGTGTATCATATTTATTTTATTAATTAATAAGGAAGTTTTAAGTGCAGTATATATTAAAATTTGGACTCCCCAGACGTCTTCTGTGTTAGATACCTAAAGATTGTTGTAATCTTTTCCTCAAATCGTCGGCTTATTGCAAGAAGTCATTATGTGACAAATTCACTATTCTGAGATAAACGGTATTTTAGTTCGATTTATGTTAATTTGCCCATAGCATCCTTATATTAATGACGGGGATGAAAAATTTAATTTTTTCGATTAGCTTAAATGTTATATTAATTAAAACAAGCGATAGTCAGTAATCCTACAAAGTCATTTATTTTTTAAAAATACCAAAAAAAAGCTAATGACTTCTGTCTACTGCAAGTCTGTTCGGTATGTGATTTAATTATTTCTTAATTTGTAATAAAACAACGAAAATCTAATCAAATTATTATTTTATAAAAGGGATAACCAATATTATCCTAAACATAACAGTGCTAGTCCTATGAAAAACTAATTCAATTCTTCCTAACAATTGAAATAACAATTTTTTATCACAAAAAACTTATAAAATTCTCAGTCTTTGAATAAAGAGGTAATAATCAGAGCTAATTTAAATCAATAAGCAATTGGAAGTTTAATAAACATGACAAAATAAACTGAAAAATAAAATTTGTCTTAACAGTTGTCATAAGCACTTAGATATTCGCACAATAGCAAATTATAAATGTTGCAAATAGGTATTTTCTATCTAGGTAGATACTAGCGACAACTTACATAGTCTCAAAAATTATCCATAATAATAATATTATGCGCTGGGACTAGGGGTGCTAAGAATCGCCGGGCGGGATCCCTCCATCAGACGACCAAAGCATGCACAATGGACAACCGATGCAAATGTAGGTTGTCGCTGGTGACACACAACATCTGCACAATGAGGACAGACGAGAAGCTAGCAGAGCTGGACGAAGAATTGAGCAAGTTGCACTGGGACATCGTTGGGTTATCCGAAGTCCGAAGAGAGGGAGAGGACACAATAACCCTGAAGTCTGGCAACCTGCTCTACTACCGCGAGGGCGACGAGAAGTCGCAAGGTGGTGTCGGGTTTATCGTCCATAGGTCCCTCATAAATAACATCATATCCATCACGAGTGTGTCGAGCAGGGTACCTGGTACTCAGAGTGTCCAAGAGATACTTGCTGAAGGTCATTCAGGCTTACGCACCGACCTCGACACGACCAGATGATGAGGTGGAGGCTATGTATGAGGACATTAGTAGAGCCATACATGCCTCTAAATCACACTTCAGTGTTGTTATGGGGGACTTCAACGCAAAACTGGGTACGAGAGGTGATAACGAGTTGAGAGTGGGGCAATATGGGTATGGGAAGCGTAACCGAAGGGGTTGGAGGCTGGCCGACTTTCTTGAGAAAGAGCGACTCTTTATGATGGACTCTTTCTTTAAGAAGCCGCCTCACAGGAAATGGACCTGGATGGGCCCCGGTAGTCGTCCCAAAAATGAGATTGATTTTACCATGACGATGCATAGACGGATATTCAATGATGTCTCAGTGATCCATGGGGTGAAAACCGGAAGTGATCACCGAATGGTTAGAGGCACATTGAATATTAATCTGGAGAGATCCCGTCTGATGAGGTCTACGCTCCGGCCTAGAGCTTCTCATATACAGTACCCCGAAAGCTTTCAACTCGAACTTTCGGATCGCTTCTCTTGCCTATAAGAATGCAGTACAGTGGACGAGATAAATAACAGGTTGGTTGAAACTGTCCATTCAGTGGGCTCCAAATTCTTCAGGCACCGTCGAAGAGATAGACCACAGAAGCTCACCGATCACACTCACTCAAACTCATGGTCGAACGACGGTCTATGAGACTGCAGTCTACCAATGACGCTGAAGCACATCGGCAGCTCAATAAACGTATCTAGCAGTCTTTGCAACACGACATCCGTGCCTTTAATACTCAGTGTATTAAGGAAATGATTGAGTGAAATAAAGGCTCCAAAGTGTTTGCAAGAGACTTGTCTATTGAGCAGAGCCAGTTGACAAAGCTGAAGAGGAAGGACGACAGTGTCGCGTCGACTAAGGCAGATGTTTTGAGGGAGATCGAGGGGTTTTATGGACAGCTTTATACCTCAGTCACCAAGCCTGCTACTGATACGGTTACTAATCCAAGAGCTAAGCTAACGCGACACTACACTGAGGATATCCCGGACATCACCCTATACGAGATTAGGGTGGCCCTCAAGCAGCTTAAAAATAACAAGGCACCAGGAGAAGACGGAATCACTTCGGAACTTCTGACAGCGGGTATCATGACAGTATGTCGAGTTGCAAATCTGACGACTTAAAAATCTGTCGAGTTGGAAATGAGGGGGGTGGAACACCGATTCTTAAAGTCGTTCAGAAGCTCTTCAACTCCGTCTTATTCGAAGGTACTACGTCGGAAGCATGGAACAGAAGCGTGATGATCTTGTTCTTCAAGAAAGGCGACAAAGTCTCTCTTAACAACTACAGACCCATCTCGCTTCTGAGCCATGTTTATAAGCTGTTTTCGAGGTTTATCACGAATCGTCTCGAACGCAGGTTTGATGACTTCCAGCCGCCCGAACAAGCCGGTTTCCGAAAAGGTTATAGTACCGTAGATCACATTCATACGTTCGTTTTGACGACGATATCGTTCTCATGGCAGGATCGCTGGAGGATCTTAACACAATGCTCGACGACCTCAACTGAGTCTCTCAACAGGTGGGCCTCAAGATGAGTATGGACAAGACCCAGGTTATGGCGAATGCTCATATTCTAAGGCCCTCCCCAGTGTCAGTTGGAGGCTCGACCCTCGAAGTTGTAGACAAGTACTACCTTGGACAGTTGGTCCGATTAGACGGATCAAACTTCGAGACGGAGGTCAATCGTCGAATCCAACTCGGCTGGGCAGCGTTCGGGAAGTTATACAGTGTCTTCTCGTCCAAAATACTTCAGTGCTTAAAGACAAATGTCTCTAATCAGTGCGTGTTGCCAGTGATGACCTATGGCGCCGAGACGTGGACCCTCACTATGGGCCTCATAAGAAAGCTCGAGGTTACACAGCGAGCTATGGAAAGGGCTATGCTCGTAATCTCTCTGCGAGATCAGGAATGAGGAGATCCGCAGATGAACAAAAGTGGTCGACATAGCCTACAGGGTTAGCAAGCTGAAGTAGCAGTGGGCGGGGCACGTAGCAAGAAGAACAGATAGCCGTTGGAGCCGAAAGATTCTCGAATGGAGACCGCGTACCGGTAGACGAAGCGTGGGACGGACTCCTGCGAGCTATTAAGATTAGGTTATGTGATTGAGAAAATAAAAAGTAGGTAATTAAAAACAATAAATGATTTTAGGAATATCTTAAATAATTGAAATCATGATATTTTACATAAAATTCATTACGTTAAAATTCATTAAGATTACTTATTGTGTACTTATGATCAATTATTCATAACAGAAAGTAATTAAGTGCAAATAATGAACTTTATCGATCCAAATTCTAAGATTTTAATCTACTCTTGTTTAGATAAAGTTAATTACATGGTAAAAATGAGTTCTGTTTAATATGTTTGTTGTTATTTTAATAATTATCTATTTAATAAAAATAACTTGTGCAGCTTAGTGATGTTTCCTAAATGCCTGATTTCCAAAGTTGCAGTTATGGACTTAATAGCAAGGTCATAACGCCTAAAATTGAATAGATAGAAGTAAGTGAGTTTTTGCCTTTTGTAGAATATGCCAAATGGAGTCCACTTTAAATAAAAACGTATTTAGTGATTTTTTGCAGTTAATGAGTTCCTGCAATAAACCGACGAAATGAAAAAATAAATAATTATCTGTTGACATATCTATACCGCAGAAGTCATAAAAGTCAGTTAGACTATTTCTTAGCTGTAAAAACAAGAATCGTCATGTTTTCAGTTGTTTATTTTTCTTTTGTTGTCATTATCAGTCATTAGTACAAAAATGCCGATGCGATTACACATACCAACAGAATATTTACGTTGACTGTTGACTCATATAAAGGCTGAACGTGTGGTGCTTGTGCCAATTTGTAATAAAACTTACACGTGTATCATAACCCGAAAAAAATGACACGACGATTGGCTTTTGTTAAACTCGAAAATTTACATTTTCAGATGAAAAGCATTCGATTCTGAATATCACAACAGTGTCATCATTTCTATAATATTTAGAACAAAAGTTTTTAAAATACATCATGTATTGCCAGTAACATGTTTCATATTTCCCGACAGCCAACGACTAGTTAATTATGTCAAATAAAAAATGCAATTATTTTCTTTCCATGACACTTAAGATTTGGTCTTAAATTTCATTACGTATTTTCGTGCCAAACGGTTTGAAGTTATCAATTTTTTATATCTTATTTAAATAAGATTATTTTGCAGAAACAATAAATTATTTCAGAATATTATGAGAATAATGGTTGAGCCAATAACAAAGAAGACCGAATCAAAGAGTATCGTAAACAAATCGCATTCGATTACTTATAAACAATAGAGGCAAAGACATCGCTTCAATACAGCCTGATCACTGCGCCAAATGAATTCATTGATCAGTGGACGCCTCTTCGGCAATTGAATAAGTTTGAAATTTAATTAAATATAAATAATTTTGTTCTTGTTCTGACAAATGAAGATTTTATTTCGTCAACTGCCAGTAAACAGATTTAACAACATAATTTTTTCACCTTCGTTTGTACAAAAAAGCGGTTTTAATTGTCAATTGACAACAATCACAAAAATATCATTTTCTTGTTTTTTAAAAATTAATTTTAAGTCTTCATTCATTCAAAGTTCTGCATGCTCATCGCGTAAATTATTTGATTGGTCAACATTAACTAGACCACGATATTTTGAGCCAACTGTACAATAATTCATTGACTCATTAAACATAACACCGTTACTGTAATTGTTCTTCGTGAGACTACAATTACTAAGATTACACAAAGCTAATCTATTGCACAAACAGAAATTTTGGAATCAGATGCCTCGGATAGATACTATTCATCGTTAGCTCTTGGGTTACTGGTCACCTACCATTTAATTGTCGGTGTGGTGGTAACGGTGAATGTCATTGATTGCTATCTTCTAATGTTAATTTAAATTCAGAATCTTGTTTTAAAAAGTTTATATATCAGTCTAATACATTTTGCGTCACTTTGTGTTCTTATATTTTAAACAATGCTATCTATGATTTTCACTGATCCGGCGCAGTTTCACAGCCATCAAAGTTCCACGTCTCTTTAATGTTTTAAACTATAATTAATCAATGTCTTCTCACCCACCTGCCATCTTTCGTGTCCAGACAATCGACAAGCTTCGAGCTTCCCACATTATCCACTTCATCCAAACGCCTTTTCATATTTACAGCTATTATAAAAACATTTGCGGCGACATCGGTTGTTTTTAATTTTTCAAAATTATTACTATCTCATTACTTTTCACACAATGCGATAATTTCGTCTATTTTAATTGAATGTGCTACTTATATTTTTACTGCTTTCTTACTTTCATCCACTTTCTCGTTGTAAACATAATTATTCGGTCTATAATTGTTTTAATTAGATTTAGAATCAACGCAGTATCATATATTGTTGTACATGTTGTAACAGCGGCCCTTCACATTGGCTGCGCACATGACACGATACATGAACATATAAACTTACTCTCATAATATGATATATGATTCAACTGAATTGATTCACTTATATCGTATTTTCTGCTTTCTAGTTTCTATGTTTTTATTAGGTTCAATCATTAGCATTCTATTGTAGTCTTCTATAAAATTAAATATAATATATTTGGTCTGTAATCATCTGTTTACTGTCCTCAATATGTGAAATAATGTGATGGTAATGAATGGGCTGACGTGATTGGGGATGCGCCTCCATCTTGGAGAATAGAAATTTTTCAACGATCTTACTGCTACCTTTTGCTGATTTCCTAATTATTTTATTCATTATCTACTATTTATATAACCGCACACTATCATTCTTGTACTTCTTTGCCGACTCAGAAATGTTTTACACCACGAAGATTTTCTAGAAGATCTTACTTAACAATCTTGCCGAATGTGACACAATCTCGCCCCTCAACTAGATTTCGCAACAAATCAGTAAGAGGATATCTATCAATCACGTCAATAATCGTTAATTTCTCTTGATCAACGATGTCATGGGACCTCAAAGGTCTAGTGACGTGATCAAGGGCATTTATTCTTAAAACAGTGAATGAGTCAGAGAGTGAGTGAGCTAGAACGATCAATCAAATTCAATTGAGCACCGCACGTTACGTAATACACCGGCTATTTGTAATTCATGATAAGAATTATCGACTCTTTAGAGAATAGTACCTCTTCTATGTCTTTATGACATCGAAGGACAAAAATGCCGCTAACTTTGTATCGAATGAGAGTTGTTCGAAGATATTGTATCAGTCAATATTTTAAGACAAAATTAACTGTCGTATTAATGCTCAAAGAAAAATATCTTATATGTTCTTTAGTTTAAAATATTGCAACGAATCTTTGCTTTCTAATTCTTAACTTTTACAGTAGATGGCGTTGTATTCTTTGTTATGTTAAGATTCACATTTGAATTTATTATAGTGGACTATTTAAGCGACATAATATTCACAGATCACACACTAAAATTGACGAATTCAGTGACTCAAGCATCGAATGAGTTTCCGCGTAGTACAGTCATCAGTCATTACATTCGTTCTAGTTATTAAACCATTAGTAAGATTCTATATTAAGCTAATCGTCGTTACTAACTTTAGTTTAATTAAAATACTGTGATTACAGCTAATGTAGAATCATGAAAGTAGTGACAATATAATTAAACAATATGGCAGTTCATTCGCCATCTTCGTTTTCATCTGTATGATGTAGTGTTCAGTGCGTTAATGTTGCGTAAAATGAAGTTGTTGTACAAAGAGGTGCGTTTACGCTGCGTAAAATATTTTCAATGGGGGTAAGTGCTTACTCCCAGTGCTGCATTTAAATATCATAAAAAAGCCGTATGGAGACGGAGCAAGAATATCACCACTCCATTTCATCCGAAAGATATCGTAAGAGGCGGCTTTTGTGCGTGATTATATTTTAACTTTTTCAAATGAAGATGTACAAATGAGTTTGAATGGAACTGAAAAACTGAACTGGAACAGAAGGTCTGATAGGCACTAAAGTAAAAATAAAGATTAAGGGTCTAATTCTAACATGGAGATCCAATGGATCATATTTATATATGAGGTCGAATTTTGAGGGTCCAGCAAGTACGTAGCCAAAAATGCGCAGACTATATGGCTGCGAGAGAAGTAAAACTCGATAGCAATCCGTATGACCAGCGTACCAACAGTAGCTAGAGCTTCCCAACAGTGGAAAAGATCTATGTCCAGCAGTGAACTGCGATAGGTTGATTGACTGATAGATCAGTTTTGATTCAGTCAATCAAATCTATTAATGCTGTATATGTTCTCGAATAAAGACGTAGTCACGCCAATAAACAACTAAAATTGAAATGAACGTTACATCGTTGCCATTTCTTAACTTTCCTCGATGTAATAGCTTGTAAACGAAAATTTAAAGCAGTCACAGTTATCCGCACATCAGTGTATAGACCCCCTTTTAATCTGTTGATAGTATCTGCTCAGACAGCATGCAGTCACGCGTGTGTGAGCGCTCTTATAGGATACTACTTTCTTTGGTTAATCATTTATAATTTTTGTACATTTTAATAGGCTCTACTCCGAAAAATAGACAAATGTTTTTACTTTTCAAAAGTACGGTCGACAAAGTATGTAAAGAAATGTTTGAAAAGAAAGTTGTATACGTATGAATCTTCGTTGCCTTCAATACACGAGGACATAATAGGATTTAACGTCCATATATAAATACATATGTATTGCTATTCTCAACATGCATGGGCTCTGTATTGACTGAGATATGTCTTCTTATTTGAGTAGTATCTGTGACACAAATTCATTGTCAATTTTTGTAATCTCAGAGGCTTGATAATGGGTGTTAATGATTAAAATCGGAGTCCAGGTGGCCTACCATTTACCTTGTATAAAAAAGCAGTCCTTCCATATGGTCACCTTGAAACATAATTTAAGCCATTTCAGAGTACACACAGGTCGATCGTCATTAGGCATATACCTCTATGATATAGATCTACCTAATTAACAATTGCCTATTTCAAAACAACACTTTTATTAACCGAATCATTCAGCAACACCATTGACGCCAATACCACTTCCGGTGATGGGGCTGATATGCTGAATACTACAGGAAGTACCGTCATATGGGAACCAGTAATTAGATTGAATTAATTCATTTGCGTACGCGCATGTGAAAATATTCGCTTCCGTTGTGTGATATACATAGTATGGACTGATTATAGTTATTGATGGGCATTGATAAGGCAACAAACTTTGCCCACCTGTTGGTAAAGGGTTTCCATAAGCGCGTTATCACTCTTGCAGAGGGGAAGGGTTAGGGAAAAGACGAAAATGATATAGTAAGGGCAACCAATGGACGTTAATACAACATATTTCAACATGAAGACAGGGTTCAACCAACAACCTCACCTGCTAACTGCAACATCTGCCAATCAATAGACAGAAAAGTGGACCTTGGGTTCCAAGGGGGAACTCTCGAATACAACTGAGGGAACGCTAAGATAATGATGATGAAAGAATTAACAAAAAACCCAAAACATAACCAAATAACGTACCTATATTCTACATGATATTATTCTAGGATATAGTCAGCGAAATCTTAACCAAACTAAACGTAGCTTGTACTTAAAAAAATCAATGGTGAAAAAATCTAACGCTTGACAAGATAAATAACTCTTTTTTCTTTTGTTACAGAGAGCCACACTGGCCGAAAAAGAAGTGACCACGTTAAAAGAACAACTGGCCACAACCAGCCCGACTCCACTCCAAGCGAGCGTTCCTAAAACAAATGGCTCTCACCTAGAACCCACAAGGGACCAATCCACGGAGACCAGAATCGATAGGTTTAGCCCCGACATCAAAGACGATAAAGAATTGGATGACGACGTAGAACAGAAAATGGAGATGGCCGCGACCGGCAGGAGTAATAGCAACTCCTCGAGGAGTAGTCCTGTGGTGCATCAGGGTGGGAATCTGGAGAGTGAACTAGCTACTAAAGAGAAAGAGGTAAGTTGGAATACAAAATTGAGTTCAATCGCTAATATGGCAGCTACGAATCGTGACAAGAGGCTCATTATTGATACTACAGATCTGTATATTTTTGGTAGTAAATGCGTTTGTATACTTAGACATTATTCATTGGAAGTACAAAACTCCTAGCAGAAAATTTACAGAAAATTTCTGAAAAGTAATTACATAGTATGCTGTTCATTGATTGGGCGAAGTTATCAAAAAACAATATTTAAAAATGACTGTGAGGTCATTCATTGTGACTGATAGTTCGTATGATTGTCGGAAGATGGCTCCCATCTAAAGATGGTTTTGTATAGGAAAATTTCGAATGATTCAGACGAGGCTTCATGACTTAGCGGTCAAGGGGTTCCCCCTGTAAGAGAAAGATCGCGGGTTCGAATCCGATCGAAGCATTCACTTTTTCCTATCTAAATTTGTTTCAGCAAATTTGATCGTTTGAGTATTTGTAATAATAACAATAATTAGACAATTGAGTTATAGTCCATTTTAATAGCATTAAAACTACTGCACTACACTATTATAATTTATCGTCGCAACCTAAAACTCTAAATAATGCAGCCAGATCTAATATTAGTTTGTAAGCAAATTGTTAACAATAAATACCTTTCAGAATCTTAGCACAACATTTATTATTACAAACGGCATCGATAACAACTAAATCACTCTCATACATCTGTCGTATGTCTCTAAATCACTTTTATTGTGCTGTTATATTGTTACTAGTCTATACTTGTGACTCGCCAGTTCCTAAATACTCATCACTTTTCTTTGAAACACAGGAAATGTATAACAAGTAGACTTCAACCGATTCGTCGGCGTTGATGAGTTTCAACATTGGTTTTAAGTAGTTATTATCCCTATTGTACCCTATTTCTCTTCCTTTTTCCGGAGGCGTCAACCACCTGAATGTAAACCCTTTATGGTGCGCTCAGCTTGAATACCTCATTAGATGCTTTTTCACACCCCGCTTAAAAGACCCGGGACTGTAGGAAGAAGGAAACCAAAACTTAATGGTACAAATCTCAAGCAACCCCGTGGCTTAAGCAGGGTTATTACCAAAACCTTAGTTCTGAAGCCCGTAGAAAACATCCAGCTTACTTTTCATTTGTCTTTCCTTCTTTAAACTTAACATTTCAAGTGTAATATTACTTCTAGAAGAAAGAGCAATAAGATATACTAAACAATTACTTCGACTGATCAATTCAATAACGGAATCATTAAGAAACAAAGTTCCTTGATCAGTCTACGTGTGGGCTGTTAGTTATGACAATATATCGACACTTTACTCAAATGCTGTATCACCACTCTATTGCTCTCAATTAGAGATGCCCCGAGCGCGTTAATTGACTGTATCGATAATATTGATTGATCGATTTGTGGGCGTCGAACATTTGAGTAGAATGAACTTTAATTGTAGTTATTGGGTTCGGTTCCTGGGAACTTGTTGTGGTGTTATTCAATTAGAATCATAATTATGAAAACGAGTACTATTTTCAAAGTGCGAATGTACACCAAAGTATTTAAAACCAATGTATACTTTCTAAAGGTTGTGCTAAAGTAGTAAAAGTACTTTAAAATACGGTCGATTTCTCCGAAAAAAAAAAGATTGTTGTAACAGATACATGAAAACTCAATTAGAAAACGCGTTGCGTCAACAACATTGAACTGTTGAAGGTGCGGAAAAAACTTGTCATGTTGAGTCGTCATGTCGACACCGTGTTGGCACAACACTAATTGAAATTAGCCACATGCTCTGATCGCTTGCCAATGTCAATTAAGAGCAGAGATAATCATGTTAGATACCTTTTTGATTTTTCGTAGATAGTTAAGCATAAATAGGTTTTTTTTTTAATCTATGGCACGTCAATTTGACTTCACCTCGCCTGATGTTAAGCTGAAGGCAAAGTCTCATGAAAGAGGGTCACCATTGCAAACCCGTTCAGTGCTACAATGGTGGCGCTCAGCTGCTATGATTTCACAACACTATTATATGAGTAATAAGCAGGATAACTTAGCACTTAATAGTTTTTGTTTACAAGAGATGAAGAACAAATCTGCCGTATCGCTTGATAGAGACATTCTATACATCTAGTCATAGCTTACCGTTACAAGGATCGTGTACTCTTTTGCTACCTAAGTAGTATAAAAAGAAAAAAGCAACCGAGTTTCTCCTGCAATAAATTACTTTTTAAATATAAAAACAAGTACAATGTAAAAGTGAAGTTTTTTTTCTACAGTAATCACTAACCATAACAGATCAGAAACAATACACAAAAGTCGAATATTCTTTAAAAAATAAAGCAGTAACGAATATGAACTTCTAAAGTCCCAACTGTTCCCAATTATGGGTGGACTATAAATAACTGAATGTGCGAGTCGCGTGTCTGTCCGTCTTAGTGGCCGCGTCTCATAAACGCTGATATTTATTTAGTGCAAGGATTACCGTTCGGCCGCTCGTTCAGTGCCGATCAATCATTCCATTGAACGTATCCTGTTTCCTTTGGCTAGTGATGTGATGAGTCGATCGATTGTCGATAGTTGGGCTTTAAACAAATCGATATACAATCCATATAAACATATATAAATGTATTTATGTACTATAGTAAATTTGTCAAGTCGCGTAATATTTTAGAAATTGGTTTCTGCTGAAATATCAAGTCTAGTTTCGCATAAGCCCCTATTAGTTTTTGACAGCAACTTTACATTCCTATTCAGAGCTAGCTGTGAAGAAAAAGTACTTTTTAAGTTAAGTTATTGCTTTGAAGTAAATTACACTGACAGAGGAGTAGCCATCATTTATGCAGGTGATCATCATCACGGCGCGCGGCGGAATTAAAAACTTAAACTTTGAAAAGAAACTCAAGTGTCTTTATGAAGTTTTAAACAACGTCGATCTACCAATTATCACAAAAAAAACTTTATTACGATAAAACTTAACTTTCTCACCTTAGATATTACCAATACTACATTCAGCCCTGCATACAACATCTTACACCAATAAAATATCGATAAAATACCACTCACATAACCTCCCATCACTATTCTAACAAGCTGTCAAACCCAATTCAGCATTGCCCCTGCGCATGTAATTGATTTATTGATCGTACGTTACATTCGATACGAGATGAACGCAGCATCCTTTTACTCGCATCTCCTAACCAGTTGACCGGCTGACCTCGATCGTATAAGTTATCTGGCTCGTGGGGGAGCGATCTATCGCTAGGATATAATAAATACCGTTTAGTTCAGGCAATTGAGGTAATGCAATTAGTAGATTGATTTAAAGATTTAACAGTGAAATCTAAATCGTTGAAGCAATTAACTTTTATGTCAATACCATAAATTACCATATCGGTAGCCTTTTTCGGAAGCTACTACTGCTGACCTCCAAGCATGGAAATCTGTATCAAAGTTTAATTTATCATTTTCCAATTAAATCCCAAGTGGTACGTACTTTTGCTCTATCCTGCTTGCTTTAATGTTTCTGTTAGCACTATCTTCCTCTCAATTTATTGCTCATTCTTCTTCTTCTGTAGAATCGACGGTATTTATCGTTGTGTAGTCATTTGTTTCACGGCAGCACCGCTACTCACGAAGAGGGCCCGAGCATAGGTTTCGCATTGAAAACAATCAGCATGCTCCAGTAATTGTGCAGCCAAATTACATTAAAATGTTGGTTGGAAACAAAAGATTACTAATACATACAATAACGGCAACATCAAAATATTACATGAAAGAAACTACACAGACAACGGCAGTCAAAACCATTCCCATTTCGAGTGGTGCTCATCGGCAATGCGGCCGAAATTTCAAAGCGCCTAGTTGCAAGAGCCTTTCAGAATGCACCCATTCAACCTTCAGAATCATTAGTCCATTGAATCACCAAATTTAAAGAGAAAACTGGCAGATTTGAAGCGAATTTCCAGCTCTTTGTTGAGCTTTCAATGGCATCTATAGAATTACATGAGTTAAGCTTGATCAGTTTAAAATGTTGGATATTTTCTTTTAAATTAGAATCTTATAGGATAATGCTGTACGTGCCTAATACGAAATTCTGATAAGAATTATTTTTATATATCACTCACTGATATTAAAGTAAACGATACTTGCGATAATCCCAACCTCATATACCTAAGAGATCCTGACTGTTAACCAATCAATTAGTCCGTAGCAGTTCACTGCTGGTCACAGACGTCTCCCAATGTTGGGAAACTTAAATCTACTATTTCCATGCTGTTGCCCTACTCTAGTAGTGATATCGTCTGTGTATTTTTCCAATTTTCTTTCTCCGCCACCCCACTGAAATCTAGAAAACAACATAACACTAAGTAAATTATATAACTATAGTTTTAAGAAGTATCTGAAAATAGTACTTAATACATTTTTAACATTTGGATGATTACGATAGATTAGTTTCAATAATTTTGATTTCAAAACAACGAAAAATAAAACTCATAAAATATGAAAATATCTTAAGTATACTAACACTATAATACTTGTTCAGTGTCGAAACTCAATGGGGTCCGCGATATAAAAGCTGTTATTTGGCGTAACGAACGCCTTTGTGCTGCGGAATTCCTTTAAAGGCACTATCTTAAAGATGAATTGCTCTACAATACTGCGAGTGT
This sequence comes from Pelosia muscerda, assembly GCA_963691645.1. Taxonomy (NCBI): domain Eukaryota; kingdom Metazoa; phylum Arthropoda; class Insecta; order Lepidoptera; family Erebidae; genus Pelosia; species Pelosia muscerda. The sequence continues at coordinate 13,454,210 of OY829118.1, forward strand.
TCGAAGTAGACTTGGTACAAAGTACTATGACGGCGCAATGCAAACAATCCACGACGATAGTTTTGCGAACAAAGCAGCTATAAACAATTCGATAAAGGTACTGAACGTACAACTTTTGATAGTACACCGCTTTTTATGCAAATTCGAGTTGCGAATCGATGGCTAGGTTTTTTAGTTTTGTTGCTGTTGTTCAGTTTCTTCAATTGCACTTTAGCAGTTGTTGTTCAAGAATTTGTAGATACAATTACTGAGCAACCATTGCTCAGTAATTGTATCTACTGCTTTAAAATCTAAAACTTCTACGAGAACATTCTCAATTATTTGATCAAAAACCTCTTTAAAACAAATTCAAAAGAAAAAGTTATCAACAATCAGAAGTCCTATTATCGGAATGTCATCAAAAAGAAATAACACGCCACCCTTTCGGCAACTTAATTAAAATGCTCGCAAAAAATCTCTCTCCCTTCTATGAGGTTAATAAGTTTGTAACCACAGATCCGAAGAAGGAAAAATTTTCCCTTTTCAAAAAATTTGTCGTCGAACAATCAAAGAATATGAAAGAATACATGCCCGCAGTCCATTGTTGCGGAGCCACGACTTAGAAAACCCTTTTGTGATTGTTTATAATTGAACGTAGCTTTCATTGGCTTCTTTTCGATTTTTGTTTTTCAATATTGATTCGAAGAAAACATAACTTGTGCCATACTTTTTTTGGATTAATAGAATTCAGTACAATATTTCATGGCCGTGCGGGCAAAGATAATACCAATGTCCATTGTGTAAATTTTTCTTTCTGTAACTTAATAAATTCCTGAAATAGTTGAAGCCATCTGAGTTGATGCTTGGAGCTCAAGCGCCTCCAATGGAGAAAGTTCTCCGGCACTAGTGAAACGTAATTAAAAATTATTAGTGTTAAAACACTAAGACAAATATTAGAGGTAATAGGCTAGCCAGGTAAAAATATACAAAGGTTTACAGCACCTTAGGAACATACAAACGTAAGTATCAAAAAAAGATACGAACGAACAAAACCTCAGGCACCCGGAACCCAATATATTATCTGTCGTCGCTCAAAATAGCCTATTTCGATCAATTCTCTTATTAGAATTAACGAAATAAGATTTAACGTGTGTCATCCCGCCATTGAGATAAATGGTTCGCGATGATATTTCTTTTTTATAAATTGCCTATTTATTACAATAACTGACGTTTCCGACTTGTTCAATATTGGGTATGATTATTTACGGTGCTGTTTGATGTCATGAAAGTAACAAACACACTAAGTGAAAATGAGTCTAATGAGCACGTAAATAAGAACGTAAACGAAACTAGCAGTGTCAGTGGTGCATTACTATAGAAAGGATTAATGAAGAAGAGCAAATACGTCGATGATGATGATGAGAGGTGTTTGAATTAGAAGAAATAGGTGCATGGCGAATACCACCGTACTCGTGTTTATTGAGGTCAAGTCCGACTCCAACTAATATGGCCACTTAAATTTACTTTACTAGTGTTCGATTTCTTAGTCATTAGTTCATTCATGGATTTTTCACTCAGTCTCAATCATTCATTCCACTTCAATACACTTTTTAAACTTTTTATCACTCGACAAACTAATCTTACTCTACACACACTTCACAGTGATTGTAATGAAATGAAGATACATCAAACAAATTATCTTCATTAACATATCTGAGCATGACTTTCTTTATAAATATCCAGTAATTAAACCTAATTTTGGATTTATTGTGCACCTGTTATTGATATCAAACAGACAGGTGGTTGTAAACATTACAATGGCGTACACAGTTTAGTGTACCGTGCTACTATTTAATTTGGAAAAGCAATAATAGTCAGACATAAATCATAAACGCCTTTCTTTTTAGGCAGTAAAACGTTACTTTCATCTCGGCCGGTAGATGGCGCTGATACTAAAATCCAACTGTAAATTATAGGTTTAATGTCACTCCAACGGCGGACATGAAAGAGTGACGGTGCTATTTTTATACTCACCAAAACGAAAACACTCGAAATTAGTTTATGACGTTTGTCTGTAGTTCGATTTATTTTAATTTTGTTATTTTCGGGGCGACGGTTCTCTTATTATGTGTTGCTCGTAAACTGATGTGGTTCGACACTGACTTATATCTCGTTCGACTTGAGTAATGATCTTTGTAGCAACTGAGATTTTATTGACATTTATCGATGAGGAACTACCGTTCGAAATTTGGAAATACTTATGTTCCAACGGCATAATAGTTGTTACGTCGTCATGGTCAGATTTAATAGTAATAAGATTTCCTCGCATTATTTTATACATACCAACATTCACTCACAGTATTTTTTCTGTTGATTAGATAAAGACAAATGTATATGATTTTCTATAGGGCTCACACTTCACGAGATACATCCATGTCAACTGCCATTAGCTCTTATACAAATCTGTCAGTTTTGGGCTTCTCAATAACCTTCTTTTCATCATTACCATATGCAATATTTGCCTTAATGAAATCTTGAAATAACTTCATGTAGATAATAGGAGATTGAATCAATTCTATCAGCAACGTATACTTTTACTTTGTATTCATGCTATATAATTTTAACTTCTACTTCATTAATATAGTCACTACTATTAACCTCGATTTACATTGAGGATGTTCATTATAAATTAGTAGTTTTCAGCTTGTTAGCATCCGTGTGACTTAATCAATCATCTGAATGATAATAGTAATAACTCATTGAAGATAAAATATCCTCACATGTGGTAAATTAAACTTTTTAAATTCGTTCTGATAAAATACTTGACGCACTTCAATGCGAATAATTAAAAAATAACTGAATATAAAGTGAAGAACGTTAGTTCACATTGTAACCATACTTAAACATTAGTTAAGTTCGTTTTCCGGCTTTTCTATTGCCGTCCAATAATTTATTGTTATTCATTAGACCGTATAAGCTAATGATAAATTTTGCTCACAACTAGACCGATCAGTAGCCATTAATTTGAACTAGTATTCTCTGATAATTTATAAGGCAAATGCGATGCCAAATCGTATTCGAGTGACACTCTAAGCCATTAGGGGTATTACTGAAGCCAATAGATTCAAATTGATAGATTTACGATTTGATAAACATGAAGTTACATCTCTTAAAATAACATCCAATGAATAACAAAAAGGAAACGTAAACTATTCCTGCATTCGACATTACACTCAATTGAATCGTCCCTTGCTGTCGTTAGAATAATAATGTTTTCGCTGATGTAAATCCATGTTTGATTATAGATGTAACACATGACCTTTGCGTTCTGATTTCCAACAGTAAATCAAAGAGAAAGCATCGGGGACGACAAGAGAAGCAATCAGATACCCCATCAAACGCAACCTATCATCTTGTCAGAAATCGGCACGCACGTTAATTTAATAACAAAAAAAGGCTAGAGTTACATTAGAAAAAGGACAAAAATAAAGAGTAAGTAGTATAGCCAGAGCTCGCTCGTTGTACGTAATTACGGTCCAAACACGCGAGCGACTTGAAAGCAAATGTCAAACTCACATATTTATTTCCAAGTATTGAATGTTGCGCTCGCTTCTCAGAAGATCCGATGTAAACATCATCGTGTCGATGATGAAAGCGATCTGCGGCTTTGTACTCGATGCTGATTAGTCTAATTTTATCTGCGTCCACAAAAAACACGACAAATATGTAATTTGTATGTACCGTGACAACGCTGGCGTGACTCTCAATAATGACCGGAAAACGAACGCCTCCGAACCTTCTCCGAGTGGAAACTTTGTCAGTCAGTCAGCAATGTTACTTTAATAACCTCGTAATTAACTAAAACGAAGACGGCTCGTCGAATTCGTCCCGGTTTATTTATACACAGGCCCGCGTCGATATTCAGAAGCCAACTTGATAGATTCATAGCAGCGAACATCAAAGAGACTACATTAATCATAACTCACATCAATCGCCGGTGAAACATTTCTGTTTTTATTGTAAATCAGTATTAAAAAGCGACAGCATAAGCATATGAATCAAACGTGCGCCTCGAGACGTCGACTATGTGCAATAAATTCGTGAAAATGTAAATAAAAAAATGTGGCAGGCCGATCGGACCACCCTGCGGTACACCTGTTGAGTCTATTACCGTGTGCGCGCCGCGCCGACAGATACTATCGAACGCGGCCGGGTTTGTGAACATATCACATCGTATATCATATTATGCGATGCGTTGAGAAAAATCAGCTCTGGTCACATCTGTAGCGCTTCCAACGGTCAAACCCGGCGATCCGTTGCACGGTCGCCGCACTCACAGATCGCGATGACTTTTCTTGCAAATCGGGCGTGAAACCTTTTTCAAATGACGCCCGATGTAAGTGCGCCTCAACTGCGCCAAACTAATAAAAAATATACTTCCTACGAAATGATATTTATGTATGTACCTCTACGCCTGGCTTCCATCGTTTTATGATCGTCAACAGTTACATATTTAATGTTCGATGTTTATCAACATTTCTTTCTTATGCAGGTTTTAGTGAAGCTATAAATTATTTATCTTCAAAGAGTTGCTTATTTTGAAACTTTTGTTTCTTCAGTGGTAATTCCTGAAGCCGACGTCATTGGCATTATTTAATAAACTAATTATTTTTTTATCACATGATTCAGTGAAAAAGGAGGTTGTAAAATTGTATTGCGAATGATAACATATTCGGCAGGGCTCATGGATAGGTGTCATGATATCACTGTGTATACAGCCTGTGTTTTGTGTAAATGTAGTCACACAGCACACTTTATACATTGACTCATACTGAAAACGTGACACACAGCGTAAAGCCCTAAGTATGACTTTAATTGTAATGATTTATCACCAAATGAATGATGATAAGAGAATTAAGACATTGCATCCTCTAAGTTTTTTGTGGTAACTATGTTCAAGGTCTCCGTGATTGAAGCTGACTCCAATATTACCTTTATAATTTTCATGTAGTGATTCATTCTTCAATTTTAACCCAAGGTCGTGAAATTTGTTTGCTATACAACTCTCGTAGACGTTTTTTTTTATTTAAAAGCTCTCTTTGTCTCACAGAGTGTTCCACGTTTAATAAGACACATCTGTTACAACTATATTTTGGGGACATCGTTTGAAATCTCATATAGTCGATTCATATTTGGTTACAGGAGACATTTTATCAGAATTTTGAATCTTATTCCCTCATAATAAAATCCATAGAATTTTTAAATTTTGACACTTTTGATGTGTCTCGATTTCTTTTTGTGATGCTAAGAATGTTCGATGGCTCATCGGCGCGTCGCCAGATGAGTAAATCAACAACATAAGATGAATTTATCAATATTTATAAGAGCTTATTCATCTCCTGCTTCTCTCTGTTTAGTTCATCATATAACGTAAATATTCATTTGCAATAATTTATAAGAGCATCTCTGCACTCTCTACATCAAAAACACTATATATGGTTGATAATGTAATTTTAAATGAACTTCACAAAAATGAATAGCATAAAAATAATTATGAACTCTTTTACGTAGTAGAATAATATATTTCCTATAAATTATGGAGTAGCTACCTTACCTCGGTTCACGGTAAACTATAAAACTGTCTCTATACATCACTATATTAATAGATGTGTCTTTGTTACCTAGAATTGCCATATATTTGACATTACATTCCACTTCACTATTCGTTTGATAACCTCATGAAATATTAACATCGTCATAATTAGTTCGATTCTCATCATTTGATCATCAATATTAATTAGCAATTACAATAATATCACGCCTCTGTACTTGATTAGGTTCCACTGTGTGATTACACTTTAATACCTTTATGTTTATTTATGAAGAATGTACTTCACTTTTAACTTTACGACTAAGTTTTTCACCTTCATAAATTGATCTTTTTGCTACTTTTAAGAAAATTTAATGACTTAACAAACTACAATAGATTCTTGCGGAAGCAAAAAGTATTTACATCGATGGTTCAAAGTATTGGATACTACCTACAAATATAAATCATCAGAGTTTACATTTGAAATTATTACGTACAACACAATGCTACTGAATAAATTCAAACAAATACGTATTAACTTGAACTATAAGAACAAAACCAATCGCCTTAACTCGGTTAAGATCAATAAAAACTATAATTACAGCTTCAATACTAATAACTTCAATAACAATTACCGTCGCTAATAACGATCAAGTTGGAATATTACACTTATCGGAACGACCGCCATATTACCTTAACTAAAACCTTATTGAGTTTCAATAAGAACCAATTTGTTCCGCGGCTACCGTAGCCCCAAATTCATGATAACTGATTATGAACTGAGATTCAGTTGTTATAAGGTTCTGTTTGGTTTGTCCGTCCACCGTCTCCATATGTAGGGACGTGTTAGTTTGAAACGCAGCACGTGTGAGGAATATGTCAATTCATTATAAACTTTGTGTCGTATAGAAGATGATTTGTGACATATTATAGAATAATGCGGTATCTGTTGGTACATGCATCCATTAAGGACTTATTGTTTTGTGTGAGATACCGCCGAATTCTGAGTAATTGTCAAATTTCTGTCGGTGTTCAGTCATCGTGTGTTTAATTAGTTTCTGTTTATTGTTCGTATTATCGATTCAAGTAACGTTATCTGAATTGTCGAAGAAAATTAGAGTATTTTGTCGTAAATTGGGATACTGTGAGGCGTCTTTGTATTGTATCTTATTTAGTGTTAGTTAACCGACGAAGTAATGACTGTTAAATTCTTACTTGTCGTACCGTCAAATCGTGAACATTTTTCTTCTATAATACCGTTAAAATTCATAAAAGTTCCAAAGAAAATATTCCCCTACCTGAAACTTTGAACGAAATGCAATTACATCACGTCGAAAACATTCTACTATTGTTTTTATTAAAATTAATTCTGAAAATCAATCAATTCCCAACTTTCTTGTCGCTCCCCGCGATTCTCAACATTTTTCTCTTCGTCCCCTCGCTCAGACAATAGAAAATGGTTATTAATATTCACTTGTAAAAAAACACGGGCGCTAAACAATAGGTGTTGTTAATTTACTCATTAAGGATTCATAGGGTGTGCCACCCCCGTCGGGAGAAGGGTGGCAAATTCGGAATGATATTGGCCTCCTTTGATACATTTAGTTCTAGTACAAATTGAAATTTAATTTTATATCAAGCTGGGATGTGTCTGGAAACCAGTCTACGGGTGCTACTAAACATAAAAACTTTGAGGACATAATAAACTGTCACCAATATCGTATTTTGTGTTTTGAACTCAACACATGAAAGTTTGAATTATATGACAATACAAAGGATTAAACTCCATGTACTTTTGATACGCATTTAAAATCGTGAATAAAAAGTACAGAAATTACTATAAATCATAGATTTGTGCAAATCACAATGGGACAAAACAACCGATAATTTTAATACTTTGAATGACAAACACAGTTTGACCACGTGTCGGGGGTCCGAACTGGTCTAAACCGGTTCTTAATATAATGTCATTCAATCGAATTTTATACAATCCACCGCAAAGTACGCACATAATTCTATTCTTCGACCACGCTATTTTGACATTTATTGCAAAAGCAATAAAGATCATAGTTGTTAACGTTATTTTTCCTGTCAGGGGTTCAGTACAATCTGATCGGCCATTCAGATTTGAATCTTTGCAGATGTCCAGCTGCCTTAGTTAATCGAACGAGATCTATTGATACGGTTTTTTATTGTTGTAATAATGGCGATTCTGAATACGATATTGCGTGACGATTTTAACATACAATTCAAACAAGAAACCGGCCATAGGAATACAGAATCTAGCTTCAGATAAGGAAAAGTAAATTTATACATTTCACGAGTGAATTTACTAGAGTTTTTCAAAAAAACGTGAAAGAATTATTATTAGCACCCCTATCTCGCTATTTTAATTGAACGCTTTCTACAGGTCCCATCGAAACAAAGCCGTCAAAAGGAATATTTCGCATAAATTATTTTTTTCGTTTTTTTTTCTCAACACTTCATTGTGAAGATATCGTTAATATTAATTTTTTGACACGGAAACAGAGCGGGCTTTAATATTCGTGATATAGCCCTTTGTTATTTTAATGGCTGCCGATACCTCGCCCTCTGCATAGGTAGATGGTGTTACTTCGACTGGTGTTAAGAAGTCTTGTTTGCACGCTTTTGGGTGCAAATCATCGGGTCAGGTAGATATTGTCGAGTCATGCTCTGCTGAAATAAATAATAATTTTCGTTGAATTGATTGACTTTGATTAATTTTAGATATAAGTCGTGGGTACCCATAGTGCATTTGTCGATGGGGAAGACCTTTGTTCAACAGTGGACGTCCTATGGCTGAAATGTTAATGATGATAATTTATTTCAACTAGTAAAGTATATTTGTGATGTACTTGAAAACAAATGAGAGATTCTTAGATAAGATTTCTTACCAATTAAATACCTAAGTAAGTATAATGTTTATCCGTATTTAATATAGCGGTCTAGCCTTATAAAATATATCCTAGAAATTATTCATTATTAATTCTTATTTCGATCGATAATATAGGGGCAAATATATTAAGTATTTTTTTCATTATCAAATTGTGTGATTGAAGTAGCAATATAAAAAGACAGTTTCAAAAAAATCACTTTTTAGAAACATATCAACTTACCAAATAGACTACCGTGTAATGAACTACCTTTATAAAAAAAAACTAAATCGATGTGAACTTTAAGCCCACTCTATGACGCAATCCGAGCACGTGTAAGCAGTAGCCATTGATCATTGGTAAACAATCGATAGCGATTTAGTCGAGTCAATGGCCAGCTTATCACGGGTCAGTATTTTGGTATAGTTTAGTTGAGCGAACTATTATCTCGACTACCGCTTCGGAAGCGGTTCTCAAACTTTGTTGGCTAGTTTTATTATTATATTTGCTACAATACAAGTTATATATCTTTTTTCAAAGAATATTAGCAACCGCAATTACAAATTTTTCGACTAACCATTCCAGTTTAGCTCAATGGCTCGTATTAAGCGTGGGTTCACGTCGATATTATAAAGGTTAGAATTTAAAGCCGGGATCTTTCTATAGTTAGGCTAACTCCTTAAAATAATTGACTTCTTTTAACCTCCATGTTTGTACAACTCGAAATAATATACTGGACACCTGAAGGTCAGTTCTCTTGTCTCTATCTAAGAGAAACAATCACAATTGCAATGAATAGAGGATCATTTTTTTTAATAGACTCTCTTTTTAATGGAAAATACAATCATGACATCAACATTCTTGAAAGTCGTGTTTGTGACGTTTTCCTTTGATTTTGAAAAGGTTCTTAATACGAAAATTTGCCTGTGTTTGACCACCATCTCACCTGTGATGATGAGCTTGACGATTGGAGCACGCTTCATCAATCTATTCACTCTAGTCTTGAAGACTTCCAATTTATGACTATTCGAAAAACCTATATCTCCTAACAGTCTTTAGAAACATCTGCCCTATACATATAAAATAATTTAAATGAATAAAGTTTGAGAACCTCCCGCCAAAGATCGATACACGCATCTGGACAAAACAGTATACAAAAGTATTGATAAGTTTTATATAATATTTTTTTGTTCGGCGCGTTACCGTACATATGTAAGTTGGCGGCCGGCTGATAACGTCCTTGCATCCGTTCGGGAGTGATAGTGAATACGGATTCTGATAATCAACGATATTTAAAGGTCAGAATTTAATGGATTACTACAATTTTAAATATAAATAAATATTCTATAACATTATACGACGGAAAACGGTGCGCACTGTACGGTATGAAAGAAGTTCCATTCCGCACGCGTTCAAGCTGTGGAATGAACTCCCTGCTGTAGTTTTCTGAAGCGACTACAATATATTCTTCAGGAAGGGTATTAGAAAGTTTCTTTGGTATCGCAAACGTCCATAGATCACAGTACGACTTTCCATCAGGTGGGCCGTGTGCTTGTTTGCCACCTAAGTGGTCAAAAAAACCACTGCATGACCTAGACCTAAACTAAGTTTTTAAGTTAACAGAGCACATTCGATAGCCTCTGTGACGTAGCGGTAGTAAACGCAACTGCTACGCAACAGGCGCGGGTTCGATCACCGCTCAGTGCAAATATTTGTATGCATGAATAAAACTATTTGCACTAATGCTCTCTGAGACACGACTAGGTGTCTCAGAGAGCACGTTAAGTTATCGGTCCCGATTGTCACACAAACATATAAAAGTTGTTACGGGTAGTTGGAACCCTAAAAAGTTCAACAACTGGTCTAGCTGCAATATATCACACACATCTTCGGAGTTAAGGCACGGATGATGATGATGATGAGTGATGTTTTTTTTAAAGTTAACATTCAACTATAGACTTTGTATTTATTTCGCTTTTTATATTATTAGAGAAGTAATACTTACATCATGAAGGCATTAGGTATATGATAACAACACGATATATAACGTAAATAAATATTATTAACATAATTTGAACAAATTTGATGAATATTATATCTCGACATAATGCCTATGTTATCAGGTTATCACAGAAACTTTTGTAATATGGCGTACTGATAAAATTTCTGTAGGTATATAATTACGATGATTAACTTACCTGAAACATAATTGGCTATACTTAAGTTGTATTAAGCTAATAATAAGTCAGGATAAAATAAAATCTTTTTCGAAGCTACATACATTGTATATAGTGATTCTTTAAATATTAGAAATTCTATATATCATTAGATATGTCATTGTTCCTCTCGGCTTAACAGTATCTAAACATACAACAACAAATACAAGAATAGTTACCTCAAAACAAAGCGTTTCCACCATCCGTTTAGAACACATTAAGCGATTTACTTAATGTCTTACAACTCTCTCCAACCAATAAACCACTCTATCCCCAATCGATAAGATTGAAATTCGATTGATAAACTTCTGTCCTTGAAATCATCGAATCTTCTCTTAGGAGACTATTCTCATAGTACTATCGACTTTAAATCGACTGCGCTTAGTTCAATTTCAGTTTATTTTGTTATCGAGTTACGTCACTGTTTCCTAAGACGATCGTCACCAATCTATCGGAATAGTTCTCTTAGGATGGTCTAATGCATTGTCGTTAAATTAATGCCACGATTTATGACACTCGGAATTAGCTCCGAACGAGGGCCAGCGATGGATCACTGTTTAGTTTTATTGATGAATGTATTTGAATACAAATAACTGTGACATTATCTCATGAGCAAGCGATTATAACACTTATACCTTGACAGTGTAACTTATTATCGCTTGAGATGGTTTAAAATACTTTTGTTAGTCATTATAAGTTGAATGGGTTTGCAAATATACCTACATACATACATACACACAGTCACGCCTCTTGCCTTCCTATTAAGCAGAGACCACATGTTTTCCCTTGGTACGATTCTGGCATATAATTCGGTTGGTTTCGGTTACTCTTGACATATCCCTTCTATAATATGCCCTCGATCTGATTGGCATACATTTGTCTATGTCGATCGACGACGTCTAGGTCTAGGAATATGTAAATTACAATTAAATATTTTACCTTCGTACTTTACTCGTTACTTCCTACGTTTATGATAAATTATAACAAAAAGCAGCATGTATAATGGGTGGCCTTATTGCCAACAGCGATCTCTTCCAGGCAACCTTTACATGGATAGAAAAGTACAGAAAAATCAAAAGTACCTATGTTAAAGTGGCGTGATTAGAATATAAGATAAAGTCGACATATGCACAATAAGTTATATAAGTTAAGGAAAAGAAGATTATCCTTAACTTTTTCATATCAACAATGGTCTTAATTTTGAGAGAAAAAGTTTCAAAATATGAATCAGTCTACCTAGTAGCCATCTTATCGGCAAAAAAATACAAAATGGCCGACTCGTAACCACACACTAGTTCCCACACTGTCATGTCATCAATCCATCACACAAATAAAAATAGTCAACGATTGAGACAATTTGCAATAATTTTCAGTACACGGTTGAGCGAATCACCGTGCACTAACCTGCCGTGGATAATGGGGTTCGATTCCAGGGGAAGCAATTTTCTTGTATAATACGTTGATTTTTATTCTGTCTCAGAACAATGGTTTGTCGGTGACATTGTGGTATTGTAGAGATGACATTTTCAAGTATATTTTGATATAAACAATTTGTATAAAGACCACTATTTTTATAAGCGCATAAAACGCATGTAAAGCAGTTTTTTTTTCAATATTATGAACTTTACACTTTCTTAGGGGAGTATCGCCAAAAATTGACAATAATAAAACAAATTAAAAAAATATTCTAGGACAATCTACAATCCACCTAAACCCATGGCACCTTAACTAGCTAGTGTTAAGGTTCTAGCATTAGGATAAATATAAGTACATTCATGCACATAAATATTTGCACTGAACGGGAATCAAACCGCACGTCCTGCGCTCGACAGCAGATACTTCATGTTTACACATATTTATGGCCTGTATGAAGCATACTATTAGCTTAAAAAGTAACAGCATGCCACTAATAACAAAACGTTGCTAACACAACTGAATTGTTCAAATTTTGTAACTAAACGTACTGTTTGTCAAGTGTATTGGCAAGTGTGACTTCTGTTTGCATATAATATTCACATTTAGGCGATAACATCACTTATACACCACTATTTACTTTCATATACCTATTACCTTTTTGACACTGTACACAAATTACAAATCATTTTATTTTCTTACAATTTCTATTCTATTTAACCCTTCACTATATTGCCCAAATACTGACCTTTTACTTAATTTATCCAAAATTTCGTCTTCAGAAATTTATAAACAAATTGTTGGGTGGACTGTTTATTTACACAAAGGAAGGCATTTGTCCCCAAAACAATAGATATCGGCCCTCCCCTCTCTCGATAATTGAGAGGGGATCCCTTAATAACCTTCGATTATTTATTTAAGACTGACAAACACCTGAGGCTGTTAAAAAAACCACGCTCTAATTATTTGGAATTGGCAAAAATATTAATTAATAATGGACTCTGTGATAATAGGTTAGGGTTCATAATTGTGTGCGTTTGGATTTAAGGATTTGAGGAAGGTATTAATTTTTGGTTTGAATTTATTTGCAGTATTTGCGATTTTTTCGTTCTTTACTCACGACAATTTTTGTCATAATAAATACTTTTTTTTACAGAATCACTAATATTGCCTCTAAATCCTCCAGTTAAGCTTAATGGTTTGTTATGAGTGGGTTCACCTCAGTAGTGTATTGGCCAGGATTCGAACCCGGGACCTTTCGATCTTAGGGCCGATTTCAATTTTTTTTTAAATATTGAACTGAGACATATAATTATATTTATTACAATATATTCTAGATATTTTAATTTAAATTTACAATTAATAAACACTCATAGGTCTGTACGACTTATGTCTAAAAAATTGAGTCAGCAGTAAAGCTACAATGTTTGCAATTTAAAAATTTAAAAAAAGTTACCACATATGTATATACCTACTTACCAATTGTAAGTATGTCTAAATACATGTATATCAATACGTTATACATGTATGTTTGTGCATTAACAAAGGAGAGGCGGTCGGGACAAACCGATACACAATTAAAGAGGAAAACAAGAATACTTGTAAGTACTAATACTAAGACGAATGTTGCGTAAAATCGACGTCCCCATTCCACCCCATCCTCCCCGCGGCCGTAGGGACGTCTGATTTACGATGTCTAAGCAATCGGGTTTTGTTTTTATTTTCTATAAATATTCTAACATTTGTAATGATACTTTTTAAAATTATATTTTATATGCGCATAAGATATCATTTAAAAAATCAATTTATGATTCTACAAAAAAACTGATAAACTATAAATTATTTACAATTAAAATTATTTGATGCAAAAAAGTACATAATTAGTAAATTTTTATAATTATAACGCAATGATTAGATACTTGTAATTAGGAACTAAAACTATATTTTTTTTAATAATTATTTATTATTCAATTAATCAGTTGTTTTTTGTATACTTAATTAAGTATCTTTATTGTATCTAGCCGTCAAAGTTCGGTATCAAGAGTTCGGTTTCGGTATCGAATGATTTTCCTCGAGAACGCAGCCCTAGCTGGCCCCACCGAATTTGGCGTTTTCTTTCTCTAATTGATAATTCTTGCGCGATCCCTCATCGGAGCTCCTACAATAATACAATTAATTCCCTTATGCCAGGACCTACTTATAAATTTCTTACGCACAACCCTTATAAAGGAACGTACACACTTGGTGAAAAACATTTTCTTATTTGTATACATAACTTAATCTAAAGAAACGAATGTAATCTTATTTTTAGTTGCATAAAGTTGGGTATTAGTTCCTTCCTAGCCTCCCCACCCCTTCCCAGCTCTCCCCCTTTCCCTTCAGGGTGGGCAGCGCGTGTGTGACACCCTTAGTGTTGCACACGTTCATAGGCCACGGTGGCCGCTTTCCATCAGGTGGGCCGTGTGCTTGTCTGCCACCTACGTAATATAAAAAAAAAAAAATGCTCGTTGAATAAATAATTTTACTATAACCAACGACAACTGTATCTGCAAGCCTACCTTTCAGAAAGAAAGAAATATAACAATAATTTTAAATTTGGAATATTTTCTTGTCATACCCGTCTCGCACCAGTGCTATATGTGAATCAAATATTCAAATCAATTTTATTTCCCACTTTCCAAAACTATTGTAACAAGACAGTGCAAGTGTGAACACTCCTTTACTTGTCTATGTGTCGTGTTCACCCTTCAGACACCGGAGACTTGCAGTAATTGCTTCCCCGATCCGCAGCACATCTTTTGTTATACGCCACACAACAAAAACATATATAATGCGATGATACATTCGTGATTCACTTAAATAAGTAGGAAAAAGTGAATGCTTCGACGGGATTCGAACCCGCTATCTTTCCCTTACAGGGGTAACGCTCTGAATGCTAAGCCACATAGCCACATCTGAATCATTCGGAATTCTCATATACAACTATTTTTTGATATTTTATATTGGGCAAACGCGGAAAAGAGGAGCTGTCGCTCTATTTATGGTTGTAATAATAGCTTTTTGGGTACAACATTACAGTTATTTCGATACGGAAGTAGGTAATTATTATTTAGACATATTTCTTTTAATTTTAACAGTGTAGCGTATCATCGATAAACGATAATTTTCATGTAGGTATTTGATCGTTAATTATTTCCAAGTTCATAAACAATAAAACATTTATTCAATTAATATAACATTACCTTATTTTAATATAAGTATCACATATCGTAATTTTTATTAAGTATACCCAATAATGAGGAATAGTTTTATGAAATTTTTTAAACTTATATGTACTTCACCTTATCAAATTTCGTTTAGGAATAAATATTAGTAGGTACGCTGTAATAATCATTATTGTTTATGTCATAAGACTACAAAACACAAGTGATTATAAACGAAACAGCGCCAACTAGTAAGTATCGATAATTCAGAAACAAATGACGTTGTTCCGCCCCCTCGTTTCCAGATGGTTTGCCGATTTGGCGCGACTCCTTACATTTAAATATGGCGACCAGTGTTCGGTTGCAAATACAGATGATCGTCTGTTTTTGTTGTTGTTTTCAAACTTCGAATAAACATTTTGTATAATTAATAATTTGTATTTTTTTTTGTTCCAGGTAAAGGAATCAAAGATTAATGGAATGTCGAATATCTAACTGGTAATGATTATTACTGCTAGCTCATTCAAAACTACGTCATCTGTTGGCGCCATGTCACTTTCGTATCTATCACAACTAAGAAGATAATATATAAAAACAATCAGTACATCAAAACTTAAACCCACTCAATCACTCGAAGAAATTTGTCAATATTCGAACCCGAGCGGCCATTAATAGCGTTAATCTATAAACGTCAAACGATTAAAACATCGCGTGAGTATAAAAAGGCACCATTTTTAAACGACTTATCGACTGTCACTGTTTAACGATAAAGAATTAAATCTTAGTGTTGCTTTTCACGTCGTAAGTATAGGAATAACTGCAATCGAACCTTCTTTTTAAGAATTTTAAATTACTGGACGACTTTCAAATGTTTGTATTGTTTAAAAATTTATCATCCAGAGATACGCAACCATAGACAGAGTTAAATATCATTTCATTTCACTGACTATTTGTCAGTAAGTACTTCATAATATTTAATTTGAAACTATTTTCTAAAATTTTTGTTCCATTTGATTGCCTGTGCTGAGCAGCAATTCTAATAAAAATAATTGTACAAATACAAAACTGAAAGCATAACCGATATAGGTGTGTATTAATATAAAAAACCAATTTACGATCACGAAAAATTATATTAAAAAACCGCTGCCCTTTTTAACGTAATTGCATAATAAAACTACAGGGCGGTAATAAAGTCACAAAATAATGTAGAATCAATAATCTCAAGTGGAACAAAGAAACAAATAAAACGCCAGTGGACGGGTTATTAATTCCTTCGTATTTAATATTTTTTAACTGCGCAAATATTCAAATGGGGATTTAACGATTATTTTTATTGACACTTTATGGTTTGGAAACTGAAAATGACTTAGATATGATCCGTTGTTTGACGTTTAATGAGTCCCTGAGACGCCATTTTGGAAATACGCCATCTAAAAATGAGTTACTATTGCTTGATGGAAATGTACCTGAACAGTTTTTAGTTATTAGAAACATTCTAGATATACATATTGTTTACAGTGCAATATATTGTACAAGTAAATTACCTTCAAATAATTTATAAACAAATTAAACAAAACGAAGTCTTTCTAAAGATACGTAATAAGTTTGATCAATTTAGTCTGTGGACATTAAAAGTCTTGTGACAAACCGAATGAAAATCTTTTACTCACTTTTGATAAATTCATGCTGTAGGAACCTAATAGGTTCGTATCAAAACATCGAGTAGCAGCATAACTTATCTCTGCTTACCCCTCTCGGGGTCGAATCACCACGCTATAGACCAAATACGTTTACCAACCCTTTCACGAAACACAAATGTACGAAGTCATCAAAAATCAATGAGGCGTCTTGTGAACACCAAAAGATACGCATTAATCATCTCTCAGCATGTTGCGACAATGGACAGCATCTAAACACATCCCTTTGGGAGGTACAACCACCCTCACACACGTTTTGTAATTAATTAAAATTATTAATGACATCGCGTAATAATGTATAATCGATATCTCAAGTTACAATTATGAGGTATAAGGCCGCGTAGAACGGTTATCTGTTGTAAAATATTCATGATTAAAAAAAAACGCTTGCGAATGTGGCGCGAAAATTGACAGTATCTTTATTAATCTTTATGGTTTTCTTTATCAATATCGAATCACTAATTAAAAATATTATTTGATGTGATGTATCATGTAAGACACCTGGAGGTAATACATATTTCTTTTCGTAACAGATAACCTAGAACTAAGTAATTACTACCAGCGATAAACTGTCTAAATTAATTTACACTGTCTCTGGGTATGTTTTTTTTTTAATGGAGACAACTACAACATCTAGATATCTTATATCGATTCTCATGTTGTATAAATTAATTATTCTTTCAACGAACGTACATAAATTATTAATGCATAATACATTATTGCTTTTGAAAATTAGTACCTAGTAATAGTTGTGAAGCTTGGTACTGCCATATTTCAGGTTATCACATTTGGAATCAATATTTCTATTCAAATCGCCCAGCGCCAAAATATAACTCCATATTTATATGATTAATTATACACATTTATTAGTATACTAGGGTTCGTAAGAAAGGGTTGTTCTCCATTAATATTTATTTCGCATACATAACTTATGCGAAGGATTGATTACTGAACGTATTCCGCCATTTTGATTGATGTACTTAGAGGAAATAATTCATATTTTTATGAATAATTATACATACGAAGTTGCTTTGTCGCTAATGGATGTGGAATATTAATTTTACTATTGTTTGTGTGACCTAAATTCTTTTAGATGTTAAGTATTAGTATTACTTATTTGTTTTACACATTTAAAAAAATGTTCTATCCATTTTATGCATTCGATTTTAATCTCTGTATTTATGTTTTTTAAAATACTGGTTGCAAACTTCGTGCCATATAATGTGTCTTATTATTAAAAAGAAAAAGTTAACCTCAAATTATTTACTTGATATCGAACCCCGCCGACACCTAGACACTTAAATCCGCCCATTATCTACTTATTACCACGATAATATATTTAAAAAAATGCCACTTAAAACTCGGTGCCTAGTTACGAATAGCTACAATACAAAAGTAGATAACAATCACTAATTGCACGCCGAAAAGCAAGACTTTAAACGCGAAAATTTGAGTGTGAAAACTACGGACGATTTCGTGTCAAATAGTACGGGGCCGGTCACGCAAGCAGCAAACACACCTTTCCAACAACTCAACACGGAGTCAGACTTGTTAAGTAATTTGTATGACTCAATAACACTGTGTGTTTTTTTAGTTCTGTGTGCCTCGGTCGTGTGAGTCAAAATGTTATCATACCGGGTATCCTAAGTATCGCATGTCACCCCATCATAAAAGTGCATTTGTTATAAAAGTTTTGCACAAACACCTAAATAGCTTATAATGTAAAATTAGCAGTCGATTGTACTATTTAAAGATTTAGAACATTTCGCCTACGCGTTTTCTATACAGTCTAGGCAGGGAGCCAAATTCATGAATTCCATTAATCCTATAAAAAGTTATAATTAGTCAATATAAACATTTTTACAAATATTAGAGCTTTGTTCTCCAACTGAGGGATAGAATACTCTTTTCATAACTAGACCATAGACTAATTTCTAATCATAGAAATTCTGAACATCTTTTAAAACTACACATTTAAAGTTTCTAGTAAAAAGTCGCCAAACCTTCGATATATTTTAACATTTTAATACTCCTCAAGCAAAAACGTATCGACAATCAGACATTTTACATATACATTAGACAGTATCACTGCGAGCCCCTTGCAATATTTTAAACTAACCCCTTCAGTGTTCACCCCTTTGATAGCGAGTTTGTGATCAATCGATTGGGCCCTGACCACCCCTTATTATTTACCGATAGACTTACAATATACATATACTAAATATACATACATTCATATACAATAACATTGACACATTACACATGAATCGGTACTAACGTCGACGTCCACGTCAGGCAAAAAGTTATTGGACTATTCTTGTCAGGATTTTTTGTAATAAGCCGTAATATGTGCCGTCTAGTCAGCAATAGGTTCATAATATACTAGGTCAACAGGCAAAATATATATTTCGCAATATATTAGTATACATCTTCAATAATATACCTACGAGTATAAGTATACAACAAAAGATAAAAACAAGATTCTCTATAAATAAATTACAGTGATTAAGTTTCGACTCAAATTTAGTCCCTTTGTAACTAACATACATAAATATGAACACTTAGATAAGCTACAAATTCCAATTATATCTATACACCATAATGGTTCATAAAAGACAATTTCAGAAATTGCTAAACCAATTTGTGTAATATTTTTTGAATAAAATAATGACATATATCGTCACGCTATCGACATAGATGTGTGTGACTTTAAAGTTACTACAATCAAAAAAATCCTCAAATTTTATCGCAAACACAATTATCTATTCTAAAAAATCTCAAACGTCTATAATTATCGATAGTGTACACTGTTACAGTTAAGCTTTTGACCATTGATACTTGCTACGGTACTAGTATATATCTATATACCTACTTACATTATTTTCATACATAGTCTTCGCTAACGGGTATTCTTATGCTGACGTTTTCTTGAAACAGTTTCGAGAGCTTCAGAGAATAGGAACGCCCATTCTTGTCAATAATCATAACAAGGGAGCTTACTTTTCTGAAGCTTACAGTACCTACCTAAGTTTTTAAAAACATACGATTGAAGTGGATCATCATACCAATAGATTTAATTACACCGATCCTAGATTCTGCATAACACAAATTGTCGACTAAGTACGAAATTAGTGTTAGAGCGATAATTAGATGAATTCCAGAGGTAGCAGCTTGCTGTTCGATTTTTAAAATTCATTAAGTATTATGTAGGTACAGAGAAGCCGATAAAGTACCAATACTTCGTTATGATGTCCAAAAAACTCATCCCCTGATATGTCACCCCTAACGCACACAAAGACAAACAAGTTTCGATAGGGCTCAATCGCGCTTGATTTTTGAGCCCCATCTCAAATTTGAGTCCCCGGAGGGCCCACCCTTTTCGGTCTTATATATACAAGAAATGTACATTATAGTTAGTATATATGAATTAAAAGTGCACCCTTGGGCTATAGTTTTAAGGGTACCGCGTATTAAGCAGATTTTAAACCGTTCTCTAACATTTAAAATGGCAATTGGTTCGTTTGCAACACACAATAACATAACACAAAAGATACATGTCCTAAAAATATTTAAAAACCGAACATTTAAAAAGTCATAATGAAAAAGTACCTACTACTTACCATAGACCGTAAAAAGTAATTTCATAAAATATCCTCAAATGATACCAATATTAGCGAAAATAAAAACAAAACCAGACAGAAGCGTCCCTCAACCCTCAAAAACAATAAAAAACATATAGCACGCATACCTCAGACGGACACGCGGAACCCCTAGAATTAACCCTTTCGATACAGGAGGTGAACAACCCAGTTAAAATCGGGACTTTCTTACCCCGTCGCGAGGGACGAGATGAGGCGATTTTTGGCGAGTACCCACTCAAGTCAGGAATTCATTCTGTAATTTTATTCCGAGAAACAGATCATGCTTAATAATACATCGATAAATGTGGAACGTAGAAAAATATTTTTTTAATTACTTCATAATATTTAATATAGGTACATATACAAATATAAATAATTACAATTAAAAAATCGAATCGCTACCTCTTTCATTTGGCCCATTATCCATATATATCATAATCTGTAGCGCATGTTACAGAATATTCATATCGAACTTAAAAAAGGATCGTTCATATAGAAATAATCTGGAACGCGTCCAAATGTCCGCCTATGTTATGTATGTACATCAAAGCATTTTTATTGCTGGCAATTGAATATTGAATAAAGTTAATGATTGTCATTTTTGAAAAATAATGGATTACAATATTATTTGAAATTTAATTTATTAAGTTTTTTTATTATTATTGGCTAGCATGAATTCCTAGTTGGAATAATAATACATTTCTTAATGTCGATAAGTACAATACTAATCTCGTAGTAGGCCTCCCTTAGTCGATGTATCACCACGAATTAATATAATTCAAGTCGTCAGACGTCCGATCGCCTTGGCGTTGTCTTCGCGACTAGCACTTGACATTGACAGCTCCTTAATGATGGTTGACAGGTGGCGCCCTTCGACGGTCCTCCTGCCAATTTGCTTCTGCAATGTACATACTTGAACACGTCTTGATGTCAACTCGATATGTTTAATTATATCTTACATTTAGAAAGATACTTAAGTAGATAGATAATAAAAAAAAATTCAAAGCAACCATTTCATTGTAAACTAAATCAATATTTTAAAGCAAAGAGCACAAACCTTACAAACTCAACGCAATCAAAACAAAACGTACATCATTAAATATCTGCGTACGATCGCTGGTTGTACTGAAAAGTAAATTAATTCTGGAAGTGGAACAAAAAACTGCAAAACAATAAGTCTTCGAAGGAAACCGCACAATTCGACCGCCATTAATTATTCAGTGTCATCATCCGACGACGGATATAAACATTTATAATAACCTTGTATTTTGTACTAAGAAGTATATACACAGTATACAGTAAGAACAATACAAAAAACGCCCTTAATAATAGTAAGTATCCAGCTAATACCCATATCGTTGCTAACATCGTATAACTTTATTCGTAAACACACCACTATTAGAAAAATATAATCAAAAGTCTATGGTAGACGACGAAGATTCTAATTTTGAAAACAGAATACATTCAAACTTCGCGATTTTACGAATAAAATATACATACACAAAAGGGCTTAGCATTCATACAATGAGTACCTACGGTTTATTACAATCAATACATACACACACATAAACAATTATAAATTCGTCCTGCACACATACAAGTTTTAACGAAACTCATGCATATTTATAAACTTAATGTGTATATTATTTTATAAATGCGTCTGTGTGAGTAAGGAGGGTCTTAATAACAGATATTCAATCAAAATCAACCCCTTTTCCTGTCCGATATCTTTGCACTGTGCATCTCCCCTTGTATGTGTTTTGTTTTGGTGCCAGGTAGTTATACATACTTATATGTTGACGACAAGACATATTCATCCTAATATCATAGTAGTCTAAAAACCAAGACCCTAACTCTCTACCATATAGCAGTTTCAATGTACTTCTTTTCTTCAATACATGTATTAATATAATACAAAACTATAAAAGTTTTACTACACACTATAATTTAACTTCCCCTTATTAGTATTATGCAAAGATTCCTGTCGATCTGACTTGTACCTTTTATTATATTCACATTTTATTTGCATATTGAATAACTTGCCTACCTTTTGTTACAGCATTACTTCAGAAAAACTATTCAAACGTCCATGACCCCTTGGTTCATTGTTACTTGTTTCATAAACTAAAACACTGGGCATTAAATTGTCCAATGTTTACCCCAGATTTTTCATTTTTCGCAAAGAGTTTCCTCCTCACGTTAAATGAAATAAAAAAGGAACAATAATTGTACCACTTCACGCTAGAAAAGTGTTGCATTCCAATAAGATATTGGAAACATCAATTACGCTACAGAAATATACAATTAATAACGCGTCGGCCAAAACAAAGGTTTGAGCAGACGCCTAAAAAACGTGGAAATTTATAATGCATCACTGAATCGTAGAATTTGAACAGTATCGTGGAACGGGGTGTATAAAATGTATAAATCTTTCGGGGTGGCCGTCTGGGCAGAACCTAGCGATGCCTGTGTGTAGATATTTAAAATTATTCCCTTTGATACGGATGATAATTTGGTTCGCAAGTCTGCAGCGACAACAGAAACACGTTACAGTACTGTTGCTTAAACTTGCTTATGGTTGAGACTTTAGACACTAGTGTTGATTAGTTTCTATACCATAAAGCACATGACGAAACTAATTTACAGTACTCACTACAGATTAAACAAAGCTATGATATTTACAAACTTCTTGAAAAAGAAAAAAAACGTTAAAAAAATCTGACAACTCATCAAAACATATTTCAATTTGGAAACAAACATTCGAAAATCGAAGTGGATATTAGTGGTGGGCTGGGCACGTGACACACGGGACGCAGTCGGCAAACTTTTTCCCGACGCAACGAGTTCGCTGTTGAAGTTGGCCGGAGCTTTGTTTCGCGCAATCATATCCTACGTTGTAAGGATGCGATGCGCACTGCGATCTCCACTTATCCTTTTGCGAACAGTACTTTGATTTCCGAACCGCTTTGATTCAAACTTTTAAGCATCCCGTGTTTTGACGTCGAATATTGCATTTCCGTGTATGTTTAATTTGATATTTGTTTGGAACTACACCGCCCGTATATCATTTGTATATTTGAATTTCAAAACTTCAAACAGCGATTCCAATGAACGTTATTTAAAATGTTCCGACGCGCCACGATCGGGCCAATAACATTAAATTTCTAGTTATTCTCATTGTATACAATTTCACCCCACCGACCGCGACCCTTCGAGAAAAAATAATAAATTATTTTAGTTAGTATGCAAATAAGCACGGACCGATATTTTAACCTACACCCCATTGAAACAGCGCAGTTTTTTTTATAATATCTGTTCTTTATGGTACGGAAGAATGTGCTTGCTTGTAACGTTTACATTTCGAATCATAAATAGTTCTGAACAACTGGTGTGTTTTCTGATTTCAAAATAAAAACAGAGTCTGTACCTATGTCGTTTTTCTGAAGTCGCATTAAGTAAAATCGAGGTTTTTATTAAATGATACTGACTTGACATGGCCCCTTCAACATTAATCTAGATCTTACCGCGTGCGCCTGTGTGTGTGAGAGACAGGGCAATGATATTTAATTCGAAGGGTAGAATTTCTCATCGATTTTAATTTTATGCGCGCATCCCGTCTCGGTGTGTATTATTTGTTTTTTATGTAAATATTCTCGATCTCTTATTCAGACGAGTGGCATCCATTTTGCGGATTTTTTCCCTTTTCATATATTTAGACGTTGGAATATTTTAATAATGGGTTTTGAGTTAGCATATTGGCATAACTAATTTGGAAAATTCTGATTCGTTTTTTTGCATTTCGATTATACGGTTTACCCTTGAAAGTTTTAGTAAGAGTTCATTGTATTTAGATGGCTTCTAACGTAGGAACTTCATCTTTTCATTTGTCACTAAGTGCGTTCTTTATACTAAATTTATATGTAAATTATTATAATGAATACTTACCCAATTTTAAGATACAATATAAATTTCATCATTATAAACTATTCCTCGAACCAACATTTACCAAAGCCTCGATATTTCTATGCAAATATAATAGATACATGATAGACATAAAGTCTTAAATTCTAATTAAGAGGTCAATGGTGTTATTACTACCCACACGTACACATACGCAATACCTGTCGATATATCAGGCCCACCCCTTTTAAACCCACAAAATTAATATAGCCAAGAGCAACGTCAAAAATCATTATATTTTATGGGCGGCCAAAATAAATGACGCTTATACGGTACTGGTGGAAGTTTATATTCAAATTTCAGACAGTCCGTCGGTCCGGCATCTCCAAGGATCAATTTACATATTTTCACAGGTTTCCACGATTACATTTAATGTTAGATATGTATGCGGAACCGACAACGTTAAGGATACTTTCCTACTTGCGACTCATATGTTAGCGCTTGGCTCTACCGGTTGTTTCCTTCGCCTAATTCTGTGAAACAATTAAAAAGTACTATGACATAAATGTGGCTCGTTAGACCTAAACCATAAACAAAAAACACTGACGTTCCCGCCATTCGCCATGACAAATTTTCTTTGTCAAACTTAACGTGTTTTCTAATTACACATGTGTTTTATACAATGTAAATTCCAATTAATTCTCCCGAATACTAAATAACGAAAACAAAGGTTTATGTATACGAAGGACCATGGAACACGCAAATTAATTCTGAAGAAGGCGAATGTCAAAAATAAGTTACCGTCAAACGGCGTATTCAATTAAAATAATGATAGGATGTGTTTGTTACGCAAATAATGATGTTGGTTTGTGTGTCGGTTTGCTTATTCTAAGGGAAAGGGGATGTTTGTCAGAACACCTATTTTATACTCTATTTAAATTTCTTATCATTTGGATAAGGGTACCCACTACAAAGAACCAACTTTTGTAATTCCTTTATGGGGACGCGCCATTTCAAAGTAAAAAAGCTATGGAACTTAATGTCACCAAGCCACAAACACAAGACGTGAAGTGACATAAGTAGTCATCTCGCTATCTGCGTCATCGTTAGTGTTCCAATAGAAGAATTGTTGGATTTTTAATTACAGGTATGTTGGCTATGGTTTATGGTAAAGATGCGAGTACATGTGCTAGAAGATTTGAGGGTACTCTCAAAACTTTATAAAATATATATGAACCAACGAGTAGTTGTCATTATACTTTGGATTCAATGAATGAATTCTAAAATTAATTTAGTTGAGATTACAATTTTAATTGCAGATTCCGCAAACATGAAGTAACATTTGCACTTAGTCTGCTGTACAAAAAAATAATAGAAATGGCAATTCCATATCCAAATCGTCAGACAAGCCACAGAAACTAAAACGGCGGATTCAATTCGCCAGCGAGGAATTAAAAGCATTAATATATCAAAATTTGATTATCCTATAAAAGATTTGGTCCATAAAACTCATAGTTGCTATAGTGTGCAGTTGCCGAATATACGAATTAGAACCCTTTTGATCGTGTGCCACCCTCCACCACGAGCACCCGTCGCCCCGCGCTCGCCTGCCATTCATTTTCATAATAAAATCGTAACAAACGGGCCAGGTAACAAAATATGGAGAGAGATCCTAAATTTATGTGAACGCAATGTGATTATTTATGTCGAAACTTGAGATTTTGCTAGAGATATTGTCGGCAACGTGAATGTATAGCCGCCGCTGTTGACGGACTCGAGATTTTAATGATATATCGCCATTTTTTATGTTACGACACTTATTTTTATGTCATAAATACCATCCGAAAATAGACGTAAGGAACTCAGATTCTGAGTAACTTTGATGCATTTCTAAACTGTAATTACTGAATAAATAAATTAAAAATTTTAAAAAATGGAACACAAAATAGCAAAGAAAATATCATCTAAACAATGTGTTATGGCTTCAACGCTTTATAAGACAAACCAATAGCGGCAAACTATGAGGATTTATCCAAACTAAATAATGTTTTAGATAATATCAGTCTTAGATAACTAACTTGAGTAAAGTTCTAAGTATTTATTGTACTACAAAACAATCACTTAGCCACATCCTTACCTCCGCATCTGTGGAGAGGGTCCAATCAATCTGTCTGTACGAGATACAGCCTCTAAAATCTAACTATTGTTCACGAATAGAGAAATTTCCATTTGGATTTATTCATTTGTCTAACTATTGTCGGCCTTCCATATTGTATATTAAAATAATTGTTTTGCCGCCAACATTTCAACGATCTACATTCTAACTCGTGAAGTTTCACATGTTGTAGGTTGTGACAATGTTAGATGGACTGTAGTTTAGTCGTAGTATGGATTTAAGTTCTTAACCGAATTCAATTATACCGAAATCTTCAAAAGACAATATAATTGTAATTAATTTCTCAACCGTAAAATCGACGTCTAAATTATTAATACTTAAATCCGAAGCCTCAATAAACGTTCCATTTCACATCGAAAACCGACAAGCCTCTGTATAATAAATTTAACGACAAATTCCGATAAGAATCGGCGACGCACAGACGCAATTTTCATAGATATAGCTCAATTAACAATTGGTTTCAATCGCGAAGACATTTCGTATAATAAAGTGCTCCCCCCACGCGGGGGTGCCTTCGGGCAATCTTATTTCTGTTTGCAATATTGCGGTGTCAATTTCGCATATTGAAGTGTGAGCACGAATATGGAACGCCATTGTTTGAATCTATATTGTCTATGAACTTGCTTCGCTCTGATCTGGTAAATTGAATCCTCGGGCGCCATCACAAGTGGAACTGTCTGAAAATAATGAATGATTTTTCTAATAAAAACGAGTATAAAGTATTGTATTCTGAATTCAAAAGTTGATGTCGTACAAAATCTTTAACTACAAACAATCCGCACCAATTAGACAACCGCAATTCAAAAACGTTCGAAAACAATGATTGTACAAACAAACTCATTCGTTTTACAAACGTTACAATAAAAACAATCAATAAAGCCCCAAACATGTAAATAAAAACGCCAATAATCAACCGTCACAAAACGATGAAAAAATTTAATCATTGTATGCGAAAGAATTACACACAATATCCAATTGTGGCACCGTCAACGAGATTTGTAATAAAAAAATCCACCCCACAGACCACATTAATACCAATCTATCAATAGCTCTCAATATAGAGGCGTGAGTGATCAATAAACGATAATAAAAAATACCCTATATTTTTTCCCCCTCTATTACTATTTTATCGATGATTCGTATCGTCTGTTTTGATTAGACCTTCTACCGCGTTGTCTATTGAATTATCGAGTATCGCATTTTAATTCTTTTGATATGATTTATTCTGATTCGGTTTAATTTATTCCGATTGAATGATTCAATTTCGGTAATTGTTTATGGTGATTGCTTAATTTTGATAATCGAATATGAGTCAAGGATTTATGTGTGTCAATGGCTAGTCGTGTCATTCTTTACAATTTGATAATCAGTTTCAATAACAAACTTGATTCGTATTCTCATACACAATGTAGTGCTTCTGTATAAGAGGCTTCATTTATCCGTCAATCCCTCATAACGTACAAATGTCTTAATACAACTCAACCTAACTTCAAAATCGTCAATAGATATAGATCTTGCTAAAACTTGGTATATTTTAAACTCCATTATTTATCACTCGCGCTTCACTCCTGTACTTAATTACACTTGGCAAATACAATGACATAACATCGATAGCTACAATAGATAGATAGGTGGGTAGGTAAGATGGGGAGGTTGGGGAAGATAGGAATCGTATGTTTTCGGATTAATTCGTTCGTAAAATCGTCTCGTCCCGATAAGAATGGTAACTGCTCTGTACTAATTGAATCTACAATTGCGTCGGCATGTCTGATTTCATTAGACGCTGGTGTGTGTAGGGGGGCAAATATCGCAACTGATGGAATGCCCTTCAAAGTTGGGCCGATGAAATTTAGCAATATCGGTTAGATTTCGTAATCTAGTGAGGCAGTAATTTCTCTTTTTTCTTGGTTTAAAATAAGCTTGAATAACCAATTTGGGCCATAATTTTATTAGTATCTTATGATCAATAATACGGAATGAATATTTCGTATGTGTTATGAAATATGTAGCGAGAAATCAAGCGAAAATCGAAACCCTTTCCTAACTTTCTGAATACATCATCTACGTAACTTAGTTCCACTTCTAAATATATACGAAATCTCAAAAGTTGTCTATACACAAACGTCTTATTGAATAGCATCGTTCAATTCAACACAACGAAACGGGACCAAAGGCGTGAATTGTTTCAGAATAATGGTATTTATATGCTACATTGGTTTCAAGGGAAATCACTCTTTGGAATAGTCCATAACGTCTGGTTCTGTTGGCAGATCCGGGCGAAGAATGACGTTACACGAGGCAGCTCCCTTTACTGCGTTGTACGTGAAAATGTGATGCCAGAATTCGATATTACTTAAACTCGTATTGAAATCGGGGGATGGGGAAGATTCAGAATATTAAACATTCACGTTTATTAGTTTGTCCTCAACGTATTTGGTAGTCTAAACGGGGGTAGTTTTCGCTGAGAAACTTGGAAAGTGTGTTAACGAGTTCACCCTTAGCGAGTGTAGTCGATTTTCCTAATGGGTATTACATTTTAGTCGATTGTGTCAGTTTTGAACTAACTTTTGATGTAAGTTTCGGAAGTAGTGGTGATGGCTCGTTGCACTAATGGCTTTGATTCCCATATATTGGAATGAGGGTGTTCGTATCTAGTCAAATCAGTTTAGTACAAGCGTAAAAATTGCAATATTTGAAGTTGAGTTGCTCATTATATAAGTGAATTCCCATTCATGTAATATAGAACAATAATAATAATAATAATTTTGTTGGAATTGAACAAATTATTCACCCTATACCAGTATTCAATTACTCTTAAATCGTTCACATTTTTAGTCAAACGTCGTATCCATTAAAATAAATCAAAAATTCAATATATCCTCAAAGTCGCGATACAGAAACTCGTTCTTAATCGATGGCTCTCGAAAAAAACGTCAAAAGAAAATTGGTATCGTATGATCTCGGCTGCACAGATAGCTAAAGGGCCCCACAAAGGCAGCTATCGGAAGGAAAACGAAAGGGTAATGCGGGCATAAGATGCGCATCGGCACACACGGCCTAATCACGACACCCCCGACACCCACCGCCCAACTTTTGCATATTGCCCAAATTGCCCCAACCTCCCTTGCTTCGCCGCTAACCGTACATTTTTGCTGGCCGGATAACTCTTCATTTTGCCGTTTTTATTCAAATTTTTATCCAATTTCCGACCTTATTGCCTGACAATAACTGTGTACTTTATGTTTTCGAGAATAGTAGAATTTTATTTGTAGTATAAGGGTGTCATGACGTTTGAGGGATGCTTCGACTCAGAGGATTTCTTAATTGTGAGCATGCAGTTTTGTTATTGATTTTTTAATGTGTCTCTATGTGTGGGATGGGGTGGGCTTTATGTTAGTGCTATCTGTATTCTTGTCCATTTAGTTCCATTACTACCAAATAAGTACAGTGGGAGTATCACACAGACGCTTAATGGAAAAATATTTTATTTATTTCAAGTAGGTAGTGTTCAGAGTTCACCATATTTCTTTCCACGTCCTAGTCGTTTACTTCGTGTAAACAAACGCATTGGCAGTTAGTAAAAACATTTAAAATATTTAATTATGGCAACTAAATAGTACTAAAGATGCCGCTCTACAGCGCAAACCTGTCTATAATTGTACAATCCATAGAGTATGAAACAGATAAGATATATCATTTCATTGAAAACGAACAAAATATTGCGGAAACTGGCTTAATTTATTTCAATTCGTTTTTATGGGTTTTCCGACTCCATTATATTTCAAGTCTTTTTTATTATTGTATAGGACGCTAGTTTTATCTACTTACATCTTTATTACTTTTTTAATAAATACCTATTTTATGATATATTGAAGTCACCATCAAGACTCAAAATAAGCTAAGCATTGAATGCAGATTAAAATACTCACGTTTTTAAATTACGTTTACCGATCAATGCACATAGTGGGAATTCAACCTGTGATCTCTATCGCTCGTAGCAGTCGAGTCCTCTACTGCTACGCCACACAGATTATGTAAGTTTTAATTTTTAAAGCAATGCAAAGGATTCAAATACTTTTAAGCCATTCCATTGGGTAATTCAAACGAGACTCGAGTTGTCAACTGCAGTTGCTACATCTCAAAAACCAATCCGCACCATTAAAAAAATATCAACAAAATGGCGGATTCCGCGGGGTTAGTGGAATTGCTTAACAGTTTTAAAAATTATGGTTTGTACCCACGCCCTGCTGAATTTTTTGAATCCGACTCATAGTGTCATGCTATGTAAATATTTGGAGTGTCTACACTGCACGTCTCAGTGATCTGCGCCATTAATCTCTATCTTGTTAAATTATTATAATTACGTGAACGTTTAATAACAACGTTTCATTACACCCATTTACCTTTTCTCGTATTAAAAGGAATTATTTTCTAGAAATTACTAACCCACTTTATAAAAAACCTGAGGACGCGTAATTAATGTCAATTTTATTTATAATTACACGCCGACCGACGCCAGATGGCGGTATTTGCGTAAAAACGAGTCCTCCGCATGAGCTATGCAATAACGTAAATATTTCTTGCTATATTAGACTTTAGTATCTGTGCTAGAATTTTATTATTGTAATCTATGACCGCATAGCTTTTTGAAGCGTAATTATTATCATCATTATTTCATTATTACAAAACCAAGTCTACCTACTTAGTTAATGATAATCAGCATTATTGTCACATATTAACTCTAGTGACACACGTCAAACTTATGGTTCCACTTTCAAATTTTTTGGAATGTTGGCATTACTGAGTAGGTATTTGATTGACTTCAGAGATACCCTGAAAGTAGTTCATATTTTTCTTACGTCTTTAAAGAACATTACCAAATATATAATTTAGCAAGATAGAAAATATAACAACACAATTGTAAAGTCAAAATCATAAAGCATCAACTATTTCTCCAGTACAATCACACACAACCTAAATCTTTCTTCGGTTGAACCTACCATATAGTAAAGTGGTGTACCCACTGATTATCACTATCATTGAACAATCAATATGACTCTGAACAACGGTAATTTCTCGTCATCAACGTCAATCATGGAGTACTGATATGAACGCACAATTAGACGCATTATAAGTTACAATAGTAATGATCGTGGTGCATTGTGGTCTGTCCTTGCGCCAACAATAGCGTAGGTGACGATCTTAGAACGAATAAATAGGCTGATGTACAGTAGAACTCAAAAGTGCAGTAGCAATCCTACGCAACTATAGCGTCAACATTCTAACGCTACTTGTGACCTTTTTCTTTTAAGACAAGCCAGCGTCGCCTCATATTGCATAGTAACATTACACACACATAATAAGCGCGCCGGCCGCACGCTAAACCATTTTGAGCCTTGATGTGCTAATGCACTTATGAGCTCTGACTGTACTTCCTCGATGATAATAACCACAGAACACTTATATCATAACGATAGTGTAATTTTAAAATGTTGGTACTTAAAACTCTATGGTATCCGTTACCAACATAAGAATATTAATGATAGATCATCTAAATTGTCTACCTATCTATTGCCAACATAATCATCTTTGTGTCATTCTTAATTTCTTTTTAAATGTCCTTGCTTTAACCACACAATAGAGTAGCCGAACTCTTTTAAAAATTCGTTTGTTCTCTCTAGAGCTAATTCAATAATTCATTATGAAAATCAATTATGTTCCTTAGTAGGCATACATCGCTTTTTGTTTGTGTTATACATATATTATATACTACTAATAGACTGGGGAATTAACGATATTTGTAAAGCACTGAACAAAATATCGTTTTCCATTCTCTTTATCTTGTCATATTATTTGCTT
This sequence comes from Pelosia muscerda, assembly GCA_963691645.1. NCBI lineage: Eukaryota > Metazoa > Arthropoda > Insecta > Lepidoptera > Erebidae > Pelosia > Pelosia muscerda. The sequence goes on from OY829118.1 coordinate 13,486,778, forward strand.
ACGAAGCCTGCATACGGGCTGACAATGTTCTATGTCACAACTGGATAGTGCAAGCGCAGAACACAAGACATATGTAGCACCTAGTATGTTACACTTACAGTTCTCCTGTTACGGCCTAAGTTTTGATTAGATACCTTTATTACTATGGTAAAAGCGAAGTCAAGGTAGACTAAATAAATCGTGTAAAAATTACAAATGAATGCTCACTTATGAAATTATAAATTATTGAAAAATATAAAAAATAAAAAACGCTGTGCTTAGCCCAGGAAAACCTCGAACTCATGCATGGCGCTAACTCACATTTCCTTCCCTCAATCTGAGGCAGTTTTTGTTCTGTCACATACACACGTCACCTACACACAAACATGGACATATCCAGTAACAATACATCTGTACTCATTCCCCCTTCTTCCATTCTATTTGCACAACTCCTTAATGCTTTATTTCGTTTGTGTGCTTAGTCTAATTAGAAAACTCCGAATCTACTAATGGCTAATATCGAATTTTAGCGCTTTTTGTTTTTCTATGTCTTCGTATTATCAAATTATGTTCTTTAGACATTCCATACGAATTCACAGCGTTTGAAAGGGATGATTGACTTATGATATTATGTGTACTACCTTAGCTTGGTACGTAAAATTCGTAAAGTACGTAAATTATGATTTATTTTTTGTAATTTCTTATTTACACTAACCCCAAATAGTTTTATTCCGACGTAGTAACTTCTAACAATATAGCATTTAAAAGAAAATTCAATCAAATGCTATGTGCATAACATCAGCTCTTAATATAATGGGTCATTTCAGAAGAAGAATGTACTCATTTGAATTTCCAATGTAGTGAAGGAATTGATATATTGAACGAACGTAGGAACATTGTGACGGTCACAATTTCGTCAATCTCCGGTTTGTTCCGGCTCCGGAACCTTTTCCGATTAAGTAAAACGTGTTTGAAAGTCGGAAGGAGTCCGGATGACATCGGTACATGCTTCAGTAAAATCTGAAAAGGCTTTGAAAATCAATACTTTATGACTTACAACACCAAGTAATAGTCTTAAAAATTTCAAAAATATAATATATTCGAACAACACTTTTTACATTTAAAACAGCAAAGAACCCCAATTCGTCCTACTTAGGTGTAATTCATTGCGATTGTATATTTTATCGCACGAAACAAAATAACACTGGCTTAAATTCTTCAAAAATAAATGTGATATCTCAGAGCGATATGTACCTATAAATTAAAATAATTATCGTGCTTTCGGGGGTAGAATGCAAGGCCTTGCGATCAGCTGTAGCGAATTCCCACAGTCCCAGCCAGATGGCGTGAGAGAGCATCAGAACCACGAACTGATTGTGATAATTTATTATTTGAAAATAGAAGAAAGTTTAGTTGAGGTTAGTCTATTTTGGAAACGCTAGAACACTAAATTCGCCTCGACAGATAAAACGAAAAGTAAAAACAGTCTTACCAATTCCGCACCACGCCAACACAAACCATTTTAATTGCACCACCAAACTATATTTTATCCTGGGTATGCATTTTTTCCATCCACCTCGACGGCATGCCGTTACTCAAAATAATCTAGGTAAGATATCGCACACCCCACGTGATCTACTGCCTCTACTGCGGAAGAAACATATTACACTTGATATTTTTCTTTTAATCCCCAATGACGTTTGTACGTAATTGGCGGGCTATTTTCGCGTCGCGTGAGGTTGGCAACATGCAATAGTAAGTACAACTATTGGGTTGTTTCAAAATTGGAATCTACTTCAGTGGTACTTTAAACGATTGAAGATGACAGCTTAAACAGTTGTCAAATCTGCGTAATAAACATAATTAAAATCAGGATGTTAAGTAGGTAAAATAAACATATTATTGAGGTCGAATACTATTTGAACCGATCTAAATAATAAATCTAAAACAAACAAAGTACCAAAGTAAACAAACTGCTAACTCAAAACGATGAAATCCATACACAGACACGATTGTACCACAACAATTCGTGTTCAATAACTTCGGCGCGTACCATACCCAACTTATCATCGAAATCAAAACAGAGACACCCCAATAACGCAAAGTCGGCACCGCAACAGGCGAAACTTAGTTTTCCATTCGGTTTTATAACGGTGAACGATAGACAGGCAATAAATGAGCTCCCGCAACTTATAATTGCTTCATTTCGTTGTCGACTCCACGAGAACTATGCAGTTTGCATTCGGCTTGTCCGTGTCGTGTTTCCAAACGATAATTGGATTTGCCAATAAAAGTAAATCTAAAATCACCCCAATTATACTCGGCAATGTTTCATGACAATTAGCTACATAACAAGATTTCGCGTATTTGGATATTATCCATAAAATATAGCAATAACATCCAACCGGCACTCCCATTTTTTTGTGATAAATTGGTGATAATTCTGATAGGTGAATTACCTAGATAAAGCAATACAACATTTTAACTCCACCATTTCTAAATCTTAAATTTGCTCGAGTTTCGTCACGAATAACCTTCGTTCAACGTTAATCACGTCTGTTTCACGGTTCATTAAAAACTATCCTCTATTTAATACTGACAGAATCTCCGCACGTAAAGTTCTCAAACATGAACTGACAGCATCGAAAAAGTAATAATCGAAATAATCACGATTCATCGCTATGTTTATCCGAACGCCACCAACGTATCATGTCAAAAGTGCATAGACAAGTTCCACGTCAGTATTTGCTGTTGAAATATACTCGAAAAATAAATTGTCAAGCGAGTTTCGACTCTATCGCCATAAGAATAATAGAACATTTATTTCTACCCAAGTGCCCTTGTCTGTCCTTATCAATTTTTACCATTTTCACGCTGCACGTTCAATATGACATGTGATTGATGATCGCGACGTTCGTTGTCAATCAAACTGTTACTGTAAAAGCATTTGCTGAAATGTGAATATTTATGAATCACCAACATTTGTCCCTGCAATACGTTAAAATAATAATTTTCATTCGGCCATTTTAATTTCGATAGTTACGTGGACAGTAGAAGGATATAAACGGAAAGTGGGAATCTTTTTGCATCTCGCGTCCAACTGTTCAATCATTCGCGTCGTTTATCATTTTTTTCGAAATGAAACGAAACTCGTCACGTCAAACTAGACAGACTATAGATGACGTAAAAAGAAAAACTGCCGTCCCGCTGTAGAAGCTTTCCGAACGTCTTTTTGTTTGTGCAGTTGGTATTGCTCTCGAGTTCGAATTCAAAATTTGAATTTGCCCGCTTAAGCGTCGGCCTAATAAATGTTACCTCTATCCTCGATTTTTGTAGAGGAACCATAAGGACAGAAATAATAATAGGACACTCCAAAATTACAAAATAAGTTTGCCCCAAGAATAAAAGGTTTTCAATATCTATATTATGGCGCTCTACTGCAGATATTCAGTGCAGGGTATAATAAAAAGACTGACATTGAGGGACACTGCAGGTGAACATAAAAGAAAAGCTGACGTTTTATGTAGCCAATTTAACAAGAACAATAGGTAACATTTATTTTTATTCGTCTTATAATTTCAAAATGAATTTTAATTTTTCACTGTCTGAAATTAAGTACTTTTCATTAAATCAGTAACTTACAATTACTAATAGAGATAATACTGTTTAAATATTTTAGCCAATCTCAAAAATATTTTTATGTAAATTTATACTATTCTAAAAACATTAAATGATGAAATTGTATAACTAACGAAATTCTAAAAATAATGGGACGTATTAGTCACCTAAAAATTGCATCCCCACCTGGACAATGAAAACAGGACGTATCCTGCAAAACCGAGAGTATCGTCTCCCCTAAACTGTTTGACCACTTTGACAGATCGCCAACATGAACTCTTTCCGTTGCCAAAATGGCGTATTAGGTTTTTTATTCAGTTGTCTCTCATCACTTCCTTTGTGATTGAGCACTGCATTGACGCACTGTGTCCTGAATTGATTCCGTTTTGTTACTTTATTCGAGTTTTAGACAATCGACGTGGTGGCCATCTTTGTTGCTTTTGCACCAATCTTGGACACATAAAAGAGGTTATGGTTTTTTGAAAATGGAACAAAACTGAAACGGCGAGTCTATTGTAGTTGAACTTTATTGAACCATTCTATATTTTAGGACATTCTGCTTGTCAAAATATTTTAGTGACGTCATAAATATATGCCCAAAAACAGTAGAGGCCTTCTAAGAAATACATTTTACTACTTTCATATTAACATTTGTAGTAAATGAACCTTATAACGTATGTTAACACCCTCGACTCTTGCCGCCACACAGTAGTACAGTCAGCAACAAAAATATGTATGGAATAGAATCGGGCATGTCTGATAAGACGGCGCGAGTGAATTTATGGCCAGCGACGCGTCGTTTGCATCGGAAGGAACAAAGTTCAGAATGTGATGCACGCAGCTTATACAAGTACTTGCCATTCAAACATGATAAAACTAGAAGATAGCATGGTCTTTAGTTAGAAGGTCGATTGAAATACCTACCTTTGCAAGACCTAATAAAATTGCTGTTATTTATGCGATTTTTTTTCTAAAACACATGGACATCTACCGCCAAAAGCTTTTGAACTTATTTATGTAGTCTAAATCAGTACAATCATATCTCTAAAAGGGTATAAGAGCGTGAAAAAACTAATAAACACAACACCTTTTTGTTAATTTATGCAAATCAGAATTGCACATGTGATAACTCTAATACATATGACGTCACGTTGAGTTGTTGTTTTGTTTACAGGAGAACAAAATAAAACCTTCTTTATATAAACGGTGCTTCTCCATTAGTTTTTGTCATCAACATCAGCCACATTAAGCTTTTAACTCAACGAAATAAACTTGCAACTAATGCAAAACACAAAATAAACTCGCTAACACGTGTAAATCTCACCAAATAGTCCGAAAGGTCTTTTTTAAATGATCCGCACGAGAGAGGTATCCGAGTTAATCGACGTCACAGTGGGGTGATCACAGACCCTGGTGGCTACGCTGTAATTATACTAAAAATGTGGTAGACTTCAATAAAAAGCTGAAACTGTGACGGGCGGCGGTCGAAAACATAATTGTCCATAGTAATGATTGTAGGTAATTGTGCAAGGGTTGCCCTTAACCCTCTGCTGAAGGAACAGCCCTTGGATTCTGTGTAAAGAGTAAGCGACAGCGGGGAGTTAGACTGTTGAGTGGGCCCTGATTCGGGTGTGCAAAGCAGGAGAACTAATGTAATTATGTAATTAAAATATCTTAAAACTACATACCAAATTTACATTTATTACTTTACAATACTTGTGCAAGTAATCTTACAATGATACTTTATGTCTATTACTTTTAATTGAACGAAATTATGACATTAACTGAATAATAATGATAATATAATACCATTATTATGACCCAAGAACTTCATTTAAAAAATCATCATCATCATTCCCTGAACCTTTTTCCCAACTCAGTTGGGGTCGGCTTTCCAGTCTAACTGTGATGCGGCTGAACTTCGATATTTTCCGTGAAGCGACTGCCATCTGACCTCCACAACCAATGGTCTAGTAACCAATGGCGATATCGAAGTTCCAAGTTAGGCTGGTTGGACTTTTGAGGGCTCCAACTACCCGTAACGACTGCCATAGATGTTTGTATGGCAACCGGGACCGACGGCTTAACGTGCTCTCCGAGGCACTTATAAACCTGCGATAAATACACACATAACTTCGAAAAGCATCGAAAAGTCATTGGTGTGTGCCATGGTAACCTGGGATCGAACTCGAGACCTCGTCTCAGCAGTCCATTACCCATACCACTAGGCTACCGCGGCTTCAGTTAAAAAATATTACCAATTAATATACTGCAACAACAACAGAATCTTCTGTAGCGTGTCTAAATGCGTCCGCCCCGCTATCGCTTATAAGTTGAAACTAAGTTAATAGCGGTCAGCGAGGTCCGAATTAAGACAATAATTACTCGCGGTCCTGTCCGGGCAAATTTTCGTTTCGGCTAATACTTTTTATGGTCGACTGTACTATTCTGAATGGCGAGACCCATGTTTACATGTCCTTTATGACCACGAGAAACATCACTATGTATTGACAATAAAAAACACATTACCTATTTTTGTTTCTTATTAGTTTTTTATTTTAGTTAATTTTAACGCGAAACGTAGTGAGTCCTCGAGATTTAATTTTTTTTATAACACCTTATATAAAAGTATTCACGTCTGGTAACACAGATAATGAAAGATTTAATATGACGGTTTCAAGGTTCTAAAATGAAAATATTTGTTGAAGTATCTGATACAAATCGATGTCAAGGTATAATAGTAACACACTATCTTAAGGTATTCATTGACGATATATCCATTTGAATTGGATGCCTGGATTTCAATCCATTTGGAAACCCAGAGCTGGAAGACGTCCATTTCATTGGCATAACTTTTTCATAAAACCTATTATTTTTATTTAAGGAACGTTAATTTGACTTCACCCGGCCTGTTGGTAAGCTGAACGGAAAGTCTCAGGAAAGAGGATCACCATTTCAAACACGTAGAGTGTTACAATGGTGGCGCTCAGCTACCACCAGGCGAAGTGAAATCAGATTGATATGTCCTTTCACACCATATCTGTATTATTTATCGTGGTACTACTGAAGAATTGAACTACATAAAGAGGGAGTTAATTCATCCTCACTTCTAAATGATAAAAATATACATAGGCACTACTCAGCACACCTAAGGCACACCAATGCTTATCACATCAGTGATATATAAAAAAAAACAATAGGTAGGTACATACAATTTTAAACAAATGATTCAATTGAATTATCTTTATTTCATTTACTTACATAGATATGTTTTAAAATTATCATATTAAATTGCCTTTATCAATTATAATTAATTCTGTTTGTTATATTATTTATTATATGAATATATAATTTAGTTGATTTAGCTTATCGACAATAATCTTTAGAAGTCGTTAAGTATTTATTTATTATTATTGTCGACAATTTTAACTGAATCTTCGAAGTCTTAATACAATAACACAGAACAATTAGGTGTACTTAGAGATAACCTTGCGTATGACCTTCGTAACATAACTATGAAATGGAACATCCATCCATCACGCCATTGTAACACTTGTCAATGAGGAAAATAACTACACGTACTCTTTGAATTTTTTTGTTGATTCTATAAAGTATATTAAACATTAGGAGTATTAATGATTAAAAACTAACTAATAGTGTCGTTAACAGTAAGTTATACAGCAACAAAGTGTGCGAATGACATACGTATCTTTACAAAAAACCTAGGCGTGAGAAAGTGACAGAATATACGAACCGTGAAATGAAACGTCGTCGGTAGGTTAGTGATTAAGGAGTCTACCTTACAGTCGAGAGGCCCTTAGTTCGAAGCCTGGCCATTACACTGTAGACGTGAACCCTATCTAACACAAGCGACCTAGCTTAGCTGAAGGGGTTAGAGGGAATATTGGTAATTTTGGTTGCTAATATTCTTTTTAAAACTCCAAATAGAGACTGAAGCCTGAATTGGCTGCATCAATCAAATGATTTAGTCACCTACTTAGGTGCCCATCCCATCCCGGGGCATACATTTTGTGAAAAAAAAACTTTCAAAAGTCAGCCTAATATATTTCTTTCATTGCCTAAATATTTCTGGTCCCATAAAACCTAGTCTTCAGTCTTCAGAACTCTGAAGGCGCGTGTAAGGCTCATCACGTGGAGTGAGCCATGGGATTTCCGTCGCATCTATCTGCGAGATGCGTATCTCCACGGTCGGGCGCGCGAACACCCCACCTGACGTGACCCGACGTTACAACAATTGATATCTTCCGAAGGTCGAGTAATAACACGCTGCGATATATACCACAAACAAACGCTCACCACGTTTCAACTACACACCGATCTTAAGACGTCGTGATAAAGCTGCATATCGCATAATTTGCTTTTCTCTAACTGTCTTATTTAAGATGGTATATTCGAGTGCTGATTTTATGAATAGATCGTCAATTGTCGAACGGAAATGCGAGCTAACATTAGTTTCTAGTCTTCGAATTTTAAATTTTGATTTTAAAAGACGTTAATTGTTATTTATGGTCGTTATTCTTTAAAGAATTAGGCAGATAAGAATTTTAAATATATTTAAATATTTTACTTAATAACTTAATTTTCAAATAAAAATGTTAACTTGATTATATTATTAGACTGAGCATACGTCCAGAGGCCATAGACAAGTGGCAATTCGTATTCAAACGTATTTTGGCGTTTATGACATTAATGACAGGCGTGAACTATATCGATAAATCTATCCTATTCCATTCTACAAAACAATTGCCACTTGTAGGCCTTGACCCTTGCCCTTGACCCCAGTGGCGTATATTTGAGTAGTAGGTAGTGCGATTCTGTTTTATGTATAGAAATCGGACATAAAAGCACAAATACTATATCGAATTTTTATATTACAGAATAACACCCACAATGTGTGCGTAAAATAATCCCATTCACTAAATAACCCAAGATATCAAAGTCATATATATTTTTTTACTTTATTATTTAAAGAATTATACGTCGCCATCTTTGTTACAGATTGATTGCAGTAATTACGTTGAGATCGTTTTATTGTGTACAAGATAACAAATAATTATAACGTAATTTAAAGTGATTAAAAATGGCGACAGATTTATAACCATCTGCTAACATGTACGTCTGTACACGTACTTATAATTTGGAATACTTGTCGGTAATTTTGATTCAGTCATAATTTTATAAAATGACATAAGATTGGTTATCTCTCACCGTTAGATAAAAGATTAATGAGACTAGTGCCTAATGATGAAGTTATTTAAGAATTGATTAAATTTTAAACCAGTTTCTGATTAAAATCTTGAATTCCAAAACGTTGTGAACTACATTATAATTACATGTGTTGATAGAGCCTACGTCCTGCCAATACCTATAACTGAATCTATTATAATTTCTAAAACTTAGCTTAGGTAAACTAGTAATTTTTAAAAATGACGTATTAAAACTTAAAATAACTTGTAAAATTAATAACTATTTCAAAGTCTTATTTCAAATACAAGGGTAGGTACATGAAAACTGATGTAGACGTTGTTTTGATAAATCATACATACCAAAGACGTAGTTCCCGGCAGAGTAGAGTTTGGCCCAACCCATATCTTCCCATGTGTAGGCCTAGGCGACTAAAGGATAGGGCTGTTCAACATATATACACCCCCAGACTCAACCTCAGATACATGGCTTGATCCAACAATAGTGTCCGAAATACGACCATAGGCTCACCCCCTATTACGTATGCAAGTTTACTGTATACACTACTAACTATTATAGATATACTATATAAAATATGTTTGTTACTACATAATTTATAGCTAACCTTTCGTCCGTTGTCCCCAGATCGCTCAGCTAGTGGAAGACGTACGACGGCTACAGGCGTCTCTGACGGCGCTGCAAGAGGCGCACGCGCAACAGTTGCAACGACTAGAGGAACGCCTGGACGAGAAGAAACAGCATATCGCCAGGCTCGAGGCCAGGCTTGACACCCAGAGGGACTATGATGACATTAAGAGGGAGATAAGGTCAGTAACTTAACTTAACTTCTTCTGTCGAATCGACGGCATTTTTGGGTGGCCATCGTGGTGTAGTAATTCGTTTCACGGCAACGCCGCTACTCGCGGAGAAGGCCCGAGCATAGTTTTTGCTCTTCGGAAAGGCTTACTATGACCCCCTTGTCTTAAGATACGATATATACATATATGTACTTTCATTTTGTGTTCTGGTTAAAATGAGTCAAACAGTACCAGTTGTTGGATTTTATACTTCACCTTACAAGATATAGTACACAAATATCGATAGAAAACAACGGTTCAAGTCGGAATCACACTTTAATAGTAAACTAAGATTAAAATCAAATTAGGTACTTTTAAGACGTCGTGGTTGTGTTGTGTCAATGGATGTTAAGGGATATGATGCTTATTAAAATGTTAAATAGGAAATTCAAGAATTCCTACTCCTATATTCTAATTAATCTAAACTGATTGCGCAAAGAGTGAGTTCACGTCGCTATTGTAATAACCAGAGCTGTAAAAATTTTATTTCATTTATTTATTTCCTAACAATATTACATTGTGTTGAAATTAAACACAAATCTAACTTATTCTAAACACGAATTAAAATAAAAGTTAATAACTTGATTGTTAAAAGATGTCATGCAAATCTAATTGTAAAATATATTTGTATATAAAATGCTTCCGTATCGCAAACCACTAAGCTACTGAGCTATTGCTTTTATAGTCCCAAATCTTACCATATATTCACATTTATATCTGTCAAGAATGCCTATAAAACATGGTAAATATACTTAGTTATATCAAGACCTACCTACGCACGTAGAATCAAAAGGAAAAGCTACCTATTATAAGGTATTTTACACCTCTGAGTAACCTTCCGGATATGTACTACACAGTCGTGATTATTTCTTAAACAGTCAACACTGTTCTACATAAGTTGATAATGCGTTCCTAGACATACCTATCTCTCGACCATACTCAAGGCTTGCTCAACAAACAGATGGTCTTGTGTACAACAAGTGTAAACCAAAGCGCAGGTTAATGAACGATAGCTGTTATCAAGTTTATTAACACGTGTGTTGTTCTACTCGTGACTCGGGACTAGGGAACTTCTACGTGTATGGGATTAGGACCACATTATAATAAATTGTATTTTCGTGCGTCTAGTGATCATAGAAATGATCTTGTATTCTCATTCAACATAAGCTTGAAATTTCACTATTTAGAGACAGCAGTGCCCTTCTGCGGATAATTGTAATCGGAGATCTAAAAGAAATTAATAAAAATGTTTTGCATCGATTGCAAACTGTTATACAATACTAGCTGTTACCCGAGGCTCCGTCCGCGTGGAGGTTGGTTATCACGCAGTGCAATATAGCCTATGTTACTCAGGATGAATGTGGCTTTCCAATAATTTTTGGGATCGACCCAAGTAGTATTTGAGTTAATTCATTACGAATATACACACACGCACACAAAATTTTAAAAAAATCCTCTTTATAATATTATTGACTTCAGCGATGGTTCTATTTTTCGTCAGTAGACGACAATGCAATGGAGTTATAGATTTACGATTATATTCCCGGATAAAGACAGGATCTAGGCCGCTAGTATTTTAATAAAGTTAGACGCTTAAGGTTATTAGCGTTGCCTTACTCAGTAAGTGATTGCAATAGATTTAACAACTGTTAATATAACAAGACCTGCATAGCACACCAACACAAATAGTTACAAGTTCATCGCCTCGCTATCAGCCGTCAGAGGATCACATCTCTAAACAATAGAACGAGAATCAGTATGGTAATCCTTTACTTAATGTCACTGAGTACACATGTTCAGTGTTACAGTGTGTAATGCATGTTTGCTGACCCTACCTTTGACTGATAAAGAGGCGCCTGTGAGCCCTGCCTGCTCTGTGTACCTTCGTTACTTAAGAATGTTGAATACATTATCAAGTATTGTTTTACTTGATGTTAGTTTATGAAATTAAGTTGATTTAAGCGGGGCTCGAAAAAGCATCTGTCGAGGCTATTAATGCAGCGACCGCCTTTTTAGGATCGCCAGTATCTAGAATGGTGACCCTAACCTTTTAGACTTGACCATATCTTTTTACCATTTAGCTTACTATAAAGCGTCTGTATAGAGTAGCCCTTACGATTGCGAGGTTCCGGGTTCGAGCCCTGGCTATTACACTACCGATGTGAACCCACTCTATCTATCTATAGTTAGTTATCAATAGTTAATGCTATCGCGCGCGAGCTATCAATAGTTTGACAACAATGTCAATATGTATATTGGCTTCTAACTGATATTTGAAGTTCCACCAAGACATTTGAAAGAAGAGATTCTGGCGGATCCCTTTGAGGTTGGGAGGTTATACGGCAGCTAAGACGAACCTATGAAAGGAAGATTGGAAGAGTTATATCCTATGTGTGACGCGAGATTTAGTCCTCTGCTCGTTACATTACTAAATTAACTTAAAAGTTTTTCTTAGTTAAAAATTCTAACTAATATTTGCGACTGTCGTAAGTACTAAGCTCTATGGTATACATGACTGCCTTTTGACGTGATGTTTTCATTAATACTTTTATATTTATTTTTAGAACTAAAAGAAATGTAAATAAATCTGAATCTAAAGTATCTTTTTATTGTATAAACTATATTTAACTTACGATAAGTCGCCGCCATGGCCCGATATTCATCCTGAATGTGGGTGTCACTTTGTGTCTCCATTTGTAAAGCTCACGAATCTGTGAATGAATAATCCATACTTATAAATTCAAACGTAAATAGTCCTTTCGTCATGTCTATGTCTAAATTCTAAAAAGTCTTAAACGAGTTTAGATAAACATTTTCAGAAATTACATTTAAATAAATAAAACAGTATAAGTGTCCAGTGCGTGGCATATTCGTGAGTATATAATAATTATTCACGAAAAATGAAGTTACCCAGTATGTCGTACATTCCGAATCTATTTAACTCGGCTACGCTGACATAGATACCCCTTTCTGGAACTGCTGTAAAAATGGTTGACACCCCACACTTCGTCACTTTATTTCTTTGTTTAGACAGCTTGCGCAAGATCACTTGTTAAGTGCCCACCGCATCCTAAACGCACTTTTATGGAGTTCCTTGTAATTATCCAATGTATTGAGTCGTCAAGGAACTCTTTGAAATCTTGTGTTTGTATAAATTGTGCTCCAAATGGTCGGTCGTTAAAGCTTTTGTCTTGTAAAAGAGTGTGAAAGTGAAATGGGAAAAATTGAATTGGTGTGATGGTAACAGCCCACTATGCCTCAAAAGTCAAAAAAGAGTCAATCAGAAGTCTATCGATAATTCAGAAGAGACAAACAGAAGTCTATCGATAATAATTGTACCTATTTCACCTATCGTTAAACCAAATAGTCGTGCTCCTCGTAAATAACTTGACACATAATAATGTCCTCTCCACTCATGAACTATTTACATACAACCTCTTCAAGTGTAAGCAGTCGGTCCTCCTTCACTCGTTCAAAGTATCCACCCATAGACAACTAAAACGTCCACTAAGGAGGTCCGAACACTTTTTTTTCCGTTCGGAAATCGAAAAGCACTTGTGTCGCAGTCTCATGGATTTCACAGCTATATGCTAAACGTTCGAGATATGGAATTTAGCAGCCTCCCCTGAGTTTAAACAACATATTGATACAGAAATCGCTCCCTGAGAACCTTTGTAGGTGATTTTTTTATTTTCCTGTCCCATCAGTGGGAAATATAAATAGAATTATCGAGGGATGTTAATATTTTGACTCATGATATGAATGGGAATTTTGTTTTTTTATTTGGATATTAAGAACATGATAGTACGGTTGTTTATTGGTTTTTACAATTAGATAGAGCCTTAGAATTAAAAGCTTCGATAGTTCGCAATACAGAATTGGCACCAATCAAGAAATTGGTTTTCCTAAATTCGTTTTAGGTACATTCGTAAGTTAGTATGACTCTGTCGCAGAATATAATCTATCAATCAATCAATTAGCCTTTCATAGTCCACTACTGGACATAGGCCTCTTTCAAAATGCCCCATTGCTCCCGATCCTTTACCTAATCTATACCTAGCAAATATTGCAGTGATTTTATTCATTTAACCAAACCGGCAAAGAACTGTGAACATATCCTTATCATAATAAATAAATGTAATTGTTAATATAATGTCAAACAGTTACTTTATTCAGTAAAAACTAGCGATAGTGTTTTCTGAAAAAAAAAAATATCCTGAAAATCCAAAAAAAAATGATAAAATGTCACTAAATATGTATTTAGAATAGGTACAGGTCCTTTCGGTACATGAACAAAGCTTTCCCACGTCCACAGACGTCACTAAAGCTACTAATAACGCAATCAGGATGTGATCAGTCAACTTCCTTGTAGATCCATCAACTGCACCTGATAACACATAATTGATACTAACTTTATCGTCACTAGCGCTACCTACTCACATTAGATAAAGACAGATTTTGATGAGGTTTCTAAGGGGAAAACTCTCACTACAGCAGTTGAATTCATTTTTTCTGTCTAACATCCATATATTTATTTGTTCAACATTACATTAAATTCATTGGGAAAGGCCTTCAATAAGAGACGTCTCCCATATTGTAAGTTATTCACAAATATAGGTAGTATAAAAATGTATTCAAGTTTGACACGCCTCATGACGCCTCGTTCTTAAAAAGCTAAATTAAAACGCCGCTTGACGTCAAATTTATATTAGATTTTAGTTATTAGTCTAGAACGTAGCAACATAAAATCATGAAATATATTTTATATTATTTGTATAATATGCAAAAATATACTTCCTTGTTTCACATCTGAATGCAAATAATATTTAAAAGATACAATAGGATTTTTTTAAGGCAGAACATTTTCATAAATTTAATAATTTTTAAAAGTAGGTACTTATTACAAAAAAAGTTAAAAAAACCAGTCGTGTAATAAACTCAGTGTTTGTTAATAAATTACAATAAAATCATCACAATTGTATAAATCAAGTAGCTTTAGGGTAGCTCGCAACATATCGATGCACCCACGTCATTTGACGATTGACCACATCACAAAGGATATCTGTTACACCACTCAATCTATTTATACTCTGGTAATAACTTCAAAAACCAATGTTTTGGAGGGTTTTATGTGTTATTTCTACCAATACGGTCTCCTTGCCGGTCTCTTTGATCTGCCGTCAAAGACGATATCACACGGGCCGGCGACATAAAATGCACAAGCCTGTGCAAACACGTTAAAAAACTAAAAATAAAAAAATGTTAATCGATGGTTTATGACAGGAAATCGGAAATTGGGGCGCATAACAATTTTCATGTTCTACAGCTGACGAGCGAAAATATTATGACTAAAGTTCATGATCATGTGAGAATTAAATAGTTATAAATATATTTATTTTATAAATATAAGTCAACTGAAGTCGTAATTGCACAAGTTTGAGTCAACTCGACTCAAATCAGCATCTCATACATACACATGGGTACCTATAGTTATTATACCTAATGCTTTATTATTAAGTTTAATTATGATTTAAATATTGAATATGTTTTTAAAATGAATTTAAAAATGTTATTGAGACTGGCACTTGTAGGTACTTTTTCATTGTTTTCATGTATAATCTATTAATCATTACATCAAGCTAAAATTGTTTACGTTAATGTTTCATAGCCTTCATAGCTTACAATAAAATACTTCTTATACGCCTATAATAAATATATCCAATTGGTTCTCCAACGAGCATATAATCAACAATAACAGACTGAAAATCGTTCGAACATCACATATATAACTGACATATTATCTGCCCACACGACAGTATGATAGAAAAATAAACGGTGCAGAACCATTTCAATTATTGCCTCGAACACGCGAACGGACGAAAACATTTGGTACTTTCTCATGATCGTTTTCTTCAACAAAAGATGAGTTCACGTAATCCTATAAGATCTATAATTCTCTATATAAACAGGCAAGGCACCTGCACTGGTTTATAGCTTATTTATTCCGGTTCTCAAGTAAGATTAAGTTATAGCCAACCCCCAAAGATTAAAGCTTAATGGAGGGAGGAATGGATTGATTTCTGAACGGCACGCGGTTCGCGCCAAATCTCTGCTTAGGTTGGCTGTGCGGCGATTACGTTCGATTTATTTGTTATCTGTGCTCGGTTGCAGGGATTATATTTAATCTGTTGCGTTTATAATTGTATTGCTGATACTGCTTTGATTTTCCTCGTAAGTTTTTTACATTAACAGGAGAACGAACCTTGACTCAATGATCAATAAGATATTATAACGAATTCTCAGATTGATAACTACACTTTTTTGTTTCGTAGTACCATCTTGACAGATATCTACGTTACGTTGTTTTCTGTATATTTTCATTATGATATTTTAAAATTTTGGTTACGCCGTTATTATACCAACCAAACTCTTACTACAATCTGTCTAATCTCCTATTAAGTATTATACTTGTATTTGAATTGTAATTCAGATTTTAATATTGAAAACTTAAATAAATTTCACTGAAACTTCATTAAACCGAGACGAGAAAATTTCATTACAAATTCACATTCCTACCTCGATCAACACTAGAAAGCTCACATTTGATTAAAAAAATATAAGAATGAACTTACAATGTTGACACATCAAAGTTGAAATTTTAAAAGACAAATAAAGATTGTAGTCAGTTATCTCTTGTTTAATTAACTTCTAAGCACACACGATTTACATAATTTCAACGAAACATACATGTTATAGTATGTGGTTGTGTGTGCCCCTATATATCAATATGAGAGCCTATCGCGGACACCTGTCTCCATTTGCTTAGGCGATGTTTGTCTTACATTTAACGAAAGTTTAGCCTAACGCTGTCGCACACAAATTATCAACTAATTTACGCTCCCCGACGATTTTTGATGCCATAAAGAATGCCCGTCGGCCCTAAGCTTTTTACACCATGTTGACACAGCATTCGTTTAAAAACATTTGTCATAGACTAAATATGGTACATGGAGTTGTACCATTTTCAAACATTGACTTGTGTCAATATGAATATTTGAAAATGGAACCAATGGCGGTTGTTTGAGATTTAAAGTAGTTGTAATGTAGGCAAAGGCGTTAGTTGGTGTCCAATCGATCGGTGATTGGTCAGTCGGGTGGGGGCGGGGCGTTATCGGCGATCGTACTGATAGTGCAGTGACGTCACCGCATTGTCCAGTTCCAAGATATAAGCGTTATCTATCCGATATAAGAGAATCTAACTAGCATTAGAATAGAATCGATTGCCTATAGTGCTGTACTCATTTCAATCATCAAACACTTATGAATATTTGTGACTCGGTACCTTTAAAAATCCTAATGGTCATAAGATCACTTTTTTTGTTTTTTTTACACACAGATGATAGGGAAGTATCATAAATTCAATCAAACAGCTCATTATAGACCTCTGCTGGATATAGATCTGGCCCAATATTGTAAGGCTTTGGCCTATTGTTTCCACGCTGGCCTGACATATTGATACCTACAGGGTTTTATTTCGAGTTTTCTCTCTCAGTGATATTGTCTGCGTATTTTTCCATTTATCGCCTCTCACGACTCCCTTCGGATAAGACAGGGTTGAAAATTCTTTCTCCGTCACAACACCAATAACATTATAAAAATAAGATCGTTACCTACAATACAACTTACACTTTATTTTATTTTATTTATTACTTTATTTTATTTTTCATTTCATAGAAATAACTATAGGTAATCATACTATATTAACTTTTTTAAACTTAACGTGTCTCTACATCTCGTTCAATAAACTGGAATTCTGGAATGGGTCAATCAGTGTCTTCTCCAGATTGTGTTTGCAATAAAACCGCGCTCCCCACTGACACATAGCCCAATAAAACATGGCTGCTGCTAAGAACTCAACAGGAATTCGTAATTCGCTAATCAATATAGAAACATCCCTTTACGTTCAACCCCTTAGGAAAATATGTCTTTGAAATATTCTCTTTAAAGGGTGAAAACGACCTACGAGCGATCAATCAAAATTCACGGATTTTGTCACAGATTTTGAAATATGATAGTCATTTTGGAGTTATTTGTCTATGGTTGGGCACAAACGAACTTGATAAACGGAACGTTTAAATTTGCTTTTTTTTATATTTCTTGTTTTTTTTTCAACTGCGGCGAATACTTAAAAGGAAGTGTACACATATGTGTCCGTTTATGTTCTCTCCAAACTCCTAAATGACCAAGCAGGATTTTATCGCCAACCAGACTCGTTTCCAAGTACTCTATTATAGAACATTATATGACAAAGAGTTTACATGACCCATCCAGGAATCAAACAATATTAGTTAGTGGTATTTCAAGATCACGAGCTAAAATAACAGCCAAGTTAGATATAACAAAAATAACAGCCAAATTAGGTATACCAAAAATAACAGCCAAGTTATACCAAAAAGCAACTAGTGTACCGAAATAAAATAGAATGTTCAATATTCAAGGTATCACTAACTCTAAAATAAATGAACTTAAAATCAAACTTAAGTAAATGAACTACATTAAACTTAACCATAACATGTGTTAAAAGTGAACTTTGTAATGAAAAGTTATTCGTAACTTTGTGGTAAGGGTAGCTACCCAACATCGGTTACATCGACGCATCAAATATTCAGTGTGCACACACCTTATACTGAAGGCTTTTGGATAAGACAAAGATGCTTTTAAGCTTTCGTTGGGAACAAAGTACTGAGGAGTGTTGTTGTGACTAAAAATTTTAGTCGAAGAATAACTTAATGTAGTAATTTTGGATTGTCCTACCTATAACTATACTGACACAATAAAATTTCGTGGTTTTCCCAGGCGACTACAATATGGGGTTCTTCAAGAAGGGCATTAGAAGGTTTCTACAGGGTAGGCAGCGCGTGTGTGACGCCTCTGGTGTTGCAAACGTCCATAGGCCACGGTGACCGCTTTCCATCAGGTGGGCCGTGTGCTTGTCTGCCACCTAAGTGGTATAAAAAAAAAAAAAAAAAAAAAAGTAAAGAAATCAGTATTTCTATTAACAACTCAGTTAATTGTGAATTATGAGCATTGCAAGCAAGGTAGCCTCTACTTAAACAACAATAGAAGGAAATTGTGTAATGCAATACACTGCCTGCATAGCATTATGTAAAAAAAGCCATGACATATTAATAAATAATTTGAATTAAAAAAGATAAAATAATGAATAAGACAGAAAACTCGAAAACAACTTATTTTTTGATTCTACATCTGTACCGTTATCCATGGCATACAAGCTTTTTAAAAAAATAACTTCGGGCACGACTCCACAGTTTTCCTCATTAACTAAACTTCGTCGTCACTTCCCAACTGTGTCATCTCTGTTTATAATGGATCAGTTTTAAAAGGCTCGTAAAACATCACCAAACGACTAACCTACCTTGTAAAGGTGCTTAAACCACTTCCATAACTTATATTCCAAGTTTTTCATACCTATACGGGATAAACTTTGTTAAGTTATTTATAACGCCTCGGAAATATAAAAAAACTGCGAATACGCATGTTTAATTTCCTATTTTTACAAACAATATTCAAAGAGTCAATTCACATGGATGATGAAAATGTTACGCGTAAAAAAACCGCCAAAAGATGTGTCATTAATGTCAGAACTGTCAACAGTATCCAAAGACAATAATTTTACTCACGTATGAAGTTCCACATTTGAGTATTTAATACTAAATGCTTTAATATCCCAAACTAAACGACATCGGGGTTCAACACTAGCTATCTGTATTCCCTTTGAGACAATCACGTTGACAATGGAACTACTGTAGCACAATACGCTTCATACAATATGGCCACCAATTATTGTATTAGAATACAGCTTACAGTTACTTCATAATTGGAGCAAGTTGTGTGTGTATTGACAGTTATGTATTGGAAATATGTATATTGTGGACAAACGTATCTTTACACAAAACCTAGGTGTGAGAAAGTACAACATTTTTATAACCCAATATCCCTAAGTATACTAAAAGTCACAAATTAATGCCACTGACTTTTTAATTCGGTAACGCGGTAATGAGGAGATTGTTCTTGTATTTACGTCAGTAATACAAACTCTATGGTTACAAAAATGATAATATTGGACTGGAGAAGAACGGATACGTACTTGAGCACGCTTTAATAGTCTTGCTAATAATGAAAAGCAGCTTTATCACCTAGAGGCCTGGACTCCGTACTTCAAAATGTCAGATGTGTATACAACCAAGAAGAATGCTGGTATGAATGATGGTAGGATGAACAGCTCTGACCCCTCAATTACCTTGTAAGACCCTTGTGTTTTTTCCGCTTCTTTGCCGGAACCCTAGCGACTTATGCATAAAACTCTACTAGATATCTCTAAAATAATCTCCCCAAATAAAAACTTCTGGATACAACCACAGAGTACTTAAAAATCCCCACCATACTATAAATAACTAATTAAAACAACAACTACTAACAAACTGCCGTATAAACCTCATTCATATAAAATGAAGCTGGCAACACCTCTGAGATTCGACTCTAGCTACCGATCAACGATTTAATTGGCGATATATTAAATTGTAATTAACGTGCAACCCTGCCGTACCTGAGGTACTCAACTCGTTCTGCAACTAATCGACCAACAACTCGTGTTTAAAACTAAACGCAACTAGTCAAATGTCTTAGAGAATGTTGAAGTTTTCGAACGATTGGTTGATGGATGATTATGTAACTATTAGTAATTTTTTTTTTTTCATTTATTTATATAGAAATATTAGCAACCGAAATTACTAATATTCACTCTAACCCATCCAACTAAGCTGAGTGGCTTGTGTTAGGAGTGGTTTCACGTCAGTAGCGTAATGGCCAGGATTCGAACGCGGGACCTCTCGATGGTTAGGTCGACTAAGAAAATAAGTAAACTCATGCAAGAATTTATACCTATATCTATTATTGTAGGTATATAGGTATTATCCAGTAGCTTCCAAGACTATTTTTTGCCTGTGAACCTTTGTGGACTACTGTACATGTCTTCTGATTGAAGGGCGAAGCTCTGAGGCAAGCTTAACTTTCGGAGTTGAAAACGACAATTGCTTCGATAAAAACCATAGAGATGTAGACCCAAAAGACAACGATAAGATGGCGTTGATAATTACTCCTGTGATGTGTTAAACTAAAAGGCTTGCATCCTACGATGGATGACTAAAAATATTTCTGAAAAATAGATTTTATATTAATATGCGAGTATATTACCTATATCTTCTTAAAATATAATTCTAATGCCATATTTTGTTCTAACTTCCTCATTAATAATTATCCTTCGTAAATAATTTCCGTAATGACTCCTCTTTAGATTAATTAAAACATTAGTTTTGTTCGACGATTAGTGTATTGTTAATTAATTTTATTGTTAAATATATTAAAAAAACACTTCTAATTATCTTCTGCGTCAAGCACCGATACATCTGACGTCGTATATTTACAAAAAAGTCAAACAAAGGAACAGACGTCACTCAATATTTATACTTATTGTGCAATTTGATATTATTAAAATCTTATTTACTTAAAATAAACGACGGCCTAATTAATTTTAACTAAGTCTATCATGATTTATTTACCGGTTATTTGGTTATCTCCACAATTCCTGGAAATAACCTGTTCCCAGGAATAGTTTACGTAGCGTTTTACATAGTGTACAGTTCATTTGATAAAATTCTTAGGCTTGATTTCACAAATCCGATCAACTATACTGAGTTCTTACGTATTACTCACTGAATCTGATTGAATATAATATGATAACGCAATTGAAAACCGAACAAGATATTTTAAGATGTTCAACGGCCCTGTGATACCCACCTTTAATAAACGAATTACCTAGTTTGAAGTTTAAAATAGACAGTGGCTGGCTACCTCACAAAGTGGCAAGTGTTAGGTATTAAATAGACATAAAATAATAGCGATAAACGGACAGGGGCAGGTAGGGTGGCTCTTATCTCCTAATAGCTGTAAGATACCGCTCAAAGAGACCCAATCTCAATAAATTTATTAAAGGAATATTGCCAATAGAGACCCAGCACTTCCTATTAATTAAAATACTTAATTAATTCACCTGGAAATTGTTTTAATCAATTTCACTTCTGGCCCAATTTATTGGGGTATATCGAACGGTGACCACCCTCACCTGGTGATAATTAAAACCCTTATATTACAATCGGGATTATCTACAACATTGTCGCTTAATTATGATCAAGGTATTTGGGGATTACGTTCAAAGATTTTAATTCAGCACTGATAATTTAGAATTTATTTTGTCTATGCCAATAACATTTTTATAAAAACGAACTTAAGTCTTTTTATTCGTATGTTAATGACATTTGGTGATGTTAAAGAAGTCTCGGTTTAAAATATTTTAGAATTTCATGAGTCTTTACTTAATATAAATATTTAAATATAAATGATAAATGTATTTATTTTCTTTCGGGCTATTACGTCAGCTAACTACGTAGTAACAGCGAAGACAAAAACTTTTGAACATACTTAACCAATTATAACTTTGTAGGTACCTACATCTCTCGGACTTACTTAACTTATATATTTTATAATAAAAATATCAATCAATAAATTAGCCTGTAACAGTCCACTGCTGGACTATCATCACTCAAAAAAATCGTATTTATAATATGAAGAATCTTAACCCACACCTTAACCCTCGATTGGAGTGTCTATTCCCTCAACCCATAGGAATCTATTCCCAGAGTAAACTATAGCCGATGTCCTATTTCTGGCAGTCCTTCACTTATGCAAAATAGTAAACTCACTTTCGCCTTTATACGCGATAAAAATAGAATGATAAGTACGGCAATATCTAGCGATAGAAAAAATCTAACCAAACGTATTATGTATTTGTTACAGCATGCTCCGAGCACTAGATTTGGGTGGAGGTGAGCGGTCACTTGAGCGGTCACTTGAAAGATCGCTCGAAAGATCGCTTGAGCGCAAACCTGAGTTGCGTTCCCCTAGTGTGGCGCCTTCGCACCGCGATAACTCTGTCGAACGCGAGCGCAGCGCCGAACGTCGGGATACAGGTACGTTACTGGTATCAATAACTTGACCACAGACAGTTGCTTTAATATCTTTGGTTTCTATTTGTTGTAAAAGTTATTGTATTCGGCCCGACTGATGAGTAACCACATTAGTTGTACCGATGCTAGGTCGGGCCGAATCTCTGGCTAGTCATGGTCGTGATACGAACCTTGGATATCGATCGCCGCCAGCAGCACGTTCGATGTTTCAAACCTTGTGTATGTCCGTAGCTAGTTCGTGTTCGCTTCACTTTTCTGTCCGAGTAAAAAATCAACTATTCGCAAAAAAAACGCGCGGAGTACGAGGAATATCCAGTTCCCACCACCTCAGCCATGCCGCTCACGGACGCGCGTAATCGTTTCAAACTTAGGCTTTAGAATTCGGAGCATGCCAACATGAGAGACGCCGCGCGCGCATTAAAGATTCGTACGCCGTTGCCGAACGATTGCGACGCTTACGAACGTGCGTGCTAGCCTCCCCTCCCGCTCCGCCCACCCTCCCCTCCTCGTGTTCCCGCGTAACCGTGCTCTCACCGCAGGTGGCGAGGAGTGGCCGGTCACGCCGCCGCCGCTCAACAACAACACCACGCACCACAACAACAACGGGCCCACGCCGCTGCCGCTGCCGCCGCCGAGCCCCTTCCGCTTCGAGGAACACCGCACTTACCGATTCGCTGAGGACATGGGCCCACTACCTCCCGGTGCACTCGTCGGCCGGCTGGGCGACTCGCTCATCCCTAAAGGCGATCCCATGGAAGCGCGGCTGCAAGAGATGCTAAGATACAACATCGACAAATATGCCAACACCAACCTTGACACGCTGCACATCAGCCGAAGAGTCAGAGAGCTGCTCTCCGTTCACAATATTGGACAGAGACTGTTTGCCAAATACGTCCTGGGACTGTCGCAAGGGACGGTATCAGAACTGCTCTCGAAGCCGAAGCCTTGGGACAAGTTGACGGAAAAAGGAAGAGACTCGTACAGAAAAATGCACGCGTGGGCCTGCGATGAGGCAGCCATCATGCTGCTCAAGTCACTGATCCCTAAAAAAGGTATTTTCCTACTAATAACTACACATTTATTTATTTTACATTCTGAAGTAGTCAATTTTGGTTCAATATCGATAGTAGTGTGTACATATTTTGTTAAGGTGAAAACTAATGATGCCACTAAACAATTAGACAATATATTGCGAAACAAAATATTCCCAATTTAAAGACTGATCATTTACTAAATGTGTCACATTTTTTCACCTTCGCATATTCTGAGCGTGGACGTACCAAAAGTGAATAAAAAAAGAATGCTTTTCCAGAAAATTGACCAAGACTATCAATATCACTCAACGACAAATTTATCTAAACACCTTTGGTACGTCAGACATTATCATTAATTCGTCTTACCGCGGATCATGAACCGTTTGACATCTCCGGTTATCTTGGCTGTCAGTTTAGCTGACAATACACCTCATCAATCAAGCCGCTGCCTACAAAAGATGTTTACATCACCACGTCGAATAATGCGCGAATATTGATCAGCCATTTCGTACCTATGACTTGTTTGAACATGGTTGATCGCGCAAGCCAGCGTCCTTGCCAATGTGGAGGGCTTCAGTCCTTTACGACGGAAGTCCTTGCTCAGCATTAGCCTACGATTGATCACCGCGCGTCAACCCATCGCGCACTAGATCAACGGCAGCTACTCAGCACTCGAAGCTTTCATTTAGTGAATCCGCACTTTTTATTTTTAACAATATGATTTTATTTTTTGTTTTGTTCCATACCTTTTCCTCGATCCTTTTGTTCCTGTACCTAAATCCTGCCGCGTGCGGAAATATCAGCGACCCATGAAAAATTAAGGGTTAACTGACCGCGAACCAACCTAGTCTGGACTGCGGAGTTTATCACAAATTTTTGAATACCAAATTATCTTTCGAACTAAGTACCTTTTCCTTTTTCAAATTGTTGTAATTTTTTTAAATATAGTATTTTACGACCGGTGATGCGAAGTAGATCGCGAGCGGTGATTGAATGGAATCATGCCTAGGTTTTCAATGGAGGAAATATTAATAGTACGAGAGCCCACGACCAAAATTTTTGTCTCATAGCAATACGGCCAAAACCGCATCAAATCAATAGATACGATTATTCTGAACTCGAAAATACCAATATCAGACATTTTCCGCGTAGCGTTTGATCTGACCGAATTTTCAAAATTGTCAAAGAATTTTACCGAACTGCATCATAGCAATATGTCTGATTTACAGACTGTAGTTGAATGATAGTTCTGAGATACCGGAAACATATTTTTCAGACGTTAGTGGTGTAGCGCAAACCCGTAAAATCACTTAAAAAAATTAAAAATGAGACAAAAAAAATGTCTCATAGCAATACGTCTGAAAACCTTTTTTATTAGTAAATTTTGTTTATTTGATACGAACAAAACAATTTTCAGACGGAAATGTGAACGCAATAAATTTGTAGACCGTTTTGAATATGTTAACAAATTTTACCGATCGGTATCATAGCAATATGTCTGAAAATTTTTGGACATGATAAAATAAGTTGTCCACATGTGCAAAAAATTTTTATCAGACAAATTAAGTGTAGCACCTTCTCTATCAGACAACTTTGCGATACTCAGATATCATTTAAAAATCGTATTGAGGCATCTTGAATTTTCTGTTACAAACCAATGAATACGTTGCGACCCTGAATTTATTAGAAAGAATTTACCCGAAACCGTAACATTGAACTTGAAGAACTGAAATAAATCGCACAAAAGGAAACTGGGATGAAGTTGAAAAAAAACGGTTTATTCAAAGTTACAAAATATTCTCGTATTCAATCGCTGTCGGATTCGGAATCGTCGTCGAAACGTTAAACGTTATTTTCATTTTTGGGAGTATATGCTACACTTAAAGTGTCTGAAAACAGGTTTTTGGTAACAATGGCAGCAATACGAAAAGTTGAAAAAAAAAATTATCCGTATTGCTATGATACAGGTCGGCTAAATTTGTTGACATTTTCAAAAATGCGCTCACGCTATATGCTACGCGCAATATGTCTGAAAACAAACTTTTTCGTAATACAATTATAAAATCTATGTACATTTTTACTATCAGACGTATTGCTATAATACCGACTGTCTTTTTTTTTTGACACAGCAGAAATGGCCTCCCACGCAGTTGCTACACTTTCGACCGTTACTACACACCTAGTCGGGTTCAGAATCATACAATCTAACGATTTTATAGGGTTTTTGCCGTATTGCTATGAGACATGGTTTTGGTCGTGGGCTCTCGGGCTATGAAGTATAGAGTATTAAATCAATGTAACCAAAGTCATCTCGGAGGGTTAACAAAAATCATTTCTCATACCGTCTCTCTAAATTACATGAAACAATTCAGTTCAATTTAGTTTTTAAAAGTTGGCTACAGTGAAATATTGCAACTGCTCTATACTTTACATGTTAAGATTAGTTAAAGAAGTCCGTAGTCCAAAAGATTGTGTACTTAAAAGACCATGGAAAAGCGGAGCGGACACGCACACGACAACAAACAACGAACCTGCCGCCTATGCACCAGAAAAGTACTAACAGCATTTATTTTTCATCTTTTTACAAAGTGTGGACATACATCTTGTTTGGATGGCATGGCACTAGTATGAGTCGCTATGACAATCGCTATTGCTATCAATTTGAAAAGAATGACGACACAATTCGTAATACAAACAATACCGAAAATTGGAATTAAAAAGAACCTCCTCATTGTAAAGCAGTGCACACATAATGACAATGCACGACAATGTATAAATCTGCGGACAATACAATGGACTCTTGTGTATTAGCCTTTGTCCCCATCGATAGGGATGAGCTCAAATAGATTGAATTTCAGATAATTCCCAAAAGGGTTACGGTTTTCTTATTTTGCTGCAATGTTATGCGGTTTTCCTTTTTTCGGTTATTGCTGATTGGTGTTTCAGCCACGTTTATGATGTTATTATGCAAAGAAAGATTTAGGATGCATTTCGGTTTTCGCGCGTTCCTTTTTCGAAATAGAGCGATGTGGCGGGAATTTTAGAATGTACGGCATTTGGATGCGATGATATGTTTTTTTTTGTTTCAAATCCCACTGTATTGATGTTTGATGTGTATAGAAACATTGGACATAGTATCCGTGAGTGGTAATAACTAGTAATGACCGTGTATTGGTCACGCTAGCCACGTAACCGTGCACAGCAGCCGTGGGAAACACTTTCCTGTCATTATATCGATCGAAGAAGATTTCGAGACAGATTCTCTATTTTTTTAAAGTCAGGTCGAAAGTATTTAGTCAAATTATAGGTCCCGATTGTAAATGTTTTTTGTGTGTTCGAACAAATTGGGTTGTTGGGTCTTCTGTATTTAAGTGGCAAGTGTTAGGAAATAGATTTTAAAGTAGTTAATGAGGTATCTGCGTCTGTTCAGATTATTGTTTCATAGTAAACACTAATAAAAACACACTTTAGGTTTCATTTTTACTTTTATATTATAATTTTTTTTTTTAATAATGCAAATATATTCATTTTTTTTGAGCAGATGGCAAACAGATACATTTGCCCACCTTAAATCTGCCATCTAAAATAAATATTGAACATTGAAGACACGCAAAGATTTGACACTTATCTTTTAATAATGTAAAGATTTGACACTTTTCTTGTAATAATGTAATGAGTTGACACTTATCTTTTACTTGCTCGTACAGTGGTGTACAGCTCTTGGTTGGATCTAAATATATCAAACAGTTAGAAAGCGGTGCACTTCAGCCATCAATACTCGTATTAGCTAACGTATCATTTCGCCCATACGTTATGGGTCTCGCCGATTTCCCAGTTCCCACGATATACATGCGTAATGTCCGTCCGTCCGATCGTTGCGAAACGATTGTTCGACGTTCACACGCGACACTGTGTTATACAGCGTGTTGCACCAACACTGGGCGGTTTGATAAAAGACAATTGTGAAATGGTTCGTGCTTCGGATTTTAAACTGCCCTGAGGAAATCCTACATGCTACCTTTTTTTTATTATTCAGACGTAATGCATGCATGTTGAATAATACGTTGACAGTAAAAACAATTAATGTCGACGTTTGAGAACATAAAAAATTAGATATTTACGCAATTGTCAATTTTATAACAATTTATACTTTCACGTTTCATCATCGCTGTTCTTGAATTGGAGTCTGGAGTCTGCTTATACCTTCCCCTCTTTTGGTGTGGCTTATACTTACTACAAAGATTAAAATAAAAATCCTTTGTGGAAAAGTCGTGTAGACATTGTCAAAAAAATAAGGTTATTGATTACATAATGAATACAGTAAAATTTATAAAATTATCATCACTTAATAAAATGTTTTGTTTATAAATAACAAGAAATAAGTATTATATGAAACTAATTCAAACACGGCATTAATTAGCTTAACGACTCACGCGCTACATACAATGGGCGATCAATTACATAAAACAACCGCCTGTAGCTGTGAGCAAAAATATATTTTTTCAAGATGATATTCTAGATTGTGTTATCGATACTATTTAACATTCTAAACCTAATGTAGTATTATAAAGATCATATATGATATTTACATATTTTTACAGACATGTAATATTTATTCATATAAAGAATTGAAGTCTATGCGAATATCTATGTTAGCTTATCAATATTAAACTGTCTTGTATCATGTTACACATTTACACAAGAAATGGCTTTTTGAAAGATACCTATATTTTAAAGATTTTTTTATATTTGTCTTCTTACTAAATCAGCGCAATCTATTTGTAATTTAATGCTTAGAAATGAATAGCAGATTTTATCTTAATAGTATCAACACTTTTTAATAGTTTCAAAACAATAATAAACTATTTCTTATAGCTATCGAAAAAGAATATCAAAGTTACCAAAATAGCACCTTTTTGAAATGACAAATGACAACCACAAGCAACATTTCACTAACTTATTTGAAAATCGAATGCGACTTAAGAGTTCGGATACACACAGGTTTACCACAACTCTCCAATATTTGGACGAAGTTGCCTCTCGAAACCATTTCAAGCGTAGCGTGAAAATCTATTTTCAATGGGCCACTATCGGCCGGCGCAGGACACCCGCCAAAGGCTTTATGCCCAAAGTTAAGCGTCCTCGATGCTCCTATACTGTAAACTCCCCTTAGAACTCTTAGTTTAAAGCTAAGCAAATTTTAATATTCAATTGTGCTTTTGCATGTTTGAGATTTGTTTTACAATGCTCG
Organism: Pelosia muscerda; assembly: GCA_963691645.1. Classification (NCBI taxonomy): domain Eukaryota; kingdom Metazoa; phylum Arthropoda; class Insecta; order Lepidoptera; family Erebidae; genus Pelosia; species Pelosia muscerda. The sequence goes on from OY829118.1 coordinate 13,515,825, forward strand.
TATATGACGACACAATCTACGAAATTTACGAGATTTCATATCTTTAGTTAATAACTTTGTTCTACGTAAACAGCTATATGATGATTTTAAATATCAATATTTGACTTTATGTAGTCTAAGGTAACTTTGAACATTCAAAAATTTAAACCAACTGAATCTCTCGGGCCTCTAACTTTTCAAATAACATTTCATATTTGAAACTTTCCTTTCACACCAGCGGATCGCTAATAACTGATCGATGCTGTGGTCACATACGGCAGCCGCACGGGGGACTGTCAAAGGCGTTTAAAAGTGAACGGAGTTGGGAACTCGCAAGTGTATTAGTCGAGCGGCTAATGCGCGTGGACAGTCGAACGAAAACGGACATAACGGTCTTCGCTCGTAGACACTGAAACGGAACGCGCTTTTGACTTATCTGAATCTGTTCCATTTATGAACTTAGATTCGAATGCTGATGTAAAATTTAAATTAAGAATTATTTATTTTATATTCAATGTAAGAACTCTTCGTCTGAAAAATATAAAATTTAATACTCTTTAACGTTAGCCATTTGTCAAATTGCCAAAATTACTTTTTCGAATTCTACGAAGCGACAAATTCTTAATATATTTTGAATTTTGATAAGATGGCAAATATTCGTAAATAATATACCGAATTGCATTAGTCAAAATGTCAACAACACTATTAAATGTTTTCATATTAAAAAGAAACAAATAAAATTAATGTGACTGGATTTACTATTAAATGGTTATGAAAATATCTAGAGTTAATATTTCAGACAATTATTTGACAATAAGATCAACCTTAAGATCTACAATCTAAATTCTCCAAGAAATTAAAAACTAGGCACAGTTTCTTTTTATTTTTTTTTCATTCCAATTTTGTGTGTTATTCACAAAACTTTTAGCTGTTACTAATCTTTGTAAAAACACTTATCACGAGTTAGAATCGATTGCGCTATAAAACACTGATACGAGGTTGTACACTTACTTGTACCAACCAAAACGAGAACATAATACATAAATCATAAACTTTGAAACACGAAAATTGGTGTTGATAATCACATAATAATTACCCACCCGATAACCCCGCCGGGAATCGAATGGGATCGAAAGGGATAAACGGTAATGAGAATAAAATTGGCAACATGTTCGTTCATAAATATTAATAGCAGTTCGACTTTAAAGTTTTGATTAATCATTGTGTTTACTTGTATCTCAACAAAGAACGATTTAAACGTGCGAAGATAAGTAACGCCACCTATTAGCAAGTAGGCGAACTGTAGGGCACGTTGTTGAAAAACGAGGAATCCTTAGAAAAGACACAGATTGCATCTTTCAAACATATGAAATGACAATGACCGAGACAAACGTTTATTTTACGACGCAATTATTGCAAAAGCATTATTACAAAGTACATTGCCAGCAAAAAGTTTTAAGACGGCCACTTAGAAAGCACCTTTGAAAAACTAAATGCTCATTTAGAACGTTTAAGCAGAAATAACTCGGAAAAAACAGCATAAGGAAAAAGTGAAAAATGCACGCAACAATGTGTACGTAACGCCATCTGTTGCCGAGTAGCGTAAAGCTAGTGTAGAGGTCAAGAAATAATTTTGCGAAGAATGCGCGCCGTCTCGCGGTCGCTTTGATGGCTTCCGACGAAGCAATCAGACCTCCTTACGGACATATTTATGATTATAATACCGTGTCTCATTATAAACTTTATGATTTTATACGTAAACGGTTGCCCGCGACAATAATACCTAAGTAATTGTTACAGCTGAACGCGTAAACATACTGAGCGAGCGAGACGACGTTTATTATTTTATTTCTGTCTCCGTCTGTTTTTTTAGACATGGAACCTTTTAATTCTACTTTACAGACTTCTACCTTGTCTATAGTCTGTACATTGTCTGCACTCTTTTAACATTACATAATATTCAGCAATTTATTTTAACATACTTGGCAAATATTATTTGTTAGTTAATTACCTACATCGCTGAGGTAATTACTAAAATAATAATATAATACATAGTTAATTACTGAATCAAAATTCTTCCATCTCAACTGGAATGAAATCTATAAAATAGTTACGGGCAATAAAGTATCAGACGGAGCAAAAAGCTTTTGCATATTAAATTATAATTCATATCTTGATAGAATAGTAAGTAATTAAATGCTGAATATTTCATTAATATACTTACGTACTTTTTAACTAACTTGTTATACCGAATACCAGCATAATATACTCAAATACATTACTAAAACGAAACGAATGCGCAACACTTAACATTTTCTTCAAAATTTGAAAAATTCAAAGTTCAGAAGGTAACTCATGGAACTAGAAACCTTCCAACGAACCTTCTATGGCATACGGTATAAATATTATAGGCACCAAATATGGACTGGTCCAACTTACATTTCAATAATCTGTCCATTTTGTGAATAGTTTCTTTTGAAACGGTACTGACAAAAGCTCATATTCATAATTAGGGTTATTTCGAGGCTTCCCTTCTTCTTCTGATATGTCTTTTATGAATACGACTATTGATCTACCAACTTGAAATGAAAAATCTGCTCCAGGACAAGAGTCCGTTAACCATCAGGTCCACTACCATTGCCCAAAAACACGTAATATACCTACTGCGTTCACAGGGCGCATTTTTTGCACATTTCGGGTCCATTTCTCGTGCATATTTAAAAAAAATACCTTGTTACACCCGTATAATTGTTGGGAGTCTATAATATTAGATAAACTACAGACCAACTCGAATCTTCCAGACCACTTCACAGTCCTTAACACAATTACCTTTTAATAGCAGAACTAAAATAATTTCGTACTAAATTATCACAATTAATAGAGCTTTGAAACTGTCCGTTGCAATAATTTTGTTAAATTTCACAACTGAACAGACACACGACGCACTTGACAAGTACTTGCAAATTATACGAATAACCTATTTTCCAGAAACATTCCACAAAGAAAAGTTTATGAGTAAATACATTATGACTAGAAGTTTATTTTCTGGACAATCGTGGTTCCTAGTGAAGTGAGATCATCGCTATTCTTCCTGTTAGTTTCGTAGGATGACTTGTGCTTCTGAGCGTTTGATATCTTGATTTAGTTTTTACTGAGAGACTACCCTCTTTTACAGCACTAATCTTTCCCTCCCTCCCACTACTGGGAAGTTAAACTATCTTAAAGTCCACATGGAAATTATCCTATATCTAAAAAAATCGACTTGAGATTGCCTTCTGACTCCTCAATCACAAAAGGAAAACCAGCATAAAATACGATGTAAACTCCTCAGATGATAAATTACATTTCGGGCCACCTGCAGTAGTAGTGAAGGTAGACGTTATGATGATCTGTGCCTCGCGTTAGCAATAGAGAAATGACCAGGGTGGGTCGGTCCACCGTCCCTGGATCCTTTCGAAGCAGTGGACTTGTATAACATAATAATGAATCTGTTCTTGGCCAACCTGCTTCTGTAGATAAGATTTAACTTCTATTAGTTTATGGCTTGCAATATCCCTTGTACGACACCGATAAATATAGGTACATTGTTTAGGTCAATCATTCAAAAATCGAACCCGATCACACAAATGAACCAAAAAGGGATGATATGTCAACAAATGTAAAAAAATAAAGAAGGCCATTCTCGTCGTCAGGCAAGCGACCGAAGCGCGGGTAATTATTTTAATAAAGCCGCGGTCGCAACGGCGGCAGCGGTCGTAAACACGCCGCGCGCCGCGTCGCCGCCCACCAACACACATTCACTTTCATGGTTTCGATTTTCGCGCGAATGTAACCAGGGATACATGTTTTGTTTTTACATAGATCTTAATTTCTTATTTCAATTGATTTGACAAGGTATGCTAATTTAGCACTAAATGGTACGGAGACCGTAAAATTACAGTCATCAAAACCTACTATAAAAACAATCCACTCAAAATTTACAAGGAAACCGTATGTATAATTCAGGGAAAGATCAAAATATCGCGCGCCAAACCACAGGCGCCATTTTGTTGACCGTTTTCACAACAGTTTAATAGGAAATTAAGTGCATCCTGACGTATTATTCGTCGTAATTAATTACATACGTTTCCTTAGCAAACTCGAGTTATATATCAGGGATCTGTCTCACAAGATGGGTTGTTTAAACTGTCAGTTTGGACGCGATTTGTGACCGACCATTTTACATCTTTGCTCCCGTCTTGCATAATTAGTAAGGATTAATGTGCAGCTATGAATGACTCGTCATTGTGCCGCGAAATAGTTTTAATCCAACACACTCGCAAATTAAATCTAGCTGCTGGATTTATTAAAGAAGCTACAGAATTTATGGTTCTGATTTTGAAAATGTAATTAAAAAAAATTAACGGGTTGTCATATTGATAAATGCCTCAAGTAAAGTTACAGATAATTCTGTGAAAAAATGGTTAGAATGTTTGCCAAGAGTTCGTTCTGACCTTTTATGTTTCGCCTATATTTAATGCACCATGTTTCCGCGCACACGATGCCAACACTAAACTATGTCTCATTGAGGTGTGCTTACGTATTCCTGGAAATTTTACGACTGAGGTCATTGATGTCAAGCGTTGATACATCTCAATTTACCTCATATCCAGCTATCAGCACGCAATCAATGTGGTTTATGACTCGGTAATTCCCTGATACAAATATCTAACGGTGATTTTGACACAAATATTCAGTTGTGTCATAAATTCTATCAAGACACGATAATATGACATAAATATAACATTATGGAGCATAGACTGCCACCGATCGTTTTTTTTTTTCAATTTTCACGCAACAGAAACCTCCTGATTGTAGGCGCGTGCTCGCGTGCCCCGGTGCAATCAATCGCTATAACAATCAATAAAGCAGCCGTGCGAAATCAATGCATTAATACCAGCTATTAAAGCTACACGTGAAAAATCGTTATTCAGTCATGGCACATTGTTTGGTATATTATATCTGTGAAAATAACCAAAGAAAACGCTGATTAAAATATCAGAGATTCTATTTACAAGTTCACACTTATATTGGAGTCAATTTTGGTTTCCAGTCCCATACTTTCAAACTAAATGTCCAATTGATGGGAGCTTTGATACCTCATCATGTGTCATCAAAAGTATCTAATTCTACCGCAATTAAGACGAAATAATCGCAATACGATAACTTTTTACGATTATTCTCTTTTCTAAATACCTATCGTTAACAAACAAAATTCGCGACATTCGTGAAAAATCAATTAAAAACTGCACGTGAAGCAGACGCCGCGATCGCGCCTAACCAAGTTACGCGTAGTTAACGGAAATTCGGTTATTTCGTTAAAAAACTTCACCGAGCTATAGTTAAAAGTTACACAGATAAGCTCTGGGGAGACGCCAGGGCGTCCGATGCACTTTTTGTGCGCTGTCATCCTATGTAGCGCAAATAATGTAAAACTACGTGGCGCAGTTTTCGTCGGGATAAAAATAAGTACAAAAGTAACAGACTTCTTCTTCTTCTTCTGTCGAATCAACAGCATTTATGATTTTCCATCGTTGTGCAGTAATTTGATTCACGGCAGCGCCGCGACTCACGGAGAAGACCCGAGCATAGGTTTCGCTCTTCGGGAAGGCTCACTACGTCCTCTCCAGTTCATTCAATAACAGACTAACAGACCATTTGATAGTAAGAAACTATGATCGCTGTAAGGCGCCAGAGTGACGGAGAGCCTTAAAAAAATTGTTCCGATAGTACCTAGATTGTTTTAATTTAGGTATGTGTCCATTGGGCATCATTATTATCGCCAATGATACCCAATGTAAAGCTAGAAATGTGATAGGGCAAACTAACAACCAAACATTATACTCAGTTGTTGGAATTGTGACTATTTTTCTAGTTATAATTGACAAAAAATAATACCATAAAGCACTAATTCAGTCAGGAGTTTGTCGAAAATTTCTTGGTGTAGGTCTATACTTATAAAGAGGACGAGTCCTCCGCATAGCTCAACAAATTGATTATTGAATCTACAAACTAGCGAGTAGGTACTACTTTTTGCCTCACCGAGAGGAATGTGGGAATACACCATCAGTGAGTGATGACTCCATACAGTTCTATGTTAACTTGATAGACTTTCAGTATTTATCTTGTACTTGAATATATATTATGTTTTAGCATTGTATTTTGGAATGCAAATATGTTAATCAGAAAAGAAGTATTATCTGACTAGAGCATGTAACTTACGCGTGTTTGGCTATCGTGAATCAATTATACAACAAAAACGAAGATAGTGAAAGTTATGAGTAGGTAGATATACAAAAAAAGGTTATAAAGGAAGACGTAGAGCATTATTTTTATATTCTGTTGACAGATATTATAAGATGAAAAATTGATCTATAAAAATGATTTAGATTTAACATCATAAACTAGTATTTTATCACACAGCAGTAAATCACTAACATTATTACGTGGATTATTTGTTTGTTTTTATTAGTATAAAATAAAATTTACCCTCAATATTTTAATTTTCGAACGAAACGTGTCATTTTCGCGCGCTCATTACGTCATTTGCCATCAGCCAATCAAACGCACGCGATTTGTAATTTTCGGCTCAATCAGCAAATGTGATTGTCTATTCGTATAACGGTGTGATCGACGCAATCATCTACCTACTAGTCGCATGTTTATATAACATAATATATATTATTATGTATTTAGCTAAACCCGAACAAGCAACTCAACATCTACTATTGCATTTCTCTGGCACAAGAAGCACAAACAAATCATTCCTAGAATTGTCTTACTTGTCCTTATCTTAATTTCATGAGTTCACTTCCTACGTAAGACGTAAGTACCTTGCTAAGTATATTTGTGTAGTTCTCGTCACATGCACAGGACCATTCTGTTTCTCTCTCGTGTGGATCAATTGTGGTCGGTGCCCCCGTCGCGGCAGATTGCCATCTAGCACGCGATCCCGATCACCCGACCCTACGCACGCGACGTCGAACAAAAGAAACTTACCAATCGAAAATTATATCATTCCACAATTTTACCTCTTCATTTCGACGTTATCGTGTTTTGTGGAATGTAAGATTTATTTCGGGTCGCTGTCAAATGTGCCTATTTACATGTTTCTGGCATTATGATTATTTATACTAAGTATTTCATGGTTTCAACGCTTAGGACCTAATTTTTACTCAGATCGCTTATGCAACTATTTCTTTAGCATATAATTAACAATTCAAATGCGGTAATTTTTTCTGTGCTCTGCAACACTTTCGAGCGGCCCTGACGTCCGCTGCCGACAGCGACTCGAATGCAAATGAGCATCGATCGCCACTGTGACGTATAGAGCGCGCACTTCTCACCCCTTTCTTGCGACTACCCGCCAACTTGATTTACAATCCCGGATACGAGCTCCCCGTTCGAATCCGACCTATACGGTTAAATTACGAATGTTGCTTTTTTCACTATGTCACAGTGACACTGTAATTTAGGGCACCGCCCCTTTACTTTCCAAAGCCTTTGAATATTCATACGACTATAGCAATCAATAACGACCACAAAGAAAATAGTTTTCGCGTGCACGCACGCGATATAATGTCGCATAAACAAATAATTTCTTCGTTTTTATTGTTATCCTTGAATTATGTTATTGCCACTCGAATTTACACAGCCCCTTTTTCCGCCATCGGTCAGAAGCGATCAAACGGCGACCGATAAATTTTAAACTTCCGTGACTGGACGACGTTAATTGAACAGCGTGTTTTTTAAAATATCCATCAAAAATGCACATCTTAATGGCCATAATAAAAACTGATATCGTTACCTACTTTATAGTCAGCCAGATAAGAAATGCGAATGAAATTAGATCAATAAACAAGTAATATTTATAGTAGTTAGTCTCGTCAGACGCCATGTTGACGACTTTGACGTGTGTACAAAATGGCGCGAAGTGTTGCGTCACACTCCAGTGGAAATAACCTTAGTTTTTTGACAATATTTCGAAGCACGTCGTAGTAATTGGCCGCGTGCCGTTTACAGAATAACAAAATGTCTGCAACAAGATCAAAGGCATTAATAGACGTGTGTTGAAATTTATTGACGGCCGTATGTCGAAGGATGAATATATCCATACAAATCGGGTTGAGTCGTTCATCTGCGATTACAATATTGTCTACAATATTTGCGAGACAGTTTATTTATAGTGCGAATACTTTTATAGTTTTTGCCTGTACGTCTGTCCACTTAGCCGGTATATTAAATTACTCGGTTCATAAGAGATAACTGCGTGCCTTACATTTTAATTCGCTGCGATATGTCAAGCTTTTTAAGGTACAAAAGGAAAACTGCGTAGACCGCCGTGAGGCTAGCCGCGTCATTTAAATAAACTAAACAATCATCAAGTCGTCGGCGACTCGTGAGACACGAGTGACATTCTAATTATGTTTTGATCGACACCTTATTGACATAACTGTTGTATAAAACTAAAAAAGTATTTGAATTTTTAAATTGAGGCCTGTTTTATGAATTCAGGTAAGAACGCAAATATAAAAATAGAAATTACCTCGCTGTTCGATTGGATTATAGGTAGGTAATATTGTATTAATATAGATAATATTGTATTAATGTAGATAATATTGTCATTGAAAATAATATTAAATAAAGTTGATTTAACGTCGAAATTTTCTAAGCGTCTACGTTAATAAATTACGAAGAACTTTTCTAGAAACTTATGCAAAGTTTAGAAACGTAATTAATTTATAAACAAATCACGTATAAAGAGTTATTGTCTAACATTATGGTCACACAAGATCATAATCTGCAATATGGCCATTTCAACAAAAAAAAATATCACGTTTGTTAAGTCGTTAAATTCGTGAATAGTGGGTTTCACAAAAATATTGTCTATAGAAGGACGTGACAGTGCTTTGCTTTGTATGATTCGGAACGTGAGAATTACGAAAAAGTGACAACATTGCCTATGACACTCGAGAAAGTCACTCAACATAATTTTATTGACCATTGACCTAACATTACAATAGTGAAAGTTGACTTATGCCTAGTAGTTGTATTAAAATTGCATAGGTAGGTATGTTCAAAATTAGGAAGTAGAGTTTACTTTAGGAAAGAATACAAAAACAATATCAATTCACCTTCAGCCCGTGGTTACACGCGTGTAACTGTGTGGCAGTAAAAATGAGTAAAACAAAAATGCAACGTCACTGAGTTTCACCTTAATTCATTTTGAACTCTCAATAAATAAAACACACTTTACATCCCAATAAAAGCGCTGAGTGAATATTCGAAGAAAAACAATTACAACGCAGTGCATTATGCATTTTATTGTCAAATAATTAGAGGCGATCTCAGAGCATCAGTGCGTACAAAACTAAAATAAACTTGTAAGAGAATTAGCGTACATATTGTCAGTATTAAAATAAAACTTAAGGATGCAATTAAGTCTTTGTGATCCTTGAAAATTAATACGTCAACTCACAGGCGATCCGTTTTCGGAGTCGTAAAAATACCACAGAGTAAATAACATTATTGTTTTTCTTTAAACATCTGACGGATGTGGCCGATTTTTACATATTACCGTCAGTCCATCATATATTGTACGTATACAGTTACACCTAAAGAGACGCCAACCAATTATTATCATGTCCCATAAGATAAAATAAATGAGGACACTGCGCTAAGACACTCATATTAAGTACCAAAAATTCTTTGAACTCGAAATATACTGTAACAAATATTACCCGCAAGAGATCCGAGTATCCGAACATTATACTTGCACTTTAATTCTATAATGATCGCAACAAACGTCTAAAACTAATTATGCGGCTTAATTAAACTAATTCCATGCGTACATCACCATCTAAACAGTGTCATTTCATTGTGAGAGCCAAGACAATATGTTGACAGAATGAATGACCACAGTATGGCGAGCGGTTTTCACGCGTAACTCTTCTTGTTTATGGCTGCGCTCGCGCAGTTTTAGGATTACTGGGCTTAGGCGATGAGTGCACGGTACCATTCAGCGATTATCTTGAAGGCGCCATGCATCGCTGTAGAGTTTAAATGAACCGCCTAATTTCAATTGTACTAAATATAACTTGTGTATTTATTACTTGGCAACAGTTAAAGCTACTAACACGGACATGTACAGCATGTGTGTGTGCGAGTGAAGAACAATTTAGCAGCAATTAAAATTATTCGTGTGCGCGGATTCGGATGCAAAACGATAATAGATTTTGTTATGTAGGAATACATTTATTTATACAACTATTAACACAAACCCCTTCAACCTTTCATTCCTCACTTTGTTTTTACTTCGTTTTGAAATACCTATAGAATATAAGTACCTATTACAAACAATAAAGGACGCGTTACAAAAACTATGTATTAGATTAAGCAAGTGTTCACACCCAATCACAATTAATTTCAAACAATGCTTCTTTTATTTGTAGTTGGGACTAAAGATGGTGCGGTGTATGGCCGCCCTGATGGTGAAGGCGACGACAGGCTCGCGCACGCGATACTCAATGAAGCCTCACACTTAATGAAGACGCCGACAGGTCACCCCAACAACGATGACTCCAGAAGCAATGAAGACTCCAGTTCGCCGAGAACACAATGCCCGTCTCCGTTTTCCAATAAGGTACGTATGATATTGTATCTGTCTGAAAATTAACTGTAAGAAACTTTGATTGATGAAATTCTGAATGTGATGCAATAAACGTGTACTAAAATGCATTGTGTTATTCTTCTAGGACTCCAGTCAAAACAGGAGACTTAAGAAGTATGAGAACGATGACATTCCCCAAGAAAAGGTGGCAAGAATCTATCAGGAAGAGCTGACCAAAATCATGAGCAGGAGAGTTGAAGACATGCGCCGTGAAGGTTTCCCTGGGTATGTTTCCTACTGTATCTTATAATATTACGATCAACTTGCATAGACTCTTAAAATTCGTAATTTAAACGAGAACAGCAAATCTAAAACTAACATATAGCATGTTTCCTCCATTTTTCAGTAGCGGCATGCCACCACACATGGAGCGGCCACCAGAAGACATCCGTATGGCACTAGAAGCTTACCACAGAGAACTTGCCAAAATCCAGCCAGCTGGAAACATTCCCAATCTGCACAGCTTGCCAGGAATGCCACCCTTCCCTAACCTCCTTGCGCTACAACAACAAGCTATGCAACAAGCGCAAAACCAGCAAATGAATGGCTCTGGAGCGGTCCAAGATCTCTCATTGCCTAAAGATAAAAACGCCAAAATGAATGGAATGACTGATAGTGATAAGGATAGGCCAATGGATGCTGAAGAGGCTATTAGACACGCGGGAAGCGCATTCTCATTAGTAAGACCCAAACTAGAGCCTGGACAACAATCAACTGGATCATCAGCGTCCAGCCCGCTAGGCAACGCAATATTACCGCCAGCAATAACCCCTAACGAAGACTTCAGCAGCTCAGCGGCAGCGAGTCCACTGCAGAGAATGGCATCCATCACGAATAGTCTAATCTCCCAACCATCGAACCCTCCACATCACCCACCCCCGCAGCGGTCGATGAAAGCAGTTCTTCCTCCGATAACGCAGCAACAGTTTGATCTCTTTAATAATTTAAATACTGAGGATATAGTGAGGAGAGTGAAGGAGGCTTTAAGCCAGTATTCTATCAGTCAAAGGCTATTCGGTGAATCCGTCCTCGGACTTTCACAAGGATCCGTAAGTGATTTATTGGCTAGGCCCAAACCATGGCATATGCTCACTCAAAAAGGAAGGGAGCCATTCATCCGCATGAAGATGTTCCTGGAAGATGACAATGCTGTTCACAAACTAGTCGCATCACAGTACAAAATTGCGCCTGAAAAATTAATGAGGACTGGAAACTACAGCGGAGCGCCTCGTAAGTATTAATTTGATGTTCCTAACTTATCTTATCCGAATAGAATAATGATCCGAGAACCTATTCCTGCAATAAAAACTAGCTGATACCCTATTCCCACTCGTACTCTATATGCAAATAGACAAATCCTGATGGACTTGTCTGACTTGCATAGCTGCTTTATACGTTATTATGTAACAAATAAACGAGCTCAAAATGCGAAAACATCTATAACATCAGTTTTAGAATGCAACGTAACAGATGTCTAATTTCTACCCTTTCTTCTTTCTAGCATGTCCGCCGAACATGAACAAACCGATGCCACCAACGCAGAAAATGATTTCCGACGCTACATCATTACTCAGCAAAATGCAACAGGAACAACTTTTGGGTCCTGGACACCTCGGGCACCTGGGTCCGTCTACGCCACTGCTACTCACACCGCCTGGCTTCCCACCACACCACGCGGTTACACTTCCTCCCCAGCACCACGACAATAACAACAAGGAGAGGAAACCTCCACCTCCTCCACAACCTCACCATCAGCCACCAATCATGCGCAGCCTCCATCAGCATATATCGCCAAGTGTGTACGAAATGGCTGCTCTGACACAAGACTTAGACACGCAAACCATCACCACTAAAATCAAGGAGGCATTACTAGCAAATAATATCGGACAGAAAATCTTTGGTGAAGCTGTTTTAGGACTTTCACAGGGTTCCGTCAGCGAGTTGCTCTCGAAACCGAAACCCTGGCACATGCTTAGCATCAAAGGAAGAGAGCCGTTTATTCGTATGCAGCTGTGGTTAAGCGATGCTCACAATATTGACCGTCTTCAAGCTTTGAAGAATGAGAGACGAGAAGCGAGCAAAAGACGGAGATCTAGTGGCCCCGGACAAGATAATTCCTCTGACACCTCATCAAACGATACTTCTGAATTTTATCATTCGAGTTCACCGGGCCCCACAACTGGAGCGCCCTGTGCCAAGAAACAACGTGTTCTATTCTCAGAAGAGCAGAAAGAGGCGCTCAGGCTAGCTTTCGCACTCGATCCATACCCAAACATGCCGACTATCGAGTTCCTTGCGGCAGAATTGGGTCTTTCATCTAGAACTATTACTAACTGGTTTCACAATCACCGCATGCGATTAAAACAGCAGGCACCTCATGGGTTACCGGCTGAACCTCCAGCGCGAGACCAGTCCTCGGCTCCCTTCGACCCCGTGCAGTTCCGACTTCTTCTCAACCAGAGATTACTGGAACTTCAAAAAGAACGAATGGGCCTAGCTGGCGTTCCACTACCTTATCCGCCGTACTTCGCGGCGAATTCAAATCTAGCCGCGCTAATCGGTCGTGGACTGATGCCGCCCGAAGAACAGGTGAAAGATCAATCCGGTGGCCTCGACCTATCGATGCCGCTCAAACGCGAACCCGATGGCGACGACTTCGAGGACGAGGACGTAGAGAGCAATCTCGGCTCCGAGGACTCGATGGATGACGAATCTAAGACTGAGCCGAAAGCGGCGTCCACCCCGGCCGGCCGATCCAGCCGACGGAAACCCGCCGCACCACAATGGGTCAACCCGGACTGGCAGGACGAAAAGCCGCGCAACCCTGACGAGGTAATAATCAATGGTGTGTGCGTGATGAGAAGCGATGACTTCCGACGCGAGGCGGAGGAGACCGTGCGCGTGGAGCCGTCGCCCGTGCCGCGCGAGGGCTCGCCGGCCGCCTCGCCCGCGCCGCGCACGCCGCGCACGCCGCACACGCCGCACACGCCGCACACACCGCACACGCCGCACACGACGCGCCCGCCGCACACGCCGGATGACGTCATACCCGAAGACAAAATCAAGGCGGAGACCGACGACGGCTGGGACTACTGAGCCCGTCAGTGTGACGTGTAGACTGTTCACCATATCGCGTTCGAACTATTTATTTATTGTGTGCCGAGAGTCCGCCGAGCCGGTGGCGACGTTCAGTGCGAATGTTACTGTGTATGTAGCTAGTGTTTGTTGTAATTCGATTGTAAGGCCAAAGACTTTGTACATAATACCCTCGTAGCTCCTCGTGATACGCCAGGCGAGTCCCGCACCAGGACGAGGTCAAACTTACGATACAAAAAGATGCATTTTGCTTTAATTTTTAAATGTAAACGCGTACCCTGGATAGGTACAAATATCTGAATATTTTTAAGTTACGGCTTTTGAATTCGATTGTAAATAAATATACCAAATATGTGTCGAATATTGCCTGTGAACCACACCTGTACATACGTAGGCTAGTTAGAGTGCGTGTAAGATAAACTCGGTTGATATGTTAGGGATAGGGAAGGTCATTTATTGTTAATGAACATTATAAAGTGCAATCAGATGTAAATTTAAGTTATAGTTTAACGAGCCCCAGTTGAAAAGTATTATTATGTTTATTAAAACCGGCGAGGTTTAAAATATTATAATCGGGTTATATAAGTTTAACATTTAAATTATTAATGTTTATTTTATACAATTGTATGTTTTCTATTGCATTATTTTATGGCGCCGCCGCGGGAACGCTCAACCTTGTGATTTAGTTGTCATTCGTAACGTTTAGTTATCTCAGAATGTCTTACCAACTTCCGTACAGTGAATATATTGTTTGTTTCTTTTCATTTTTATATATTTTTTTAGAAAATGTACAAATCAAGACACAAAATAGTACGATTAAGCAAATATTGTATTGCTTATGGTTAATAGTTTTATTTTATTTTAGCAATAAATTTGCTTTTAATCTTATTTCATTTATTTTATTTTTCCTCCTTATTTTTCCTTTTTTTTTCTTAGAACATATGTAAGTAAGTGAAAAATGTATATTTAATAAAAGGAACCATACTCCTTGCATCACGATGTACATATTTAAGTTCAGATAATGTAAATATCTAATCGAATTGCCACGTTAGAGTAAACCATAGATAAGTAGGAAAATAGTATAATCCAAAAAAATAACTTCTTAAAAGGGTAAATCATGAATAATCGAAATTATTGTCGTTCTAAAAGTGTATCGAAAATTGTAACGAAAATATGTCAGAATAGATTTAGGCTCAAAATTTCAAATAAAATCCGTTTTTGAAAAGAAATTCCATTTTTCAAGAAGATTAAACTCTTTCTAAGTACATCCAATTTTAGAAATACCAACATACATATCGATGTTATATATATAAACCGTAAGTTAGGTAAGTTATAGTGTGTAATAGTCAATATTAAAGAAATACTTAGCTGTTTAACAGTTATAACAGTTATTTTAACTCCGACTCCGTGGTAAGAAGTGAAGGACATTTTTTAACATAATAATATTGATTTCTAGAATCATTTCATAGCTTTTTGCTTTAAAAAAAATAATATACTTATATTATGAATATTATTGTTACTTGATGGAGGTGCTCCTAATATTTATTGAGATGCAGTTACGTATAGAACTTAGATATTTTAATTTGAAGGAGATACTGAACTAAAAACCGATAGGATCACAGGGCACCATCATGAAAAATACAACAACAATGATTATAGCGATATAACAGCTTTAAAGTTGACTTAAATAAATGAAGTTTGCATACTGTATCTGCATTTGAGAGCTCACAAAATTGACGTGTCTACTTAGCGTTAAAATGTATACACATCAACTTGCTGTAACACAGTCATATGAAAATCAAAAGATATAATCAATTTAGAATTTGTCACAATAGACAATAATGTGAAGTTTATTCCCTCACTTCAAACGGATGCGAAGCTTTCGAACTTTGCTTTGCATTGAAAGATAGCGCGGGATTGATAGAGCGAATACAAACGCAGTAAAACAAACAAATGACTATAAGACTCGACAACCACAGAGAAGTAATCTCTATTAATCGCATTAATGATTCCAAAAATATGGTGTTGCAAAAACATTATCGAACCAGTTATTGAAGATAAATCAGATGTATTACCTACCATGTTGCCAATGTTGGTTTTAATGTTCCAGTAAGGGAACATGGATGAAAATCGATTATAAAAAAAAATATAAACACTTACTGAAAATATTATCAAATAATCATGAGTACATGCATTTTCTTGATATTTAGGGGCGTTTATTGACAACTCTGTATAAATTCAAAATTCATCAAGAATAAATCTTTGGGCAACATTGGTATGCTCAAGAGGTCACTTAGAGTTCCGTGATACCTAGGGCTATCATTTGCACTTACCTGAGGTACTTGGACCTATGAAGTAGTTCTTCGAAAGCTTGATTTTGTGCAGATAACCTGCCTCTAACTCTACTCTCTTAATTATTACAAAGACAGTTCTAGAGTCGGAGTATCAACAAAATTACTTCAGAACAGCTTTGATACAGAAATTAAGATTTAGTACAGTAGCAAGCAGCTACCACGCTTGCTTACTTTGGTATGTGGCCTTCATTGCTATGGAAATAACAGTAGGCTTATATAAACTAAAAGACTACTTAGTGGATTACACTAGTAAAAATGAATCAGTCAGTTGGATTTACATCTAGCTTTTATTTGTTTTGCAATTACCATCATAAATTAAACACGTCCTGAATAGATTTTCATTATCATGATCTTGTAACGGGGCCGAAATATCATTTATACTCGAAAACCAAAAGAAATATAAATACTAGGTAGATAGCGATACCACAGGTAATTCACAGAAAATGCACCCCCTCCAAACAACATCCAGCTAGTTGAGAGTCTACCCTATGAACTGAAAT
The DNA here is from genome assembly GCA_963691645.1 of Pelosia muscerda. Classification (NCBI taxonomy): domain Eukaryota; kingdom Metazoa; phylum Arthropoda; class Insecta; order Lepidoptera; family Erebidae; genus Pelosia; species Pelosia muscerda. Next base: position 13,532,462 of record OY829118.1, read on the forward strand.
GGACCACCGGGAAATCCCTAAATAGGTTGAGGTCCCAAGTCGGCTGCTATAGAGCGAATCAGTTAAAATATCATTACCTGGACTGGGTGGTGGCTATGAATATGGTGCATTACTGCAGTCGATGGCACACCTCCTGTAGTGCCCGCTGTGCCAGGTGTGGAGCTGCACAATTGCCGACCTGAATGAAACAATGGAAAGGGCGGTTAGTGTCGCCGAATTTTGGCCTGGGCCTATCTAATTGAAAAAGATAGTAAAATATCCCATAGACTTTTATAAAAAAACTAGCTGACCCGCGCAACATCGTCTGCGTCACTGCAACATTTTTTATTCCTGCTCCGCACCTGTTGGTCGTAGCATGATGTTATATACATATAAAACTTCCTCTTTAACCATTCTATCTATTAAAAAAAACCGCACCAAAATACGTTGCGTAGTTTAAAAGATTTAAGCGTACAAAGGGACATAGGACAGATAGGTAACGCGACTTTGTTTTATACTATATAGTGATAGTCTAAATAAGCACGTCAATCTAAAATCGTACAATATTTATATCGTATGTCGCTTTATGTTAGGCAGCAAAGCAAGAAAGAATTCAATATGCGTATTAGGTACCAATTGTTTCTTGTAAATGTTATTTTTATCAATGATAAGTACTTAGTTCCTCTGTAAATATTAGGAGCACCTATTAAATAATATGCCACCTTGTATGTATTGTTACGTTGTGTGTTGGCGGTTAGACTGTAAATATTATCCCGGTAGCAAATAGATTATTATGCGTTATATCCATTATTAATAATGAATAGTATTAAAAATTATAGCGATAATTATTATTGTTCATATCATAATATTAATTAATAATGATGCTGAAAACCATTGTCTTCTTTCCGAACAATTTCTAAAGTTATTAAAATTAAAAATAAAGAAATTGCTAATCAGATTTTGTTTCATTTTGATTATGATCGTGATTATGAGCGTCAGTAGTTTCGTGGTTAAGAAGGCAGCCTTACGACTGAGAGGTCTCGGGTTCGAATCCCGTCAATTACACTACCGACATAAACCCACTTCTAACACAAACCACTGAGCTTAGCTGGATGGGTTAGAGGGAATATTAGTAATTTCGGTTGCTAATATAATGTTTTCGGTCAGGTATCCAACAAAATTGGTACACCTCTAAGGTGGACTGGACTGGACTGGACTATCTACCAACTAGAAATAACACAACATGTCTACATAAAGTAACATGATGTGAGTCTGTGGCTAAAAGACTAAATTTCGTCTATGGGTGTAATTATATTAGACGAAGACTATAATCATCTAAAATATGAGCTTTTTTAAGAAGGCCGTCAAAGGCCAAAGGCACACGGATAACACTTCCCCATGTGACGTGCGCTTGTCTGCCACCTAAGTGGTATAAAAAATATTATACCTACCTTATACGAGTAGGTACTACTTAAAAAAACAATCGCACTTGCAGTAAAATAGTAGGTACAATAACGTACAACCGGTACAACATATTACACAGCGCTATCTATATGATACGAACCTCTACCAATAGACGTGCCACAGAACTAAAAATAAGAGGTTTGGGCATGACCTTCCCTAGATCAGGTGGAAGTCTCTAAACAGACTTCGAACACGGGTTGGCAGAAGTAACGAGAACCGCTCTAGGTGGGGCTTCTCGGATGACGCAGACCTGCGAAGCGAGTGCGGTGTTGCTCCACAGACCAAGGCTCACCTGTTGGAGTGTGCTGCATGTTCACATTCCTGTACACCGGAGGATCTTACGAGCACGACCTCTCACGCGCGACCCGATATAAAAATATTGGGAGAGGCCTATGTCCAGGCCTAAAACCAAATCATGAATGTTAAATTAGGGGACGTAGTAAGCCTTCTCGAAGAGCGAAACCTATGTTCTCCGTGAGTAACGGCGCTGCCGGAAAACAAATTACTACACCACGATAGCTACTTAAAAACCTAATGCCGTCGATACGACAGAAGAGGAATTAGATTTTAATGAAGTAATGAAATAAGGAATGACTCAACGGGATTTGAAACCGATTTAGGAAACCATTGTCATCTGCATAGTTTCACTTTATTTATAAATAAAATTATAGCGAAATAGTACATACTCATAACAAGAATAAAATTTAAACAATACAATCAACATGCAACAACAGTTAATCCACTTCTTCAATGACAGGACCATCGCCTTCTGAACTTTTAGAAGTAGAGCCCACTCCATGAATCTTTTTCATAAACGGGGCGCAATCTTTACTAATCTCCCGAAGTCGGTCTTCATACTCCTCCTTTTCAGCAAGAGAGCTTCTCTCTAACCAAGCCAACGTTTCGTCACATTTACGCCGAGTTTTAGCCCTTTCAGACTCTCCCAATTGACTACCATGTTCATCGAGGGCCTGTTTCACAGCAAACACATAAGTTTCAAGTTTATTTCTTGCACCAATTCTATCGCGTTGTTTATTATCCTCGTCTTTATATTTTTCTGCTTCCGACAACATCTTATCAATCTCAGCTTGAGAGAGTCGACCTTTATCGTTTTTAATCACAATATTCTTGGTTTTACCTGTGCTGTTCTCTTTAGCTGAAACATTCAGGATACCATTGGCATCTAAATCAAATGATACATCAATTTGAGGAACACCCCGAGGTGCTGGTGGTATACCAGTTAAGTCAAAGTTTCCTAGCAAGTTATTATCTTTAGTCATAGCTCTTTCCCCCTCATAAACTTGAATACTAACGGCTGGCTGGTTATCCGAATACGTAGTGAATGTCTGAGAATGTTTGCAAGGTATTTTAGCATTGCGTTCTACTATAGGCGTCATTACCCCTCCAGCTGTTTCAATTCCCAAAGACAAAGGAGCTACATCGACTAACAAAACATCTTTAATCTTTTTATGACGATCTCCACTGAGTATAGCAGCTTGTACGGCAGCTCCAAAAGCAACAGCTTCATCGGGATTGATAGACAAGTTCAACTTCTTGCCGTTAAAGTAGTTCTGCAACATACTTTGTATCTTAGGTATACGCGTGGAGCCTCCTACAAGAACGATATCTTGTATAGCACTTTTGTCCAATTTTGCGTCATTTAGTGCTTTCTCAACTGGTTGCAAAGTTGTTCGGAATAAATCAGCATTAAGTTCTTCAAAACGTGCTCTAGATACACGAGAAAAGAAATCAATTCCCTCGAAAAGTGCATCAATCTCAATGGTGGCTTCTGTACTCGATGATAAAGTTCGTTTTGTTCTTTCGGCCGCTGTTCGAAGACGTCTCAATGACTTAGGATTCGATTTTAGATCCTTTTTATGCTTCCGCTTGAATTCATCAGCAAGAAAATTAACGAGTCTACTATCAAAATCTTCACCTCCAAGATGTGTGTCACCAGCAGTTGCCTTAACTTCAAAAAGTGAGCCTTCATCTATGGTTAGAATGGAAACATCAAATGTTCCTCCTCCTAAATCAAAGATCAATACGTTTCGCTCTCCTTTTAAATCTTTATCTAATCCATAAGCTAAAGCCGCAGCTGTTGGTTCGTTGATTATACGAAGAACATTCAGTCCAGCGATAGCACCGGCATCCTTAGTAGCTTGCCTTTGAGAATCATTGAAATAAGCTGGTACGGTTATCACAGCTTTTGACACAGATTTGCCCAAATAAGCTTCTGCTATCTCCTTCATCTTGATGAGCACCATACTACTGATTTCCTCAGGAGCAAACCTTTTTGTTTTTCCCTTATATTCAACTTGTATTTTGGGTTTCCCGCCATCATTTACAACTTGGAAAGGCCAATGTCGAAGGTCTTGCTGAATCTTTGGGTCGTCAAACTTACGTCCAATTAATCGTTTTGCATCGAATATAGTGTTATTAGGATTCAGAGCTACCTGGTTCTTAGCAGCATCTCCAATAAGGCGCTCTGTATCGGTAAAAGCAACATATGAAGGCGTGGTGCGATTACCTTGATCGTTAGCTATAATATCCACGTTCCCATGCTGCCAAACACCAACACAAGAATACGTTGTACCCAAATCAATACCAACAGCAGTCATGTTTCCAACTTCTCTTATTATTTTTTATGGAACGATAATATTTGCGAATATTTATTGTATTTTTATATATTTTGACGGTTTTTTAAATCTGGAATACTTATGTCACTCGGAAATTATTTTATTTTAGTTAGATATTAAACCTCATAGTTTTATTTTTATATAGGAGAATGTAGTGCGCCCACATATTTCGAAAGAGAATAAATAAGACTTTCTAAATTGTATTAGGTTTGCTGATTGGTATTACGTACTTACCTAGCTAATGCCTTAGGCCTTAAAATTGGTATATTAATTTAACCACTTGTAAATAACATTAAAATTAAACGTTTTCATTGATCTTTTTGACATTAGACACGAGTTATTTGACAAGAAACGTCAAACAACAACAATTCAAAACAACATCTTGTTTGCAATTGGCATTATTTCTGTTATTGTGAAGTGTTGTGATGACGATTGCTGAATATAATACATTAAATAACAAAATTTAATTGTGTTTGAGTAATTATTCAAAGTTCTCACTTGTTACAAAACTGTTTTCATAAAAATGTAAACAAAATTGCTGTTGATCCAAATACTTGTGCAGATTTATAACCTTAAAAATCTTTATTTTATTCATATAATTTATAAAATGCGTTACGCACAGTTAGTAGTTGGCCCTGCTGGCAGTGGAAAGGTAACTTAATCAGCTAATATTATTTGGAAGTCTGTTTTCTAGAGATACATCAAACAATTTGTCTATGAAAAACAGTTTATAGATTCTTCAACGTTTTTCTTACCATTTTGTTAGAAAGTAATCCATATCACTATTGTTATGTAAATAATACACGAGAAACTGGATGTTTGTAACACTTTCACTCCAAATAGTACCAAATTCACTTATAAAGTAGGTACTTGAACACAAATTACTACAAGACAAGTTCCAAATTTAAATATCCTTCTTTTTTTTTATGATTATGTAAAAATACCCTCATTAAAATTAGGGTATTTTACACTACTAGAGATGCATATTATTATATAGGAAGGTACAAAATTCATCCTGTTACTTAATAAAATTCATACTTTCAGTCTACATATTGTTCAACAATAGTAAAACATGCAAGTGATGCAAAACGTATAGTAGAAGTAGTGAACTTGGACCCGGCAGCTGAACACTTTGATTATGAGCCACTGGTGGACATTAGAGAGCTGATACACCTGGACGATGCCATGGAGGATGAAGAGCTGCAGTTTGGACCTAACGGAGGCCTCGTATTTTGTGTAGAGTGAGTTTTTTTATTGTATTTTAAATGAAGTACAACATCATAAATGAAGAACATTTGTTGTTGCATTCCTCATCAAGTTAGTAAGCTGAAGTATTATAAAATATTTTTTTTCTCATTATATTCACCTGTGTGGTAATGGTGATGGAGAAAAAATATCTCCACCTCATCTACTTCAAAAGGTGTTGTTGTGTAAAAAGTACCTCATGAAAACAATATACTAATGCACTGTGAGAGAAGGTAAACTCTAAATAAAACCCTGTACCATGCTGTCTGGCCAGTATGAAAACAAGCCAAGGTCCTTCAAAGTTGGGAGAGGCATATGTCCAGCAGTGAACTGCCGGCGCTTGATCAATTGATAGTAATATGTTCAGGGGGGGAACTATATTTGGTTTAATGCAAAGCACTGTGAGAAAATATATAGACAGTTTGCATTCAAATTGCTTTTCAAAATTTTCTGCACAAATATAGACATGTTTGTATCATTAAACAAAGAAAGAATATAAACTCTACAGACCAGTAAATATAATTTCTTTATTCCATGATAAACTCGCAGATGATGTACAGTAAGTGAACCAACAACTATACTATTACATAAATACTTGTATATATTAGTAGTGTCTGTAGGTAGACTAGAGCCAGGGATATGACCAACAGTAACAGTCCATCAACCATGAAGGTGATGCTGTATGTATCAGCTAGTATTAATAATGAAAATGCAAAGACTCCTGACCTAGCCTTTCTAACAATTTTATGGCATAAAATAATTATAATACACATGATGGAGGTAAGTCATGACAGTATGTTCGAGCAGGTTGACTGAGTAGCCCGAAAGTACCTTCGCCCTACAGACCGCTGTTAATAATATCCTTGTGTTTTTTGTTTCCTGCCGCGAGTAGGGTAGCCAGGGATCACTGAAGAGTCAAATTTAGATCGGAAAAAGTGAATGCTTTGACGGGATTCGAACCCCCAATCTTTCCTCCACAGAGTGAACGCTCTGACAGCTAAGCCACGAAGCATTCGAAATTCTTCTATACATCTTTGGCGCGATGTTGGGAACCAATGACGTTTCGACGGCTTCGAATGGTTCAGACGCGGCTTAGAGGTCAAACGTCGGACTCGAACCGATTAAAACGCACGCCATCTTTGAGTCTTTTGTTGCCTGAAGTAAGATAGCAACGAACATATACCTCGCGCCCCGGCAGACCATAGGCCCTCCCTTTCGAGATAACCTCCTTCGGGTATAGAGACCACGATGCATGTCCCCGGGAATGGGGTGGCGCACTTTGCGCTGCCGCCACGGCCTGCTTCTGCTTAGGTGACAGGCGGTTCCACACGTCACCCTCAAGTGTGATACTTTTGACATTGCAAACAGCCATAGGCCACTATAACCACTTTCCGTCAGGTGGGCTGTGTGCTTGTCTACCACCTACTTTATTTAAACACTAGCTGACCCGCGCGACTTCGTCTGCGTCACCCCGTTTTTGCAACATTTTTCATTCCTGCTCGGCACCTGTTAGTCGTAGCATGATGTTATATACATATAAACCTTCCTCTTTAACCATTCTATCTATTGAAACAAACCGCATCAAAACCCGTTGCGTAGTTCTAAAGATTTAAGCATACAAAGGGACAAGAAAAATAGGGACAGAAAACGCGACTTTATTTTATACTATGTAGTGATAGTGATAGTGATAAACAATAATGGTTTGCCCTTTCCAGAACACTCCTAGAAAATTGCGACTGGCTAGAGGAACAGCTCGGCGATGTGGACGAAGACTACATACTGTTCGACTGCCCCGGCCAGATCGAGTTGTACACACACCTGCCGGTCATGAGGAAACTGGTGGACATGCTGCAGAAGTGGAACTTCAGAATATGCGTCGTGTTCATGGTGGACTCGCAATTTATGATTGATGGAGCTAAGTTCCTGTCAGGTAGGGAATTGTAATAATCAACAAGCATTTATGGTCCTAGAGATTTGAATCATGTAGTACACAATTTGTGTTTTTTTTATACAATTTAGGTGGCAGACAAGCACACGGCCCACGTGATGGGCAGTGGTCACCGCGGCCTTTGGACATTTGTAACACCCGGGGTGTTACTCTCGTGCTGCCTACCCTGTAGAAACCTTCTAGTGCTGGTGGATTATATGTCCAGCTTTTGGTAGAAGCCAACAAAGTCAGCAAAGCACAATGGGCCTTAAGCCGTGGTGTTAGGGCCCCTAATCTTTAAATAATGTATCTTTACACTATTCATTCCAATTGAGTAATTTCCTTATGTTTCCAGGCACAATGGCAGCGCTAAGCGTGATGGTGAACTTGGAATTGCCCCACGTCAACATTCTCACTAAGATGGACCTGCTCAGTAAATCGGCAAGAAGACAAATTGACGAGTAAGCTTTGAAAATTTTCTTAGAAGTATGTGTAGAAGAAATGGGTACCCCTGAAAATATTAGAGCAACAATAGACAGATGATCTCGATAAAGTCATTCGGTCATTCAGTCAGTCAAATGTGTTATTGTATTATGTCGCGTCTACATTTACGTAATATTTTACCGTAACCGTCTCAGAAATGCGTGTCCGTCGCGTATTCTGCTGCGTGATAGCCGAGCTTAAATGAAACCATTGATCGATTGGTAGTCGTGTCAGCACAACTCTATTTGTGTGCCCATGAGCCATAAGTTGTTACGTCCGCTGTTCAGGTCACAAATCTGGACGCATCTTTACGAATTTCTCGGTAACAGCAAAATTCTGAATATGTACCCGAAAAATGCAAATTTTCACTGGAATGCCTTAAGACCATTGGGCCATAAAAAGTATCAGATCGCAGGCAAATGAATTTGCGTTCTAACTACGATACTGCTCGGGTTGACTCAAAGGTGACAAACCTTTTTATGCAAACGTCTGAACTGAGGACCCAGGTAATGTGATTATGTTGTCATCATCATTCCCTGAACCTTTTTCCCAACTCAGTTGGGGTCGGCTTTCCAGTCTAACTGTGATGCGGCTGAACTTCGATATTTTCCGTGAAGCGACTGCCATCTGACCTCCACAACCAATGGTCTAATGACCAATGGCGATATCGAAGTTCCAAGTTAGGCTGGTTGGACTTTTGAGGGCTCCAACTACCCGTAACGACTGCCATAGATGTTTGTATGGCAACCGGGACCGACGGCTTAACGTGCTCTCCGAGGCACTTATAAACCTGCGATAAATACACACATAACTTCGAAAAGCATCGAAAAGTCATTGGTGTGTGCCATGGTAAACCTGGGATCGAACTCGAGACCTCGTCTCAGCAGTCCATTACCCATACCACTAGGCTACCGCGGCTTTTTTAATGTGATTATGTTGTATTATTTGTAATTGTATCGAATGGAGACCGCGTACCGGTAAACGAAGAATGAGACGGCCTCCTGCGAGATGGACGGACGAAACAGTCAAAGTCGCGGGGACCCATTGGATGCAGACCGCGTTCAACCGGTCGCGGTCGGATTGGAGGTCGATGGGGGAGACCTTGTTCAGCAGTGGACGTCCTATGGCTGAAATGATGATGATGATAATAACTTTTATTTTACGTTTAAAAGTTATTTTTGCCATTTTACCGCTTGCTCGGTGTTTCAAATGTGATCTCTTTCCAGTTATCTAGATCCTGATCCACACGTCCTCTTAGCGGACATGAGAAACGCCAAGTCCAAGTGGCACGAAAAATACGCCAAACTAACCGAGGCGATCGGTGAAGTCATCGAGAATTTCAGTCTGGTGCGGTTCTACCCTTTGAATATAAAGGACGAGGAAAGTGTGGAGAATATCATGCTGACCATAGATAACACTATTCAGTACGGAGAAGATGCAGATGTCAAAATAAAGGACTTCGACGAACTGGACCCAGACGATGAAGAAAATAACTGTGATTAAAAGTGTTGATTTACTATCATTTTTTATTTATTACTCGTATTTAGTAGATAGTCGTTGCCTGCGGCTCCGTCTGTAGTGGGTTACAAACAAACAGTGTCATAATAGCTGTCGTTTTCCAATGTTTAACTGGTTACCTAAGTGGTATAGGTCATACCTATATCGTATACCTATAGCGTATAGCGTAAGCAACAGACAGACATAGTTACTTTCTTTTTTCTCAGTCACTCCCTTCTTTGCTATATTTTCTTTCACGCAATCTGTCTTATCTTTTCTTGGGCGGACCTTTGCTCCTAACCTAAACCTATATTCTATGTTTTGGACCTTTTTACATATTTCTTCCCCCGCAGTACTACAAAGCTGGGTCTAATAAATTATATGATTTTCTTATAATACAGAAGAACACTCCCGAAGCAAAAAAAAAAAAGTCAATATGTTGTGTACCAGGGGTACTATCAGGGAGCCTTCGGTTTCGGGAGTGTTCCCCTTACACCCTGTATAAGTATTAGTGTTTTGTCGCCGAAAAGAAATGATACACCGTAAATTCAGTCGTAAGTATTTATTTGCAGAAGTATGCAACACATGACAATCATTAACATTTGTATGGCAGTCTGAAGGCGAAACATTTCATTAAAAATTACAGTAGGTAGCATAATTATTCTTGAGGGATATGAAATATTATTATTATTAATTGTTAAGGCTTTACTTGTTACTTTACACATAATGGTTATGAAAGATACCTATAAGATTGTTAGGCTAAAATATCTATATTATCTATAGCGAAACACTCAGCGTGTCGGCAATGACCCGCAGTCGAACTCCAAAATACATAAGAGATGATGTTGTGTCTTTACTAAATTTATTTTTTGTAATTTGAACGAAATAACTGAGGAACACGTAGGATTGATTGGTAATAAAAAGACTGTTAAATTAAATAAAAACTATCAGTAAATACAGTTTATTAACGCTAGATAGACCGGCCGTAACAGGGATGATGACTAGATTACATTTCAATAAACGTAAACAATTTTGGTATTTTTTTTAATACGTTCTGTTCAAAAATCCTCAGTATAAAAATATTTTTCTGCATAGAAACGCATCTTAGAGCCTAACTGAAACTATAACCAGGTCAATAAACAATGAAATTGAGGCCAAAATTAGATGTCATAATAAATTTCAAATTACTTTTATTATGAATAATACACGTGTGAACGTAACATCGCATCGACATAAATGCGATATTGTTTGCATACATTGCATTTGGACTACGCGCTACGAAAGCATTGCGTCTCTCTTCTCAAACAATTTTGTATAGAACGTTTTTGGTTGGTTCGGGAAATTGAATTTTCAAAATGAAATATAATAAAAAATAGTCATCATTCCTATTAGAATAGGTTCGGGGAGCTCGCTATAGCCTTGTCGGCGTACTTTTTTTCACTAGACATCTGAGACCAAGCTAACTCCACAAACCTACCCTTACATTATTTCGGTCTATTTTATTACTTAGTAATAATATTCCTACAATGTGTATGTACACATTTTACACATTTTAACCAACAAATAACAATATTGTCTAAGTAATTAGGGCATCGCACTTCGGGGATGAGAATTGGGAGAGGCCTATGTCCAGCAGTGGACTGCGATAGGAAATTGAAATTACAGGGATGGATATATTTTGCATTCGCACAACTCGGCGTTTTCACATTAACTGAGTGTCGAATAATTTTTAAGGTAGTTTCTTCGACTAGCAAAGATAGCTAAATACAGAAAACATCATTAAATGTTCTACTTCGAATCCAATATACTATCAGTTATAATTTTACTAAGTATAAACTAATAATTATATTTAGTGCTGATCTAAACACTCTATATTAATACAGTTTATCCGCATTCTAGAACCCATAACACAAGCTAGTTAAACTATGCTTACCATGGGTCTAGGTGGCGTTATGTAGATTGTCCTAGAATATTAAAAAAAAACACTATAGTTAGGTTTTTCCGGCAGTGAGGTAGCCAGAGCTCACTGGAGAGATTTTGTGTTGTCAATGGGAAGACCGAGTCAGATCCTTAAAAGCAAAATGTCGAAGTGCAATGCCCGCACCATTAATTATTTTCCACACATTTCTTTTTCTAAATATAATGACTTCATATTACTAGTTAGACATAACAAAAAGGAGTCATACATTTTCAAGTATACCTACACGACGTTATTGAAATATGCGCAATTTCCAAGACGCATAACAAAATATTTGTGCAAGTCTAAATTTGCGCAAGCCTAAACTTGCGCAAGTACCTATACTATAACGTGTGTGGCTACTATTTTTCAACATGTTTCATTTCTAAACAGTTTGTCTAAGCAATATTTATATAGAAGTCATTGGCTAAATTTAACAGTACTCATGCACTTACCCGTCTCGCATGCAACACTTATGTTAATTGAACACTTATACTACCTCGCAACAAATAAAATGCTGCTGGTGTACTATAATATACAGTACCCCGTCCTGAAGACCTAGCCCGAAAGAATTTGGGCAATCGGTACTATAGAACACATTTATTCCGAAATTGGATACGAAGGCGATACGTGACACTTATTAGGTCTAACACAAAACAAAGTAATATTAAGATTAACAGTTGCATTGACGGTTTTTTGCAATATGGTAGGTTGAATAACAAGTTAAAAAAGGTTATTTTATGGAAATGGTACTGTCGTAAGTTTACAAAAATATCCGTCCGTTCCGTTATAAAGTGGTTTTATATCGATGTTTCATGGAAGCTTGTACGAAATACCAAATTATGATGTTATAACGTGCTATCATTACAAATTAGTAAAATCAATAATACAAACGTTACAGCTTTTTCCGATTCTTATTTTAAATGCGTCAGTAAATTTAATTGAAACTATAGTAACTACCCGTGTAGCTAGCTGTCTATAGCGTGCCCACTCCGCTGTACCGCTCCCGCGTGTTATCCGCTCAGTTCGCCCCGCTCCGCCGAGGTACACCCTAACGCTCGTTATCCAGACTTTTAATTAATAATTTAGTTTTTATTTCTCTTTCACAAAGGTACGATACAAATTGCATATTACATACAGGTTAGTAAAACGACTCGTGAGAAAACGACCTTTGTGAGAGGCTGGTGTCTGTTGTAGGTAAACCTGTATTAGGCTGCGATTCCACTGAGGCAAAAAACTCCGCTCCTATAGATGAGCGGAGTTTATTATACAATCCTATTGGTTAATCCTTCTTCACTCCGCCCCTCTCCGCATCAATGGAAACACAGCCTTATAGATCCCCAGGCCTACTATACTACAAATCGATCGGCTAGAACCGGTGAATGAACACTACTTTCAAAACTTTAAATTGCATTTCGTTTCCTTGCGACTGCTAGAAAGCTTATGCCTCTATACTCCATTTGTTTAGGTACTTAAATAAATATTAACAATCTTGTGGCAACTTTTTATAAAAACACTTTTTAAGTAAATAAACTAGGCTAACTACCTGACTAACTGTGGTTCGATACCGGTTTTTAGTCTTAACAATGATTTTCTAAGCAGAAAAGGATTTTTGTGCTGAGTTTATAAACAAAACATATTAAAAAGACACACCAAGATTATTTACATTTATTTAAGTATCTAAATAAATGGAGTATAGTTCATATATGTATCCTATCATTTTCACAATATCAACCCTATTTAGTAATCCTCTCTGTTACCTTCAATTTCTTCTTGCAGATAGCAACACAGTCAACACAGTTGCTAATGCGCTTCAAATAGCGACTCTCGTGACCACGTCTTAAAGTGCAATTTGTTTAACTCCTAACTTGGCTCGTGCTCCGCCCGCGGAGCCCCTGTCCGTGTACTTACATAACATACTTTAATGACAAAACGCTTACTATATTTAGGATTTTGTTGAACATCACATCACACGACAGACCGCCGATTGGCTAATGAAAATATATTCATCAATAGCGTTCGGATATTAATTATTTAAAATCATTACTGTAAACCATATTTTAAATTTTCTAGATTAACCAGCGCCACAAATAAGAGAACAAAGTCCAAAGAAATATCTACTTAAAACTTAATTAATTAAACACAAAATTACAACTAAACTACAAATATATAACACATTGTATATTATAGTTTACGTTACATGATACATATGGGCAGTAAATGGCTGTCATAGAATCTTAGGATATGCACACACTTTCAGTCGTTCAATTCAATACTTTATAGAAATATGCTCTGCAATCGTTGTCAATTATTTCTTTTAAACTTTTGAATTTAATCATTTAAATCGATTTAGATTGAAAAAAGTGAATACTGAGATGGGACTCAAACCCACTACCAGTTTCTTAGAGGGGGGAATGCTCTGATTACTGACTACTGGGCTACGTCATGAGCTTTCGGAATTCTCCGCTGTAATGGACTGGTTCCGGGTTTGAGTTCCGTCTGAGCAATCCTTTCTTCCAATCTAAATTGATTTGAATAGTCTTTATACTATAATGATTTTAAAATTCATAACTGGAATATTTATTAATAACTGTGCATTTGAGATTTGTTGTGAAGTATAAAAACGTCGGTACCTTAGGGGTTAAGGAGTCGGCCTAACGATCAGGTCCCGGGTTCTAATTCTGGTTATTACGCTACCGACCACCACTCCTAACTCTAGCTCTACAGCTTAGCTGGAGGGGTTACAGAGCAATATTCTTTTAGAAACAAAAACATAGAAAATAAAATACGATATTGGAAATTCATGATACAAATAATCCTATTTATCGGTATTAATCTAGAATATTCTACACAGCGCTAGACTCAAAGTATAAATAACTCTGTAATATGAGTTCTATGATGCTGAGAACTATAGTTGGCATATTTCTTGGATCTAAGATGTGCTCAAAACAATCTGCGCGCGCTAGTCAATCGCGACTCAGGTCCAAGACATGTGCCGACAGGTATACATTTTGTTTCGTTCATACATGTGATACAAAGAATTAGACAGACCACTGCAAAGAGACATTGATATTTACAAATAATATCGACGAGGAAGTATTACTATATTCGTAGTTTCACATGGAAGTCATGATCTGGGGCCCTGGACATGTGGGCAATTGTTTTGTAGAATGGAATATAATAATAGATCGATCAATGTATAGATTTTTTTTTTCAATATGGCTTACTCTTTGAGTATCTGCCAGTGTAAAGTAATTTGATATAACATATTAATAATATGAATATTCTGCAGCATTTTCGTTATTTAGTCACAGTCAAAGTCAAATCAAGTCAAGTCAAGTCAAAGTCATACCCCAGTAAAGTGGTGGAGACCTTACTACAGGCCTCTAAAGGAGTTTTGGAACCATCACTAAAAAATCACAATTAACAGCAACATGGCACTTTCTTTTGACTTTACTAATATAGTGCGCGTTGTCCAAGACGATATGTCCAAAAATTCACCGTTTTTACGCATAAACACTCGAATTACCACCAATTTTAGAAAATGGAACACTGATGATGCTGTTTTCTGCGATGGCGCTGTAGGGACACAGATGTGTGCGCTGTATGTATGTGTGTGTGTGCAAGTTAGATCGCATGAGAGTCGAGTCGGCCAGTTGCTGTGCAGTGGCCCGACAGAGCGCTAGGTAGTAAAAGGTCGCGAAACGTAATTTGGGGAATATTTTATTGTCTTACTAAAAATATATATTTCATACCAAATAACATTGTATTGGGAAATTCGCGTAGTAAACAAGTATACAATTTTTAGGGTTTGAACCTAATAACTCACGACTGTACTCCACTGAAGTTATTGTCGAAGTTTAGAAGGTATTTGGGGTTCGATAAGTGAAACGACGACTTACTGTACTGGTGGTTTTATTGCGACTGAATATAAAATGTGGAGCTCGGGCGCAGCCCGCACGTAACTTATTGTCTACGTTGCGATAATACAATTTGCTGTGTCCCCACAGTAGCCCCCCTTTTATAAAAAAATAATATTTATATTTATTTTTAAAACATTACAATGTTGAACATATACAAAATAAAAAAAAATAACACTGTTTTATTTCCTACTTAACTAACCCTGATGCATTGTTACTTAGCGTTCGTCAACGGCTAATATCCGCGTGAGTCGTAACTTGCGCCGGTGCTGGTTGAATGGTGTGTACCTTTACCACTGGTGGTGGCGCTAACCCAACTACAGCTGCTTCTTTGCGTAGCCACGTCCGCACTCGTCTCCTGCGTTGATTTCTGGCGGCCCAAATCACCATTAATCCGAAAAACACCATAATTATCATTAGTGTAATTTCGACGGTGCTGATCCTTTGACCTATTACTTCTGTAGTCACTGATTGGGCCAGTGCTACGTTGTTTTGTGATGGTTTACTCGTCGAGCTACCCATTATAAAACTTATTATTGAAACTGCAGAGTAAAAGAATGTTCCGTTATGACTGCCGATCAATGTAACAATGCATTGGTTATTACAATAATGTTGTAAGCAAAACGCTGGTTCGTTGACCTATGTTCTGATTTGCATAAGCGTCTATTTTGCATCGTCGTACAACTACGTATCAAAATAATGTTAAGCAAAAAAAATGAGAACATAATAAAAAATTTTACACTGTATACATGAAATATTAAAAAAAATTACACATGCCATAAACAATATACATGTGCCCCTGAATACAGGAACACCAAGACAAAATAAACTGCAAAGTGTATATATAAAAATTTATGTGAACCCGTAACTGAGTCCTGTCCTGCCAGCGCATTAACCGCTGAGCTATAAGTATATAGGTTACCTGGAATGACTCATAAGAACCTTATCGGGAGTTTCGTCACTCTCCCGCTACTTGTGTTGAAACCTCACACGTCACCTCATATCGACTATCGGGTGTGCAAATTTGTTTATATTGTAATCGCCCGTCCGTTTCCGCTAGCAACTTTGCCAACTCCGCGTCAGCTTTTTGTTCCTGCGCTATTTCTGCAAAATTGAGCGACGTTGGGCACACAATAGGCTCTATGCGCGATAACGTATCCGCTACGGGATTATTGTCTCCGCTGATATGCCTTGTCTGTGTTGAATTCGCTAATGAACATGAGCTGCCTAATACGTCTAGGTGTCTCTTTGCCGCATGCCTTTTTTGAAAAAGCGTACGTTAAAGGTTTGTGGTCAGTGTAGATAGTGAACGCTCTACCTTCTACCATATATCTAAAATGTAGTACCGATAAGTAAACTCCTAATGGTTCTCTATCGTAAGTACTGTATTTTAATTGCACGTCACTGAGTTTCTTAGAAAAATAACCTAAATGCTTCCAGTGTGTACCGACCTTAATTTGCAACATGCCACCTACGCAGTCGTTCGAGGCATCGGTCATAATTGCCATTTCAGCGTTCTCGACCGGATAGCATAACAAAGCAGCGTTCTGTAAGTTGGTTTCGCATTTCGCAAACGCTGCTTCCGACTCCTCAGTCCATAGAATGAGCGATTTGTCCCCTTGGTTGCTTTCTCCCTGTAACGGAAATGATAAAAACACATCCAATTACTATCCTTCCGTTTTCCAGGTGTGTCTGCCCTATGCGGCCTTGACTTCCATTCCTGCGAACTATCGCTCTGCTCTCGTGTATGTCCACGTTCAATATTGCGGAGCCGCGCGTTGATCCGTGCTATTTCCGCTCTTATTTCCTGTATTTCTGCCGTTTCTGACAATCGACCGGGGTCCGCTGGCTTTATTTCCGATATCTGCGCTGAAGTACCCGTACTCTCCAGGACTTTGTCCGCTATAGTTGTGCTATCCAAGTCCTTGGCGTCCGTGACGGTGAGAATGGCTCTCCCTGCTGTAGGCAGGTGTGCCTGCCACATCATACTTAGCGTATCATCCGGTACTTTTCCGCCTGCTATGTCCCGCATCCGCCGTGACAGCTGTGATGGCCGCTGATCTGCCAGCTCCATCTCTCCGATCTGCTGGATAGCAGTCTTGTTCAGCTTCGTTATCACCAGGTTCTGCTTGGCTGCGTCACTAAGGCGCTGTCCTTCCACGGCGGCTTCGAACTGGACAAACCAGAGTCGCGTTGGTCTGCCCAGAATCCGTGAAGCCACTGTGATGCTAGATAGGCTACTCTCCCCACTGTCGGCCGTGTCTTCGATCTTGGACTGTGCCGCTGGTGGTGCTTGAGTGGTCTGTTCCGTCGACTTGCGTTATCTAACGTATGTACTTTTCCGAACACCCCAAAAAAATCACAACTGTTCTAATTGTCGGGGTCACCAATTTAGGGTTTGAACCTAATAACTCACGACTGTACTCCACTGAAGTTATTGTCGAAGTTTAGAAGGTATTTGGGGTTCGATAAGTGAAACGACGACTTACTGTACTGGTGGTTTTATTGCGACTGAATATAAAATGTGGAGCTCGGGCGCAGCCCGCACGTAACTTATTGTCTACGTTGCGATAATACAATTTGCTGTGTCCCCACAAATTCAAGTAGTGTTTCTGTCGGACTAGTGCCGTGACCCTGGTAATTCCTCAGTTATCCCACACTTGTATTAAGCGTGGACACATTAGTTGGCAGCGGGTTCGATTCCCGTGCAAACTGTGGTTGTTCAATAAAATAGGTATCAGTATAGTGGCTACGGAGTCTGACCACCTGATAGCCTAAATTGGTGACCCCGACGTAGAAAAGTGTGGTATTTCTGAAGCGTTACCAGTTAGGTTAGTTAGTTTTAGTACGGATTATAGTTAATAGTAATAATAATGTGGTGTTTGAACTGAATGATGCCGTTAGAAGGCGAAAAAGTGGTCAGTGACGGTAAAGTGAGTGCGTGCGCAATGGACTCAGGTACGTCGAATAATTTTAATGAAAGTGAACTCGCTACGATCAGCGTGCAGACGAGGCTGCCAGAATTCTGGACGGAGATGCCGCGGCTCTGGTTCGCGCAAATAGAAAGCATATTAGGCCCACAGAAGCAGAGTGATGTAACAAGGTATAATCTGGTGGTGGCCAAGCTGGGACGGGAGGCGCTCCAGCAAGTAAGCGACATATTGGTGGCGCCACCAGCCACTGAAAAATACAACGCCATCAAGCAGAGGCTACTGCAAGTTTATGAAGAGAGTGCAGAGCGACAGTTCCAGAAACTGGTGGGAGAGCTAGAATTGGGGGCACAGAAACCCTCACAGCTGCTGCGCAGGATGCGGGACCTGGGTAGGCACACTCAGACATCAGAACAGACGCTGCATAATCTATGGATGTCGCGCCTTCCAGCATCGGTACGGGCCGTGTTAACGGTCAGCCAGGACCAGAGTTTGTTGAACCTGGCGAACATAGCAGACAAAATTATGGAGAGTGTGCGAAATGGCGAGATAGCTGCAGTGAGCAGCGCCGCCGGTACAAGCAGCCAGTTACCAATGGCTGAGATATTGACGCAGATGCATAAACTCAATCTGGAAGTAGCATCACTGCGTGAAGAAGTCGCGGAGCATCGGCGGAGAAGGTTCCGGGATCGCGGAGGTCGCGACCAGTCCCGGCGTCGATCGAGTTCGAGAACGCCATCAGACCCGAACTGGCTATGCAGATGGCATTTTAGGTACCGGGAAAGGGCGAAGAGGTGCGAGCAGCCGTGCGCGTGGAAACAATCTGCAGCACCACCGACGGAAAACGAGCGCCGGTGCGATCAAGCGAGGCGGCAGTGATTGCACCGGGTAGTAACCACCGCCTCAGTGTGTTCGATAGAGAAAATGGACTTAAGTTTTTAGTAGACACCGGGGCGAATGTGTCCGTCATTCCGGTCCACTCCAAACAGAAATCATCAGGTGAGCACTCGGACTATAAGTTATACGCGGCTAATGGAAGTGAGATAAAAACTTACGGTGTTAAAACATTGCATTTGAACATAGGCCTACGGCGACCTTATCGTTGGACTTTCATTGTCGCCGAAGTGAGTCAACCAATATTAGGTGCGGACTTTTTAGAACACCACGGATTAATTGTAGATTTAAGTGCGCGTAAATTAATTGACAGAGAAACTAAATTGTTGACGCTGTGCAGTATAACCACCTGCGATAGTTTGTCCATTACTACGGTAGAAAATAATCATCCTTTTAGTAGTTTGCTGTCGGAATTCCCTGAAATCACTAAACCTGTCTCATTCAAAAATATAGACAACGAATCTGGCAACGAGGTATATCATTATATAGAGACGACTGGGCCACCCGTTCATGCCAGGGCACGGCCGCTGCCGCCAGACAGGTATCATAAGGTTAAACAGGAATTTAAGTTAATGCAGGAACTAGGTATCTGCAGGCCATCGAAGAGCGAATGGGCCAGCCCGCTACATGTGGTGGCGAAGAAGAATGGAGATATTCGACCCGTGGGAGACTACAGGCGGTTGAACGCCATTACCAAGCCGGATCGATATCCTGTGCCCAGACTGCTCGACTTCAACTACATATTGGCAGGCAAGAAAGTTTTTTCTAAGTTGGACATCAACAAGGCGTATCATTTAATCAAGATAGCACCAGAAGATGTCAAGAAGACGGCGGTAATCACGCCCTTCGGATTATTTGAGTTTTTACGCTTAAATTTTGGGCTCCGGACAGCCAGTCAAAATTTTCAAAGATACATGAACAACACAGTACTAGAAGGCCTAGATTTTCTATTCTGTTTTATAGACGATGTAATTATAGCTAGTGACTGCCTGGAGAGCCATAAGGAGCATTTAAGACAGGTATTTGAACGATTTAACAAATATGGCATAACAATAAATTTAGCTAAGTGTGATTTTGGTAAGGAAAATATAGAATTTCTAGGTTACCAGGTCTCGACTGAAGGTATTCGTCCACTCGACCTTAAAGTAAAGGCAATAGTGGAATACCCCCGGCCGGACAACGTGGAACAGCTGCGCCGATTCTTGGGTATGTTGAATTTTTATAGAAACAGTATTCCCCACGCAGCTGAGCATCAATCGGCGCTAAACGAGTTTTTAAAAGGTGCCAAGAAGAAGGACAAAACCAAAATTTCGTGGTCACAGGAGTCAATAGAGGCATTTGATAAATGTAAGAAGGGCCTTAAAGAGGCGGTCATGTTATCGCACCCGGTAAGTAATGTACCCTTAGCTTTACATACGGACGCGTCGGATACATGCGCGGGAGCAGCACTGAACCAGTACATCCATGGTAAATGGGTGCCGTTAGGATACTTCTCAAAGAAGTTTACTACAGCTCAACAGAAGTATTCTACGTACGATAGGGAGCTCACTGCGATATTTCTAGCCATGAGACATTTCAGATATTTGTATGAGGGGAGAGAATTGATCATTTTTACAGACCATAAGCCCCTAACTTTTGCATTCAGTAAAGTTGAGTCGAATTGCGAAACGCCTCGACGTACACGGCAGTTGCTCTACATCAGCGAATTTACAACGGATGTAAGGTACGTCGAAGGCAACAACAACGTTACTGCTGACGCGTTATCGAGAATTGAAACCATACACTGCCCAACAACATTCAATTACGCAGAATTAGCAACCGCACAGGAACAGGATGTCGAGTTAGCAGAATTAGTAAAAGAACAACGGGCCAGCATTTGTTTAAAGAAAATGATTGTACCTGATTGTGATAAGCTTATTTATTGTGAAATATCAACCAAAAGTTGTAGGCCTTATTTGCCAGAGAGTTTTAGGAAACCGGGATACCAATCAGTACACAATGTATGTCACCCGGGTATAAGGGCGACGCGTAAGTTAGTAGCGCAAAGGTATTTCTGGCCGAGTCTTAATAGAGACGTTGGTCAATGGGCGAAAACGTGTGTTCTGTGCCAAAAGAACAAAGTAGGCAGACACACGGTTTCAGAGCTGCAACAATTCCCGGAAGCTGATAGGTTAGGCCACGTACACATTGACATAGTAGGCCCGTTAGCACCAACGAAAGAAAATTATAGGTACCTAATAACAATGATAGATAGAGGCACCAGATGGCCCGAGGCCATTCCTGTATGCGACATTACGGCTGAAGTGGTTGCGAGAGTATTGTATGAAAGTTGGATTGTACGATTTGGGGTACCTGACCGAGTAACGTCGGATCAAGGCAGACAGTTTGAGAGTAATTTGTTCAGAGAGTTGTTAAAAATTATGGGTATAAATAAGTTCAGAACTACACCGTATAGGCCTCAGAGTAATGGCATGATAGAACGCTGGCATAGGACTTTGAAACAGGCCCTAGCAGCGCGTCTAGCAAATAATGCGTCATGGAGTGACGAGTTGCCTACAGTTTTGTTGGGATTGCGTACGGTAGGTAGAAGCGATAATGGGGTAAGCCCGGCGGAGTACTTATATGGAAAAACAATACGGTTGCCAGGAGATTTTTACGACATCTCAAACAACCGAAACGTTTCAGACCATGAATATTTAGATAGACTAAGAAAGTATATAGATAATCTGAAGCCGATTCCGCACGAATTCAGAGATTCGCGGACGCTGTTTGTACACAAAGAATTAGGTAAGTGTGAACATGTCTTTATCAGGAACGATGCAGTTCGCAGGCCGCTGACGTCACCGTATGAAGGTCCTTATCGTGTTTTAGAAAGAAATGGAAAGGTATATAAAATTCAGTTACCTAATAGAATAGCTCATATATCGATAGACAGACTGAAGCCAGCATATATCTTGAATGAGGAAGGTGAGGCGAGTAAGGTAAATAAGGTACAAGGTTGCCCAAATAAAGTAGACGACAAATGCAGCAGCGGTTATCTCAGCGTTAACAAAGATATAGAGCATAAGTCAGTTGATAAGAAAACTAAGAGTGGTCGCCTAGTAAAACTGCCGGTCAGATTCAATATATAATTTTTGTAATACTTAGTTTTGTAATACCGACAATTGTATAGGAATGATAGCGTGATGTATAAGGTGCAGTGATGGACAGATGTAGTTGCAGGCGCTGTCGTGAGGGACGCTGAGGATCCTGTCAAGGATGTAATTAATTATTGCAGAGCGGGTCGTCACGGCAGCTACCTTTAGTCAATCAGTATGAATGGGTTTAAAATAAGTTTTTTTTAGGTAAATACATCATATAATGATTTCGGGCAAACACGCCGAACATTATATGTATGTAACCGCTCGCGTGCAGAATAGCACACATGGTATTTTTGGTTGTAAGCTAATTATGAGTATGATGAAATGTAAGATATTGAGCAATAAATGTGATATATAATATGTGAGTATTTTACAAATGAAGTACATTTTTGTAACAATTTTTGTAACAAGTAATTGTGTAACAGACTTCCGTTTGCCAAATTATAGTAGAAATGGGCAAGTCGTACAGTAAGAATGAAGAGATTATTATAGCCCAAAATGGAGCAAATAAACTGGATTTTTCCAACATAGGAAGCCATGTGAAGACCTATGGAGGAATTTTAGTGGCCATTTGTATATTATTGTCTGTAATTATATTGTGTAAATGCTATAGAACATGTTACAGTAGAGGAAAGAAGTGGATACAGAAACAGACAGAAAGTTCAATTCAGAATATTCAGCAGGCAAAGCCACAGCAAGTTCAAGTATAGAACGTTTTTGTAAACAACTCAAGGAATGTGTAACTCGATCCTTTGGAGTTGCAATGTTGTAATCAGGTGTGTGACTCACGGCTAGTGTATCAGGCTAGTGAACAAAATGTATCTAATAAATGATAGGGTGACCATAAGTATCGATACCTATAAATATTGTATTTTTTTTTTGTTTGTTTTGTGTAATTTTATTTTTTTGTGTATTGTACCTATTGAGTAATGAATATTAATCGTGTTTTATTACTTGTGTATAAATTTTATTGTATAAATTTTTGTTGGTCATACTTTGTTGAGATTGAATTTGTAAAATTTTTTTATTATGTAAAAATTTGGGGGGAGTATTGTAGGGACACAGATGTGTGCGCTGTATGTATGTGTGTGTGTGCAAGTTAGATCGCATGAGAGTCGAGTCGGCCAGTTGCTGTGCAGTGGCCCGACAGAGCGCTAGGTAGTAAAAGGTCGCGAAACGTAATTTGGGGAATATTTTATTGTCTTACTAAAAATATATATTTCATACCAAATAACATTGTATTGGGAAATTCGCGTAGTAAACAAGTATACAATTCAAGTAGTGTTTCTGTCGGACTAGTGCCGTGACCCTGGTAATTCCTCAGTTATCCCACACTTGTATTAAGCGTGGACACATTAGTTGGCAGCGGGTTCGATTCCCGTGCAAACTGTGGTTGTTCAATAAAATAGGTATCAGTATAGTGGCTACGGAGTCTGACCACCTGATAGCCTAAAGCGCCAAAAAACCCCTCTCAATGTATTGATTGACATTCGTTCCCGCCTGTCATTAATGTCATAAACGTCAAAATACGTGTCAATCCCATACTTTGAAGATTATATTGTATTCCATTCAACGAAACGAGTGGTAATGCCTGGCCGCCTGGTCACCTGATCGGCTGCCCTAGGGGGCCGTGCGGCTGCCCTAGGGCTGGGCGTGCCCCGCGGGCGGCAGGTCGGGCAGGTCGGGCGGGTCGAGCGCGAGCGCGTCGGTGATGCTGAACACGAACAGCTGGCAGCCGAACTGCAGCAGCGCGCCGTGCGCCACCAGCGCCGAGCCCTCCCACGCGCCGCCGCGCCGACTGCCGCGGGGCTCGGCCGGGCAGCGGCAGCGCTCCTCGCCCCAAGGGGACAGCGTCAGGTTGCCGTTGATGCTGGAACGAGAACAGTCGCCTATTACATACAATATGCGCCACTACGTTTTAATTACCCGACGAACTTCAGGAACTCTAGCCAAAATGCATTCGTTCCGAATCTACATTCGTCATCGCTCTGAAAATGTATGGGAGTGACATTTGTTGTCGGAATCGAATCACATGACATTCAACAACAAATGTCACTCCCATACATTTTCAGAGCGATGACGAATGTAGATTCGGAACGAATGCATTTTGGCTAAGCGCCCAGGAGCCGATACGAGAGCGACATCGAAAGTTTTTAGAACTGGCCACTTGTAAACGAAATAATAAAAAAAAAGTTCAGATTTTGAAAATGGAACTCAGTGCCAATAATATTGTTTAAGTATTTTATTCATTTGTCATTTGTTTACGATTTGGCGGCAAATTAAGAGTTGTCTGTGTCACGTCAGCATTAATTTAACGCGACAAAATTTTCGTGATTATTCAACAATTTTTTAGGCCGAAACGGTCAACGGGTGATCTTCTGGCGTATGTTACCCATCTTTGGGGTGAGGCTATGGACAAGCATGGTGAGTCACTGGCTATTAGCCTAGACATCGCCAAAGCGTTCGATAGAGTCTGGCACAAATCGCTTCTTTCCAAACTACCAGCCTTCGGTCTGCCTCTTAGACTGTGCAATTGGGTTGCTAGCTTCCTGCAGGGGCGCCGTATTCGCGTTCTCTGTGATGGACGAGCATCGGAGTTCCTGCAGGTAAATGCTGGTGTGCCGCAGGGGTCCGTCTTATCACCCACTCTCTTTCTTCTGCATATCAATGACATGCTGTCCACCGGCAGCATCCACTGCTATGCAGACGATAGCACTGTACACGGGAGCTACCACGGACATTCTGCGGCCAAGCAGTCCGATATAGCGGAAAAGAGGCGACTTCTTGTCACTGGGCTTGACCGGATCCTCAATCACGTTTCCCAATGGGGATCTGAGAACCTGGTCGAGTTCAATGCCAAGAAGACGCAGGCATGCGCGTTTTCAGCAAAGACATCTCCTTTCCTTCCTCCTCCCACTCTTCAGAGCACACCACTGCCATTACAGGATAACCTCAATATACTCGGTATGGACGTGCGCTGCAAACTGAACAACAAGAACTATATCGAGAGCATCATCAAAACAGCTTCGCGTAAACTCGGAGTCCTGAACAGAGTGAGACGTTTTTTCACGCCGGAGCAGCGGTGTCTTCTTTATAAGACACAAATTCGCTCCTGCGTGGAATACTGCTCGCATCTCTGGGATGGCTCCGCAAAGTACTTATTAGATGCTCTCGACAGGTTGCAGCGACGTGCGGTCTGCATTATAGGGAGTCCTGAGGTCACAGAGTCCCTCGAGCCTTTGCAGATGCGTAGAGATGTTGCGTCCTTGGCAGTATTTTACCGTCTCTACCATGGTGAATGTTCTGATGAGCTCTTCCAACTAATCCCACCCTCCCCTTTCCTACACAGGACAACGCGTGCAGGGCTTAGGTGTCACTCGCATACGGTACAGAATATTCCATCAAGAACCAAGCGGTTCGGTGAGTCTTTTCTCTGCCGTACCATTAAGTCCTGGAATTCCTTGCCGGCGCACGTGTTTCCTTCTTCCTACAGTCCCGGGTCCTTTAAGCGGGGCGTGAAAAAGCGTCTGATGAGGCCGTCAAGCTGAGCGCCACCATTGTAGCACTGAACGTGTTTGCAATGGTGACCCTCTTTCATGGGACTTTGCCTTCAGCTTAACATCAGGCGAGGTGAAGTCAAATTGACGTGCCATAGATTAAAAAAAAAAAAAAAAAAAAAAAGAAAACAATTCAATTTTCAACAAGAAAGTTATGAAAACTTCGACTGGCCTTTCACGATGACGGACGTTTTTTTTCGTTTTACGGACGTAACTCAAATACTGTCGACTCGACATACTTACAGGTAACGAAAGCTGAATTTATTGTAATAATCCCGAAACTAAGAGACAGTCTACTGTCTGGGTGTTTCCTTCCGATGAATTGCCAACTAAAATGAAGACAGGTCGAAGCGTGGGAATAAAGATGGTGGCCTCGTTCTTCGGAAGGACAGGTCATTACGCAACAATTGCTTTAGAGAATCGGAAAACAGTTACTGCAGAGTGGTACACTAACAATTGTTTGCCACTTGTCTTAATTTGCTACATAAACGTATGCAGATGTTGATTGCATTGACGTAGAAGTTTGATCTATGAGATCCGATATTTGTTCCTCTTGACATACGAAAACCTAAAATGCTAACCGTATGGGCGGCGTGTCGCGGTGCCGCACCACGTCGCGCAGCGCCGCGCTGACGCCCCCGTCGCCCCCCGCGCCCCCCGCGGCCTCGCCCCCCGCCGGGGGCGTGGGGGCGCGCAGCTCGCACGTGTACATCACGCCGTTGACGCAGCTGCCGAACTCCGAGTAGTTGATCAGCTCGAAGTGCCGGCTCACCTGCATAGACACAGACAAAAGATCTGTAACTATATTCCAAATATAAAAAAAAATTGTACTCCAGGAGTGCCAACATAATTAAAAACACTCAGTATTGAGTAAGTAGGTACGTACAAAAGTATTCTCAACAATCTTTTCATTTTAAAAAGGTGTCACTGGCCGCATAGAATAAAAAAAAACTAAATAATTTGTGACGTATACACCCATGATTATGGAATACGAAAATTATTCTGCGATCTCTGTGCCTACTACACTAGGGGAGTGCTCATTCGTTTCGTAACATTGATACACATCAAATTAAAACCAGCACAATATTGTTTGTTTCTCCACACTAATGACCAGTATGAGTGTATCCGTACCTCGTCCATAAATATAACGGCGTGGTTCCTCGAGACTCGTTTGCAAACGTTAGGGTCGAGTCTCACGTCGCAGCCGCTGTCGCTGCCGATGGAGAGAGTCGACAGGCGCATGGGGATGGGCCGGCCCAGACCGTCACCCACTGGGTTCCTGGAACAGGACATTTCATTGTGACTTTGTGATGATGGAAAAAGTATGAAAGACAGGGAGGTTTGATTACAATCTTGCTTTATGCATCATACATTCACATTACACAGGTACCGCGAGAAACTGTTGTTAGTTAAGTATCAATTTTGCCATTTTTGTCCATCCATTCTTTGTCAAAATTTGAAGATATAGCACACAGCCGTTGCCCGCTACTCTGTTTGTATGGACGTCAGCGCGCAGTGCAATATAGCCCCACACGGCGCGGGCGATGCGCGCGCGGTCGGCGCGGGACAGCAGCTCGGACACACACACACACACACACACACACTACATAGTGGCACGTACCGGTCGGGCGGCGCGATGGCGCACAGCGTGGCGCGCACGGGCGCGGCGGGCGCGGGGCGGTGGTGGCGCGGTGGCGGCTCGCGCGGCGCGCGGCCCCACACGGCGCGGGCGATGCGCGCGCGGTCGGCGCGGGACAGCAGCTCGGACACACACACACACACACACACACACTACATAGTGGCACGTACCGGTCGGGCGGCGCGATGGCGCACAGCGTGGCGCGCACGGGCGCGGCGGGCGCGGGGCGGTGGTGGCGCGGTGGCGGCTCGCGCGGCGCGCGGCCCCACACGGCGCGGGCGATGCGCGCGCGGTCGGCGCGGGACAGCAGCTCGGACACACACACACACACACACACACACTACATAGTGGCACGTACCGGTCGGGCGGCGCGATGGCGCACAGCGTGGCGCGCACGGGCGCGGCGGGCGCGGGGCGGTGGTGGCGCGGTGGCGGCTCGCGCGGCGCGCGGCCCCACACGGCGCGGGCGATGCGCGCGCGGTCGGCGCGGGACAGCAGCTCGGACACACACACACACACACACACACACTACATAGTGGCACGTACCGGTCGGGCGGCGCGATGGCGCACAGCGTGGCGCGCACGGGCGCGGCGGGCGCGGGGCGGTGGTGGCGCGGTGGCGGCTCGCGCGGCGCGCGGCCCCACACGGCGCGGGCGATGCGCGCGCGGTCGGCGCGGGACAGCAGCTCGGACACACACACACACACACACACACACTACATAGTGGCACGTACCGGTCGGGCGGCGCGATGGCGCACAGCGTGGCGCGCACGGGCGCGGCGGGCGCGGGGCGGTGGTGGCGCGGTGGCGGCTCGCGCGGCGCGCGGCCCCACACGGCGCGGGCGATGCGCGCGCGGTCGGCGCGGGACAGCAGCTCGGACACACACACACACACACACACACACTACATAGTGGCACGTACCGGTCGGGCGGCGCGATGGCGCACAGCGTGGCGCGCACGGGCGCGGCGGGCGCGGGGCGGTGGTGGCGCGGTGGCGGCTCGCGCGGCGCGCGGCCCCACACGGCGCGGGCGATGCGCGCGCGGTCGGCGCGGGACAGCAGCTCGGACACACACACACACACACACACACACTACATAGTGGCACGTACCGGTCGGGCGGCGCGATGGCGCACAGCGTGGCGCGCACGGGCGCGGCGGGCGCGGGGCGGTGGTGGCGCGGTGGCGGCTCGCGCGGCGCGCGGCCCCACACGGCGCGGGCGATGCGCGCGCGGTCGGCGCGGGACAGCAGCTCGGACACACACACACACACACACACACACTACATAGTGGCACGTACCGGTCGGGCGGCGCGATGGCGCACAGCGTGGCGCGCACGGGCGCGGCGGGCGCGGGGCGGTGGTGGCGCGGTGGCGGCTCGCGCGGCGCGCGGCCCCACACGGCGCGGGCGATGCGCGCGCGGTCGGCGCGGGACAGCAGCTCGGACACACACACACACACACACACACACTACATAGTGGCACGTACCGGTCGGGCGGCGCGATGGCGCACAGCGTGGCGCGCACGGGCGCGGCGGGCGCGGGGCGGTGGTGGCGCGGTGGCGGCTCGCGCGGCGCGCGGCCCCACACGGCGCGGGCGATGCGCGCGCGGTCGGCGCGGGACAGCAGCTCGGACACACACACACACACACACACACACTACATAGTGGCACGTACCGGTCGGGCGGCGCGATGGCGCACAGCGTGGCGCGCACGGGCGCGGCGGGCGCGGGGCGGTGGTGGCGCGGTGGCGGCTCGCGCGGCGCGCGGCCCCACACGGCGCGGGCGATGCGCGCGCGGTCGGCGCGGGACAGCAGCTCGGACACACACACACACACACACACACACTACATAGTGGCACGTACCGGTCGGGCGGCGCGATGGCGCACAGCGTGGCGCGCACGGGCGCGGCGGGCGCGGGGCGGTGGTGGCGCGGTGGCGGCTCGCGCGGCGCGCGGCCCCACACGGCGCGGGCGATGCGCGCGCGGTCGGCGCGGGACAGCAGCTCGGACACACACACACACACACACACACACTACATAGTGGCACGTACCGGTCGGGCGGCGCGATGGCGCACAGCGTGGCGCGCACGGGCGCGGCGGGCGCGGGGCGGTGGTGGCGCGGTGGCGGCTCGCGCGGCGCGCGGCCCCACACGGCGCGGGCGATGCGCGCGCGGTCGGCGCGGGACAGCAGCTCGGACACACACACACACACACACACACACTACATAGTGGCACGTACCGGTCGGGCGGCGCGATGGCGCACAGCGTGGCGCGCACGGGCGCGGCGGGCGCGGGGCGGTGGTGGCGCGGTGGCGGCTCGCGCGGCGCGCGGCCCCACACGGCGCGGGCGATGCGCGCGCGGTCGGCGCGGGACAGCAGCTCGGACACACACACACACACACACACACACTACATAGTGGCACGTACCGGTCGGGCGGCGCGATGGCGCACAGCGTGGCGCGCACGGGCGCGGCGGGCGCGGGGCGGTGGTGGCGCGGTGGCGGCTCGCGCGGCGCGCGGCCCCACACGGCGCGGGCGATGCGCGCGCGGTCGGCGCGGGACAGCAGCTCGGACACACACACACACACACACACACACTACATAGTGGCACGTACCGGTCGGGCGGCGCGATGGCGCACAGCGTGGCGCGCACGGGCGCGGCGGGCGCGGGGCGGTGGTGGCGCGGTGGCGGCTCGCGGCCCCACACGGCGCGGGCGATGCGCGCGCGGTCGGCGCGGGACAGCAGCTCGGAGGGCAGCGCGCGCCGCACCAGGCCCAGGCGCGCCAGCCGCCCGCGGTCCAGCGCGCGCCGCGCCGCGCCCAGCGCCGCCGCGCCCAGCGCGCAGTGCCGCCACGCGCCGCGCGCCGCCTCGCCGCACAGCACCTGCCCCAACACACCGACCAACGAACGAATGAATGAGTGAATGAATGAATGATTCGCTCACAGTAACATCAAACTGGTCAAACATTGAATCAATATTATTTGCATTTTTAATCAAATTAAATATAACCTTCATTCAGCAATTTTTGCAGATGAACGACGTGAATGAAATGAACGTCCATACCTGTTGCAACCTCTGCCACGCCAGCAACTTAATCAGTCTCTCGTCCAACTTCTTGAGCTGTTCGTCCACGACGGCCAGTAGCTCCTCCACGTCATCGTCCGACCTCAGCTCCAGTCGCTCGCTCTTGCCTCGCTTGGCGGGACTCTTGTCTTCGCACTGAGACACCTTACGCCTTTTCACGGAAGCCGTTAGATACTCG
Source organism: Pelosia muscerda (assembly GCA_963691645.1). Taxonomy (NCBI): domain Eukaryota; kingdom Metazoa; phylum Arthropoda; class Insecta; order Lepidoptera; family Erebidae; genus Pelosia; species Pelosia muscerda. Next base: position 13,562,993 of record OY829118.1, read on the forward strand.
AAGTCTGAGTCGGACAAATCGCTGGACGAGTCCGAATGCTGCTCAGGCTGCGGACCAACAATAAAATACGATAAATATAATATAGGAATACCATGAGGTCTTTTTACTTTGAAGAGTGCGATTTGACATATTTCTTTCTATCACAATTTAATAATATTTTACTATTGCCACCACACATACATAAATATGCTCACGTACGCCGAGGTAACACTCATACCACACCCACATTTCACCAACTATGATTTTCGGCCCCATGTATGATAGCAACAAAAGGTTTCAAGTGCCCGATTGGGCGGTCAATCGGAATTATTAAACCATAATCAAATTTACTTAAAATGGATCCTGCCATGTAACACCCTCTTCAATATGTTGTAATAGATCACAATAAAGTAAAAATGGCGGATCACATTAAAAGTAATGTAAGTAATAATAATATTAGCCCATACCATTTGAACCGTGTGTTCTGAGCTGATTGCATCCAAGTCCTCAGCAGCATCCTCCTCTGTAGCCGGCTGCAGCTTGCCACCTTCAGATTTGTCCTTAGATCTCGGACACTCTTCACCGTGCTCAGAATGTTCTCTATACTGAGGACAGTCCAGATTCAAACAGATCTTATGCTTTTGAGGAGGCTCCTCGTCTTCTGATGAGTCGTAGCAACCTCTTTGTTTCATTTCTTTTAGAACTGAAAGTGAAATTAATAATAATGTATTAGTATATACACATTTGTATTAGTTGGTCTCTCTGTATAAAATTGCCTAGTATATTTATCATTACTCAAAAACCCATAGCACAAGCTATGTTTTGATATCACTTGTAATGGGTGCCCCAGAAAATTATTATCATTACGTTTGAAATGCAAGCTCATTGCAAAGTCAACGCTTGTAATCCACGAAGGGGTAGGTATTAAACACCCACATTTCGCCAACTATGATTTTCGGCCCCACGTAATAGGGGGCGAGCCTATTGCCGCCAATCGGGCACTTTGTTACAAAATAGGTATGCCGAAAATGTAGTAATTAAATAAATTTGAAAAAAATTTTGACTTGATTCCTTGCTATGCGGTGTAAATCGCATAGACATTAATTACGTGCATAGCCACACAAGCACTACCAATTATCGTCTTGGAGAGTATCAGACGGACGGACGGAAGGCTAAGCAATGCCTGCCAGATCAGTCTTAGGATGGATAGTTCTTAACTTTGGAAAAAGGCTCTGAGAATAATGACTACATGTGACAAGTACTATATGGCTATCACACAGCTGAAATACTTGGGCTGCGATTAAATATAGAACATTCCGCAGTACTGACCCGCGCTGCAGCGCACGTACTCCCTGCGACTGGGCATGAGCGGCGGCGGGTGGCGGTAGTGCTGGCGCACCATGCGCGGCACCACCACGCGCCCGCGCACGCCCACCGGCACCTTCATACTGGAACAAGGACCAGTTCACTCATTTATTGTAGCTGTTTACCAAGTGTGACCAATAAAAACAGTATAAATCCTCTCTTAGCCATGGTTTATATTTAAAAGAGGAAGAATTCAGACTGATGTGTTGCTTGTGTAATGGGTGTGTATGTGTAAACCGTTTGAACTATGACTTTCTTGTTTTGTCTCAACAAATCTAATACACATTTTGTAACATTTATTTCTTTTTTCGAGCTATAATAATACTACCCTTGTGGCAGTAGTAGGTAAATATATCGTGCAAGTACATACAGATGTCTTTTTTAAATATTAGCAACCGAAATTACTAATACTCCCTCTAATCTTACCCCTCCAGCTTGTGTTAGGAATGGGTTCACATTGGTAATGTAATGGCCAGGATTGGTACCTCTACCTCTCAGGACACTCAATAGTAAGGCAAACTCCTTAACCACAAAACTACCTACGCTTACTACACTAAAATATAATTAGTTCTTACTAACATACTCAAAAAATATTTAGTATAGAAGCATGGAAGGACAGTTCACTAACCGAAATGCTGGCTTGGCTGTCCTGGCTCTTCGTATGAAATCTATCTTAATAGCGTGCTGGTCCACTGGACCAGAGAACTTGTCCCACAGCGCCACACGCTCTGTCGCCGACACAGAGTTCACTAGCTTCCAATCCTGAACACACAATTTAAAAAAAACAAAAATCTATCTGTATAGACCATAAATGGAACTTCAAGACGTCAAAATTAATAATATTATATTATAAGCTAGTTCAGAAAATAGACCACCGGTTCGAAATGCGGGCCTAGCCAGAGAAGACTTGGGCAAGAAACTCAGCAAGCTTTGCTATATTTTTGGTCAAGTTATAAATATTTTGCTAAAGTCTAAATACAATAATTAGCTTGAGTAGCAAGTTGGGTAAACAGCTCATTTTCAGGCTGTTTTTTAATCCAAATGACAATTAATGTATACCACTGCAAGGTCTTACATATTTTACATATATGATATCTGAATCAATCAATCAGCTCATTACAGTTCATTGCTGGACATAGACTTCTCCCAATTTTTGGAGGTTTTCGCCTACTATTTTGATGCTGGCCAGACAGGTTGTACAGCGCTTTATTTCGAGTTGTACTTTTCTCGCAGTGATAACATACAAATACACAAATTTGTCATCACTTACGAAGTTACGACACCCTTCGGATGAGATGGGGAGGTGAGTGATGGTGTTCTTTCTCCATCACATTGATTTGAATATGTCTCTTAATAACATTACATGTTTTAGAGAGGTATACTTACAATATATTGCTCAACATGATTTGGACACATCCAACGGCCCGTGGGCAGTGCTGTTAGGGGAGGATCCAGACAATCCTACAATACAAAACAAGAAAATATTTTGCACATCATTTTATAGACATAATAATAGGAATACAATAATATTTCGTGTAATATTCAGTATTATATGAAGTATCTTCATATAATACTGAATATCTCTCTCTCGCACTCGCAAGAAGAAAGGCGTGAATAAACATAATGGCATAAACACAATATAGAATTTTAATATAAAATTACCTGATGGAATAATAAAGGACAGTAATCGCACTGCAGCAGTGGTGCAAGTTTGCATGTCCTCTGGCACACATGACACGATTTGGCTGGCAGGGGCACACAGCCTGAAGCATCCACTGTTACCAGCGAGCCGTTGCCATTCTTTCCATTATCTGGATAACAATATGTGTACTATGTTTCAGTAGTCATCATTTTGAAGTGAGATTTTTTTTGAGTGTTTAACACTTTTGTGTGAGATCTCTGGCGTGGTGGTAGTGAACACGCCTGCCATGCATGAGGCGTGGGTTCGATCCCCGCTCAGTACAAATATTTTTATGCATGAATATGGCTATTTTCACTGGTCTGGTCATGCCTCGGAGAACATGTTAAGCACAGGTCCTGGTTGCCATGCAAACATCTATGGCAGTTGTTACGGGTTGTTGGAGCCCTCAAAAGTCCGACTTTTGAGGGCTCCAACGTAACATCTAACTACAGAACTTCGACATCACCAATGGCAGTCGCGTCAAGGAAAATATCGAAGTTCAGCCACATCTTAGACTAAAAAACCGACCCGAACAGAGTTGGGAGTAGGCTCAGAAAATGTTGAAAAGGAGTAAAAATTGAGCAACAGATATAAAATTTGCATTCATACCTTTGTCAGTGCCAGGGAACAGACAGGGCACCCGCATCTCCCTTGGCAGTTCAAATTGCCTCGGATTCATGATCTTAGCTGCCTTCACGAGGATCTCCATGGGAGTCAGATCTTTCTCTTTCTCTTTTTCCTTCTCTTTGTCTTCAGGATCCTTCTTAGCCTCATCATCTTCATCTTTGCTTTTTTTTTTGCTTGAGTTTGATCTATTGTTGCGCAGTGATCTGCAGAACATTTGATTCTTTAAAAAACTAGTCTAGGGGTCCCTAGGGTTCCTTATGGATTGGAGTCATTGAATAAGATAATAGATGCAAATCTGATTGGCGATAGAATCAAAACTGCTTAATATGCCATAAAACTTTTAGCTCTTAATGCTTTTGCTGATGTTATTTTTTTATACTACTTAGGTGGCAGACATGCGCACGGCCCACCTGATGGAAATGATTACCATGGCCTATGAATGTTTGCAACACCAGGGGCGTACATTTCTGTGCCTCCTGTGATAAGTGATACAAGTTTAAAATCAACATTTTACAGGAAGTGAAAAAGAAGGTTTAAAAAAATCTAGTTTCGGAACTAAGTAAGCTAGCATAAAATGTAGTACCTTATTTTGTTGGTAAAAACACTTACTTTTATCGTGCATATTTTTTTCTAAGGTAAATATTATATTTTTTAAAGAATTCGTTAAAAACCTGCGAATTGTACCTTTTTTATTTTTAAAACGTTCAAAAATTACGTAATAAGAAATACAACTACAGTTAAATTATGTTGCACCTGTAAGTTCGTCTTGGTGAAAACTGATATACATCAAGTAAAACAATCGAATAACTAATCAGAATATGTCCCTAGCCCAATGTTGCTTAAACATATCTTATTGATATTAACCTAAAGATTATATTTTTTTGCTTTTCGTTCCCCTGAGTTCAAAATAAAACTGAATTGTATTAGTTTTCTAAAATATAGCTTTTTAAAAATATGTGGTAAACGATACTTATCAAGTTATACCCCTCACTAAATACATATTATTTGTGAAAATAAATACAATATTCACAGCTCATGCGTCACCTAGAGGATCACTCCCTAATTAATGACCGACAATGTGGTTTCAGGCCGAAACGGTCAACGGGTGATCTTCTGGCGTATGTAACCCATCTTTGGGGTGAGGCTATGGACAAGCATGGTGAGTCGCTGGCTATTAGCCTAGACATCGCCAAAGCGATAGAGTCTGGCACAAATCGCTTCTTTCCAAATTACCAGCCTTCGGTCTGCCTCTTAGACTGTGCAATTGGGTTGCTAGCTTCCTGCAGGGGCGCCGTATTCGCGTTCTCTGTGATGGACGAGCATCGGAGTTCCTGCAGGTAAATGCTGGTGTGCCGCAGGGGTCCGTCTTATCACCCACTCTCTTTCTTCTGCATATCAATGACATGCTGTCCACCGGCAGCATCCACTGCTATGCAGACGATGGCACTGTACACGGGAGTTACCACGGACATTCTGCGGCCAAGCAGTCCGATATAGCGGAAAAGAGGCGACTTCTTGTCACTGGGCTTGACCGGATCCTCAATCACGTTTCCCAATGGGGATCTGAAAATCTGGGCGAGTTCAATGCCAAGAAGACGCAGGCATGCGCGTTTTCAGCAAAGACATCTCCTTTCCTTCCTCCTCCCACTCTTCAGAGCACACCACTGCCATTACAGAATAACCTCAATATACTCGGTATGGACGTGCGCTGCAAACTGAACAACAAGAACTATATCGAGAGCATCATCAAAACAGCTTCGCGTAAACTCGGAGTCCTGAACAGAGTGAGACGTTTTTTCGCGCCGGAGCAGCGGTGTCTTCTTTATAAGACACAAATTCGCTCCTGCGTGGAATACTGCTCGCATCTCTGGGATGGCTCCGCAAAGTACTTATTAGATGCTCTCGACAGGTTGCAGCAAAGTGCGGTCCGCATTATTGGGAGTCCTGAGGTCACAAATTCCCTCGAGCCTTTGCAGATGCGTAGAGATGTTGCGTCCCTGACAGTATTTTACCGTCTCTACCATGGTGAATGTTCTGATGAGCTCTTCCAATTAATCCCACCCTCCCTTTTCCTACACAGGACAACACGTGCAAGGCTTAGATGTCATTCGCATACGGTACAGAATATTCCATCAAGAACCAAGCGTTTCGGTGAGTCTTTTCTCTGCCGCACCATTAAGTCCTGGAACTCCTTGCCGGCGCACGTGTTTCCTCCTTCCTACAGTCCCGGGTCCTTTAACCGGGGCGTGAAAAAGCATCTGATGAGTTTGCCGGATGCACCAGTTTATATTTATATTTATTTAGTTAAAACTTAAAAGAAAACGGAGATAAAATTTCGATGCTGTGACCAACCGTTATCATTTTCATTTAATTGTGCTATTGTGCGATTTATTTCATCGTCGATTTTTTCGTAATTTTTGAACTTTTTGGTTTGCTTTTTAAAGATATCAATGACTTTTGTTTCTTTGCACAATAATACATCAAGTAAATGAGCTATAGTCGGCTTCTTTCGCCCAATGTACCGATTTAGTCTACTATGCCATCCTTCGACATTGTTAGTAGTACGGATTTTTCCTTTGAGCAACAGCAATCCTTTTCGAAATTTGTCTTCTTCAACCATTGGTTTTCGAAATAACTGTTGAATTTTTTTACATCATCACCAGGCGGACTCTTTTGCATTACGTACTGTAACCCGCTTTGAAAATATTTTTATTTAAAATATTGTTGTTATTGGTAAGCGAGCTAATCCTGCGCATCTCGCTACGTGTCTCCTTTTTACGGTTGTATTAATATATAAAGTTTTTGCTTTCCTGTATAAGCATCTATTTAGGTGATAAAAACATCCTTTCACGCTTATTTCTGAATAGACTTTTTGAACGGCTTTCATTGCTGCCGATTCGAAATCCATGGTAATTTTTTTTGGCCGCCATGTAGGAAATTTTACTTTTAATAATCTGTATTATTATTATTAAAAGTAAAATAAGTTGTTTTTTCTCCTTTCAACCCAAAAACCCCGCTTCATCCTTAAAAATAATATTTTAAATTTGAATGAATTTTCAAAAAAAAAACGGCAATTACAACCGTAATTATATTGTACACCAAAAAATCATGAATAATTAGCCCTAAAACCGTCTGTGAGGATATTACGATTTTCTTTGCCGTTTCAGAGAAAATTGAATTTTTCATACTTTCTCCATACAAAGTTTTCGTAAAAAAAAATCTAATTAATTGGTTTATGGACTGATTTGACCCACAAGTCATTTTTGTATATAGTAATAACCAATATCCGCCCAAAAAACGACACTTAAAAAATTTAATCCCTAAGTCTATGAGAGCCGATTTTCGGTCCACCGTGCGCCACTCTCCTCATGTTCGCACTTGTATCAATTATTACATTTTGTGCTTCATATTTTTTTAAAGATTTGGTTCGATGTTTTGATATAAGTCAAATTGTATTCATTTACACATACAAATTGATTTGTGTAGATTAATTTAAGTCGATATGTATCAGTTATCACAAATAAGCCATATATTTAGAATCGGATTATTTGGTACTTGTCGAATTGTACCCAATGAATATTGAGAAAAAATTGTTCAAAGTGATACTACTCTAAACATATCAATATTCACGTGATCAATCAAAAAAAAAATAATGTGAATATTAATATAATCGCACTTACACTACAAAGCACGAAAATAAATATGTGAAATGATTACATAAAGGGGTTACAACTTTAAATATATCTATATTCACAATTTATTTGTCAAAGTTCAAGTAGTTATATTCATTTGCACAAAATTATCTCCGAAACTAAAGCAAATACAAGAACGTGAGTTAGACCCAAAAAACCGTATTTTTTTTCTGATAAATAGTATGTAAAAATCACAAAAAGGGTACAACTAAATTTAAATCACTTATCACAGGAGGCACAGATTTGTACTACCAACTCGTAGTGATTATTATGGGGGGGACTAGGGGGAAGGGAGAGGGGCGTGAGGGTTAGAATAAGAGTTTCTGTGCTGGTTATTAATAGCTAAGGTTTTCAAAAATACGCAGTAAAGGTACGTTTCGTGAAGTTACCAGTAGGGTGAACAGATAAACGGAACAGGGTGAAGAGATTTACCTTGTCAAACATACCTACTTTAACCATAAAGCTCCAACATTACCTAGTCTTTCTCTCATTGTCAGATTTGCTGTCGGCAGGTGACACTGCCCGACTGCTGCGTGAGCTGGGTGGTTTATTGTCATCGGAACCGAGACATTCCTTGCACAGCCACAAGCCCGCTGGTATATCATTCTCGTCCAGTGGTGGGTCACTTGAAAACAAGAGAAGTTTTGTTTTAAGAGAATTTGCAATACAGGATTACACTTTGTCAAAGTGCTAGTGATATAGTCACTATCAATGTAAACTAGTTCTCAGTAGGTGTACTGAATATACCAACACACCTTATTTTATTTATTTGTTTATTTTCTTATACATCATTACATCATTTTTAAGTCATTGCACCTGCATAATAGACAGAGCTCTTTTGCAGGTTTTCAGATTTTCAGATCTTACTGAGTTCTTCTGAATGTTAAGTCTAAATAAAGTCAAATAAAAAATACTATACAAATTACTTCAACTGTATTAACTGTATTCTGAATTGTACAGAAGAATATAATCTGATTGAAGGTTGAAAATGATGGAATTCTGAATTGAATTAATAGTAACTTGTCTCAATTTTCAAATGAAATAGACAGTGGTGTCGATCCTGTTGTACATTTTACCAAACTAAAATAAAATTCCTAACCTTAATTAATTTTATAACTAACTAGCCTATGACGGTGGCTCCACCCGCGTGGCTGTCAGTTATCACGACCTAAGCATTATCAGTGCAACTTAAATTCTATATTACTAATCATAGCTCTGATTCCATTTCAATACAGTAAAAATTTAAGTTATAGATTTTAGTCGAGTCGAAATATACAACAGAATTAGTGTTACTATCTTTATATCCTCATATGTATATTGCAGACCGTACACATGAATAACCCATTATTTAACAAAACAGTTTGTGTCTATAAGTCTGCTTCTATACTTACATGCTTTATTCACTGCCTTTTTTACATACTTCCAATATATAGCATACTCTATGTAATAACTTAGAAACTGCTTTAGGAAGCAGTCTGCATCTAGTATGAAATAAACTATAGTGACCTAGTCTTACCAATTCATTCTTAAGGCCAACAACCTTTAGTTGTTTAAATTTAAAATATTACATCCACCATATTACTTACTAGCACCCAAGATGGAAGCTAGCAGGGCAACGATCACAGCATATTAGATCACCGCCTTCACCGCACGCATCGCAAGAGTCATGATTGTGACCTTTGCCAGGCCGTTTGTAATAAGGGTGTTGAGGTTTCTTCGGCTTCTGAGCATTGACATCCTCGTCCGGTGGCTTTATAAGCGCCTGTATGAGCTAAAATACATCATAAACCTCTTAAGTAAGCCCAACATCAAAGCTGCTTGTTACAATACAAACTAAAATGGCGCCAGGTAACAAGATCAAGTAGGATACAAACAATCCATAAAACAATAAAAAATAACAAACCGGCATAAGCCCGCCCGATGTATCGAGGTCATAGCCAACGTTAGACATCGTAATACTTCGAAATTCCTTCAATTGTTATTTAAAATCAACAATGAACGCAAAATGATAAGGTTCGGAGGATTGTCCACTTAATTAGGATGGTTTTTTGACTACATTTAAAGCACTCAATGTTTGTAATTGAAGTTGTACTTCAATAATGGCTCTGTGAGTTGATGGAAATTTTGAAATCAATAGATTATTTATGTAAACATTTGAGTTAAATTCGACAGAAGAACAAAAAGTAAAAAAGTTAGAACACCGACAAATATCTTATCTACACCAAAAATGGCCGCAACATATTTTCATGTACGGAAACCTGACCTATTTGTAGCATAAACTTTAACATTAGTAGTCCCAAAACTGTGTAGTGAAAAAGAGATAGCAAATTTTTTAACTTGCAGGCGATGAGGCGAATCAAGGTAGCTGGAACGCAGTCATAACTTGTGTTTGACATTAAATTTGACACTAGGGCAGGAAAAAATTAAGAAATGGGAAAGCACAGGGCGGCCCTAACGCACTATTATAAGGAAGGACAGCGTGCCAAGGTCACCAAAATCTATGAATGCTTTGCGCCCCGTCATTCATAATTTTTTTTAGTCTTTTACTACAACTAGCATACTAGTGACGTACTTCAAGAAAAAGATTTATCGACGAACGATGGGCCGATGACTGCTTATTTGAAATTTAATATCCATAATGATTATAAAGAATTGCTAAAGTGAATTTTCTTAACACAAATATGTAGTTTTGAAGATATTTGATTTCGAAAATTGAAACGAGCAGCTAGAAAACGGTTTTTGTGTGAGTGACTTCTTAGTAAGTAGTGCAAATGCATGAAGTGCAAGAGAATATTGCATTTATCTCGGTTCCGGTTGTGTTTTGTTGTGTTTACGTGTATGATTCATTAAAAAATAAAAGTCATTTGAAATAGTAAGAAATCTATAAATTATAATAAAAATAAGAATTATAATATTATCTCATGAGTGTAGCATGTTACCGGTCTTGTTAAGTTAATACACGTTAAAAAATAAGTAAACCCAATCGTATTAGTAGGGGACGATGGGGGAATTGCGGACGCGGGGTAAATCCGGACCAACAAATATCCCCACTATCCCCGACGTTCGCATCCCGCTGCCCCCATCACGCGTTACGTTTTGCCATCTATAGTGCCCAGGAAACATTAATAACAGAAGGTTGCGCACACGTTTCTAAGCAATTGAAAATTTACATTTTTTGTGATTTTGATGTAAATTTTAGTATTCACTATTTTAAGTGTCATTCAAAATGAATAAGCGCTAGTAAAAAGTCATATTTTCTGTCGGTTGCGATGTTAATGACGAGTAAACAGCACAAGTGTCCGCCTTGATAAATTTTGTTAACATAAAATTTTTGTTGTTGTACTTTTTCTAACTCGTTTGGGTCAATTGCGGACAAATGGGAAAGGGCAAATACGGACGTCCGTAATCACCCCGTTATTCATAAAAATGTATTATACTTGTATTTTGGAATTTTTTTTTTGTGACTACCCTATTTTTTATCAAAACTTATAGCATTATTTCTTTAAAACCTACTACTTCTACTACAAAGCGATTAGTTAAAAAGAAATCAAAATCAAAAATCATTTATTCTGTATAGACCATTAAACGGCATCTACAAATCGTCAATATCAAAAATATTTTCAATCAATATTTACCCGCACACTGAAAAACTAAACCTAGGGCAAAAATAATAAAAAGAAATAGGAAGAAAGAGAAAGAACTCGGATCAAGATAAGACTATAAAATAAGAAACCAAAAAAACAATCAAATGATGAATATTTCTGCATTTATTGCCAGGAAAAATATTGTGAACTACCCACCGAAGATTGGAATATTAGTTCAAAATGCAAGAATTGGGCATATGTGAATTGCAGTGGTGGGTAATCTTCAAGAGGCTACGTTTGCAAATGAAATGGACCTCATTTCTAAATACCCCATGTTGTCCGCAATTAACCCAGCACTGGTCCGTATTTACCCAAAGAGCTAAGGGTAATTACGGACACGTATGTTTTTGTTTTTGATTGAAATTTTATAGATGTTGATTGATCTCATACAATAATTAATGTAGATTTGATAGCTAAAGAGCTATATTTTAATAAATAATAAAGACAGACTGATTAGTATCAATAGTTTGAGTTTTATTTGTGATTCCGCTTAAGCGTCCGCAATTCCCCCCACCTTCCCCTATACGTAAATCGACCACTTCTGCGATAGTAGAAGGCACAGCACTTACGTAGTAAAACGTCCATTCATAAAAATGGAACATAGGTAGGACACAGCGTTTTGTAGGTAGGGCCCATCCCCCCCCTTATACATCAATGTGGGAAAGTGTGGGGAAGAGATATAAAAAAAAACAATTCAATGTATACCACAGAATACAAGTATAAATAGTCATATATATTAGTCTATGAAACAATAATCACTATTATTGTAAACACAGACATAATATAAATAAACGGTGCTTATAAAAATTAATCAAAACCAATAAATGAGGAATATGTAGAAAACGACACATATATGACGTTTTTATAATACTGTTTGTCGTATAATAAGAAGGTTTCACTTTATTAGATCGTTAATATAGTGGAAATAACAAATAAGTTGGTAATTTTCAGAGTATAAAGAATAGGTAGTCAACATGCCGAAGCAATAGTAGTGTTATGATTTCAAATCGTGATAATGTGTATGAAAAACCAATAAAAATTAAAAAGTATCAAAAAATCCAATTTCCCCAGTACAACATTTTTACAAATTTTTATTTTCCAATGAGCAGTTTTCTAGTAGGTATTTATAGCTTTCCTAAAAACGCGCTAGACTAGATGACTTAGTAGGTTTCTATAGCGTATACAACACGAGTGTACCGTCCCTGATGTTGCAAGCGTCCATAGGCCACGGTGATCACTTTCCATCAGGAGGGCCGTGTGCTTGTCCGCCAAGTAAGTAGTATTATATGAAATACTTACAATTATTCAGCGCCTTTATTTCACCATTTTGGATATTTTGTCAAAAACTGGTGAAGTTTCCTTGGTTAATATAAGATAAATCTAACGTAGGTACTATATATTTCTATACTCTTTGACGATATCTACCTTACGCCTCAACTATCACTTTCAATCAGCTGGTTGTAACATTTTGAGGTATATTAGAGAATCATGACAGCAAGTTATGCAGTAAAATGTATGTCAGTAAACATTTTTCTAATTCATGTATAATTTTATACTCCACGTGGATGAAAATATGTAGTGAATTTTGGTGTTTTGGTCCCCGAAATTATGGATTTTTAGTTACAATCGTGGGGGATTCGGAACTTCTATAAAAATCTCTCGTAAAGTTTCTACTACTTTACTGACGCAACTTCCATCGTTGTAATCATCATCATCAACAATCATTTCAACTAGAATATAATAGTAAACAAATTATATTAAAGACGTGGCTTTAAAGACCTGTATCCATGGCCGTTAAACAAATATAAAAATAATAAGGAAGCTGCCATTTCTATGACGTCATGGGCGGAGTTTAGTTGAAGATCGAATTCGGATTCGGTTGGCGGGCGCGGCCATCTTGGTGAATTAGTGACCTGGCGATTCGGTTTTAGTTAGTGAAAAATCATTTGTCATCCACAATGTCGGAAAGGGAAGATAATGTGTATAAAGCTAAGTTAGCCGAGCAGGCTGAGCGCTATGATGGTAAGTACATATTTTTGTTCTATCTTCTATATTTCAATGAAAATTCTACCGTATTTTCGCCGACAGTTGAAAGACGATTTGGTGATAGTTGAAAAAAAATCAAGATTCTATCATCAGATAATCATTATTCACATAGATTCTTTCAGGGAAATTGACATAATACATTCAATTAATTTCCTATATCGCAGTACTATCAAATCAATGGCATTCGTTAGGCTTGGTCAGCGATCGATGCGTCATCCACCGGTGGGATGTCCTTAGGAATTTTATGCTGTATAATGCATGAATAGCCTTGGTTTACCTACTCAAACCTACACGATGAAATTATAATTCATTTTTCAGTCTTCAAAAGCTTTGTCATTCAGTGCAACAATCGATACTTGTGGATGTTCGAGAAAAGGTAGTCTCCTATTTTCCCGTCCCGAGGAACTAAAGCGTTCGATATCATCGGAATCGGTCATGCATATCGTACCTTGGACAAATCTTTAGAGTTGATATAAGTACTAGAATGTTCTGAGCTTATTAGGTGGATTACTTTACGTCGCCTCTGATTTCACCTATTGTTCGCGATTTTGTACCTGCGCTCAATTCTTTATAACTACTTTTTAAATCAACGCATTCAAAGTAAAGGTTAACAAGAGTTCGTTTCTTTGAACTTCAGTGCTTTCATTTACGTCTTTGCAAATTTATCAAGGTGTACAGTTCAATGACCTTTATTAGAATTATCATTGAAAATTACCATCTGGTATCTTATCACGGAGGCCGCTGATTTCTGTAGGGATGAGTGACCTAATTTGTAAAGATTCCTACTGTATATGGGTTAATGAGTCAATAATAGTCAGGACATTCCTCATGTCACTTAGAAATGATTATTGAAAAATGACATTTGCTGTCATCATTGGGGACAATCTTACAATGCACCCCTTATAAACTGGGTTATACTTGTCTAGGTATGCTCTAGGTATATACCTGGGTATTACTTAAACCTGTATTTACTTCTAATTGTAAAGGTTAAAAGGCCACACCCTTTTTAAGTAATAACTTGAAAAGGAACTTCAAAATTATGAGAAAAATCAGTGGGATCATGAAATGTTGCCTTAGTACATCCCAACTATGAGAAAGAATACAAAAAGATAATGATGCTTAACTTAAACTATTATTATTATATATATAGATAGTTTGTTAGGTTGTAGGGGTTTATCTGGATCTACTGAGCTCATTTTGAAAAATCTTTTACCAAAGGAAAGCCACCTTATCTGTCTCTCACAGACTGTGAGTGCCATAGGCTATAGATCATCATGTTACCGAGGAGGTTCAGCAGTGGGAATGAGGGCCGAAATCCACAGAGGTGAAACTGCAGGGATCAGCTACTGTGTATAAAAGTACCTAATTGTTATCATACTACACTTCTATGTATTAATAATTATACAAATTTTTTTAACATATTTAAGTATAGAAAAAATATTTCTCAATTAAACTTAGAATTTTAGCTATAATGTGAAATAATATAAATTAAAATTCATGCTTTTCACTTTCTTGAATAGCAAACAATAATGGGATTATCCACTCTCACAAGATATCTATATGCAAAGCTATATCTTACCTAGCTGAGTATAGAATGTGTTCTATGTATCTAATCTTTTATGTTAGCTGAACAATGCTTAGCTGCAAAAAATATAGTTTAGAGTAATTAACACTATTCATATGCATATTGAAGAAGAGAAGGCAATTAACTAACAATTTCACCAAGATTGTATAAAGTTGCAACAACAACTCGGGTTAATTACTACTTTCTAATACAGAACAGCTCTGTTTTGAGATAATAAACTCTCAGTACTGTTACATGTATCATTTTTCTTTTAGTTATCATCATTCTCAATTCATGTGAGTTAAACAGGCTCAATTGTAGTAAAACAGCTCTTATATGAAGTTGATTATCTTAAATAGCCTGTATGCTATAATTGCCATATCAAGATACAGTGATAACACACAAGTCTATATCTAGCATATGTCTATATACTACAAACCTATTAATATATATCTATAGGGCTATTAAGCTTAAGCCACATTTTGCCAGCTACCTTTTTTGGCCACTAGATATTGATAAACTACTAGGAGCCTATTTACTCTACTGGACATGTCAAATCATCTGCTGCTGCTAATAATTTTCAGGGAAGCACTTAGCAGTACTGCTTACCTCGGAAACGAGTTCAAGGTCTGAATGTTTTATCCACAAGACCAATAAGGAAGCCTGAAAGAAATAATTTAAACAGGGAACCAAAACTTCACAATTTGGCTATCAAAATGATAAAGAATACGTACATAATTCTAAAAAACCTTCGGCATCTAAATCAACTCCACCTGCTGCTATCGCACCTGCTAAACGAAGGGCGAAGCTCTGGTTCACGCTTTACCCTTGGGGTTGACATGTCAGATGGTGGAAATCTTTCTCTAATATTTTCAATCAAGCAACTGCCATATGCCATATTGGCGATGTCGAAGTGTTTATTCAGATTGTCGGACTTCCAACTACCTGCAACGAATACCGTAGATGTTCGAATGACAACTGGGACCGCTGGCTCAATGTGGTTTCCAAGGCACGCATGATTTTGTTCATTATTACACTAAAATGCGCTGATATCAGATAAGCTGTGGACCCCTTATCGTCAAACTAAATGTCCAAATATAACCTATCTAAACTACATTGGTTAATCAACATGGTCATATTTTTAAATTCACACGTCCTTAATACTAATTTTCTAACATACCTACCCACGTCATTGCGTAAATTCGCTGTGGCGTGAAAATGAAACGTATTAAAAGTATATTCTCCCAAATTGGGATGCTAAATGCTCGGGCCTCAGCTGGCGCGGCCAAAATCTTAAGATGGCGTCTACCGAGCTTCCCTAAATAATTTGATAACATGAGGCCGCCTTCTCGTTTTACGATCAGTCACTGTCGCTCGCATTATGCAGTAGAGCCTAGAATATATTTTAGTAGTTTTTGCATGTCTGGCCCCCTAAGGAATTCTCGGTATAATTTTATTTGGGATCCTGATTTCTATATTTTATTCAGTTACGAGTTTCACTACCTGTTACTCCCCTGACATTGAATAAATCAAATCGGTAGTTCTACCTTGTTAGTTTTAACCTACAGCAAAAAAGTACCCCGAATGGACGTCATGGAATTTGTTTGCGATTTTTTAACCTAGGTTCAATCCCGGAATGGGTCTAGCCGTATTGATTTTCCCTATTAGGAAACTCTCAATAGCTTCTCATAGTCTCGAAACATGTCCGGCAACGGCTTCCAGGGATATGCTGATATGGTTATATATAAGAAAATGTATTCTCCATGCATCTGCCACATTAGAATTCCAGGAAGGTAATTAAGGCGTCGAAATATAATATGTAGTGCCTACATAGTGAAATATTGGCTCGAATGTTCTTCAGTTGTGACGCCCACAACTCGTGCCCCCCGTCGTCCTTCCACTACCGGCGACTTCATCGATAACAGAGTACATCTTATCTAACTTGTCCAACTACATTCCGAGATAGCGAAAACTTTTCATATAGAATGGATACTTAAGTATTTAGGTTCGCTGTTCAGTTGTCATGCGCTTGTCTAATGGCTGGAACTTGTAAATGACACATGCTCACATGTTATGTTATCGATCCTGCTACGACTAACTTTTGCCTATGGATATTTTAGCAGACTTACCATTCTTCGGGGACGAGGACAGGTGTAACAGTGCTGTAATGCTTTGACCTTTTGAAGTTTTTATGTCTCTTGTATAACTTGCTTACGTAATGCTGATTTATGTACACTCGTATTTTTTAAAACTACAACATCTTCAATTAAAATATGAGTATGTATAAAATTGAGTAGTAACGAAACATACCAAAAACTTCTATAGAGTGTATAGAGTATTCATATTCTTTTATTACTAGCTGTTGCGGGTCTGCGGCTCCACCCTCTTTAATTATTGATTCTGTGCCCGCAACCCACAGAAACCTATTCCCGAGACGAAAAGCCTATGTACGCTCCAGACTATAATCTATGAATGTACTACGCTGTGTACGAGCATTTTTTTCCGAATTGTGGCTAATAAATCCGACACTGCCAGACCGAGGAATCGAATACGGAACCTGATGACTAATATGAGACACATCTTCGTAATGTGAGGTTACGGACTAATGTAAATTTAATTATTAATAAATGTGCTGATTTCTTGTAGATGACTAATATCTAACCACTAATTTAATATGAACATCCGTTGCACGGAATTTGTTGCTCAAAACGCCTTTTTAAAAATCTCCGTAGCCCGGTCGTATTTTGCAAAAAACTGCTACTGTCAAATTCATCCATCCGTATGTATAATATTCGTTTTGTTCCCATGTCTCGATAGATAGCCAAGTGATTATCATATAAAAGTATTACCATGTTCATTAAATGATGATTGAGTTATCGTTCTAAAAGTTTGTTATAAAAAGATAAAGCTAATATGAATATGCCGTCACAAGCTACTCTACCAGCGAATTATATTTTAGTTGTGTTCCGATGAACTTGTCCAGTTAGTCTCTCATCACTAGTTTTTATAGAGGACTACACGTGCAGGGAAGAAACTACATGTCACCCTCATACGCAAACAATTTTACCAAGAACTAAGTGGTTCTTGGGCCACTTTTCTTTGCCGCACCAGTCTTTGAGTCCTTTACTAGCAAATGTTACCAAAAGTAGCATAAAGCTTCGTTTCTTACGGTCTATGACCACCTTTTCTTCCCATTGTTCTCTTTGTAAGTAGCAATGTGCAAGTGGTAACCAGTTGTTGCAAAAGTTAATAGAGTCACGGTAGCTGCATTCTTCGTTTCCGAATGGGACCTCTGTGTGCGAAGGCCATAATCGGGGAGTGTTAATATTTTTTTTATAAGGAACTCTCAGCAGCTCTTAGTCGAAAAAAAGTTATCGGTTTTGGGACTCACCCCGTCTCGAAATATAGTTAGAGAAATGTTAACCCTTTTGGAACTGGCGTAGAGTTCGAGGTTACAATAAAAATTGATAGCGAAATTATTTCTTGTTACCTGAGCCTGAAATGAGACTCATTATAACATTCAAACTTTTGAAACAGATCCACATAAATCGATTTATGAAAGGAAACTTCGGTTTTACATAAAATCAACTTGTTTCATTTCATCTAAAAATTCTCAATTCCGGTTCTCAACCATGTCACCGCTACTTCGTACCACAATACATATTATGAACGTGGTTTTGAGATTTAGAGAACACTGAAAATATCTGTTAGTCAGTAACAACCTGTTGTTAGTGTTGAAAAAAGTAAATCTTTTCTTATTACAAATCTGTCAGTCCTTCAATCAACGCTTTAGGTTGCCTATACGATCAGACGCATTTACAGAACGTGTTCTAACATGTGTTCATCATTTAATTACAGAGATGGTGGAGGCGATGAAGAACGTAGCCTCACGCAATGTCTCCGACAATGAACTAACAGTCGAGGAGAGAAACCTCCTGTCGGTCGCCTACAAAAATGTGATAGGCGCACGCCGCGCCTCATGGCGGATCATATCCTCCATCGAACAGAAGGAAGAAACCAAAGTAAGTACAGTTTTATGTTCCCGATACTTTTAGCACGTGAGACGATTTACAAGGAACTTCGGCGTTTCGGGAGAGAGGCTATTACTCGATGCTATAACTGAAGAATAAGTAATATAATTCACAAGTTTCGTTACAGTCGATTGCTTTTCAGAGATCAAGGCGAAACTGTTTCAACGTATCGAATTTCTTTACGGCAACAGAGCAAATTGTAACAAATTTAATGTAGATTATTATAAGTGAAGAAATTAGGCTGGAATCCTCAGATGAAAGGTATTCTGACAGACACCCCCCCCCTTCCCCCCCCCCCCTCTCCCCCCCCCCCCCCAGACAAGACACTTGTGAGGTGTGTTACGTACAGAAGCACATGGCGGACTTCTATCTCTGTCTGTAGCGAAGAGACATAGGTGTAAATGTACTCGTATCTAGAACATATTAACTGTATATTTATGTAAATACAATCTGAACAATTTTAAGTAACGAATAGTGGTACAATCTACCGTGATTGTACTTGAACTTCACAATTATATTATTATTCTAAATTATACACTACATATACCCATACATTCCATAATATACAATACCAGATAATAAACAGAAATGTAGAAAATGTAATAAAAGGAATATTTCGCTGATGAAATGAAAAATTCAACTAATAAAAGAATAAAATGAATTTTCGCTACCATAATAATTTAAGTTATCTGTTATCACTAGTATCAGAACTACAGTAATCCTATGCGAAGACGTAGTAGTATAAAAATAAATGTGACAACCTAGATTTTATCGATTTAGGTTATGATTGAAGACTAAGAACCTTAACTGGATTACTATCGGTCTATACAAATGCTGGTTGATTGACATAATTGCCGCTGAATCGCGAAAATTCTTTCTAGACGAGACGGCGGAGCGCAGAACCTTGCTTATGACAGACGATCGATACTGTACCCTCAAGTGATTCAATATAGGGAAAGTTGTTTGATTTTTGCCTAACATTATTTATTGTGATGGATGGTTTAATAATTCTATCTAAATAGCTTTCAGAGCGTGACCACACGTAATCTTATTTTAAAATATTAGACATCTATAACGGTGTATAAATCCGTCCGTTTATTTATAACGGACGTACCAAATGCGGTAACAACGGTAGTATTTAATTTTTGTGCAATAATTGACACAATTAGTCATTTTTATAATATGGCACATCGGCGGGCGCACAAATCGGAATAGCGGCCCGACTACGAACCACAAAAGGAGTTACCGGTCGCGGTAATGGCCTTTCTTTGAGTATTGTTTCACTGGACGATTTTATATCCACTTTCCAAACATTATAATGATTAGTTGAAGTGAGCGTATAGTTAACAAAACAGTTGTACCGTTCAAATACACTTTCGAGTTGAAATATATCCAATATGGCTCGTAGCTGGAGCTGGAGACAGGTGGTAGAGTTGCTTCTTTTTGCAAGTAGACTAAATCGAGAAATTACCTTCTAATATCGAGCTCAAATAGCAGTAGCTGTATACTATAGATTCGAATTAGTATATTTCTTTACATTTCAACATCTCACACATTATAATATGACATAATTATTTCACTTTCACTTAGATAATAATATAGTTCTACGGAGGGTATGTATGCCTTATGCATAATATATTCGAATTGCACCGTTGCGAAGCCGGGTAGCTTTTTTATAAATCAATGTTTGCCTAACATATACGTAGATTCTATTCAATTGTCTGTTCCGCAGTTGATGACGTAATCACTATGACTTACATTCAAAAGTTCAGTGACCATGATAACTGTAATAGCAGTCCTGTTCCTTGAGCGCAGTTGAACGGAATTATCCTGCACTACGGTAATGAGGTAATAGGGAGGGTAGACTCACAAGTCTGTAACTAATGCCCGGCATGCATCTGTGACTCACTGTCTGCAACCTTCGCGAGTTAAATAAAACAGACCATTCAGCACTAGTGGAAATAATTGCGATTAAGCTAAACTGAACTGGGTTCTCACGTTTCGCTCGGTGAAATTGACCACAGTTCCTATCATTAGAGAGACAAGGGATAGCTAATTCGAACCCTACATTGTCACAGTATACTGCCAATGAACACAATGTATTTACTAAAGAATTTTAGGAAAACAAAAGAAAAATTTACACGAAATGACATGACAATTGTTTTCATATTCGGGACAATTCTTACGATATTCTGTGCGTACAAAATTAGGTTATGGTGGAACGAACTCACACCGCACACGCCAAATGAACTCTGAAATCTCGTATAATTATCAAGTCCTCCTTAATAAGTGAATTTAGTATTAAATCGATCGAAATATTGTCACGAATAGTTGAGTTCCCAACGGAGTGATAAATAGTGAACTGAACTTGTTACTGATTGATTCGGAAACAAATCCAAGGTTGTCCGGTACGTGCGTAGAGTCGGCAAAAAAGGCTACAAATAATTGACGCCTTGTCTAGGAACAGTGGAGCAAACAACCCTGGCGGTGTGAGTCATAATTCTCATTACAACGCATATTTCGGCGTCACTACAATACTCTGTTGTGTATTCATGATCGTTAATAAAAAAGTACAAAGGAACATTTTGATGCAGACGTACTGAAACCTGAAATCGTTGTTCTATATCTAATCTTGCTTGACACAATATCTTTACACAGTATAAAATGAACTTTATAATATGGTTCGATTCCCGCTCAGTGCAAATATTGAATATGCATATAGTCTGGGTGTTTCTATGTATAATAAGTATGCATGTATTTACAAAAAAAAAATTCTAAGTATGTTTATCCGCATTCTAGAATCCATAACACAAACTAGTTAAACTATGCTTACCATGGGTCTAGGTGGCGTTGTGTAGATCTTAGAATATTTATAACTATCCCTATGTACCTACACGCTTAGATATTTTAAACAACCTATCCTATGTACTGAATTCAGGTTAACACTCGTCTTATTGAAGGTTTATTATGTGCGTAATAATAACTGAGGAATGTGAAATGAAATCAAATGTATGACTGATTTACTAGTATGCTAAATACAGCGCATGCTTCAAATGTTAAGAGAACCGAACAACGGCCCGAATAAAGACTTGCATATGATAGCACTTTCTTAAAGGATCTTATTGTAACTTTATTATAGTTATATTCAAAAAAATGAAAACAAAAAAATACACGTTCTCGCTATTGCGTCATAGTTCCATTGAAGAAACGGTATTATGAATTCAAAAGTCTGAGTGTGTACACCGTAACGGTTTAAAAGATTTAAGTGAAATTTGAAACTGAGATAAAGTAACACATGGCTCCTTTTAAACTGCGCGTAATCGTGGGACGAAACTTGTGTAGTCATATTTAGATGAAATATTTCTTCCCCCTCACGGTACGAGTCTAGTGCACTGGATAAGGGTCGGCGCTGCCTGGCGGTGCGGAACTATAAACACGGTCGGAAAAAGGATTTTTATGCGAATACACAAAGGACGAATAAAAATAGATCTTAGGAACATGGATATAAAATTGAGATTACAATGACCAGCCAAAGCTACTGTATAAACTTCGTGGGATTGAAATTTTATTGACATTTTAGGTTTACTTTTATTTTCTACATAAAAATCCTTTGCCGTGTCAAACTGCCAGTCAGCACCGGCCCTAAATGTACGAGCTTGGTCATATAACTGATATCGACATAGATAAGTTTCCGAGGCACGTCACGTTGTCGATGTCGTCAGCACTACTCTATTATGTGCCGATACTATCAATTAGTTTTATCAGAGGACCACATTGATACTTGCTATTTATTTATAGTAACATAGCACCACATTCCCACAAAGAGACAGACAATACGTTGAATATAGGACGCCCACCGGTGCACTTGCTGATGGATTAGCTTTCTTTTCGAGGCTAGATGGTCAGATGACAGTGCCTCTAGACAACATCCAGCCCGCTGAGAGTCTACCGCTCGGGCATAAACTGAAGTGGTCCACCTGGAAATCCCTTAATAGGTTGAGGTCTCAGGTCGGCTGCTGTAAAGCGAACCTGGTAAAATGGGGTTACCTAAATGCGGACAGTGCTGGCTGTAAATGTGGAGCACCACTGCAGTCGATGGACCACCTCCTGACGTGCCCGCTTTGCCCTCACACCTGCACGGTCGCCGACCTGAACGAAGTGACAGAAGGTGCAGTTGGTGTCGCCAAGTTTTGGGCTGGGCGCATCTAGCTTTTATTTATTGTTGCCACTGACACGAAGAAGAAGAAGAAGTGTAACCTTAAAATGCATCTGGATTGTCGCTCCGATGTAGAACGGAATAGTAGCTTAAATGAAAGTCAACTGAGGTGCCCTAACAGAAGGTTGGGAGCAGTGCACTGCAGTCCGCAGATAAAGGTCTTGGACACAGATTCCAATATTCATCTCGGACATTTTTTCTGCCAAAAAGGTCGTTATGCCATCACTATAGAACTCGACACGAGAAAATATATTTATTAAAGTATTTTGATACTTTTCATCTCCCCAATATGCTTGATTTTTTTTAAATTAATATAATTAGCATAATAATGAATCTGTTGGTTTCATTAGAACACTAGAGATTTGTGGGAATAATTACCAAAACTTTGCTTCTCCTGGTGTTAAGGTGACATACAAGCATACATAGGCTACAGGTATAATCACTTACCACATATCAGTTGTGCCGACTCGTGTGAGGCGACTCGGATGTTAGAGGTCGCAGAATGAGATTGACCTCCGTCTTCGATGAGAGCGGGTCTGGGGGTGACGGGTGGAGCTACCTGTCACCCTAGCAGATGCAGGGCGCGGCGGCAGCGCAAAGTGCGTCTCCGCATAGTACCTGGGGTCTAGATAGGGACACCATTGTTCCCACATTAGGTGGCTTCCCCTAATGAGATCTCAAAAGAAATGTCCCCGGGTCTGTCGGGGTGCGAGAGATATGTCTTGTAGAATCTCACCTCCGGCATTCAAATATCTATAGACCGCGTGCGTTTTAGTCGGTTCGAATCCGACATAAGGGCGTGTCGTGTACTTGTTTGCTACCAAAAACAGTATAAAAAACATTAGGAGCTCGCTGAATTAAACGATCAATACTTAAACACATGCAAGGTATTCTTTCGAACTCGATGACCGAAATGCAA
The DNA here is from genome assembly GCA_963691645.1 of Pelosia muscerda. NCBI lineage: Eukaryota > Metazoa > Arthropoda > Insecta > Lepidoptera > Erebidae > Pelosia > Pelosia muscerda. The sequence goes on from OY829118.1 coordinate 13,586,757, forward strand.
GTTTGTAAAATGCCACTCTATATTCCTATCTGTGCCATAAACCCGCGATTACAGATTCACACGAAACCTGCTAGTCACGTGATGCATGTTGTGGAATTTCCATGGATTGGATAACTAGCCATGTTGAGTATCGTAATGTATTTATGGCGTCCAACTTGTTAATTTCGCTAATCAATGACAAACTACAAACTTCATGCGTCACGGTTTTCCTCAAACGTATTTTCTATTATATAAAACCGTATGCCATATTATTAGCATTAACTTTGTTGATTTTGTCATGCCTTTTAAGTATATTAATTTTTCCGTAATAAATTTGTGACATTTTCGTTACTTCGAAATCGTGTAGACAGGAATTTAATCGACCGCTGATACTTTTCGAATTCAGGCAGTTGGCAACGCGTGATAACCGTTGATATTGAAACCAAGAGGAAAATGCCTTTATACATAGTCATGTTTTTTTACATCATTTAGCTGGCTGATAAGTACACGATCCACTTGATGCAAAGTGGTCGCCGTGGCCTATAGACGTTGCAATACCAGAGGCGTTACACTCGTGCTGTCTACCGTTTATAAACCTTGTAATGCCCTTCTTGGAGAACTCTATATTGTAGTCGTTTGAAAAACCCACGGGAGTTCATTATCGCCTCAGAGGCAAATGCTAAGTCCCGTATTCCTGTGGGAATAGGCTGATACAATAGAACACCTGTAGTAATTTTGGTGAATGTCGGGTAAGGTGTGCATAGTGTGGCACTGGTCGAGTGAGAGATGATGACGCAATACTGAGTGAATGGATGAGGTTGTAGTGACAAAGATTTAAAATGTGTTGGAAGGTCACAAACGTAACTATGAGTCATAGACTGATTAATCAAAAATAAAATGTATGGAAACAGGCGTTCTAGAACGCTTACGAACTTAATGATGCACGAAAGTGTATGACATAGTGCAATAGCCCTCGTCACCCAATTTGGGTAATCATGAGGTTATTTCTGAGTGATCCACGAACCTGTTAGTCTTTACCAACTTAGGTGTATTTGTGTATTATCCTACAAACACTATTGGTTAACTGTAACGGATACCAGCAACGCTATACAGATAATGCTTTTAAAAGGTGGACGATACCTAATGGACAGCAACAAAATGTCCTCTTACAAACGCTTTCGTTGTAAACTTTGCAACTATGTGGGTTGATTACTAGGGACAAGTTTAATCTATCTTTGTAAAGTCATTGCATACCCTTGGTTCATCCGCGTCGAGCATAGAACGTGACGTCATATTATCATCAATGGGAACAGGTGTGTTCTACAAGTCTACAGCCGTAAAACTTAACAAGTTCCAAACTTGGTGTCATTATCTTGAACAATTCAAACATATTTAGTTATGTCTTTCTACTTTAGTAGCGTAGTGCTAACAAGTGCTACTTATCTGCGTTAGTCGAGAAAAAATGCTCACTGGACGCCAATAAACGTAGATCTAGTACAGTTAACGCCAAAAAGTCGTAGTCAAATTTGTTAATGTCCGTTTTCAGATTGAAAATGAAACTGCATAAATATTTTTATGTCATGAGTTTGTAACTTCCATTACAAAGTGAAATCCGGACATGGTCGAATGTTTTTCTAAATGATGAAACAAAAGGTTGCATAAGGGAGTGGTTTTCTCCAACTAGTGTATAAATAAACTGGTTAAAAATGTATGTATGTATTGTATAAAACTTGGCTGGGCGTGGTCCACTGCACGCCGAAACTAATTCATGTAACAAATCCTACTTAAAACAATCACTATCATAAAAGTACATTATTTTAATGATATGCATAAATAAATAAAATAAAACGTATTCATTGCCTTTATATTGACTTCACGAATTTCTCGGTAGGCGCTCGGTAAATTCTAGAAAGGTCGAAACAGCTATTAGCTGTTTCTGTTAGGAAAATGAGAAAGTCAGACCGAAAGTTCATTGATGTAGTTTTTGAAATGTCGGACTTTTTATAATTGTGTAATTGCGAATCCTACGACGTAGTATTCACAAAATTCGCTTGGATGTCGGTTGCAGCGCAGTGTTGTAAATTTTAACGGTCTATTCAACTCCATTCTTTTTAATCGCCTTCCTCTTACGTTTTCATTTTTCCTTATTCTCAATTTCTACATTAATTTGCCAATTTCTCTTTTTCCATTTCCCCCACTTCATCATTTTTTCTTAATTTTCCCAATCCTCTTCCCCCCGGACTCCGCTCGATACGGACGTGCTTACTTGTTCCGCGCCAATTGTTTAAAATATTTATTTAAATTAAGTCAGTTAAAATATAAATTCAGTGTACTAGGCTACCAGCAAACAAGACTGTGTAAGCAAACAACATTAGATACCGCCCGGATAGTGTGAAGAAGACCAGAATAGCCAGAATTGTGAGACAACTAGCCTGCGCCCGCGCCGGTCGCTGCACCCACCCACTGAAGAAACATCCCCACTCGTAAGTGAGACGCACTACTTAAGTGAGACGCCCACGGTAATCTAAACTCCACCCACTTTCAGAGTGAGACCGACATACACAGCGTAAACGGGACGACTAATTATTCTTCCGGACCCGCTAATTTTTACTATAGTCAGAAATCTCCGCCTACTTGAGTACTCACTTAAAACTGCCGACGGTAATCGTCTCAAATAGGCCTACGCTACTCACAATAAACTAAACAAATGTCTCTTCAACGTACACCGCCTCCTCAATCACCTAATCCATCAAATACTACGACTATGAGAAATTTGCCGGGAGAACTTCATAACTCTGACCCGCAATTATACAAGCCGAATGAAACCGGAGAGAACATTCCTATAACCCCTAACTATGTTTCGCATCGTTCCAAACGATCAAAACCCGAAGTATCGCCACCCTCTCAATTTACCATGCTCAAAGAGGAAATGAAAGATATGTTCTCGGCGCTGATTAGTTCTCAAAAACAAGATTTTCAGGAAATTAAGGAATCAAACTGTAAAATCGAATCTACTCTGTCTTTATTAACCGCGCAAAACGAAGAATTTCGCAATAAAATAACACTACTTGAACAGCAAGTAAAGAAAGATCGTGAATATATTCACATTCTCGAGGACAAATTAGAAATCTTACAGAGAAACTCCATAAAATCAAATTTAGAAATAAAAAACGTACCAAAAAAAGTTCAGGAATCCAGAAATGATCTAATTAACTATATCACCTACCTGTCAAAAACTTTAAAAGTTGATATGAACGATCGAGATATACGTGATATTTTCCGATTAAGAGCCAGAAACGAGGAAGAGAAGAAACCTACAATTATTGTTGAACTACATTCAACTATTCTCAGAACAGAATTACTAGAAAAAGTTAAAAATTTCAACACTTTGTACAAATCCAGATTACAGGCAAAACACCTAGGTATAACTATTTTGGAAGATACGCCAATTTATATATCTGAACAACTCACTATAAAGGGCTCACGCCTGTTCTTCCTGGCTCGGGACCTTAAACGAGCAAATAAGGTGAAATACTGCTGGGTATCCCATGGCAAAGTGCTGGTTAGAAAAGACGACAACTCAAAAGTGATCCATATCCAACATGAAGCCCAAGTACAGCAACTAATGAATGAAAAATGACTATTTAACTATTTTAAAGTGCAAATAATTATTTTTAGTAAACATGTACTTGTGTTAATTTTATATGTCAGTTCACTATTAGTATTAATTACATTTAAGTACAATCCACTCTTATATTCCCCACATTACAACATTCCCATATTTTACAACATACCCATATTTATATACAAATATCTTATAGTGCAAATACTTATGTTTGGTCTACAAGTACTTAAGTTAGTTTTATATCTTCTCTCCGTTTTTGTACCAATTATATTTAATTACACTACACCAGTATACTCATCACAATATTACAACTTCACACACAATTTCACACATAATGCACTCATTCATACACTACTACGCTTATCTAACCTCCCGCTCATTGAAATCAACCTTATACCATTCGTTAAAATCAATAGTGCACTATCGTGCGTAAATCAAATACAAATAAAACAACTACAGCCACTTATACAAATACTACAACCTTGTTATAACTTGAATTATCTTTACCCACATGTTAATGGATAGTTTTAATAGCCTACTAGAAATTGACGAGATTAAACCAATAGAATCATTTAAATGTAATACTCAGGACCTAAAAATAAAATTATGCCCCTCGATCTTTAATCTTTCTATTATAACGCAAAATATCCGTAGTATTTATAAAAATATCGATGACCTTCAAATAACTCTGTCCCAATTATTTATCGAAGTGGACGTACTTATTTTAACTGAATGCAGACTAAACCAAATGAAAAATATCCCACAAATTTCTGATTATACATCATATCAAACAAACAAACTTCTCAACCAAAACGACGGAGTTATAGTATACATAAAAAATCATCTAACCGCTAAAATTAAAGAACTTCACCTCACTGACGCCACGGGACTACAAATAGAAATCAATAACTATTTAATATTAGGTATTTACCGTTCTCCATCTCACCATAATGCCACTAACTTCATTCATTCGCTAGATTCTTACCTTGAAACTATTAAAACATACAAAAACTTACTAATCCTTGGCGACATAAACATCGACCTTATAATATCCCCTAAAGAAAACTCATACGAAAGAAGCAACAGACTAAGTTATTTAAGTGTTACTTCCCTACACGGAGTTATGTCTGCACATTCACTACCTACCAGAAATGACAGCTGTCTGGATCACGTGTTGGTAAGACAAGACAGAAATTCAATCTCCGCCTATGTTGCAGTGTTAGACACCACTGTGACGGACCATAACTTGGTCGCTATATTCATTGCTAATAAATCAAAGCATCCTACGTACTCTAGACATAAAAATGTTACAAACTATGGTAATGCACTTACATGTCTGATCTTCACAGATGTCTCCCACTTTAATATTTACAAAGACCCAAATATTTATGCGACTGCACTTATAGAAATGATAAGAGCCGCTATAAGTAAAAACACCATAACCTGCTCAACTTTTAAATGTAAAAGAGCAATTAAGCCTTGGATTAGTTCGGGGATCCTAAAATGTATACTTCTACGCAATAATATGCAAAGGAAACTAAAATTAGACCCACAAAATCAAATATTAGCTATCACCTACAAACGTTACAGAAATTTTTGTTGTAATTTAATTAAGAAAGTAAAAAGGACTTACCTGAAAAATAAAATTACTAAATATATTAAACATCCTAAAAAACTTTGGTCCACTGTAAATGAAGTTACCCAGTATAAGCCACCCAAAACCCCAAACACTGACCTACTTCATATACAACCAAATCCCCAACTATCTGTAAACCATATTAATAAATACTTTGTTAAAATAGGCCAAACTCTTGCTGAAAATATAAAATCCCTTAGTCCCTCCTCTGGTATTGTACATTCCCACTCACAGTTGACTTCATTTATCCTACTTGAAACCTGTCCTCAAGAAGTTGAATCCATTCTGCTAAATTTAGACTCCAACAGTGCACCGGGTTGGGACGGTATTTCTACTTACTTTTTGAAGACATCCAAAAACTTTTTGATACCATTAATTTGTAATTTGGCTAATTTGTGTTTCCAGACTGGAATCTTTCCTGACGTACTTAAGCGATCCATAATTACTCCTGTCCATAAGGGTGGGAACAGAGACGATATTAATAATTTCCGGCCTATTTCTGTTTTACCCTCTATTTCCAAAATAATTGAGAAATTACTGAATTCCAGACTAATTAACTACTTAAACAAATACAAAATCCTTTCCGAACGGCAATATGGATTTAGAGTAGGCCGCTCCACTCAAGACGCCATTATAGAACTTACCACATATATTACTGGGGAGACTGATAAGGGTTTTAAATGCTTGACAGTCTTTTTAGACCTCAAAAAGGCATTTGACACCGTCTCTGTACCTATCCTTGTGGACAGGCTGGAATCGCTTGGTATACGCGGCATAGCCCTGTCCTTGTTCACTAGTTACCTCTCAAATAGAAAACAGACACTTAAAATTGATGGTTATTCCAGTGAAGAAGAGCAGGTAATTTTTGGTGTCCCACAGGGGAGTGTCCTTGGTCCAACGCTATTTCTGGTTTATATAAACGAGCTATGTAATCTTCGTGGCGTTGGAGGAAGGATAGTCTCCTATGCTGATGACACGGCAATTGTGTTCTCTGGTAGAACTTGGGACGAGGCAAAAAAATTAGCCGAAGATGGACTGGTGAAGGTTTCAGACTGGCTAAACAATAACCTCCTAACCCTTAACATCCTCAAAACAAATTACATCTGTTTCGGCGCTTACCTAAACTCCCAGCCAAGTCCTGGTTTCAGTATTTCACTACACAATCACCAACATACAAGCTCCACAAACTGTAACTGTCCACTCATCAAAAAGGTCGATAGTGTAAAATATCTAGGGATTATAATAGACCAAAAATTAACCTGGCACGCACACCTAGAACTAACCATGAGCAGAATTAGGAAACTCAATTGGGTTTTTAAATCACTGAGACCATTGATGAGTATAAATGTACTGAAAAATATTTATATAGCTATGGTACAATCAGTAATAATATACTGCATCTCAGTATGGGGTGGGGCAAGTAAAACTAACTTTTTAGAGCTTGAGAGGGCTCAGAGATCTTTAATCAAAGTTATGCACTCCAAACCATACAGGTTCCCTACTACTGAATTGTACACTGATAGTAATTTATTATCAGTTCGTAAACTATATATTCAGTGCATAATTTTGAACTATCACAAACACCTACCTTACGACCATAATGTTTTAAGGAAGAGACGTAATTATCTGGTAGCCACCAATTGCCCCACGCGTACAGCGTTTGCACAACGACAGTATGTTGCCCAAGCGCCATACTTATATAATAAGATAAATAAAATTCTTCAGTTATACCCCATGTTACTTCATGACTGCAAGGTCTCCATTACAAAATGGCTAAACACGCTTACTTATGAAAATGTTGAAGAGCTTATAACAAGAATTACTTAGGTAAAATGGCTGTTCTCTTTATGTAAATACACATTTGCACGTATATACACATACACATACACAAACACAAACACACACACATACACACACACACACACACACACACACACACACACACACACACACACACACACACACACACACACACACACACACACACACACACACACACGCACACACACCCTCCAACACATACATACAATAAACATACACACATATATATAAAAAATCAATAACAATAGATAAATAAATACACATATAAATTAGTATTCACATACTTCACATCTGTCTAGATTAAGTTATAACTTACTTTAATAAATCCAAGAATATGTTACGCAGGAAGAGCGAGGCATTCCCATCACAAGTGTCCATGACTACTTACTGGGAAGCCCCAACAATGTATTAACTAGGATCTTCATAAATAAAGAATTTTTAATTTTAATTTAATTTTATTTCACCTGTACAAAGTCCAATACGTGAAGTTCTCTTTAGCGCTTGACACTTATTATCCGGAATATGCATATAGAGATAGAGAGTAAATAGACAGGCTGTACAAATCGAAAACGTTTTATTAGACACGTATTGTCTAATAAAATGTTTAGATAAGATACCTAAAAAAATGTTATTGTAATCAGCTCTCAATTTCCGTTCATGTCGTGTCTTGGCATCATAAATTCAAATGTTTGTTGGTAAGGGAAAATCTCAATCATTGCTCCAAGTTCCAACCCGCGGGAGGCAAGGGGATCTAACTCAATTACGGAATAACGAGATCGATCAATACTCCACTACATATTTATAACAGCGTTAGCACATAACATGTCGCTTGGTGGAGGCTACTTTTTATATTTATGTAAATACTACTACGTATATAACGAAACGTTTTGCGTCGTATTTTGAGGTGCCTCTTTTAATAAAATTGATTTAGTATGTAAATGGATTGGATTGGCACGTATTAGGTATAATCCTGAATGAGGATTAATAACAATTTTAACAGAAACGATACATTTCCATATTATTGGTGTATGGAAAAGTCGTATTGTGATATTTTCAAATCGTTCCTAATATAATTTATTTGTGAAGGAATAATTAGTAAGGGAGGAATCTGAAGGGCCTTCAACCACCCTTCGCTTCTTTATAATGTTAAATTGTCATCAACATTTTAAATACTATATGATATAACGTTGTAGGTGCTTGTGGTTTATTTATTGCGCCTTTTTATCGAATAAAAGATAATAATAACAATAAATTCCTTGTAAATCATATTATGATATTACTTTTTTTTTTTCAATACTTAGGACACCCGCGCAGAAATGATAGGGCTCGCCACCCAAGAATATTCTATACATCACAGCGACACAGTTTTTAATGCTGTGCGCTAATCTTTAAAAGAAAGACGAATGTCTAACAATGTTGGAAACACTCCGCTCAACGGCATGTCATCGTCAGTATGTTCAACAATTGCATTGTAATTGCTCCAGGGCGCCGAGGACAAACTCAACATGATCCGGGCGTACCGCAGCCAGGTTGAAAAGGAGCTCCGTGACATTTGCTCAGACATCCTGGGCGTGCTCGACAAACACCTCATCCCCAGCTCACAAACCGGCGAATCGAAAGTCTTCTATTACAAAATGAAGGTAAGACTGAAATCTACTATGTACGTACATTATGGAACAATGCGTAGTTTCCTCAAGGTATTTCGTTAATGACAAACAAACTAAACAAAGTTACATATTGAGTCATGTTTCTGTAGAACGATGAGTAGATCGACCTCGTCCTAGTGTTTGCGTCATGAGAAGAAAATTTTAGAATTATCTAGTGGCTTATCAGAGTCAATACGACCACTTTACTTACGTAATGATTTGGTGGTCTTACTATTTCAGCGCAGTTGACCACTACCAACATCTTATAGATGTGCTTCTCATACAAGGGGACAAAACTTGAGGAGAATACAATTTGAAATATTTTAATTTAAAATTTTATTAAATCGTGTAAAGTATAAGTTCTTGGGGGTAATAGCATTCTGTTCGAATCAAAAGCAGGTAAACTGAATGAAACATTCATTGGTACTACTAAAAATATTATTTTTTAGCTGGAAATAGATAATTTTGTAGACAAGTTTCTATTTATAAATGTTACGCTACTCGAATAACTTAGCGGTTAATGACTGTTTGAGTCGCACAGTGATTACGCTTCTTGAACGAATGCTTTTGTTACGGTTTTGATTACCACCCCACCAGTGGTGCTAGTTAATGTTGTAGAGTATGAAGTTTGTTGTTTCGTGTCCATAGGGCGACTACCACCGATACCTGGCCGAGTTCGCGACGGGCAACGACCGCAAGGAGGCGGCCGAGAACTCGCTCGTCGCGTACAAGGCCGCCTCCGACATCGCCATGACGGAACTGCCGCCCACACACCCCATACGTCTCGGCCTCGCGCTTAACTTCTCAGTGAGTATCTTACACCTACTGTCTTCCCTTCCTGATTTCTGCAGTTTCACAGCACTACGTCAGACTGTACTCAACGAGCCTTAACAAGATCTTGAACAATGGATGTACTATCACTAAAGTACGGAATATATTCCTTATCTTAACACTCTAGGTGAACAAAATCAAAGCACATATGAGCTGTTTTGCGATATCATCTTGTGTACTTGTGTTAATACGATCTCTTCATGGATTATAAACACATGGCTAATTTTTATGACAATTGTTTGCACAGATAGCATGCCGCTACGAATAATTATTTTCTGTGATAATGACAGTTTTAAAGTCTTTGAACCGAAATTATGACGGTGAACTATAAAACTATTAAGATTTATGTGCAGGAGAGTGAGAAAATCTTATTTCCTTTATGACGACTGCTTACATTGAGGAAACAAAAAACTATTGTACTCGTGCAAAAAATGTTTTCTTCGTAATATGTTATCTATTACGTCAGAGTTCCGGTATATCTGTGAATAACAAAATGTTGATATGAAACTACATCGCATTACGACATGACTTAGTTACCAACCGTTTTATAGTACATCGTTGTTATAAATGCGCAAATAGAACAACATTATTATTATTGATAGCTAAAATATATTTAGAGCTTTGTTTTATAACATGAGTCAAACTGGTGCCGTGTAGCATAAACACAAGGTTATCTGGTGCTAATTAGGTGAATGTAATTGTTAACTTAATTTAAAGTAATTCACGTGTATATAATTTTAATAATAAAAAGGCTTCGGGTGCGACTGGGACTGACGCTAGGATGATGATGATAATTAACTTTAAACCTGCTCTCAAATTATCGGTATTGGACCTAATTTTCAGTGGATTAAATGTAAGAGTTAGAAGCCGGGACGACCCAGGTTCCAAAATATTGTTAATACATATTCCAAAATAGAGTCAATTAGGCTCGGAGTGCCAAACGGATCAGAAGGCTCTCTAAGCTTTTGAGAAAGATATCCGTAGGGATGGTATTTGGTCCTGACTTAATATTTTGTAAAGTATTTATATTAGTTAATATGAAGCATGATTCCGTAACGTGACGCGGTATGGTATGTGCATAGTGGACATGTTTGCACTGCTAATCTCGCCAGTCCGGCGCGTCACGCCCGTGATGTCATTCTGCAAAGAATAAGTAGTGTAGGGCTGAATTGAATTAGTCCAGTTCCTCGTAGGTTGGCCGTGACTCATTATGTATGACTGTGGCTATTTATACAGACTCATTCGAGGTATAAATGTACGGGAATGTAGTGCGCTCTCTCATCGACGACCCCCGCTGCGTGTGACAGCCGCAGCGATTGACAAAAGCCATTTCCTTTTAAGCTTAGTAATTATTTTTGTATTGCATATATGACTTACGAATATATTGAGTCAATGCTATAAGATCGAGTACCTGAAACGTTCATTTTGCGATACGCCTAAGTAATACCACCCATCTTCTTTACATTTAAATTCGTGTCAAATTATCTCCAGAAAATGCTATAATATGTATGTGTATAACTTATTACTCCAGTCGCAAAACCATCGTAAGTGTAACATCAGTAATACTAAAACACACTTATGAGGCTACTGATGGGTTTCTTTTTGGCGTGACCGAACTTCTTTCTTTTGGTAAATACCAATAAAAAAGTACTGATTATATCAATCTACTGAAGTTTTTGCGTTTGAGTAACCAAGTGTGTACCATAATCATATTATTTTAGATCGCGTAAATATTACATAAATAATCTAGTTGTGTATATCATTATTTACGATCGGCTCGAGAAGTACGCAGTGTATGATAAAACCTTAAAATTAGAGCTTAATTTCAAGGTGTCGTGTTAAATTCCCTCTCGTTCGCAGTGAAGGCCAGTCAATACAAAGTACTGCCTTGACCAAATCCTTGGAGTGTACTATGCGAGGACAATTTCGAGATTAACATACCGTATGGAAATTTTACACGAAGCCGAATTAATGAGACTACTAATAATATGAGTAAAGATAATGTTTGAATTTATGTACTACTGGCTGTCTCGTGCGTCTAGAAGCTTAATGCTGTTATTCACAGATATCAAAATATGTAACGAATGTATCTGGTCGTTTCAATCCCTACTTCGAAGCTATAAAATAGAAGCAGTGTCCAAACCGTCCCATAGGTACATCAGTCGACAGATAGCAACACGTCTCGTCCGCACGGTGGTGCGAGGAATCGTGTGGCCGACGCGGCTCGCTATCAATAAACTGGCCGTTGGATTGCGTCACGCGATAGTATATTCCGTATTATCTACTGAAGCGCGCCGAGTTCAAGGCCAGCTGCCCGCAGTTCTAACCGCCCGTCCTCTCCCCGCAGGTATTCTACTACGAAATCCTCAACAGCCCGGACCGCGCGTGCCGGCTGGCCAAGGCCGCGTTCGACGACGCCATCGCGGAGCTGGACACGCTGTCGGAGGAGAGCTACAAGGACTCGACGCTCATCATGCAGCTGCTGCGGGACAACCTCACGCTGTGGACGTCCGACATGCAGGGCGACGGCGAGTCGGCCGACCAGGAGCAGAAGGAGGCGGCGCAGGACGTGGAGGACCAGGACGTGTCGTAATACGCCCCCCGCCGCTAATATAATAAAAAAATAACTATAGTATCACGTAAGACCCAGCCCCCAATGACGACCGGTTGTATGGTACTCCTCCACGAATATCGCCCCCACCCCCGACGGAAATTGTCAGTGCCGCGTTCCGAGCGTTCATCTTGTATACTAGCGTTTCGTTTATGTATCGTGTCAAATTATCTACGCGTTATATACATAAATGTGTACTTCTTTTGATATATTTGTTTTCAATTACGAAAAAAAATAATGTTAAGAAAAAAGTACTTTGGTATTGCATTTTAACTGTATGTTCTATGATGTATTTTCATAACTGTAAGCACTCGATTGATCTCTAGCGAAGTTGACTAGCTTGTACTGTCCCGGCCGCCGGAGCGGACACGCCGAGCCGCGCGGTCCCTTTTCGTGGGAATTGTACATTTTCTAAGTATTTTATACCGTGTGTAAAATTAATGTATTTGAAAACTTTGATCGATACCGTCGATACTCGAAACAAGCACCATAGCGTCGAGGATGTTCAACGGGATATACAAACAATATGATAACGATAGTCGGATACATTAGCGAGTTGCGTATCGTCACCTATGTCGATATAGTGTTTACTTTGTAATCGCATCTCTGTGTTGATTCGGTCTGCACAAATAGTAGTTTTATACAATGGACGTTTAATCTCGTGGCTAGGTTGTTGTTTTGAGACTGTTGCTAGTTCGTATTAGTGGCTCCGTGCGGGGCGCACCGGCCGGGCCGGGCCGGGCCGGACCGGGCCGGGCCGGACCGACCGGACCGGGCCTAGAGCCGGACCGACCGGACCGGACCGGGCCGGCGCCGGGCGAGTCTTCCGCGCGCCCTCGCTGCATTTGTATACATTTGAATCATTTATGGATATATTTTAACGATAAACGTAACATTATTAGGGTGGTATGATGTAGTTACTTGCAATATTTAGCTAAGTGATAGCGGCGTCGCCCTGTTGGTCTTTGTGTATCTATCTACTATGTATCGTACATGTATGTATTTATTGCAAATGATAAGTTCGTGTAAATTGTGACTACTGTGTAGTGCACGCGTAGACTACTGCCAGACGGACGGACAGACTCACGCACACGCAAACTCGGGCCGTACGGAGATCGACGGGATGGCCGTGGCTGAGCTTAAATAGAATTAAAGACATGTCGATGTACCCGCGCTTCGTTCGTATTACAACATTTGGAGTATTCACATTTGAATTGCTTTAATTACTTACGAGTATTGTGATAGAGATTTTGTATATTTTAATTTATTTTTTTTAATTTCGCAAGTTCTCGAAAATTGCTGTAGCGCTACATCTCTTACGATTTTACAGGACAAACCGTAGTTCTAAAAGTTGTGCTAGGTTAAGGTAATGCACTTGGGAAATTATTTATTTGATGTGTCGCCCCTTGCGACCGACAGGTATGCCTACTCGAAGACATTCCATCTTCACGATACTGTTAACGATATCTGGCCGATGTTCTCTGAACTCTCCAAATTGTAGTGTGGCATAGCGGCGTGGAGCAAGTGCGTGCCAGAGTAAGATATTAGCGTTATTTTTATTTGAATTTGTAATATTGCATATATTTTGTTAATTTATCCACAAAAATACTAATGCAATTAGCCTTAGTGTTATGCAATATTGATTTATGTCCTACCAACTACATGGAAATTTATTGTAAATGACAGTGTAAATCTAATAATAAAAATTCAAAAGTCCAGTTTCTTGTTTTATTGATTTACGTTGAGCCTTCAGTATTCAGTTTTTCCCCTGTATGGTCAAGGTGAAGCCAACAATTCGGACAGCTGGAGGCCTCCACCGTCCCTTCAAGATTGTCAAATGAGCTGAATGGTCATTGATTTGCAATGATATACTGTGCGTTAGTCCGAGAATTTAGCCATTTCTCGGGCGCGGAATATTTACATAGTATGCCATGTTTTCGACAAAGTCTAAGTTCCAATATGTGAAAATCTAGGATTAACCCACAAACATTTCAAAATGTCCAATCTCAAAATGTTGGCTTCGGGACTCGTGGCCCCTCTCCCCCCATCTCCACCAGTGGATATGAAGTACTGATGTCTCCACCGTAGTGGGTCAGTGTTGCAACAGCTCCACTCATGTTTTAAAAAAGCACTGGCTGCTTGTGTCTATTTGCTGTCATTTTGCTGTGTAGTCGTAAAAGGAAAAAATGTATATCACGGTAGGTACAGGTAAGTACAAAAGTGAATATATTAAATAGTAATATTAAGTTTGTGCACCTATGCAGAGGCCTCTATTCCACCAAGTTCAATTCGCTGAACTAATTACTTAATGGGTGAGGACTTAGCGAGAAAAAAAACTTCAATAAAAACAAATGAACGTCGACAGAACAAAAGACAATCGGAAAGTGGTTTGACAACGATTGTGATCATATTCTTGATCAGTGTCACCTATATTACCACACGAGTGTTTCTAAAGTTTTGTCCATAAGGTCGAAAATTGCTTGCACCCATTTTTTACAATCACAATCGTTGTCAGACCACTTTCCGATACCTAGTCTTTTGTTTCGTCGACATTCATTTATTTTGTCAACGGTCATTTGTTTTGTCTACTTTCTTTTATTTTGCTGTCGTTCAATTGTGCAAAACGAATGCAGGTTTGCCATTAAAATAACGCAATCAGTAATCACACTTGAACGTGAAAGTCCGAATATGAAGTTTAAACCTGACATTTATACTAATCACAAAATAAAAGGCCCGTTTTGGCATTTGCCTTCATGACGTAACTAGTGATGTAGAAATACGACTCAGTATCGAATCGAATCCAGTTTGCATGGGTATTTGATCGATTTGAATATGTATGTAAAGTACATTGTATTAAAGTTCTGATTAGAAAATATAGCTTAACCTTTGATATTGTAGATATTATAAAATGATGCAATATTATGAAAGGAAATATTATCAACAAAACAAACGTAACGGGCGCACAGTCAACTTCACAAGATGGCGAACACACGCGTATGCCTCTGGTCAGAGACAAGTCATTCTATAGAACTCTATGCGGCAATTATTTACTGCTTTAAGCTCCAAGCTCATAATTTTGAGTAAAAGATAACTACACAGTGAAGTTGAATAATTATTTTTGGCCAAAACACTAGTTTAGATAAATAAAAATCAGGCTTGAAAATCATGTCTTACTCGATATCTTTCTTCCTTAACTGATTATTAATAGTCTGTGGACAACGTAATAAAAATCGTTATGGACAGCACTAAGCCGTGTGGGCGGTACCTGTCAATGAAAAATGTAATTACCTGCCTACCTTTATAACATTTCAATGGTAAAAAATTGAGAACTTCATGGGCGCAAACTGTCAAAACGGGCCTTTTATTTTGTGACAACTATAGCTTGTTTTTGATATAAAAAGGTCATAAATATGAAAGATAGTGCGGACAATTGAACTATTAAAAACATACGAAATCCGTATAGCCCCACTGGTGGAGATGATGGGGCGTGGGGCCACGAGTCCGAAGCCTTTTTAATACCTACTCACCCCTGGTAGGAAAAAACAGTTTCATTTTACGATTAAGAAATCCTTATTTCATTTGACAAAATTTATATAAAATTGATCTTAGACAAATGCTCAATTTTTTGTAAAGAATATTAGCAACCGAAATTACACATATTCCCTCTAACCCCTCTAGCTAAGCTTAATGGCTTGTGTTAAGAGTGGGTTCACGTCGGCAGAGTAATGGTCAGGATTCGAACCCGGGACCTCTCTCAATCGTAAGGCTTCTTCACCACCATTACCTGAGCTTATAAATTTATCATCTTATTACAGGATACAAAACGCTGGATAATTTAATCAAAAATGGACCACTTAGTTTTTCCTTGATTTTATTGGATACAACTGGTGACACTTATTCTAGTACTCATAAAAACTTACATTGATAGTTAAATATATAGATGTAACGTTATATGATTAGCATACCTTATCTTATCACAAGTTTATTACCAGTTTTGACATTAACCATAGATTGAGAAGTTTTAGAACAATATTGCAAATATAACTAGGTATATAATCTCACATGTCTTCCTAGATAGGTCTTGTAGTCCTACCTAGTACTTACAAGAATGGTATTTAAATTTTAATCAATAATACTTATCTTCACCTCCATAACTACTATTGTTTACTTCCTCATATCAATATACAAAGAGAACTTAGAATTTAATTTGTTTAAATAAATCATGGTCACATTATTGTCATTATTATAAATCTGTTTGTCTGTCTGTCTGTTACGCTTTTCGATCTTTATGAAATCAGGCACAGAGAGACTGAAAGAACATATAATCGTCGGAGATACTGCAAACCCGTACACATCTAGCATTGGTCGTGGCAAACAAAAACTAGTGGAAGTGTGAAGCAGGCGGAGTATATGTGTCATTGCTGTGAGTATTTACGCAAAGAAGGACAAATTTGACAATATGAACCTTATTACAAGAGCTTAAGGTTTTAAATAACATCCTAACAATTACCTGACATCCGTCTAAACTTTTCTGTAAGATTCAAAGTATGAAACGTCATAAATACTTTTACAGGTAAAGTAATCTTGAAAGTTTAAGGATGTTTCCGTTTTGTAGTACGAATAATTTGAGCTAATTTGGCAATTAAAAGTTACAGACGACCAATCAAAACAACAGTTTACTAGTAATGCCACCGTATTATTAAACGGTTGTAAACGTGTGTTTGGCGACATCGGTTTCACTGCTGAATCTGTCGTGTCACATTTCTATTAGTTTTTCTCTGTTCAGTGTATCTACATGATAATTTTACAGGAGGTTGAAACCTCGTAACTTATTTATTTTAACGTCTACTGCTTAAATTTTGAAACCCAAATAGTTTTTTCATTATTAGTTACACGAGTTTGCAGTATTCCCGATGATAAGCTCATTTCGGAAATCGTTACATATTGTGCATAATAAAAGGTTTCCACGCGAAAGTACCCAGTTAATAATGTGTATATGGCAAATATAATAATAATAAAAATATAATTGTTGTTTATTAGTTAGAACTGTATGAGTATGTACGTGACGATGCTAAAACATTATATTATCTAATATTTAAAAATCCTCGTGTCACTGTGTTTGTTTGTTGTCAACATTAACGAAACGGCTTGATCGATAGTTATGACAGTTTTTGTGCATATTTGGTAGGTCTGAAAAGCGATCGTAACATGTTTTTTTAAATCACTAAGTCTACGCAGGCGATAGTAATATCTAGTAAAAGGTAAGTCATCAACATTGTTACCACAAAATTTAGTTTCTTTTCTACACAATTCGTAAAGATAAGTATTGTTCTTTATCACTAAATAAGTTCACGACAGTAACAGTACATAGTACATACACATACCACATTGGCTCAAGCGTCAGTGCAGTATCCAGCTATTATTAGTACAACGATAATGGGAGAGATGAGCTAAGATCGTTCTGTAGGACATAATACCCACCCATACTTGCTATCATCGCACCGCTCGCCATAGAGAGAGTTCATCCCACTGTGTGGTATGAAAGGAACTTCATCCCGCGCATTCTCAAACTGTGGAACGAACTCCCTGCTGTGGTTTTTCCAAGCGACTACAATATGGAGTTTCTAGTCGGCAGCACGAGTATGACGTTCAGCCTTGCCTGGTATAACAACGTTAGGTTACTACTACTGACTAATTTCAGTTAAGTACAATATTCCGAGCCCCGACATCGAACTGAGGTAGATTCGGACCTTCGGAGCCGTGATGCACGCGTTAAACGGACAGCATCGATCTCCGCGATCCAAATGGGCTTCGACGTCGCACCTCACGAAGTCATTTCACATAATTATTATTCATTTCAGCGAATATTTTATTGGTAGAATTTTATTTAGCATAAATATTTATTTGGAATAATGTCATTTCAGTTTTATCGAATTTACATTTGCACTAATTTTATTAAAACTAATGCTTTATATCATATCCAATATTCGGTTTATTAATAATAGTGTCCTTTCTTTGTCGATAAACTGACGGTGGCTTCATATTTTGCTTGTTGTGGTCACAGTTCTAACCTAACCTAATCCTGCCGATTGCACTGAGTTTTTCAATTTTACTTGTATTGTTTTTCATGAAACATACTCATAGAGGTTTTCTGAAATCAGCATGGTTAGGTTAGGTTAGAACTGTAACCACAACAAGCACGAAGCGAGCGTGGCCGCCGAGCGAAAGTTAAATAACACAAATAACATGAAAAAAATAATGAAAACCCTCTTTACATTTGCAAAAAATTTACCACTTCAACATTATACCAATTGAATATTCGATGAAATATATAGGTATTATATTTTGATCAATAGCGCAAATGTTGTTATCGCAAATAAATATTCGATGAAATGAAAATTATGCTGTTCGAATTAGTAATATTCGATCGAAACGTTGTTATACCAAACAAAGGTGAAACCGAGTATGACGCCCCTAGCATCGCAAACGTATGGACGTTAGGTGGCAAACAAACACACGGCCCACCTGATATCTGTTACCTAAGTGGTATATAAAGGTCTTTATCATACTTGAACATAATGTAACATACCGTAACATCGGTTTTAACTACTCCATAAATATATCAATATTTAGACATTTATCCGCTGTGCGATAAAGAGAACACTCTGTAAAACCCGAAGTATACCGATCTTAGCCGAACTCTCCTTCATCGTGTTAAATCAAAAGCTGGTACTTCACCAACAAATACCCAAGGTCACTATAGTTACGGCACGCTATGATGGCCGTTATGACACGACGGGTTTTTCTCCTTTTCTCTTTTTTAGTGTGTGATGTTTATTTGATTCTGTGTCAGTTTCGTCATATTTTTCTTTAGTTATTCGTCTAACAGTCCGTTTTCCAATATTAATGGCAGCAAAAAAGAGAAAACGAGCAAAACCAGTCGTGTCAAAACGGCCATAATAGCGTGCCGTAATTATAATTGCTACACATTCACAGATAAAATTTATTTATACTTATGATTTAAAAAGCAAGTTTTTCTCACTAGGTACAATATTTAACGAAGTCTATGAATAAGAGGCTCATTTGATATAAATCGTTCTTATTTTTTCATTTACTTGGCAATCGTAAAATTATTCTTACCTAGACTAGCGTTATAATTATTAATTGTATATAAGTCACAAATGAAGCCATACTTTGGAAGGGACACCATTATTTGTTGCCTACTGTAGAACAGTATCTATATACAGCATGTTACAGAAAGGTGTCGTATTCAAAGGTCGTCACACATACCTAACAACGAGGTTATAAATATGCACTGCCGGCAGACCAAATTACAAAAAAAAATAAGAAAAAAAAGGAATTATTTTTTAAGTATCGGGTGACTTTTTAAAATGATAATAATTTAATATTGTAATTTTTTGTGAACATACATAAGTGATAGTTAAAACTCGTGAATTGTGAAGTGATAACTTAGTGCACTCTATGGTTGCAGAGGCTATTGGACGAAATTGAACTTGTTACGACAGGGCAAAATGCAATAGTGACTTACCACTCTTACTAATTATTTCGAATAATTTAAGTAATTTTTAAATGAAATCATAAATAATTTAAATGCGGAGGAATTCCACGACGCTTTTTAATTTAAGTCGTTTTAATATGTTATCAATTTGTATTTAATATGTAGATATTTATGATATTAATTATTTATGTTTTAGTTACTAACATAGTATAAGTATTCTACTGAAAAATTAAATCAAGTAAGTATATACATTAAATATTTTTACATTTCATTTATTACATGAATATCGATCAGCCAGCCAAGCCGTTGTCATGTAAATAACCCGCCTCGGATCGTATATATATTTATCGTATATATAATATATCGTATATATATCGTGTAGTATATTCTAAAAAAAATTGAAATCATATCATTTTCTATTTTTCTTATTACCACATATTTGTACTTTGCATTCTTTCTGTAACACGCTGTATATGTCGCAATATTTAATATTCACATCGTTTTATATATAAACACCCTATACTACTAAAGTAGATAATAAGTTTTCAATGTGAACCCTAAGACAATCACAAAGGTCGTCGTTTGAATCCCTAAGTGATGTCATTTGGGTCATTCTTCAAATCCTATCACACCGATATTATTGCCTCACAACAGTATAGGCCTTAGACTATATAACAACTCTATAGACACTAATGGCTAATAGAAGACTACGACAAAACTGTTACTACTTTGGTACAAGTTGACATTTACACACATATATAGAACAAGCATTAACATTAGCTTAATCACACTTTCTACTATGCAGTTTTTTACTTCACTTTACTTCACAAGAATGGTAGGTACACAAACACATGCACACTACTTCCTTAACCTAACAAGTATCCTGTTTTATATCTTTGACCCCACAATAATAACTATCCTATGGGCTTATGAGACCCGACGATGTCATTATTTTATTCCTATATAATGACCGACTCGTAAACATTAATTCTTTAGTATTGGAATAGTAAGCATATAATAGTCTATTACTTAACACTAAAAGGTAAAAGGAATTTCAGGGAAAATATCTACTAGTGACAGACAAGCACACAGCTCACTAGATGGGAAGTGGTTACCGTGTTCTATGATCGCTTACAACATTGAATGCATCATTCAGCCCTGCAGCCTCAGTATAGGAACTACGGCATACATTTTTTTATTTTTTTATTTATGGCACGTCAATTTGACTTCACCTCGCCTGATGTCAAGCTGAAGGCAAAGTCTCATGAAAGAGGGTCACCATTGCAAACACGTACAGTGCTACAATGGTGGCACTCAGCTTGACGGCCTCATCAGATGCTTTTTCACGCCCCGCGTAAAGGACCCGGGACTGTAGGAAGAAGGAAGCACGTGCGCCGGCAAGGAATTCCAGGACTTAATGGTACGGCAGAGAAAAGACTCACCGAACCGCTTTGTTCTTGATGGAATATTCTGTACCGTATGTGAGTGACATCTAAGCCCTGCACGTGTTGTCCTGTGTAGGAAAGGGGAGGGTGGGATATATCTCCTCGACATATCAAGACGTCTTGGTAAGGTGACGTTTTTAAGAGATTTCATTGGTCGAAAAGAAATGAAGAGATAAGTCACCATGCTTAGGCTGCTGGTTAAACTGGATGCTAGGGAAGGAGAATATGGACAAGGAACAATTACAATTACAGCTTCTTGCTACTTACAGATGTAATGGACCAGATAACGAGGTCGTCTGATTCTACCCAATACAGCTTAACATATTTATATTCTATTCTATTCTATTATCTATTACTGTCGAATACGCATTGTTACATACTAGCACATAGGTGAAATACAAACTGTAAACTGTAAATCTGTGTATAATAAAGTAATAATAATAATTATTGTCTAACTAAACTGAAACTATGACATTCCATTATTTTTAGATCATAATATAAACAATCAAATTGACTTCAAATTTTAGATTCTTTATTAAAATTCTAATGAGTTGTATTATTAACCCTACACGTGTAAACGCAACACAGCTCGAAATAAAGGCGATATTCTCTTGCACTCAGATGCATTTGCACTACGCGCTAATAAGACATGGCGGACTCTTTCCTAACGAATTTGTATAGAGCGTTTTCCTGCGGCTCAAGGAAATAAATTTTCAAAATCAAATACCTATCATTAGAAATGCCACTATACGACAGTGCAAGATTACATAATTACTTGTAATATTAATACTAGAAGTAGATTGTATAATGTATATTATAGATTAGCAGATATAATTTATACTCTCATTGGTAGCAGAAATGGAAGCTAAAATATCACGCGTGTTCATTCACATTAATTATTCCGTTACATAAGTTTAAAGTTCACGTTTCGCTAAATAATGTAGCTCATTTATAGTTAGAGGCTGTGTGTCTTCGGCTCACTAGATGTATGTTTACAAGGTAGTAAATACTCTATAATAAAAGGAATGAAATCACTTTTTAAGGAATTCGTATTCCAATATTTAATACAATAAAATAATCACGATGTATTAGGTATTAATTACTTTTTTTGCTACGTTCCGACAGCCTGTGGCGTGAAGTAATGAACGCGACATCACAAAAAGCTGGAGGGTTCGATTTTCGCTCAGTGCAAACATTAATATGCATGAATATGGCTATTTGCATTGGTCTGGTCGTGCCTCGGAGAATACGTTAAGCCGTCGGTCCCGCTCGTAACACGGGCATCTATGGCAGTTGTTATAAGTACTTGGGAGCCCTAAAAAGTTCAACAACTGCTGATTTAACGGTACTGATACGGCAATCGCTTCGCGGAAAATATCAAAGTCCCAAACCCGCAGTCCGTGCGGGTACTTAAAGGTAACTACCATCCTTAGTCACTCGGCGAACATGGTTGCTAAAAAGTACCTACCCGAAACGTTAAAAGTTAATAATACCAAATATATAACCACAGAATCCGTAAAAATTATCATTATAATGTAAACCATGGTGTAAACTTCAGAAAATATCACATTATGTTTTTAGTTCAATGTACTATGTGTTATGATATGTCGCGTGTGTACAAAGATGGCGGCCCGCTCACACCCGCCTCTACGATCGTCTCACTGTGGTGGAGTTGTCGCTTACTCCATCAATTATATGCATAATATAAATAGAATAGCTTTGAGCAAAGTATTTTTCGAACGAAAGTGCCTTATACTAAATAGTCTAATTATATACTTCATTCATCATTTATTATTAAAACATAATTAGTTTCTTTTTGAAAATTTTTTGATGAATGCACACAACTGAAAAAATTGTGTGCATTCATCATCTACTTTCGAGGATTATTGTACGCCTATAAACTGAACTCACCAAATAACGACTTCGTTGAGCCAATGAGTAAAGTTATTTTAGCTTTGAATGTACGTCAAAGCTATAATAACTTTCTGGTAGCAACTCGTAAATACCATGGAAAACAAAAAACAGGTGGAAGTGTGATGTAGTCGGTGCACACGTGTCATTGGTAAGCGTATTTACGCAACGCAGGATAAATTCGACCTTTTTGATAAGAATACGTCTAAACTTTTTCGTAAATATTCAAGTTTGTTCGATTCAAAGTATGGAACGCCATAAATACTTTTTTATCTATAGAAAAGAAATCGCTTTAAAGAACGGTTAAAAAAAAGGTTAAATTGTTTTTCACTACCTTAAAAAAGAGTGGTGTGTTTTCGTTTTGTAGTATGTATGATTTGAGCTAATATGGCATTAAAGGTAGTATATTATAAATAGGAACAACCAATCAAACCAATTATTTACTAGTAATGCGCGGCAATATAAACAGTTATATTTTATGTAAGTTTGGCGACATCGGTTCCACTAGATACTGAAACTATCGTGTCTCATTGCTACTAGTTTTTTCTGTTCTATGGTAAATACGGTGCGCTCATTCGATGAAGATGAGTCAGTCGATGAGCGTACATTGTTAAATTGACACAGACATTCTACCGCAACTTATATGCTTCGACCAATAATCATTGCTTAAAAAATCTCAATAGAAGTGAGTACACTGTCATACTACAAGAGCAAGGACAACTTAAAAATTAACTAAACACAACGATGCAAACCAGAATAAAAATAATTGGCAACATTCAGTATTGATCTAAAAATAAAACTAATGACAAACAGGACCTTTATAGATCCACGTTGTTGAGGTTGGAGCCCGAGTGCGTGGGCAGGTCTTCTCTGACTAGCAAGGTTCCGATGGGGATGACGGCCTCGTCGCGCTCGCGGAGCTTCTTCATCTCGTTGCGGAGTTTCTCCAGCACGGCGTAGTTGGGCTCGTTGTGCCGCGCCTTGTCTTGAAGGAGGGTGATCTGCTGTTCCTCTAGCTTCTTCTCCTTGCAGCTCTTCATTGACTTGGAGCCGTAGAGGCGGAGGAGACTGCCCCAGGAACGGACGTGAGGGTGTAACGCCTGTTTGGTGGGGAAAAAAGTTAGTGTTTTATTATTACAACCAAAATTTACTATCGATGTGTAAATCAAGAATCTATTTCGTTTATTCAGTTTAGGCACATAAAGAGCACCTTATGAATGTCAAAGTTTTACAATTATGTATTTTTTTTCTTTTTAATATACAGTTTGTTTTTTATAATAAATAGGTGCAAGAGATTAGTATGACCATGCATTTTTATCATCAAGATATTCGTCTACTTTATAATAACTTTTTTTCATTAAACATCTTTTCACTTCTATTTCAAACTTATTAAATGGCAGGTCAGCCAAATCCTGAGGAATTTTATTATATATTTTTATACATTTGCCCACAAACTAATTATTGACTTTATGAAGTCTTAGCTTTGGTATCGCTTATTGTTTAACAACTCTTTAAACTGCTGAACCTATTTTAGTGAGATATGCCGATCTAGTTCGATCGATAGAGCTAGTTCAAAATAAAGAAGATAAAGAAACATAATCTAATCTACTTCTATCAGTACGTGCTACTGACCTGCAGTATGGACTGCGAGGCGCGTTGCTTGGCGGTCTTCTTGTTCTTGCAGATCACGGAGGCTGTGTGCTTGCCTACTTTCATCGTCAATTCGATCTTTTGAAACTCTAACTTTTTCATCTGTCAACAACATCAATAGTTAAATTAATATTATCTATTATTGCGCAAAAATCATCTCTTACTGAGATGCTAAAAATGCTCGGGTCACTCTAACGGGAAATGCTATTAATTATCGCGATAATGGAGGTTTAACGTAGATGTAGCCACATAATTCAACAACGGCATTCACATTGTCGTTTGCTGCAGCCACTTAAATTATCGCGTGATTTTGATGATTTTCCAAGTTATGTGTGTAGTTATCCCAGGTTTATAAGTGCCTGGTTAATGGTAATAGGCTCGTCACCTATTATATTGGGACTTAAACATAAACTGGTGAAATGTGGGTGCTAGCACCTCTGCCTAAACCTTCGGGGATACAGGCGTGAGTTTATGTTATGTTATGTCACAAGACAATATTAAGAGAACAGAAAAATCATTTTCTTCCTAACTATTACCTCAGTATGTATGTGGCGGTCTCCAGCGCCGAAGTTCCTGAGCAGGCAGGTCCGCAGGATGGCGTAGGGCGAGGGCTCACACGTCGCGGAGCAGAACTCCGTGATACGGGGGTCCTCGATGCCCACCAAGTCGAAGAAATCCTGTCCACGAGAGCAGAAAATGTTATAGACTCACGTATGCTGCAAGAGAGATTCTGGGAAACATAATTTTTTACACTTCATTTGTTTAGGTACTTAAATAAACGTAAACAATCTTATTCACTGTTAAATCGTACGGGATATTTACCAGGTTTGTTAATTTCTTCGTGTAACCGATATTTCGGCGCTGTTGCAAGCGCCATGATCACGGTTTACTGATGACCGCCGAGCTAGTTGTTATTGAGACCAACCGTATCGGTCTACCCTCTTTCTTACTCGTTTACTACGCGCGTCGCCACTACCACTGTCCGCGTTCTCACATTGCACTCGATCACGACACACAACACTCACTGTATCGGCTCGCACGGTTTTTGGAGATGGCGTTTGTTTGGGTTTAGTGAACTTACGAATCACCGGGTGCCAGACACTCGCCAGTTGAAAACCATCTTCCCGGTTGAAGTTTTAGGGGGGCGAGCTTGAGTCCCACACAAAGCTCGCTCCCCGCCCCCGTGGGGGGTGAGCGAAGTGCGTAAATGCATTCCACGACGTTAAAAGAATAATAATGTGCGGGCGCTCACGTGGAAGTCGGGCTGCTGCTTGTCTGGTCGGCGCGGGTCGTTGGCGTCGAGCTCGTCCTTCATCTCGGGGATGAGGATGTGGATGGAGGCGCGCGCCGCCGCGCTCTTGGCCTGGCGCTTGCTGGAGCCGTAGCCCACGCCGTACTGCATGCCGCCGATGTACACGATCGCCTGGTACGGCGCCGCCGCGTTCTCTGCCAAGGACAACACACACTTGGGAACGGGCTTCACCTGTACCCCAGGGCATATATCTGGGACCAAAAATTTATTCTACACGCGTAGTATGTACCCGTTTTTTCAGGTCCTTTGGGGAAAGTACGGGGTGCTACGGTGGGCGGTGGACGAGCTCTCGTGAATTAGGTTCCATATATGTACCCAGGTATGCTTATATTTCTTCTTTCCTTAATTTTATTCTTACTTTAAGTGAGTTGGAAAATGAATTCCATTTGTAGGGCAATTGTTGATATTACTATTTATGCATCTTAGAACCGTGATTGTTGCACACCTTATGTTATTATTATCATACATACATACATAGGCACACGCCCGTAATCCCCGAAGGGGTAGGCAGAGGTGTATTAAACATTATCGTTTCGCCAACTAAAATTTTCGGTCCCACAAAATAGGGTGCGAGCCTATTGCCATCATCGGGCACTTACCAATAATATATTTCTAACCGAAAATGTACCAGCTAAATAAATTTGGATAAAAAATAGGCCCGATTCCTTGCTATGCGGTGTTAATCGCAAGGAAATTAATTACGTGCTTAGCCACACAAGAACTACCAATTAACGTCTTGGAGAGTATCAGACGACATCTTTTATCACTCTACCCTTACTAAATACCTGAATCATCCGGGGAAACATTGACAAAAGGAAGGAAAGGTTTCTGGCACTCATAAACAGTTACAAGTCCATATTAATTACCAATCCTTTTACCAATGGTTTTAGAACCTAATTTCTGTGACGGCCGTAGTAACAAGTTTCAATTTCGTTCCCACAACGATGCCCTACAACGAACATGCGGTACATGTACTGTTTCTTATTATCGGTAAACGTGCTTGCATCTATTTTCTATTAATAAATATGCTATGTCACAAATAGATAAATTGGGGAATCGCTTGGGAAAATCCTAGCAGGGAGTTCATTCCACAGCCACGCATAAGGTTCGTTTCAAACTAGTCGTGGAAATTCGCAACACAGGTTGTCCTGCATTCCAGTCGTCACTTTTAAATGTATGTGCGAAATTCTAGTAGAAGCAACGCATGTCATTTTATAGGTGCCTAATATAAGATTGGGTTAAGGGTGTAATTTCCCTACAGACGTCCTACTTATAGTTAAAGAGCCGTGCACTTACCGAGTTGCCTAAAGTGGTATATCGGTTGTTTCTGCAGCGCCCTCCCCACGTACTCGTGGAACACCGACAGGTAGCTGCGGTCATTCATGTTCATCACCCAGTCGCGTTTGTTGGACTTGCCACCTAATAACAACAGGTTTTAGGTTGAATTTTTGCTGGCAATAAGCTCTGCTACACTGCTGTTTAGTTTTCTTTCTTCTTAATGTAATTATGCTACCTTCCTCGCTATGAAAGAGGTTAAAACTTAAATATATTATAACATGTTGATTATGTAAGGTCCGCATAGCACGTTGGCGAACATATAGAGCGGGAGTTTATGCCATTCGTGATGAGTGGCTAGGTGTCGTCGTGAGGGTGTTGGCCAACACATTCGCCAACGTGTAGCGGACATAAGAACGGATATGAAATTCTTAATTCTTTTCTAACTACGGCTATCATATTTTACTTGTCTTCGTTCATTTCTTTGATATTTTTTTCTAACTGTAGTATTATAGGATAGATAGGTACCATTTTCTTGTCCTGGCAAAGAAGGCTGAGCAGGAATGGTGATCAGCTTGGTGCCTTCGGGCAGCGTCGGGTACTGCAGCGTCTTCCTGGCCTTGGTGTACTTGCGTCGGTCTGCCCACCGTCTAACAAAAAATATTCATTAATGAAAACTCTATGGGGGAGTGGTAATTTTGATTATTCAGCATATTTTTGTAATAATTAAATTCATTAGTACGATACTTACTTGAAATGCATGATATTAACAGTTTTGAACTTGAACAGATTTTTGCAATAGTTATTGATCTGTTCTGGAGTCAAATGCTGAGTCTTCCAACTAGTATTAATGGTCTCTACCCTGGGAGGAGGCATTATTATACCGCCAGGCAGTATCACAGCCTGCCGGTTCAATGGAACCTGTCTCTTTGGCGATGGAGGTGCATTACTTTCCTCACCATTCTCGTTAGGTTTTTCTTCGGTAGCTGTACTGTTGGTAAATGGGCACCCGTTTCCTGGCACACCCTGCATAATATCTTCTTTGATTAATGCTGCTTCTTCGAGGAGCATATCACTCATTAGATTCCCATTCAAAGCTGCTTGTTGGTCAGAAGTCTCTGATGTTCCTTGATCTACAGATACTGAATTTTGTTGGTCTGATGCCACCGATATTGGATGCTCTGCAGATTCCAAATTTTGTTCTGCTGGAGACTCCAACTTTTGGGAATCAATAGGCTGGTCGTTGTTTGTAAACACCACTTTCTGCTGAATGGATTCTCTTGTTGAATTATTGATTTGTTGTCCTGAATGGGATGGCATTACAGGGCATTCGAATACTAGTCGCGAGGACGAGTTTGCCACTCCAAGGTTGCTGCTGCCATTGTGATGCTCAGTCTTAGCAGTTGTACTATTAAGTCCAGTCTTTCTCTCATTATTCGCAGCGCAAGTCACATTACGATATTGTTCTTCTATTTTTTTCTCGATTTCCTGCTGTTTTTGTTCTTCTTCTTCTAAAGCTTTTCGATACGCAAAACAGGGTATGGCGCTAATAGGGATATCGTGGCGCTGTAAAATAAGAAATTCGTCGTTCTATATGCAGTGCTGTCTTACCATAGGGCCACTCGGGGCTCGTGCCCAGGGCCCGCCTTAAGGAGGCGCCCCCGAAAGGAATACAATTTCTCGATCTAAAACTCTATACTATCCAAAAGGACCTACAAATTCTTGTGTGCCCAGAGCCCCTGATATAGATAAAGACAGCTCTAAGCAGATGCTATTATTTTTTAGGGTAGAGTTTAGGTATAAATATAATATGAGTTTCAAATGAGCGAGAGATAATGAAATTATGATTCGCGTTTTTAATTTCATTGTATGTGTAACGGAAGGTCAGCAAATCATTGTAATACTAATAATAATTTGTATTATCGTTAATCATTTTATTGGTATAATAATTTTTTTAAAGTGTGTCTAAGTGAAGGGTGAAGGTTAAGAGCGTTTCTGTGTTGTCAGTGTAGAAGACAAAGCAAATATTCGTTCACGGAGAGCGTCTTAAACTGTTGGAGTGTGTGCTACGGCTAATTAGCAATATCGCCTATTGTTTGTCAGATGTCAGATGGCAGTCACTTCACAGAAAATACCGAAGTTCAGCCAAATCAGCAGTTAGACTGTTAAAAGCAGACCTCGGACTCCGATGTCAAATCTACGGATGCGACCGGGATGAAAATGTGTATAAGAATCTTAGTTCAGAGTATACCGATGAGCTTACCCTGGTGTTATTCTGGCCAAGGAAGTAAGGCTTGGACAGTGTACAGACGCGCGTGAAGCGGTGCATGTAGATGGGCATTCCACTTATGTGCCGCACCATTATCCAGTCTAGCGGCAGTATCTCAAAGTGATTAATTCCTTTTTCTGTAACAAGAATTTGTGTTGTCCAAGAGCAACTAATAAAGACATTAGGGTCGGTAAGGGGTCACATACGGGTCGGTAAGTGGTCACATACAGGTCGGTACGGGTCGGAGCCGAGCTACGACCGTGCCTCACTTGTTTTCCAGCACCTCAGACAAGACTCGGTTGCAGTTCAGTATAGCGTGTATTCATACAAAATATATTTAATAATTAGATGACGCTCAGGCGACGCTCGGCTCGGGCCCAGCACGGTCTAACGTGAGTCATAGTCAAAATTTCAATTATGAATACAACAAGGCTACAACAAAGCTGCAATGGAAGCTTTTTCACGAAATAAGTTGGTAAAAGTTTAAACGCGCGAACATCAATTGTAAAGACTCTCTTCTATAGGTATTGTGTTCTCGCGGGACACTACAATGGATACTTTTTTTTATTATCGTGCGCAAAATCCCCACGGATACCACCTCCGCCAAAACCGGTGGAGGTGATTATGTCGGACTTGAACCGACTATAACGCACGCCGTCCATGGGTCCTTAATTGCCGGAGGTGAGATTATACAAGACATATCTCTCGCACCCCGGCAGACCCGGGGACATCTCTTTTGAGATGACCTTCTTCCCCTAATGTGGGTACCATGGTGTCCCCATCTAGCCCCTGGGACTGCAATTGATACTGGAGCACAGGAATAACAGTGAAACAGATAAATCTAAATAAGCACAAATAGTTATAGACGTGTTACTCGTAATTAACTGAATGTGACAGGGAGACCTCGCGTGCATATATCCCGGGTACTTTACAATTGTTTCAGAGTAGAAGGGATGAAAATAGGGTAATATAATACCCGTTAATATAATATAATATGCGTGCTTAAAATAAAATCCCGACGAAAATTTTACTGTAGCATAAAAAAACAAAGAATACCTTCCAGAACTATCTTCTGCCTTGTTATAAAAGGCCTTTCTCTTGTCTTGGGAGCTCCTTTGATTGCGTCAGGCAGGTCTGCTTCCAACATCATATCGATCTCTTCGTCAGGCAGCTCAACTGATTTACCTAGAAATTGTTTCATTGATGTCTATGGGTGGCGAAGTCAAAATACCTCGTATGAACCTATGGGTTAGTTCAACCATTACCAAACAAAAGCTATATACCCAAACAAAGTGTAGTTTGCAGTATGAATGTGGTTAAACATTTTTTTTAGATATACATATACATATAGATAATTCTTTATTCAGCCTTATCACCAAATGCGATCTCTTTCTCTCTCTGGAACTTCCCAGGCAACCTTATAAGTAGTACACCGATTTTACATAAAAACGCAGAAGACCAGACTAATACAAATAGATTATTCATGCATTCAATGTTTCATAAAGAAGAACTCTACAGCCAATGTACACTGGCTATAAAGTATTAATACACCCAACAGGCAAATCGTACAGTTAAAATACATTAACATTAATAATACATTAGTTGAAGTTCAGGGAAGTGCATGCTGGGAGACACACCTGTAAGCAAAATCTTGTGATGTTAGTAATAACAAGACATTTACATACGCTAAACTCAATACATACATAATTATACATTAATTAATTAGCCCATTACAGGACAGTGTTAGATAGTAGACTCAATTGATTCATGAATTGGCCGATTGGAAATTATAAAAGTGAAATTAATTCTGATAAAAACAAAAATATTGGGAGCGAGTGTTATATACCGAGGCTACCTCACTCTCGGTAACTAATGGCCTGTGACTGCCGTGCGGTTTTGGTCGGTTCGATACAACCCCATCGACAGCAATATCGATACTAATTGTCATAGAAAGGAATGCTTCAGGAGAGGGGGACTCTGTAGCGCTCCTGAAGCTTCCTCGTGTAGAGGCCAAACACAAGATTCGCTCTTGCGGAAAATTGCAAATACGAAATCATAGGTCCTCGGTTTTAAAAAGTCTTTTACTTACTTTAAGAGATGCGGTTTGATCTTTTGCCCCATAATATATTTTCTTATAATGACAGGTTAGAAGTGAAGGTGTTAAAAAAAGAAAAAAATAAACAAATGTGAGTAAGTGGACCCTGGACAGAGAGGTAAAAGCCTCAACAGTGAAAGGATCAACACTGTGTTGGAGACCAAAGGGGCCTAGGCAAAATGCATTTCTATTGGCTACATCATCAATAGAAAGGTCGATAATGTATGGGAGTGACATAAGTTGTCGGAATGTCAAGTGATCCAAACTTTGTCTGAAATAGAATATTGTTAGTCAGTGTCTCTAGAACCAACCACTATCGAATTCGTAATATGAAGGTTTCGAGTCCTCGATACGATAACGGAGTAATACGTTAGACCGTTATTACGAAAGTGTTCGTGCTACCAACTTTAGTTCGTCTTACACACGATAGAGGCTCTTTTGAAATTTCATACATTTTGCTATTGAATTCGATACTTACGAATATTTTCTCGTAAGTGGTTCGTGCTAGAGGCACAGAGCGGTGGCGAATGTAGCTAGGATTCGCCTCGAAGTGAATGCATTTTGTCTAGACCCCCAGTAAGAAGAGTCATACTTATTTGTCAGAAACAATAATTGCAGTAACATTGAAACAAATGCATTGGGGTTATCCTGTAAAGTGTAAATGTAAGTGTGGAAAAGTTTGCCACATTACATGAACACACCATAGTCTCACTAATCATGCTGCTGTAATTAATGAAATATTATTAATATACATATATACTATACAATTATATACACAATATACCCCTATTATTATTATATTCATGCAAGTTAACAAAAAGTAAATAAAAAACACAAATACCATCAGAATCGTCAGAGTTTTCATCATTGCTGTCTTCATCATTTGATTTGACTTCATCCAGCACATCAAATTGTCTCAACCGGTCAAGTTCTTCTGGGTTTACTAAATTACGACACTTGTCTTGTGACACAGATGTTTCCATTGGCTCCTTCGTAGAATCATTTGGCTCATTTGATTCTATTGCAGCAGTACTCGACTCTATAGCCATATTGGTCCTACTTATTGAAACTTCTTGCCGATCATATGATTGTGTAATTGTGCCAGCCACATCACAATCCATTTCTGTATTGTTGCTATTCTCAAGCTTTCTCTTTTTAGAAGGCTGGTCCATGATTGTTTCATCTTCACCCATATTTTTTTCTCTAAAAATGGTATCAAATTAAACATGTTTAGGTGGTGATAATGAGTAATGCCAGGGTATTTTGATCTATAAAAATAATGCTTGCATATGTACCATTTATATTCGCACAATAACCCCAGAAGACAAAATTACGACTAAATGGCAAGCTGTAGGTGTTTTATTTAGGATAAGTACACTCATAGTGCTACCAGTTCTCTATTGTCGAACCCTGTATTACTGGGCTAGGGCAGTGATTCTTAACCTAAGGACTGAGAGTATATGTATGTGCCATTTCATCTTTTTACACTGATTTCCTTATTAGGGGGTCCGCTAACTGAGTAAGGTTAAGATCCACTGGTCTAGGGCAATGCAATTAATGATTAGGCACAAGTAACACTAAAAGCATATTACTAGAACTTACATAACCAACTCTACTACAAATTCATTCAACAATAACTCTATACACTACTACAACAGGCTTCTTAACTTAGATATTCTTTTGTGAAAAAATTAATATTATACTTTTCCCAAAACCAAAAAATAAAATTAAAGAATTAATAAAATGTTATATTTCAAGTTGATTACCCTACTTTTTTGAAATCTATTAAAGAGATACTTGGAAATTAACTGCTTGTTTTCCTAATAAAGAAAAATAAAAATAAATTGCTCTACAATAATTATGCTTGTAAATTATAGTATTGAAAAACCTACTGAATTTCTTACCAAAATCTCCTTGGGATGACAAACATGTTATATGAATCTACAAATTTTTATTTTCACTTTGCCAAGCTAGAATACAGCTAAGGAAAAAAAAATGGTCTATACAGAATAAATGGTTTTGACAGTAACCCATTTAGAAAATATGACAGGTCAGCATTTAACCAAGTGATAATTATAGAAACGAGATAAGAACTAGCAGCGAACTAAAAATGTATACCCTAATAATTCGAATAATTAAATATCTAAGGGGGTAAGTTTCTTAATTCATTCAATAAGATTTATCCCTCCTCCAGCCTCTTAATGCTGCTTTACCTGGCTTTACTCATTGAAATAATGCCAAAATAAATACTTTTTAATAATACTACTACTACATAAGCACACTGAAACTAAATATGATTCTTTTACACAACTTCTTGCAAATTCATTGCTGTAAGTGCTGTGATGATGGTTTTACTTTGTCAACAGCATTGCCAATGTGTGGGGACTTTCCCAAACTGTGGTGATTTTCCATCCAATCGGGGCATTTGTGGGGTACGTGCTTTTGAGAGGGAAATGCAGGGAATTTCAGCATTATTACATTTTACATACATTGACATTTAATTCACATAGATAAATTATGTCTAAATATAATAACTTTATAACATAATATGGTAGTAAGATTATTAAACTTTTTATTTAGAACATATACGAGTCTCTGTAAATATTGTGAATTGTAAGTTGCCCTTAAAGGGGAGTAAAAATGTTCCATTCCAACCCAATGAGGAGTTTTCTATAGGTCTTGTTTCTCATGAAGGTGAAGAATAGTTATAACTGTGATTTAAAAATTACATATTTTCACAGCTACAGAATATTTGATATTAACAGATAGACAGACGGACAATGAAGTGATAAAAGTTCCTTACTTTGAAGCTCTTCCAATTTAGTGCCTATAATATAATCCACCGTTTTAATATTTTTTAACAACTTGGGCATTTTCAGTCAGGTTTTTGGAGAATTCAGTTAGTGGTCATTGGCAATGCTGTTGGTCAAGCAAGTACATTTAAAATAATATAGTGTTTTCATCAATAATATTTCATTCACACAACAAGAAAGTATTAAAACACAATTAAACATACAGTATTGCGGTTTATCAATAGTCTGGGCAAGAAAATCACAATAATTATAACATAGTCCCTATCATCATTCCGTTAACAGATTTCCAGCAATTACTGTATGTATCGAGAAACTCCTGAAGGCAGTTACTTTGAAGTTATTCTAATACCCATAGACTTGTTGAAAGATAGTCCACAAGCAGCGATGGCACTAAAATCCAATGTGCGTCAACAGTTGGATTCTATACATCGCTCCGTGTAGATTTTCGTAATATCTGTGACCGCGTGTATGGCGTGCATTATATCCGCGATGAAAAGCAGAATTGCCAAAGACTAGGCGCCCTAGTACTTGGTACTGAGAGCCTCAAGTCAATAGCAAAACCGCGAGTAAAGAACCGCATAGGATACCACCTCAGCAGCGCTGCAAATCTATCCTGTGTAGTCTGTAAAACAATTTCAATAGGTTTGCTTGCAAAATGGTCAAAATACATATATTGATGAATTAAAGTAAGGCGTACTGACAACGTCACAGAAAAAGTAAGTTACAGTTAATTATAACATCTCTGATCTTGTTGAAATTTGACCATTTTGCAAGTTGGCAAGAAATATTTTTACTTACATGACCTACTGCTATGCACTCAGAAGATATTAGGTAAGTACTACAATAGATGTGGATTGTGCGAATTCGTTACTTTACTTATCAACTACTATTTACAAAGAGCTACAAATAAAATATCTTTCTTCAGAATATAAATTATTACAAAAATATCGCCAACAACCACCTATTTTAATAACGATGAAAGTGAATGAACTGAATGAGAATGATGAATGAAATGCAATGAAGATTGATTGAGTGAGATTGATGATCAAACGAATGACTCGAGCACAGAGTAAGTATGTAGCAGTATAGTATCTACTATAATATATTACTACCTACCTATACTCTTTGTTAGAACTGTTAGAAGAGTAGAAGTTTAGGTTTGGAATTACTACACACTGGCTACAGACACCTTGTATTTCATTTTATTCTAAGTTTGTGGCTACAGTCGCTGTTGTACCTATCTACTGCAGGACTGCCGACGCGCCACGCTTTTTATTGTTCATCCAATAACGATAAAACTAGACACCTAAAAATTATCCATGATCCCCATTGTATGACAATGAAAGCTTTCATCTTGTCCACAATCCACGACATAGTTCACGATTTGATTTCTGTATCACTCTAATAATATAAAAGCTTTTGAACGCAGGTTTTGAGTAGGTATAAAAGAAAAAAGACGTTCAAATAACATTTGAAACCATTGTAGGTACGTTAATGTCGTCGTTTTGGTAAAAACGTTTATTGACATAAACATGATTATTTATCGGCGTCTTTAAGGGTACCTAGGTCACTGACCTAAAGTACAACTTCATGTCAGTAGGGTACCTACCCGCCGCTAGCGCCGCTTGCTTGCCTATATTGAACAATGTACCTACATTGTTCAATATAGGCAAGCAAGCGGCGCTCGTATACACTAACATCTGACCAGTTAGTGACCACGACCACAACCTTCCAATCTACATCAATCAATCATATTTTTTTTACATTGACCGAGAATTACCATTTTTTATTTTGTTAGGCATGATTGTTTTGCAGCATTATAAAAAACTTACCGTGGCCCTAGGTTCCTCCAGCACGGGCCTGGGGGTGACGGGTGGGGCCGCCTGTCACCCTAGCAGAAGCAGGCCACGGCGATGGCGCAAAGCGCACCTTATACCCAGGAACTAGATGGGGACACCACCATGGTGACATCATGGTGGAGGAAGGTTTATATGTATAGAACATCATGCTACGACTAACAGGTGCGGAGCAGGAATGAAAAATGTTGCAAAAACGGGGTGAGGCAGACGAAGTCGCGGGTCAGCTAGTAGATAAATAAATCATCATCTTCCTGCCCAATTATTTGGGGTCGGCGCAACATGCCATTCTCTCCCATACATTCCTATCGGATGTTATTTCCTCAGTCACTCCCTTCTTTGCCATATCTTCTTTCACACAATCCATCCATCTTTTTTTGGGCCGACCTATGGAGATGAAGTCCTCTACATTCATAATAAATATTTCTAGGACAATCTGCACACCGCCACCTAGACCCATGGCTGCATGGTAAGCATAGCTCAACTAGCTTGTGTTATGGGCTCTACAATGCGGATAAACATACTTAGATAGATACTTTTATTTGGTAAATACATACATATTATACATCGTCGGCTTATTGCAAGAAGTCATTATGTGACCAATTCACTATTCTGAGATAAACGGTATTTTAGTTCGATTTATGTTGATTTGCCCATAGCATCCTTATATTAATGACGGGGATCAAAAATTTATTTTTTTCGATTAGCTTAAATGTTATATTAATTAAAACAAGCGATAGTCAGTAATCCTACAAAGTCATTTATTTTTAAAAAATACCAAAAAAAAGCTAATGACTTCTGTCTACTGCAAGTCTGTTCGGTATGTGATTTAATTATTTCTTAATTTATAATAAAACAACGAAAATCTAATCAAATTGTTATTTTATAAAAGGGATAACCAATATTATCCTAAACATAACAGTGCTAGTCCTATGAAAAACTAATTCAATTCTTCCTAACAATTAAAATAACAATTTTTTATCACAAAAAACTTATAAAACTCTCAGTCTTTGAATAAAGAGGTAATAAACAGAGCTAATTTAAATCAATAAGCAATTGGAAGTTTAATAAACATGACAAAATAAACTGAAAAATAAAATTTGTCTTAACAGTTGTCATAAGCACTTAGATATTCGTACAATAGCAAATTATAAATGTTGCAAATACCTAGATACTAGCGACAACTTACATAGTCTCAAAAATTATCCATAATAATAATATTATACGCTGGGACTAGGGGTGCTAAGAATCGCCGGGCGGGATCCCTCCATCAGACGACCAAAGCATGCACAATGGACTACCGATGCAAATGTAGGTTGTCGCTGGTGACACACAACATCTGCACAATGAGGACAGACGAGAAGCTAGCAGAGCTGGACGAAGAATTGAGCAAGTTGCACTGGGACATCGTTGGGTTATCTGAAGTCCGAAGAGAGGGAGAAGACACAATAACCCTGAAGTCTGGCAACCTGCTCTACTACCGCGAGGGCGACGAGAAGTCGCAAGGTGGTGTCGGGTTCATCATCCATAGGTCCCTCATAAATAACATCATATCCATCACGAGTGTGTCGAGCAGGGTACCTGGTACTCAGAGTGTCCAAGAGATACTTGCTGAAGGTCATTCAGGCTTACGCACCGACCTCGACACGACCAGATGATGAGGTGGAGGCTATGTATGAGGACATTTAGTAGAGCCATACATGCCTCTAAATCACACTTCAGTGTTGTTATGGGGGACTTCAACGCAAAACTGGGTACGAGAGGTGATAACGAGTTGAGATTGGGGCAATATGGGTATGGGAAGCGTAACCGAAGGGGTTGGAGGCTGGCCGACTTTCTTGAGAAAGAGCGACTCTTTATGATGGACTCTTTCTTTAAGAAGTCACCTCACAGGAAATGGACCTGGATGGGCCCCGGTAGTCGTCCCAAAAATGAGATTGATTTCACCAAGACGATGCATAGACGGCTATTCAATGATGTCTCAGTGATCCATGGGGTTAAAACCGGAAGTGATCACCGAATGGTTAGAGGCACATTGAATATTAATCTGGAGAGATCCCGTCTGATGAGGCTTACGCTCGGCCTAGAGCTTCTCATATACAGTACCCCGAGAGCATTCAACTCGAACTTTCGGATCGCTTCTCTTGTCTATAAGAATGCAGTACAGTGGACGAGATAAATAACAGGTTGGTTGAAACTGTCCATTCAGTGGGCTCCAAATTTTTCAGGCACCGACGAAGAGATAGACCACAGAAGCTCACCGATCACAGTGACAGAAATAAAGGCTCCAAAGTGTTTGCAAGAGACTTGTCTATTGGGCAGAGCCAGTTGACAAAGCTGAAGAGGAAGGACGACAGTGTCGCGTCGACAAAGGCAGATGTTTTGGGGGAGATCGAGGGGATTTATGGACAGTTTTATTACCTCAGTCACCAAGCCTGCTACTGATACGGTTAAAAATCCAAGAGCTAAGCTAACGTGACACTACACCGAGGATATCCCGGACATCACCCTATACGAGATTAGGGTGGCCCTCAAGCAGCTTAAAAATAACAAGGCACCAGGAGAAGACGGAATCACTTCGGAACTTCTGACAGCGGATGGAACACCGATTCTTAAAGTCGTTCAGAAGCTCTTCAACTCCGTCTTATTCGAAGGTACGTCGGAAGCATGGAACAGAAGCGTGATGATCTTGTTCTTCAAAAAAGGCGACAAAGTCTCTCTTAACAACTACAGACCCATCTCGCTTCTGAGCCATGTTTATAAGCTGTTTTCGAGGTTTATCACGATTCACGAATCGTCTCGAACGCAGGTTTGATGACTTCCAGCCGCCCGAACAAGCCGGTTTTCGAAAAGGTTATAGTACCGTAGACCACATTCATACGTTCGTTTTGCCGACGATATCGTTCTCATGGCAGGATCGCTGGAGGATCTTAACATAATGCTCGACGACCTCAACCGAGTCTCTCAACAGGTGGGCCTCAAGATAAGTATGGGCAACACCCAGGTTATGGCGAATGCTCATATTCTAAGGCCTTCCCCAGTGTCAGTTGGAGGCTCGACCCTCGAAGTTGTAGACGTCTACCTTGGACAGATGGTCCGATTAGACGGATCAAACTTCGAGGCGGAGATCAATCGTCGAATCCAACTCGGCTGGGCAGCGTTCGGTAAGTTACACAGTGTCTTCTCGTCCAAAATCCCTCAGTGCTTAAAGACAAGTCTTTAATCAGTGCGTGTTGCCAGTGATGACCTATGGCGCCAAGACGTGGACCCTCACTATAGGCCTCATAAGAAAGCTCAAGGTTACACAGCGAGCTATTGAAAGGGCTATGCTCATAATCTCTCTGCTAGATCGAATCAGAAATGAGCCGATCCGCAGACGAATAAAAGTGGTCGACATAGCACAGGGTTAGCAAGCTGAAGTGGCAGTGGGCGGGGCACGTAGCAAGAAGAACAGATGGCCGTTGGAGACGAAAGGTTCACGAATGGAGACCGCGTATCGGTAGACGAAGCGTGGGACGGCCTCCTGCGAGCTATTAAGATTAAGTTATGCGATTGAGAAAATAAAAAGTAGGTAATTAAAAACAATAAATGATTTTAGGAATACCTTAAATAATTGAAATCATGATATTTTACATAAAATTCATTTCGATAAAATTCATTAAGATTACTTATTGTGAACTTATGATCAATTATTCATAACAGAAAGTTATTAAGTACAAATAATGAACTTTATCGATCCAAATTCTAAGATATTATTCTACTCTTGTTTAGATAAAGTTAATTACATGGTGAAAATGAGTTCTGTTTAATATGTATGTTGTGATTTTAATAATTATCTATTTAATAAAAATAACTTGTGCAGCTTAGTGATGTTTCGTAAATGCCTGATTTCCAAAGTTGCAGTTATGGACTTCATAGCAAGGTCATAACGCCTAAAATTGAATAGATAGAAGTAAGTGAGTTTTTGCCTTTTGTAGAATATGCCAAATGAAGTCCACTTTAAATAAAAACGCATGTAGTGATTTTTTGCAGTTAATGAGTTCCTGCAATAAACCGACGACATAGAAAGAATACCTACTTGAAAGGTATGATTTGTAGCCGACCGCAGACCGCAGCAGCATACATAGTTAAATGATGTTAAGAGAAAAGTCATCCGACCACACATTGTCGTGAATAGCAATAAGGGCTAATTAGCTCCGCAATCCGTTCATTTATCTATAACTACCCATTTTTTCCACATACATTAGGTACTCATTAAAATTCGATACTAGTCGTGGCGCCATTGAAAAACAGCAGTGAATTAAAATTACAGTCTATTTCAAGGGGGCCTAGCCAAAATGCATTCGTTCCGAATCTACATTCGTCATCGCTCTGAAAATGTATGGGAGTGAAATTTGTTGTCGAAATGTCATGTGATCCGATTCCGACAGCAAATTTCACTCCCATACATTTTCTGAGCGATGACGAATGTAGATTCGGAACGAATGCATTTTGGCTAGGCAGGCCCAAGGATCGCTGTAGGTATCTGCTGCATGTACCTACATGCTGCGGTCATTAACATAAAAGAGCGTAGGACGAAATAATAGATAATTAGGAAATTATAATACCATATCAATCATAAATTACTTTATTTTCCATATTAATAAAACTTTATTTTTCGATTTGCATTACAACATACCTTTTTTTTTACAGTTTTTTAAAATATCTGTAAGCAAAGTTACTACACACAAAAATACTACATACGGTTAACTATCCTATCATTGGAACTCGTCTGCTATACGCACTTATCTGTTTAAAGTGAGACGTGATGAGAAATGCACTAACAGTATGGGATCATGGCTCAAAAAATAAAGGAATTTACTATGATTTATTCAAGATGGTTGTCTTCAATGAAAATGTATTCTCTTTTCAAAAGTGCGAGCAACTAGACGAGGTCCCTTGATAGGATCACCATTTTACTTTTCTTATAATCTATGAACATTATCACAGTAATTTGCAGCATTAAAACTATAATTTAAAGATGTGCTGCATACATTTTTATGCTGTAACATCGAGACGATGCGATGCATTCGGACTAGGCTTATTCCTTAACTTTAAAAAATCTAGCATTATTTTCAAGTACTTGGTTACTTTTAAACAATGATGAGTAATGTTAAGTCATCATAGTCAATATTATTACATTATCTCTTCCTCTTGTATATCTTCGCTGAGCCCACATACGGACGTCAGTTTGATTTAAATACACCAAGCTGCCTCCCTCTCACTTAAAGATAAGAACATTACCTCCCTATTCTAATGCTTGTAACAATAATTATCATAATAGGCCTAGTCCAATTCGGTAGCATTTTAGAATCAAAATATATTTTTTGGAAAAGTATATGTGCCACAAATGTCTATTCGTCGTTTTAACGAAGACAAAGAGATAGAACAATATTGTTTTCAAATGCTCAGATTCCCTTATAATCTTGATTAGATATTAAATGATAAGTTCATACAAGAAGAGCATTGAAACGCAAATTACATTCTTCTCAGGTTGTGATCTAACAAATGTTAGGCGGTGCTCAATGTCACGCGCGCCTGCGCGTCTATGTGCATGTGTGTGTGCGTGCGTGTACATGTGTGTGTGGAAACAGAATACATGGCAGGTTTGTAGCTGCGTGAAGAGTGTGTGTGTAAGGGGTCTGCCACCCCACACACAGGTGTTACTCAGGGTGAATATAGCTTTCCAATGCTGAGGGTGGTACACCTTACTGCGGGCGCTAATGAGGCGCGGCCTGCAGCTCTGCAGAGAGCTCGCCGCTGGCCACGCCCGCCGCCTGCAGCTGCAGTACGAGGAGTGAGTGTGTGTCGAGGCGGGCCCGGGCCTAGCGGCGGCGGCGGCGCGGCTTGGGCGGCGGCGCCACGGTGACGCGCGCGGCCTGCAGCTGCAGTACGAGGAGTGAGTGTGTGTCGAGGCGGGCCCGGGCCTAGCGGCGGCGGCGGCGCGGCTTGGGCGGCGGCGCCACGGTGACGCGCGCGGCCTGCAGCTGCAGTACGAGGAGTGAGTGTGTGTCGAGGCGGGCCCGGGCCTAGCGGCGGCGGCGGCGCGGCTTGGGCGGCGGCGCCACGGTGACGCGCGCGGCCTGCAGCTGCAGTACGAGGAGTGAGTGTGTGTCGAGGCGGGCCCGGGCCTAGCGGCGGCGGCGGCGCGGCTTGGGCGGCGGCGCCACGGTGACGCGCGCGGCCTGCAGCTGCAGTACGAGGAGTGAGTGTGTGTCGAGGCGGGCCCGGGCCTAGCGGCGGCGGCGGCGCGGCTTGGGCGGCGGCGCCACGGTGACGCGCGCGGCCTGCAGCTGCAGTACGAGGAGTGAGTGTGTGTCGAGGCGGGCCCGGGCCTAGCGGCGGCGGCGGCGCGGCTTGGGCGGCGGCGCCACGGTGACGCGCGCGGCCTGCAGCTGCAGTACGAGGAGTGAGTGTGTGTCGAGGCGGGCCCGGGCCTAGCGGCGGCGGCGGCGCGGCTTGGGCGGCGGCGCCACGGTGACGCGCGCGGCCTGCAGCTGCAGTACGAGGAGTGAGTGTGTGTCGAGGCGGGCCCGGGCCTAGCGGCGGCGGCGGCGCGGCTTGGGCGGCGGCGCCACGGTGACGCGCGCGGCCTGCAGCTGCAGTACGAGGAGTGAGTGTGTGTCGAGGCGGGCCCGGGCCTAGCGGCGGCGGCGGCGCGGCTTGGGCGGCGGCGCCACGGTGACGCGCGCGGCCTGCAGCTGCAGTACGAGGAGTGAGTGTGTGTCGAGGCGGGCCCGGGCCTAGCGGCGGCGGCGGCGCGGCTTGGGCGGCGGCGCCACGGTGACGCGCGCGGCCTGCAGCTGCAGTACGAGGAGTGAGTGTGTGTCGAGGCGGGCCCGGGCCTAGCGGCGGCGGCGGCGCGGCTTGGGCGGCGGCGCCACGGTGACGCGCGCGGCCTGCAGCTGCAGTACGAGGAGTGAGTGTGTGTCGAGGCGGGCCCGGGCCTAGCGGCGGCGGCGGCGCGGCTTGGGCGGCGGCGCCACGGTGACGCGCGCGGCCTGCAGCTGCAGTACGAGGAGTGAGTGTGTGTCGAGGCGGGCCCGGGCCTAGCGGCGGCGGCGGCGCGGCTTGGGCGGCGGCGCCACGGTGACGCGCGCGGCCTGCAGCTGCAGTACGAGGAGTGAGTGTGTGTCGAGGCGGGCCCGGGCCTAGCGGCGGCGGCGGCGCGGCTTGGGCGGCGGCGCCACGGTGACGCGCGCGGCCTGCAGCTGCAGTACGAGGAGTGAGTGTGTGTCGAGGCGGGCCCGGGCCTAGCGGCGGCGGCGGCGCGGCTTGGGCGGCGGCGCCACGGTGACGCGCGCGGCCTGCAGCTGCAGTACGAGGAGTGAGTGTGTGTCGAGGCGGGCCCGGGCCTAGCGGCGGCGGCGGCGCGGCTTGGGCGGCGGCGCCACGGTGACGCGCGCGGCCTGCAGCTGCAGTACGAGGAGTGAGTGTGTGTCGAGGCGGGCCCGGGCCTAGCGGCGGCGGCGGCGCGGCTTGGGCGGCGGCGCCACGGTGACGCGCGCGGCCTGCAGCTGCAGTACGAGGAGTGAGTGTGTGTCGAGGCGGGCCCGGGCCTAGCGGCGGCGGCGGCGCGGCTTGGGCGGCGGCGCCACGGTGACGCGCGCGGCCTGCAGCTGCAGTACGAGGAGTGAGTGTGTGTCGAGGCGGGCCCGGGCCTAGCGGCGGCGGCGGCGCGGCTTGGGCGGCGGCGCCACGGTGACGCGCGCGGCCTGCAGCTGCAGTACGAGGAGTGAGTGTGTGTCGAGGCGGGCCCGGGCCTAGCGGCGGCGGCGGCGCGGCTTGGGCGGCGGCGCCACGGTGACGCGCGCGGCCTGCAGCTGCAGTACGAGGAGTGAGTGTGTGTCGAGGCGGGCCCGGGCCTAGCGGCGGCGGCGGCGCGGCTTGGGCGGCGGCGCCACGGTGACGCGCGCGGCCTGCAGCTGCAGTACGAGGAGTGAGTGTGTGTCGAGGCGGGCCCGGGCCTAGCGGCGGCGGCGGCGCGGCTTGGGCGGCGGCGCCACGGTGACGCGCGCGGCCTGCAGCTGCAGTACGAGGAGTGAGTGTGTGTCGAGGCGGGCCCGGGCCTAGCGGCGGCGGCGGCGCGGCTTGGGCGGCGGCGCCACGGTGACGCGCGCGGCCTGCAGCTCGGCGGAGAGCTCGCCGCTGGCCACGCCCGCCGCCTGCAGCTGCAGTACGAGGAGTGAGTGTGTGTCGAGGCGGGCCCGGGCCTAGCGGCGGCGGCGGCGCGGCTTGGGCGGCGGCGCCACGGTGACGCGCGCGGCCTGCAGCTGCAGTACGAGGAGTGAGTGTGTGTCGAGGCGGGCCCGGGCCTAGCGGCGGCGGCGGCGCGGCTTGGGCGGCGGCGCCACGGTGACGCGCGCGGCCTGCAGCTGCAGTACGAGGAGTGAGTGTGTGTCGAGGCGGGCCCGGGCCTAGCGGCGGCGGCGGCGCGGCTTGGGCGGCGGCGCCACGGTGACGCGCGCGGCCTGCAGCTGCAGTACGAGGAGTGAGTGTGTGTCGAGGCGGGCCCGGGCCTAGCGGCGGCGGCGGCGCGGCTTGGGCGGCGGCGCCACGGTG
The DNA here is from genome assembly GCA_963691645.1 of Pelosia muscerda. Taxonomy (NCBI): domain Eukaryota; kingdom Metazoa; phylum Arthropoda; class Insecta; order Lepidoptera; family Erebidae; genus Pelosia; species Pelosia muscerda. The sequence goes on from OY829118.1 coordinate 13,631,652, forward strand.
ACGCGCGCGGCCTGCAGCTGCAGTACGAGGAGTGAGTGTGTGTCGAGGCGGGCCCGGGCCTAGCGGCGGCGGCGGCGCGGCTTGGGCGGCGGCGCCACGGTGACGCGCGCGGCCTGCAGCTCGGCGGAGAGCTCGCCGCTGGCCGCGCCCGCCGCCTGCAGCTGGCCGCGCGCCTCCACGAAGAACATCACGTCGCGCAGCTGCTCCTTCAGCTCCGACACCTGCGCACACGACGCGGGCCGTTTGGTTATGGGCTAACTTCATGACGATGTACTCAGGCTGTTCAAGCGCACGCGACGCGGCCAGTTTGGTTATCGGCTAACTTCATGACGATGTACTCAGGCTGTTCAATGCTCGTTTTGGGTCTCATTGGTTGGACGCGGACGCACCGATCAACTAATCGTGGATTGTACCTCAACAACTCAGTTGAGGTCGGCTTTCTACTCTAACTGAGATGAGGCTGGACTAAGATATTTTCGATTTAAATTATACCTATTAAACGGCTCCCCTCCCCCTTTTCACCTCTTTCTCTATATGGTCGGCTCCACGAATGTGACGACCCTGGTGTTGCAAACGTCCATGGACGTTAGCTTGTCTGTCGCTTAAGTGGTAATGTTTTCTAAATGTTCTCTCATTCATACACAAATAAAAACCACAAAATTTGGTCATTCCTAAAAAAATGTAAAAATGTTAGTAAGTGAAAATTTTTGGGTTTTCTCCAATTTCTTCAAACAAAACGGCAATTTCAGATGTAACGATCAAATATTTACCTCTTTGACGAAGTTTTCTTCTCGCGTTTTAGCTCTAGCTTGCCATTCCGCTTGGCTGTTCGTTAAGGCGGCTGCCAGACCTCTCTCCTCCGATAATTCGTTTTGTAAGGTGGATAATCTGCGATTCGAGCAAATAAAATATTATCTGAGCAATGAAATAAAACACCGCGCAGACGATACATTATGATTTTATTTAAGTCGATTAAATAACCACATTATAGATTTCATCAACCGACTGGAGGAGGATCCTAACGCATTTACTATAAAAACATAGGCTCTCTCTAGTAAAAATGCATTCGTTCCGAATCTACATTCGTCATCGCTCTGAAAATGTATGGGAGTGACATTTGTTGTCGAATGTCATGTGATCCGATTCCGACAACAAATGTCATTTCCATACATTTTCAGAGCGATAACGAATGTAGATTCGGAACGAATGCATTTCGGCTAGAGCCCCATGTCTCCACTCGCCAGTACCCACGATGCGTGGTCCGCGAAATCATGCACAGTGTTGCCAACTTAACGAATTTTCCGTCAGATCTAACGGATTAGGGTACAGCGTTGACGGGATAAAAAAATATTTAACGGCTAGCGGATTTTGTTACTGTCTGTCTTCACTGGTGGTAGAAATTTAATGGCACAAATTTGTCATAAATTTCGACCGGGTGGGTACCACCGTGCACATGTGCGGAAAACCCTCCATAGTAATCCAACCTCGGTTGGATTGCGTTCAGGGGTCAGCAAGTGCATAGCCGGGCAGAGGTGGTGGTAGTCGCAGCATTAGTGGGACCAGTGGGTCTTGGCGTAGTCTGGTGGGTATGGCGCGGGGCGACCCGCCGAGCAGGGAGACCCGTAGAAACGGTGGTGCCGCTGGCCGCCCGCGGCATAGTACAGGGGCCCAACTGGGGCTAACCACCCTGGGAGGCTGCCTCACCAGGCCGCGCATAATCCCGATATGGTTCGTCGTGCTGGTTGGTGACCGGACGGGACCCCTGCGACCATATTCGGGGGGGTACGGGGGCCCTTCCGTTCGGCGCATCGGCTCTCACCATGCCTCACAATCACAGATAAAACCAATCTCCCGCGCTTTGTCACGCGGTGCTGCGACGACAATCACCTCTTTTTTCACGCCTTCTCTTACCCTCTACCATGGCAGTGCATATTAGAGATTATGGCAACACAGCGGCTCTTCATGTTCCCACTAGCTCGCTTTTTGAGGTGGAGTCCACTAACATCTGTGGGCTCCATGCAAACCTCAACGCCGTCCGCCAACATCTTGAGACGGCGAAACCAGCCATGCTCTTTCTGACGGAGACACAAATATGCCGCCCTGACGACACGACCTACCTGCTCTACCCCGGCTATGTTCTAGAGGAAAATTTCCGTGCCAAAGCCGGGGTATGCGTGTTTGTTAGGGCGGATGTTTGTTGTCGCCGTTTGCGCTGCCTTGAGGACCCATCCTTTTCTGTCCTGTGGGTACACGTAGACCATGGCTGTACTAGTCAAATCTATGTGTGCCTTTACCGTTCCCATACTGGAGATGCCGAGACAACTCGACTCTTTGAATATCTGAGTCAGGCGGCAGATGATGCGCAGGAGCGGTTTCCAAACGCTGAAATGGTATTTTTGGGGGACTTTAACGCCCACCATGAAATCTGGTTGGGCTCCTCCAAAACAGACCATGCGGGAAGAGCCGCCCACGCGTTTGCTCTGGCTCACGGCCTGACCCAACTGGTACACGAGGTCACTAGGATACCAAGGGGGCCGGGCCTAGCACCCTCCTTGCTAGACCTTCAGCTGACGAGCCACCCAGACCAGTACAATGTCTCGGTGCGAGCCGCTTTGGGCAACTCCGACCATTGTCTGGTCTGTTCCAAGGTGCCTATCATAGCGCCCTCACGACCAGTGCAGGGAAAACGGCGTCTCTGGCACTACTCGTCGGCTGACTGGGATGGACTGCGTGACTATTTTGCGTCCATCCCGTGGGTTGAGCGCTGCTTTGAAGGTAAGGACCCATCGGATAGTGCAACTGCTGTCGTCGGTGAGATCAGTCTGGGTATGGAGTACTATATCCCATACACTGATGTCACCGGTGCCCGCGGAGTGCGCCCTTGGTTTGGGCGCGAATGCGCAGAGGCTGTTCAGCATAAACAGTCTGCGTATCGCGCTTGGGTAAGGGCGCGCGCTACGCACGATTCCAACATCGGGTACTTTAAGGCAGCGTACAACAAAGCCACTAGGGTCTGCAAGAGGGCTTTTGTCAGAGCAGATGCTCAGCGCATAGCACGGGTTGGTCAAGAACTAGTAGCGCATCCCACGGGCAGCCGTGGCTACTGGCGACTGGCCAATGCCGTGCAAGCTAACTTCTGCCAGCCTTCGCTGCCCCCCCTGCGTAACCCTGATGGATCCCTGGCACATGAGCCGCAAGAGAAAGCAAATTTGCTGGTTAATCTCTTTGCGGCCAACTCCCGAATCGACGACTGTGGTATGCAGCCACCGACTCTACCCAATAGTGACCACGCAATGCCTGATATTCGTATCAGGCAACGCGATGTCCGAGCAGTACTGCAGTCACTCGATGTCCGGAAAGCCAGTGGTCCGGATGGTATACCAGCGGTGGTTCTTCAAAAATGTGCAGCGGAGTTGTCTCCAATACTCACGCGGCTGTACCGACTTTCCTACATTTCGGGTACAGTGCCGACGGCGTGGAAAGAGGCGAATGTACAGCCGATTCCCAAGAAGGGAGATCGCTCAGACCCAGCCAACTATCGGCCCATAGCCGTCACCTCAGTGCTGTGCAAGGTCTTCGAGCACCTTATCAACACACAGCTCATGCGCCACCTAGAGGATCACTCCCTAATTAATGACCGACAATATGGTTTTAGGCCGAAACGGTCAACGGGTGATCTTCTGGCGTATGTTACCCATCTTTGGGGTGAGGCTATGGACAAGCATGGTGAGTCACTGGCTATTAGCCTAGACATCGCCAAAGCGTTCGATAGAGTCTGGCACAAATCGCTTCTTTCCAAACTACCAACCTTCGGTCTGCCTCTTAGACTGTGCAATTGGGTTGCTAGCTTCCTGCAGGGGCGCCGTATTCGCGTTCTCTGTGATGGACGAGCATCGGAGTTCCTGCAAGTAAATGCTGGTGTGCCGCAGGGGTCCGTCTTATCACCCACTCTCTTTCTTCTGCATATCAATGACATGCTGTCCACCGGCAGCATCCACTGCTATGCAGACGATAGCACTGTACACGGGAGCTACCACGGACATTCTGCGGCCAAGCAGTCCGATATAGCGGAAAAGAGGCGACTTCTTGTCACTGGGCTTGACCGGATCCTCAATCACGTTTCCCAATGGGGATCTGAGAACCTGGTCGAGTTCAATGCCAAGAAGACGCAGGCATGCGCGTTTTCAGCAAAGACATCTCCTTTCCTTCCTCCTCCCACTCTTCAGAGCACACCACTGCCATTACAGGATAACCTCAATATACTCGGTATGGACGTGCGCTGCAAACTGAACAACAAGAACTATATCGAGAGCATCATCAAAACAGCTTCGCGTAAACTCGGAGTCCTGAACAGAGTGAGACGTTTTTTCACGCCGGAGCAGCGGTGTCTTCTTTATAAGACACAAATTCGCTCCTGCGTGGAATACTGCTCGCATCTCTGGGATGGCTCCGCAAAGTACTTATTAGATGCTCTCGACAGGTTGCAGCGACGTGCGGTCCGCATTATTGGGAGTCCTGAGGTCACAGAGTCCCTCGAGCCTTTGCAGATGCGTAGAGATGTTGCGTCCTTGGCAGTATTTTACCGTCTCTACCATGGTGAATGTTCTGATGAGCTCTTCCAACTAATCCCACCCTCCCCTTTCCTACACAGGACAACGCGTGCAGGGCTTAGGTGTCACTCGCATACGGTACAGAATATTCCATCAAGAACCAAGCGGTTCGGTGAGTCTTTTCTCTGCCGTACCATTAAGTCCTGGAATTCCTTGCCGGCGCACGTGTTTCCTTCTTCCTACAGTCCCGGGTCCTTTAAGCGGGGCGTGAAAAAGCATCTGATGAGGCCGTCAAGCTGAACGCCACCATTGTAGCACTGAACGTGTTTGCAATGGTGACCCTCTTTCATGGGACTTTGCCTTCAGCTTAACATCAGGCGAGGTAAAGTCAAATTGACGTGCCATAGATAAAAAAAAAAAAAAAAAAAAAAAGTTAACGGAAACTAGTTTTGACTGAGATTGAAATAAATTAACGTTTTGTTGATAATATTTACCTTTGCTTTAGTTTTTTTATACTTATTAACAATTACAGGTTTATAAAGAACATTTGTCATCCTTAAGAGATACAAAAGAGTGGATTTAATTTAAGTGAGGCTACTATTGAATTTTAGTAAAAATTAGGGCATATAAAGATGCAAATAGTACCTACTGATTCAGTAAAAAAATCTATTTTTCTTTATGCCTTGCTGTAAAAAGGGTTGAAAAGAAATGGTGAAATGTGTTTTTAATACGATTTACACGATAAAGTCCTAGGCATGGTAGGAACGATGCTTACATGCAGTCAGTTTTCTTCTAAACTTCTATACCTAAAGCTTCCATAACTACGGCTGTGATAAGGGACACGAAAAGGGATGATCTTAATTTTATATTAGCAATTACCCGCGGCTGAATTTTGAAGCCGTTTCCACAGCCTATGGGAACATATTTCTGGGAATATGTTCCCTTTTCTTCTTAACTAGTTTTGTCTGGAGACAACAATCTATTCCGCTCCAAATTTCAAAGGTTCAGAATTTAGAGCGTGATTAAATAAAAAATATCCAAACATTTGCGCAAACTTAGCTTAGCTTCTATTATTTGACGGATTTTATTGACGGAACAAAAAATGTATTTAACGGATTATTGACAGAAAATATGATATGAATAGCGGATTTTGGAAATAAATGTTGGCAAAACTAATCATGCACGTGTCTGTAAAACCTCGCCGCGCTCTAGAAAGGCGGCCTGTAGCGGGTGTTTTCCTCACTACTATCGGGCAGTTTAGCGGTTTGGTTCTCGCCACTGCAGGGTACTCACTTGTTGGTGACCTGGTGCAGCTTGCGCTCCAGGTTCTTGTTGTCGCGGCTGAGCGCGCCCAGCTGCTCGGCCATCGCGCTCACGGAGCTCTCGGCCGCCTCGGCGCGTTCGCGCAGCGCCTCGCTTTCGGCCTGGTGCTCGCTCTCTAGCCTGATGGGCCACGATATCACATAATAAATAGTTTGACATTGGCATTGTTTCTAAGGAAATATATATCACACAGATCCAGTATGTCATCAGCCACGATGAAAGGGGAAAATTTGGGAGTTAAAGAATCCACACTAACTTGCTCATCCTCTGTTCATAGAACAATCGCTGGCTGTCGAGCTGCTGTGTGAGGATGTAGGTGAACTCCAACTGAGCTGAGTCCAGCTTCTCACCGCCACAGGCTGAATCTTCGGCGGTCAGGCCGCCCTCGGCAGCTACTAACTTACCATCGGCCTTATTTTGGACTAAACGGTGGACGAAATTGTCACCTGAACAAAATACAAATTATTGGCATAAGGCTGACCACCACAGAGGGTATATAGGTAGGGTTGAGCTTAACTGCTACACTCACCAGCGTAGTCCCATACTCGATTGGAGCCTAGCTGCAGGGCGTAAGTGTGGTTCGATGCCAAAAAGTGTTTCGCTGCATGTCCTCCTTCGTATCTATAATTTCATATTTATTTTTAATAATGGTGAAACTGTAAGATATATCAGAGAAATGAGCGGCTCTGCTTACCTGCCACAGCCAACGTGTCCACATATTAGACAAATCCATAGAGTTCCAGCCTCTACACCATCGAGCAGACCTTCGGCAACACCACTTATGTTCTCCCTGGTCTCGTCCCCATCCTCCTCTGTAAGAGTGGCTCTTTGTTAAAATATTATCATATGTAATAGTTTTTAGTGTTGCCACTGAAATCAAACTGATATGATTGACTGACCCTCAAGAGCAGCTCGCTCACACTGGAAGCAAGTGTTGCCACCTCGTGGCTCTGGAGTCTGCGCACACCTGCACACAGGGCAGCGCGCGTCCCTCCACCGCACCAAGCACTCCGAATGGAAGGCGTGCGCGCACTGGACGCTTAGGACTCCAGCCACACTTTCATCCATTCGTTCTAAGCAGACCGGGCAAGTTGGCAGCTCTGTATGTGAGGGTGGAGGTGTCCCATCACGAGCCCATTCCACCCGCGACACCCAAGCCATGTGGCAGAGTGCATTTGGTTCCAAACTGCTGTAGGGAACCCCATCAAATGTTTCATGGAACTCTCGTGCTGCTTGGCAGGTACGGAATCTAAGAATATATGTATTTGTAGATTATAGCATATAAAAATCAAGTAGGTAAATGAAAATTAAAATGACTATTATTTCTGAATTAATTATATATTTTTCTTAACCTATGTTTCTTCTGTGCCATATTATCATTTACTTAGTTGTCTAGTGAGTCTATGATTCTATTATTTTTCTTTTTTGAGGAAAGACTAGTCCCATAAGCTAGTCATATAACACTGAAGATAATTTAAATTCAGATATATCTTATTCTGACTTACGTAAATAGCGCCATGTAGTGATCCGGGGAGCCATCCCGCAACACTCTCACATGTGCAATGTCTTGTTGACAGGCTGCTGCAAACGCAAGCAAGTCCGGAGCTCCTAGTGCGCCAGGGACTGATAGCAGGCATAAGGTCTTGGCTTCTTCAGCTTCTTTCATCTCACTGAAAACAGAAAAAAGTACTGATACTACTGATACTGTGTGAATCATCTTTTCAACCACATTGAACAACTAAATTTGGATGTTATTGATGACAAATAAGATATATATTAGCTTCTTGCTTAATTACTGTGAGAGAATTACTATTCTATAAATATAACTGTTAACACTTAATCAATGTACTTACTTCTCTTTGTAAAGATGCAATACACCTTTAGTAACTTCTACAAGGGGATTCCCACAAAAGAAGCTTATAGTGTCATCATCTTCAGAAATACTTGAGCCTTCAGGAGGAGAGCGCCGGGAGCTAGTCGGTAGAAGACCAGCGTCAGTATTGGGCCCGGTGAGGACACTTGCATAGGTTTCTACTGTGATAGTTTTGGTCTCACGAGCTCCTCGGTCTTTTTTCTTTTGTTCTTTTGCTGCTTCTGTTTTAGAAATAAATCCATTAAGTAAGAGATTCTTTTTAATATGATGATGTAGTACTAGTTTTGTAGGTACATTTAATATTTGTGTACTGGTAGTTAGCATTTGTTAGAATTTTATTGACTCTATCACAAGATTCTAAATTTGTCATTTGTCTGAATTTAATCAACTTAGAATATTATGTAAAGAGCATTTACATAATCCAAACATTCCACACAGTCTGGTTGCTTCATTTATATACAGGTGTCTCAATTTGTTACAAAATCCTTATTTAGATATTGGAACTTGGAAGGCGTACTTTCCTAGTAACCGTTAGTGGCAATAATTATAAAAACAGAATTCTTTCAATCAATTGCTGATTTAACAAATTGATGCGTACCCATTTCGGTGGGATTATCGCCCATCTCAGGAAGATCTTCGTCAATTTCTATACGCAAAACGCACAAAGAGACGGACATTTACAATAAAATTATTTATTCAAAATAAAAAGAAACTGATTTTGCATTTACATCACTTTGTTTTGATTTTAATTAAATAAATCACATAGAATTATTCACAAAACAATAACAAACTAACAAAGTAATAAACTCAGAATTTTTGCGAACACAGCACAACAGTACAAACCGATCAGATGATAAAAATTGGACAATCTGATTAAACATGAGATAGCAATATAGGCAAAATGATAGGCAAGAGAGAGATGAGAAAACAACTACGGATGGAAAATGACAATGCAGATAAAACTTCAATAAATGTCAAACACATCGAACTTTTTAAATAGTCCTCTACTACTGGGTACTAGTAATTTTGTCAATAGGCCAATTCGAATAGGATAGGCGCAGTTTTATTGAGTGAAACCACAGCTTCCACCTATCCCTATCCACCCTTATTTTAATTCTAAAAAGAAACAGTATTTTTTATATATGACACGTCAATTTGACTTCACCCGCCTGATGGTAAGCTCAAGGCTGAAGGCTGAAGGCCTCGTTCCTGAGGCGAAGTCTCAGGAACGAGGGTCACCATTACAAACATGTAAAATGGTACATTTTACAATGGTGGCGCTCAGCTTGACGACCTCATCAGATGCATTTTCACGCCTCGCTTAAAGGACCCGGGACCGTAGGCATAAGGTGCAATTTGCTGATTTAATGCACACTAAAAATTATACTTCGTTATAATTTCGTAGTCTAAAGTTAACCAACCTCACTGGTTTTCGCATTTAGAAATAAGATAATTTTACTGCCAAGACGTGTATTCGATTCAATCAAAGTAGCATTAGCATTCCGGTAGTGACAAAATTCATAGTGTGTCGCTGTCAGAATACATTGCGTATTTGTTGAATAAAATAATTTTTAGATGCTATATAGACTATGCAATTAGTACTGTGAATTTCAAAAAGTCGTTTCAAAGTGAATGTGCAATAAATGTTTATGAGAAAATATTCAATATGGCTACAGATCATACGACGTGAGCTGTCAGCTGTAATAATTTTTGTTTCTTTGTGTTTATTACGCCTTTGAAAATGTTGTGATCATTACGTACTCGCCAATATGGGTGCGAAAGACTCAAAACCATCTTTTATATCATACGAGGATGCAGTGAAACGAGGTACTCGTGGTGTACAAAGTCGATTAAAGTGCGTTGTAGGAATGTGATGAAAATCAGTTTATTTTATTTCCAGTGTCTGAAAGTGAATTGAGACGTATACGCGAGGCATTCAAGAGATGTGCCGGTGCTAATGGTACGGCCTTGAGCTTGGAGGCTTTCGTCCATGAAGTGCTATGTGATGGAGTTCCATACGAGGTGGCGGAGTGGCTGTACCAGGCGTGTGGCGGGACCAAGAGGGGAATAGCTTTCAGGGAGCTATTGTGTGGTATCGTAGTACTCACCAAAGGAAACATTGAAGAAAAAATAAAGTGAGTAAGAAGTCATAACTATCTATTACTAATTGTAAACAATTACATCACAGAACACAGTTTATGAGTATTTACTAACGCGAAACTAGTCTCAATTGACTTTACGATGGACATAAACATTCCATTAAATCAGAACACTGCAAATACATTTATTTATTTATGTAGATATTTGGGAGATCAAATACAGATAAAAAAAATTACTTATTAGAAAAAAAAAACTTATTAGAACTGGCGTGTGTATAAACATTCACCCACAGAAATGTATGTAAATATAAATATATGAATTGTTAATACTTTTGTTATTTTCCTGCATTAAAAAGTGCAAACTCACATTTACCTGTTGGTAAAACTTTTCCTGTTGCTGGCAGTGACTAAAAGATACATAATCTGTAGTGTTACTTGATCCTTAGCTTTGAACTAGTTTTTTTTTTAATTTGGAGGAATGCCTTAATTCAAATGCCACAGCAATATAATACTATACAAATTCTTTTGTGTACTTTGTGGTAAAATAAATGCAATATTTACCTTTTGAAAAAGTCTCACTTTATTTTACTGCTCAGAAAAAAAATTACCAATATTATATTTTAAAAAGTAATGATAATATCTTTGTTAACACAACAAAAGTAAAGCAATAAGGCTATAAAATATTGTGCAACAATAAGACATTATTTTTTATGGACAAACTTCAAGTAAGGAACAAACTGCCTCAATCCTTTTGTCTTAGAATATATACAAAATCTATAACCATTGCAACATAGCATAAAAATTATTATTAAAATATACATACATTAATTGATTTGATAGTTTAGAACAATGTATGGATTCGGCGCATGTGTTTCCTTCTTCCTACAGTCGTGGGTCCTTTAAGCGGGGTGTGAAAAAGCACCTGATGAGGCCGTCAAGATGAACCCCACCACTGCACTGAATGTGTTTGCAATGGTGACCCTCTTTCATAAGACTTCGCCTTCAGCTTAATATCAGGCGAGGGGAAGTCAAATTGACATGCCGTAAATAAAAAAAAAATTTACATAAGCTCACTGACACCAAACATTTATCTAGCCATTTTTTGTAATGCATTTTGTTCACATTATTATGTCTATAGTATATAGTAGTATAGTATTTTTATGTCACATACAATGGTATTGTGTGATTGAACTGTAACCAAGTGTATTAAGTTTATCTTCCACTTCCCATTACATACTTTAATCACACATTTTGTTTATCTACATATTACTATGACATCATCCATTGTATACAAGTTAATATTGCTTTAGATTACATATTGAAATGTCCTATTTCCATACTTCTGTTATGCAATGTTTTTGTGTTTTTGAAAATTATTTATACTTTTTTATATTTCCATTATCTTCATACAATTTATTTCATGTTGAGTTGTTACAATCTGTTGTCTATTTGTTCTTGTTTATAAATCATAAACATTTCTCTCTTTTCAACTAATTTTCTACTTGCTAGTAGAAAAATATTATGACATACATACCATACATATATTCACAACTAGGCAGAACTAGGCAGGGCTGTATAAATTCCCCACATTTCCCCAATATGATTTTGGTTCCAAATAATCATGCATGAGCCAATGATTACTATTCTATTCTTTGATGACAAAATTCGGCAATGATTTCTAGAATAGAACTATAAACAGAAGATTATCATGAAACCTATTGGATTTGGTCAATGTTATTCAATACCACATAGTCTCTGTAAGATCCAGCATGCTGAAATCATTGCTTACCTGATAGAAGCTAGAATTTTCCTATCCCTTTTAACTAGTGAGGTGTTTCTCCATAAAAAAAAAAATATTGTGTGATAATTTTAGTACTTTCTAATTGGAATGCATTCAAAGTTTAAAGCAAATGAAATAAAATTAGACATTAAGCTTAGTCATGAAATTTTGTTATAGTAGTGTTGTGTTTCAGTAGTTTGAGTCTGTGATTACTTTATAGATTGGTGTTGAATTTCTTTGTTGTATAATGCAAGACATGAATTAGTGCACCCATCTATCTTGCTGCTACAAGTTGTTACCTCAAACAAGCCACAAGTTTTTTTGTTGTATTCTTAAAAGAATATCCAAGAAGGATTAAGGATTATCAACTGTGTTCTCATCCATTTAGGTACTTAAACACTTAAACAGTGTTAGCCTGTCTTTTTAATTAATATGTTTTGTTAAAAAACTCAGTGTAAAAATACTGTTCTGCTAGTAACATATTTTGAAAACCAAAAACCTGTGTCGAACCACTGGTTAGTCAGTTAATTAGTCTTGTTTATTTGTTTAACGTGTGTTTTCATAAAAAATTGCCACAAGATTGTTTACCTTTTTTTAGGTACCTAAACAAATGGAGTATAGTAACAACTACAGCCATCCCATTGTCTATTTTTATACAGCTGTAAGATATCATTGTTTACATTTTTCCAATGGAAATTCCTTGTGTATGCAACACAAATACAGTGTACAAATGTATACTAAGTATTTGAAACTTTGAACTATTAAGCTTGCTATGAATGATGAAAAAGTGAATGCCCTGATGGAATTTGAACTATCAACCAGTCCCTTTCAGGCGGAATGCTTTGACCAACTGAGCTAGTAGACCACGTCTAAAGCATTCTAAATGTTCCTTTATGTCTGTGGCGGCGCCATTGGCCCCATCTACCGATAGTTTTACGGACTATCGGAAGTAAATAATGATTTTACTACTATTTTTAAATATTGTTTTTTTGGTTACTCTGCCCAATTTATTTAAAGATTGGACAAGGATTGGTCGCAGGTTGAAGTCACGTCTGGGCATTCACTTTTGCCAATCTAAATCGATATACAAAGTATAATCAACTTGGAATATTTTTTGGTGACATATTTGCTGCTTCCTAAGCTTTCACTTTAGTCAGGAGTTAGCTTTACTAGTCTATCTACCCTGATGTGAGACTGGTCACGCGCCGACCCTACAGGCAGAGGCGGATTGAACATTGAGGCTAGCTCACCCTCGGCAACTGATGGCCCAAGACGGCCGTGCGGTTTTGGCCGGTTCGAGTCCGACATAACCACCCCCGCTGTCTTCGGCGGGGGATATGGGGATTTCTGAACGGGGAAGAAAGTATCTACTACACGATCGATAGTAGTCGACTAGAATCCATTTGAAACTTTACACAAGCTGGAGATTTTGATCAAAATTAGCAGATGTCCCAAATGAAACGTCATTCGGCCGCTATGATTTAGCTACACTAATGTGGGCTTGATTTTATGATATGGTATGGTACAGTCCCGGGTCCTTTGAGCTAGATGTAAAAAGCATCTGATGAGGCCGTCAAGCTGAGCACCATAATTGTAACACTCTACGTGTTTCTAATGGTGATCTCTCTTTCCTGAGACTTCACTTTCAGCTTGACACCAGGCTGTTCACACTGCTATTAGTTTCTGGGAGCGTACTTAGATTATAGCACATAACTCTGTATGTGGCGGTCACAGGACAGTATAGAAGTACATGGGCATCTGTTTCTTTCTCTATCATGCAGACTCTGCAAAGGGCGGTCTGTGATACCTAAAATTGAAAGGTATTTATTAAAAGAACCATGCCCTGTGATGGCGGCTGTCGCAATACGTAGTTTCCGCTTGATTTTATTACAGTGACCACTTCAAACATTTTGCTACCTTGTTAAAAGGTCCAATTTAGTTAGTTAAGAACGACATCCTGCATTTACTTACCTACTCTCTGTCATTGTTAAGACATGACTTGCTTTAACAAGATAATACCATAATAATTAGCAACAACACTAAAGGTTTTACATTGGCAATAAGGGACTATTTATATTGATCAATTAAATTAAATGTAACATTATTTCAATGTTACTTTACTTTCATAAAAAATATAAAAATATAAAAAAACCGCGGTAGCCTAGTGGTATGGGTAATAGACTGCTGAGACGAGGTGACTTTTCGATGCTTTGTGAAGTTATGTGTGTATTTATCGCAGGTTTATAAAGTGCCCGGTTAATGGCAATAGGCTCGCCACCTATTGCCACATTGGGACCTAAACATAAACTGGCGAAATGTGGGTGCTAGCTCCTCTGCCTACCCCTTCGGGGATATAGGCGTGAGTTTATGTTATGTTATGTTACTTTCATAGCGAAATTCGGACCGTCAGCGTCCATCAAAATTCACAGATGTAAGGTTAAAATGGGTCAAACTCTTCTCTCTTACTACAGTAAGAAATATTGTGGATACATTTGCCGCGGTATTCTGTAGGGCGAAGATACTTCCCCAGTCGGACTGCTCAATTAGGACGGGGGATACCGTCATGTCCTACCTCCGTAGGACTAGTTGGTCTGGGTGTTCCTATGTATAATGTAGTATGTATTTAAAAGTAAGTATTATGTGGGAATATCCGCATTCTAGAACCCATTACACTAATTAGTTAAGTTAATTAAATTATGCTTAACATGGGTGCAGACAGTAGTTTGTAATAGACTATTTATTTATTCACTATGGTACCCTCAAACCTCACTTTCCTTGTATCTATTTCTACTATACTTTGATTTCAACTCCTAGACTATGATAGAATAGAATAGCAATAGACGAAGCTTTATGCTATAAAGCCTCGGAGAGCACGTTAAGCCGTTATGTAAATTAGTAGTTGTTTCGCACAGGCAAACCACAACAGGCAAATATTTACGACGTCAGCTTTTGCTGAGAGATTCCTCTTACGCAAAGCGCGCATTCTCACTCATAATTTTGCGTGAACTTATCCTCGTCTGTATGACGTCGTAGACACCTATCTGCCTATAGTGTGATTTACCTATACCTGCAAGCTTAACTGACTTAACTGTACCGTGAGAACTCCACGCGATGGCTAATAATGACAGCAATTACTGAAGATCGTTTCGTAAATGAGGCCTCTTCAAATCAAAATTAGTAGGTACAATATAATACAATTCATGCCTGAGAATACCATTGTCTATCTTTAGTAGGTAGTAATTATGAATATCGCTTTCCAGATTTAGTAAATAAAGATGTATCAATGGTATAACATGGTTGTTGAGCAAAGGTTTATATTTTCGCCAACTATGGCGGAACGAAAATGGTGAAAAATGAAGATGTATTATTTCAGGCACGCGTGAAATGTACCTATGCCTATTGTAGAAGTCTCATTACATATTTATTTATGTTCGGAGTGATTTATATTAGTATTAGTATTTAGTGAGGTCACCATGAATCTTTATTTAAATAATAAGAATTTTTATTCCTTTGTTCGTGCTGTACTTTACCAGCAGCAGCTTACCATCAGGCGAGCCCAAATTGACTTGTCCTAAATAGTAATAAAAACCACATAATTATCATTAAATATACTTCATGCATTGGATTACCACTCAAATAACAGTGAATTAGGTCAAGTGATATCATTGTATGGAATTATTAATATAGAGCAAACAATCGTTATCCTGTTTGCACAATAGAAAGGGAATCCACAGATTAAAATAGAAAAGAAATGCCAAATGAGTGGTTATTCAAAGCATTAATAAAATAAAAAAATAACGTCGAATATCTGATCTAAGGGTTCATTAGTCGTCAGTCCTGTATGTTAATCACTTTATCCGATTTTAGGTTCCTCTGGACACTGTACGTGAACAACCAAGGTGACAATGGCACATACATCTATAAGCGCGACTTCGCACGCACCCTGCACTTGGAGCACACGTCTCTGCCGGCCACAGCCGGTCACAGAGCGAGTGAGGTGCTGCTCAGCCTGTTCGGTGCAGGGGAGAAGGTCACCTTCGACCAGTTCCGCTCATGGCTCCTAATTCATAAAGATGCTACGGTGCTGTCAAAATGGCTGCTGTCCGAAGTAAATATTGCTCAAGATCTGGAGACGCCTACGTTCTATCAGAGCTTGGCTGGTGTCACACATTTGGAGGAAAGGGTAAGTCTTGATTTTCTTTGGTTCTTGATGAATCTGTGATCACAGTAATTGACCTCGTAATCTAGGGATCGGGCATTTCTAGTAAATATAAGTATTTGCGTCCGCATCCATCAGACAAAGACATAACACACACACAAGACACAATAATTCACAAATACGCTGATATGATAACGATCTACACCTACGTGAAATCGAAATCTGCTAATGTTATCCCCCCCCCCCCTGCGGAAATCCCCACGGATATCTCCCTGCTGAAGTCAGCGAGGGTGGTTATGTCGGACTCGAACTATTTCGTCGTCGTCGTATGTCGGACGAAATATTTTAATGAGATCGCTTAACCTTACAGGTATCCTTAAGGTTACCTAAAAATATTATACCTTCATTAAGCGAGATTTCTGTTCAAATCAATTTTCTTTTGTACAAACCGCATTCTAATATCAAGGGATAATAAAAGTAAGTTGTATTAGCGTTTCGCTGCAAGAAAAGGTCCATCGACCTTACAATGAGTGGGCAAAGTCCATCACGGACTTAGTGTCGAGATAATAAATAGATATAGGTATAGGCACGAGTTGTGGACCTAAAATGCGCTCTATATGCGTATTACTCGTTTTTGGGCTGACTTTGACACTTTTGTCTTTTGTCTGGTGGACGAGCTCAAGTTTACCAATCATAGATTTTATCAAAACGATCCGCGAGCGCGCCAGTTTCACGTTTATCTCGCGATTAGGTCCAAAATCCGTGCCGATAGGTATATGTATTGTGTGCAGATCTTTAGGAAGATTCTCAGACACGACGATTGGTTTTATTTCTTTCTTGGGATACAGAAGTCATCATTCATCACTGATAACAAGAAATATTTAAAGGCATGTACTCAACGAAATTTTATTTGATTGAACACAGCGTATGTCTGGCAAGGGAGGGCAAGGACTAGGCTACTTACTTGCGAGTGCGATATATTGTAAGAGAAATATAATTGTAGAGATAGTAGGTCTCTACAATTATATGAATGTTAAGTGTCTGTACATATTGGAGTTATTAAAAAAAATAGTTCATTTTCTTAAAATTTTATCTGAAATTGGGGGAGGGAAGGGGAACTTTTATCTGTTTGTCCAAAGGACGCTAAAACTACTGAAGGAAGTTTAGATGCGTTATTTTTGTTTGAAATGTCTTCTCATTGATATACTAAGTTGTGTTTGGTTGATCGCAGTAGGTCCAGTAGAATCACAATTATGAGCCTAACTCGCGTTAGCCGACATGTCCGCGGGTGGAAGGTCATTCTAATATTCCTAAAGCCTTACCAGATCACCTGTTTCTTTCTTCTTACAGTCCCTACAGGCATCTGATGAGGCCGTCAAGATGAGCGCCACTATTGTAACACTGTTCGTGTTTGTAATGGTGACCCTCTTTCCTTATCCTACTAACGTTCCTGTAAATTTCTCGAAGTTATCAATGCGTCAATCGACAGTCGATTGCCAGTTCATCATAACATTGTTTTAATTGCAAGTGTACTCAGCGGGCTGTATCTGCGCAGCGATTAGATAAAGATAAATTTGCATTCGCATATCTTCGCATGAGTCATACATACCTACATCTAAAAGCCTTCTGAATGATGTCAATAGATATATGTAATAGCCGTATGTTGTTCTTCGAATCAAACATCTGCTAGAAATAATAGACCGAAATTCCAAAGGCGTATTCGTGCCGGGCCTAGTCCCGACAAAACATTTTGATTCGTATGTCTCCCTCTTGTAAGCAAATGGCAGCAACACGTTTGTTCGTTGTTCGTATCTTGTCGTATCAACGGCATATCATCATTTAGATCTATTTGCAACCATTTTGATGATGTCCTCGGAGACACTCATGAGTTCCTTCAAATAGCACACGTTGGGTCATGGTCCACATAATACAGGCTTTGTTAGTTTGCCTGTAAGGATTCTTCCAAAATCAAATAATGAAAAATGATTTTTTGATTATTTCAAACTCAAACTCAAACTCATTTATTGCGAAAATGGGTAATTTAGGTAACATTCAGTAAATAAAGTCGTCCCTCGTATTAAGCTTAAGTAATATCAATCGTATTAAGCTTTGTATTGTTATATTAGTTTTGTATATTCGAGGTAGACTGCTTCTTTGACAGCAGCCGCAATATAACTCTATAATGAATAAGTCACAAAATACATTAGGCATATAAAAAAATTGGAGACTCATCAATGGATTACGATGGACTCATCAATGAATCCGCGGTATCCGCCTTCTTGCCGATATTTTTTGAGAGTTGCTGATTTGCGTTTCGGTTTCAAATTAGTCACAGAAACTCACGACTTCGTTCGCCTAGTGTGCGAGTCGCCATACAAATGTATGTGCGAAACTATTGTTTCGAATAGCAGCATGTGATACCACAAATTTCGTTTGAGTTGACTTCAGCCTTATTATTTGGATAGATTTTCCACTGGGACACAACCGTTTCGGTTAACTAATCGACTGTTTATTATTACTCGTTCACACTACTCGTATATTTACACCCTATTTATGCTAAGAGTATGCAACATATACTATGACATCATTATCTATTGTGCATCTCGATTATCATTACTATACAACCTCTTTAGATATCAGTAACTTATGTTAATTTCATCTGTCCTTCTTTATACCTAAGGTAACAAACATACATTGTACTTTATTATTTACTGTTAACTACTCTAGTATTCTTGTAGACACGGAGTATAAATCAATAGGTACCCTTAAACCTCGTTGGTATAGATCACCAATGACGTCATTCAAATTAGTAACATGATTGATTGTAATGTATCAACCAAAAATGATATTCAATTTTGTAATTAATCGCGTTGCAATTATGTTGAACTATTGCACTTCAACATCTTGGGGGGGTTTTCGGGTCGTGCTGGTCCAGTGCGGGTTGGCGGGTAGCCAGAGCCTTTCTTTTAGTATTTATTTTGGAATCATGACTGAAGTGACTGGAGATGATCTGTGAGTGAAGTTTATTTTTACCCGACTGCGCGACGCAAAGGAGGGTATTGTGTTTATCAGTCTATGTATGTATGTATGTATGTATGTTTGTTTCTATGTGGCGTTCTAGAGGCTAGACGCATAGGCCGATTTTGATGGTTCTTACGTCAATCGATTCGTCTTAACCTTGCGAGTGTCACTAAAGACATGACAGTAATCAAAATTCACCACAGCGACAACCAGACGCCATATTGTCAAAATGAAAAAAAAAAATTTCGATGAACTATGTCAAGTGGGGTGTCGTTGAATAGGTATTTTAAAATCATCTTTAGGTTTCTTTTACCATTTTTCATTTTAACTAATAGTTTAGGATATATAACGATTTAAAGTTGTTTAACAAAACATTCATTCTCGCAGATTTTCTTACTTCAAGGATAAACGATATACATACAAAAATAATATTTTGATAAGAAAATAACTTTTAAATGAATCGTAACTAAAAAGTATAAAATAAAAAAATAATTAAGAAAAACAAAAAACCCGACTGCGTAAACTAAAGAACTAAAAAGAAAGAAACAAGCCCAGTAGTTAAGATTTCATACAATACTCACAGTCGGGGCCCATTTAAATTTTACCAATCACATCTTCCTAAGGGGCCCCGACTGTGAGTATTGTATGAAATCTTAACTACTGGGCTTGTTTCTTTCTTTTTAGTTCTTTAGTTTACGCAGTCGGGTTTTTTGTTTTTCTTAATTATTTTTTTATTTATTGTGCCTTTTCTGTTTCTCTGAAAAGATGTCTAATTTTTATTTGGTTACTTTAAAGTATGTTTAGGTGTTTTTTTTATTATACATGTATGGTATGTAGGTGATTGTTCTGTGGTAACAGCAGATTTGGCTTCTATGACTTTACATAACTGGGAAATCGTTCCTACCATATTTTTACCTGGAAAGTAGGTAGGGGGTAGGGGGTAGGGGACTACAAGGGAATTAAGAGAGCTTCTGTGCTCCCAGCGTAGGAGACATATATGTATACTACTGGCATTGGCAGTCTTAAAATACGTTGATCGAGTTCCACCTTATTTGTGAGGATAAAAAAAGCACTATTACTTACGAGTATAACTTGTGTATAACGTTAAGGAAATTACTAGCTTGTTGGTCGTTGGAAAATCCCCGAGTAGACACTTGTTGAAATGTACTAGTGTTATGTGTGTCGCAACAGATCAGATTAGTCGTGACATACTTTGTTTCACTTGCATAGCGTTTATGTTCTGATTTGTGTATGAATATGAATGTAATCTGCACTCAACAGTTGAATTAAAACATTTGTATCATCAAATTGGAAGAAGTAGACCGGATATCATTGATAGAAGCCGACATCAATTTACTTACGTTATCGCATTATTTGCACTTACAAACAATACAGTTACACCTCTTTCCACAATACGAAATAAAAATTGCTTCTGCTTCATCAAACATGCAGTTATTGAATTTGTTTGGAATCAATTAACTTAAAAATTACAGAACCGATTTCAATATTCTCTTTAACTACATATTGAAATGTTCTATTCTATTCCCAGAGATTTATTTTTTTCTGTACTTGTATACGATAATCTGTGTTGCCCGTGATAAAATAATAGACTTACGTCTATCCTACTTCCTACTAATATTATAAAGGCGAAAGTTTGTTTGGATGGATGGATGTTTGTTCCTCTTTCACGCATAAACGGCTGGACTGATTTGGTTGAAATTTGGTACAGGGGTAGATTAGAACCTGGAATAACACATAGGCTACTTTTTATCCCGGGAAAAGGTTCCCAAGGGTTGCGGGAACGGGAACAAAATTCCACGCGGGCGAAGCCGTGGGCATCAGCTAGTAATAAATACTACGACTTTAGCTTACAGGGAACCTTACTCTTAGGCCATAGAATCTTCTTACATTAGGCAACTTAAACGAAACTCGAGTAGTTAACTGGAGTTGCCAGCATACTCAAAATATCATCAGCAAAAGGGCAGTGCCCGTAGCCTGAAAACTATTGAATTCGTAATGTAAAGGTATCAAGAGAGCGTATTATTGGGATTAGCGGCTTTAATTCAAATTCAAATCAACAAACACACTTACAAGTTCACAGTTAGGTTGAAGTTGACGGAAGGAGGTCTCAGGAGAACCTTTTTTTTAATCTTATTAATTAATTTTAGGAAAGAATTTTATTAATTTCATAGGAGACTTTTATACATATTTTATACATTTCAAATCTAAAACAGAGTGATAAACGTAATATACTTAATCGTGTCATTACGTAGAGTACAATTCATATACTATGGTCAAATACGTAATTGTATTAATATTAATGTACGATATTGTAATTACCATCTAGTTCACAATACAAACAGAGGCACACGTTATTTGCCTAAACACGTAAATTGCTTCGGTACACATTTATAGCAGCTTACACAATAATATGTTTGTTACGTCAATTAATTATTGTGTTTACTATTGTCGTACTTTCAGAAAGTACACTAAGAAGGTCTTATTATATAAAAATTGTTTTAGGTACGTTTTCCTGGTCAACCAGGAATATACCGACATAAATGTTTTCCGTACTTGCATTTACTGGCTGTGCAACTTTTGAGTAGATTCCTAATATTTTTATATACATGTATAGTATGTATGGTAGGTTATCTTAAGCTACGCGTTATAATACCACCTCATTAAAAATTCTGTTAAAATCAGTCCAACCAAGAGAAAAATCATGTTTTTTTATGTATCGTACCTTTATATTCATTTGAAATAATGAAAAAACTGTCATCTCACTACATAGTATAAAACAAAGTCGCGTTCTCTGTCCCTATGTCCTTAGTCCCTTTGTATGCCTAAATATTTAAAACTACGGATTTTGATGCGGTTTTTAATGGATAGAGTGATTGAATAGGAATGTTTATATGTATATAACATTCTGCTACAACCAACTGGTGCAGAGCAGAAGTGAAAAATGTTGCAAAAACGGGTCAGCTAGTTACCATTAAAAACAAACACTTCTTCAATGTTATTTGTTTGTATCTGTGATGCGCGTTTCGTTGTTGAATTCATATTTTACCTTTATTTAGCTGAAGGCCTGTACAAGTGGTTTCTCCTTGTCCTCACCCTCGATATATTTGCGTTTTGAGTTATGCATGATACGTGCTAATTTAACATTCTTACAACCGATTATTTCTGCTAATTAACAAAAAAGCTTAGCAGTAGTCGACCAGTATCTGTCTATAAATCTCTTCGGTCTATCGAGAGGTACTGGGTTCGAATCCTAGCCGTTGCGCAACCACCGTGAATCACGTGTTAGGAGTACCTAACACAAGCCATTGAGCATAACTGGAGGGGTTAGAGGGATTGGTAATTTCGGTTGCTAATATTCTTTATATAAAAATACGTATGAAAAAGTGGGAAAACCAGTTAAATGTGACCGCTGTGTTTCATGTGATTACAATACCACAATAATGAGATTTTGCCATTCACTGGCAAAAAAAGAGCAAAGAGCTATTAACCGTAGAAACCTATTAAAACGACACTGTGTGACGAACTAAATACCTTACATTTTAATGACCGAACGTTTACCTGCGAAGTCGCTTCCGACAGTAACAAATTCGCTACTAGTGATAATAATGGTGATCTGCAGTTACATAATATAAAATTACTTGTCCCGACGGACTGATTCCTCAACACAGCCTCGACCGCGGACCTTGAACTTGATGGTATTTTATGGTGTGAACGTCCACTAATCAAATATACATACCTATATACATATGCTCCCTTTGGGATAAGCAGGGGTGAATTAACACCCACATTTCACTAACCGCTGTATTCGGTCTCAAGTAATAGGGTTGAGCCTATGGTCGTATTTCGGGCATTGTTAACTAGAGCCATGCATTGGAGGCTGAGTCTGGACTGTATATATGTCTGATGTTAAACAGCACTATATCTAAGTCGAAAATGGCGAAGTCAGAACCTGGGGCCAAAAGTTAGAAGTGAAATGGTTTCACATTTCATGTTTACTAGAATTCGTTTGTTAGCAGTACAACATACACTGCTAATACACTTGCAGAGTATTTCCATGGTCTTCATTAAGTAAACTCTTGCCACTTTGCGGGCTAGTTTTGGGTGTAGGGTTGCCAACCATTCTGTTAAAAACAGTATTAGTAAAGATACCCAATTATACTTTTTACTATTCAACAAAAAAACAGTATCCAAAATACTGGTTTCAGCGTCAAAATGCATAACACTATGAAATGTCAGACTTGACGCCAAACAAATCACAATAGTATATATTGTTAATAAGTTCTGCAAGAACTAGTAAAAATATGTACTTATTCAAAACTTTAAATAAGTAAAAATATAAATAAAATATAATATAAGTAATAATATCACAAGTATGTATGTATAATAGTGTTCTATTTTCTATAATACTGTTCAAATTTCTTCGTAGACCTAAATATATTTCTTTTCTCGAAAAAAAAGTTGGCAACCTTAGTTAGGTGGGCCATCGATCGGTCTCCTATCATTTTAGCACCAAAGTGTTGCACTGCTGTTACGTTACATTTAAATTTAAAATTATACGAGCTGACATAACATTCCGACAATGACAATATTATGTAAGTTAATTGAAAAACATTAGGTATAATAGTTTGTTTTGCCCAGACTGTTTTAAACATAATAGATTATGCATAAGTATTTTTATTATTTTTTATACCACTTATGTGGCAGACAAACATACGGCCCGTCTGATGGAAAATGGTCACCGTGGTTTAAGGACGTTTGCGTTTGCCTACCCGTATAAACTTGCTAATACATGCATACATACATGTGTTCACGCCCGTAATCTCCGGAGGCGTAGGCAGAGGTGAATTAAACTCCCACATGTCACCAACAATGATTTTCGGTCCTACATATTAGGGGGCGAGCCTAATGCCGCCAATCAGGCACTTTGTAAAAATATGGATAAAATTAAATTCCTAACCGAAAATGTTGCAGCTAATTAATTTACGATATAGATGCAGGCGTTACCTGGCGGAAATCCATTACAAAAGGTTTATATTGGGGGAGGGAGGATTTGGCCCACCGCTCACCCGCGGTTCAACACTCCAACAATATACAGGGTGGAATTTTGTAATGCCACCTGAAAGGGAAGTACTCTTAATATTGTAGATAGAAAGTTTTACTCAAAGGAAACATTCCTTTATTTTTGAAAAGAAACAAAACTGCATTCAAAGTTTTTTTTTAAATTCGCTTGCCGCACCCGATAATCGAACCGACTAAAATCTGTAAAAGTTGCACCCTGTACTTTTATTGCATAGATCGTTAGGGTCAATTATAAGGATGAAATCTCTCTAACAAACTTCATAAATTAAATGAAAGGAAAACAATGAAATCTTAAATTAATTGTTCCATGAGTCAAGTTAAAGCACTTTTACTCAAAGATTTTTTACTTATGTTATTAATAAATAATTAGGTATTATCACTGACGTATTTTATCCATTAAAATGACGAATTACTATTGGTGGCATTGAGAGAGATATCGAGACCCACAGGTACCAACTCGGTTTGTACTGAAAATAATAGTAGAAAAATTTCAAGAATACGGGTAGTTTCAAAAAGCGACGGCAAGCCCTTTAGCAGAACAACTTCGATTTTGATCTAAATGTTTATATCGAATAATTAATTAGATAGTTTACCATTTTTTTGTGAATAATTTAGGATTTCATTGTTTTCCTTTCATTTAATTTATGAAGTTTGTTAGAGAGATTTCATCCTTATAATTGCCCCTAACGATCTATGCAATAAAAGTACAGGGTGCAACTTTTACAGATTTTAGTCGGTTCGATTACCGGTTTTAAAAATCATTGAATGCAGTTTTGTTTCTTTTCAAAAATAAAGGAATGTTTCCTTTGAGTAAATTTTTCTATCTACAGTATTAAGAGTACTTTCCCTTCAGGTGGCATTACAAAATTCCACCCTGTATATTTGTATTACATTTTTTTTTTTTTTTATTTTTTTTTATTTGATGATTCTTTGCTCTGCGGTTTATTTGTTTTTTGACGTTTGTTCATGATTTTTACCGCCAACTATATCCAAGGATTACTCTCTTGCACAAATCTCAATCATATAGGTACCTATTCGTACAAACAAACAAAAAAAAAAACAAATCATTCCTCTTTATAATATTAGTAAAGAAGTATAGATAATTTGGGACTCTAACTAAACTAGCCATCCAAACATCTAGATGTAATTTACCGTCAGGAAAATGTACATAACTCCATTGGATGATTTAATATCTTTGATAAAAGCGCCTGTGATGCAGTATGTTATGTACACATCTTTCACTGTACTCGTATAAAGTATTTACGCGAACAAGAGAAGTTATTTATAATGCACACATGGCGCGATATACTCATGTATTTACATGATATCAAACAAAGCTGTTAGTATTGCATGTGTCGTGATAAGACACCCGCTAATAACTGGTTAGGTGACAGACAGGTGAAATAAAAATATTGGCGCCAATATCGTTGGTTTTTAACCCCCGACGTGAAAGCGACGTCGTGTCGGGGGACCTTGGATCGTTTCAAAAACACGACCCGGTCTCCCGACACAACAACGCATGAACTATTTATTTTCTACTTTTTGAAGTAATTTTTTTGTGTCGGGGGTTTTTAAAATTTTTAATTTAATTTTCACTCTCGATTTATTTTTGTGCAAGAGTACCTAGGCTCTGAAACTACTGGAAAGATTTCAATAATTATTTCACTAATCTAAAGCTACAATATCTAGGGGTAACATTGGCTATATATTATCACGCTATCATCCAAGGGAGCGGAGCAATAATCATAAATCATATTGAGGAGGTTTAGCAAGTAGGTAAACTGATGAAAAAAAATGAAAATTATTTTATTTCTATGGAGAATATAATGCGGTCGGATAACATGTCGTGTATTACTTGTTAAACTGCTATACGGATAAACCGCTTCATTGAGAAACCGCAATGAATTAAGACAAAAAAAATATTATCTCATATCTATTCTATATCATAGTACGCTGTCTCTGCGGCTGCGGTCTGCGAATTATACCTTTCGATATTGTTGTATCTAATCTAATAGATCATTATCGTCTTCGTTAAGAACAAAGAAGATTAAGAACATTCGAGATTTTTTTCGCTATGGATATACAAGTACCCTTTTGAACGCGGGTCCTCTCGATTATAAAGACTTTTCGAAGCATTAATAATTAAGTTGGTACTTCGCCAGTTCAGTATTATCTACAACATAATATAGTTACATCTCGGGACAAGGTTTAATTTTTAGTTAGTAGTTTAATAAGAATCATTTCATCCTATCATAAACGAATGCACTTATTCTATTCCTTGTCCTAATACATCTCAGTAAATAATTACATACATATTACGGCAATCAATTCTTATCTGTATAATGTGTAATGTGTAATGATTGATTATACAATCCTCTAATATTATTATTTTTACAGTATTAGGTATATTTAATCCTTTTATGCAATAATTTCAATTATATATAATAATAATATTATATTTACTCAACACAGAGAAAAACAAAAAGTGAGCGATCGTGTTTTGTTATTTGGCGGTAAAAACATACCATAGATAATAATAGATGTAAAAAGAGTATTTCGTGTAGTAAATATTGCACATTGAGGCTTACCGACTTGATATAAGCTAACAATAAGTATATAACAAATACATAACACATAGTAAAGGTATACAACCAAACGAAACAAAACAGAATAGAAAGAGTAAGTAACAGTAGCACAAAGATTGGAAACTCGAACACAATGTCCGCAACACGTTCCAACATAATAATAATTATTGAATAACAAAGAAAAATATTGTAGTTGTAACTATGCCGCTCTGACCGGACGTGAGCGCTGAGCATTTGAACGTCTTAGCCCAATAGCCAATAAGTGTGATTAGTTCGGTCAATAGATATAATGAACAAAGAGGAGCGACACGTATCGAATGGTTTATCTTTAGCATTCAATCATGTTTATTTTCGATACCGTATGGCTATTTTATGAAGTTTGTCGCTTAGAAATGTATATATAATATACTAGCTGACCCGCGCAACTTCGTTTGCGTCATCCCATTTTTGTAACATTTTTCATTCCTGCCTGTCCTGTTAGTCGTAGCATGATGTTATATACATATAAACCTTCCTCTTTAACCATTCTATCTATTAAAAAAAATCGCATCGGAATCCGTTGAGTAGTTTAAAAGATTTAAGCGTACAAAGGGACATAAGCACAACATAGGGACAGAGAACACGACTTGGTTTTATACTATGTAGTGATATAGGTACACAAAAAGCGATAGCCAAGTGGTATGGGTAATGGACTGCTGAGACGAGGTCTCGGGTTCGATCTCAGGTTTTACCATGGCACGCAACAATGCCTTTTCGATGCTTTTCGAGGTTATGTGTATTTATCGCAGGTTTACAAGTGCCCTGTTAATGGCAATAGGTTCGCCACCTATTACATTGGGACCTAAAAACATAAACTGGCGAAATGTGGGTGCTAGCACCTCTGCCTACCCCTTCGGGGATATAGTCGTGAGTTTATGTTATACTATGTTATGTTATACACAAAAAGTTCTAAACGTAGGTATGTCATTGATTAAATAGATTCAAATATTTTAATATCTTTACTTATTTCATTTGTTGGACCTTCATTACCGCTGCCATTATTTTTATTGATTCCTAGTGTGTGTTATCGGACACTTACTTGCCTACTGTTTGTGTATGTTATATTTAGCGACAATTGAATGAATTGTATATTTTTCTCACCTGTAAGAAAAACATTGTTACGTACAGACCTACTCAAGTTCAATGATCTAATTCTTACAATAAGCGACTTTGTTTACATAGTTTTACAAAACAACGCTTCCTTTACATAGAATGTCAAGTTACGTTAGGAATGTGAAATACAGTGAACCAGTGAATATCAGTTTAACTGAGTTTTCACAGTGTAAATAGAATTAAACGCGTTTTCACTGAAAACCGGTTCGTCGTTGAAAAAAATATCGAGTTTTCATATTTTATTCGACGATTTTCAATATCACATCATGTCGATTCTGCCAACTTTTTAATTGTTAAACGTGTTATATGTATGTTATATTAAGTAGTAAAAGAAGTATAGTGATAAAAATCTTTCTACTGATGAAAAAGTATCTGATGAGGCCGTCAAACTGAGCGCCACTATTGTAACACTGTACGTATTTGTTAATGGTGACCCTCTTTCCCGAGACTTTGCTTTCGGCTTACCATCAGGCGAGGTGAAGTCAACGTATATAAGAAAAAATGAATTTTCTGTGTTATTCTTTACAAACACAATCTCCCCTATATCCCTATGTAAAACTAGATACATTTTGGAGTTAGCGAGGTATGAACAGAATCAGAATCAAAATCAGATAGTTTCAGAACAGTAGTCGATGATAAAAAATACAATAACTTGGTACTCTAGCACTAACTAACCCACGTCATGCGATTATTGCTAACTGGTTATGTAATAAATAGCCAATATTAATATCATTGTCAATATCACTAGATTGATGTGATGACTGACGCATATGGCATTTACGTAAAATTGTGCCTGTTTCTCATTATTAAGTAATTATTATTTATTATTATTCAAGAAAGGAATTGTTAATCTACATACTAAGTACTTCTTTCACAAACTATATTGTATTAGTGTATGGTTTTCATCTAGTTCCCTCTCATAATGCACCTTCTTTGTTATTCTCAGCACCGCCTATAAGATTGACTGGTAGAGAAAGCCTGAGGCATTAAGTCTGCTTGTGTACATATGTGTATGAAGCTTTAATAAATAAATAAATTAATTAATTGACATCCATAAGTGTGTGTGTGATAAGTGTAGTGTGTGTAAAACTTTGACATTCATAAGTGCTCTTTATGTGTCTAAACTGAATAAGCGAAATTGATTCTTTGACTTTTAAATTCATGAAATCGAACAAATGATGGGCGATAATATGTACACGAATCCTACACCTATATAAATACAAATTCTTTACTAAAAACGGATTTTTATTGTGTATTACTACTCATAACCTACTGCACTTTGTGTATGTGGTAATTCTAGTTGATGGCAATAGGTATACAAACATAATGAGAGCTGTCCCGTATATAAGAGGATATATTTAGTAAAAATAATTGAAATAAGTATGTTGAGGTAGTTTGTGCATGTTGAGATAATCTGGGCATTTTGAGCGAATGACGACGAAACGACTACTTTTTTTATCTCACATACTACTTTTCACTATAAAGCGCCACAGGAACCTATATTCCCGTGAGTTGTGGAATTAGTATTACACGCGAAAGAAGTCGTGTGGCTACAGCTAACTAAGTATATAGGAAACTGATATATGATGCAATCTGTTGTCTGTGTAAATGATGACCTTTGTTATGTATTGCTTCCGTTTGACTTGTGATTGGAAGTGAATATAACATATAGAATATAGATGATCATAGGATATACATTATTATTGTTATATAGCACATTTTTCACTTCTGCTCCGCGCCAGTTGGTTGTAGCATGATGTTATATAGGTACATATAAACCTTCATCACTCTATCTAATAAAAAAACCGCCTCAAAATCCGTTGCGTAGTTTTAAAGATTTAAGTATACAAACTGACATAAGGATATAGGGACTGAGAACGCGACTTTGTTTTATATTATGTAGTGATGAACGAATTGCGGGACAGATATTATTTTATGTCTATGGACAATATATGCAGCGGCATGTGTCGTGCACTTCCTATAAACGGCACCATTGAGAAACTGCAATGAATTAAAACAATAAACAATATTATCACATTTATATCTATATAGCGGTACGCTGTATCTATTAATTGATGTAACACTTCAAGTTTCGCTAGTTCTACTATTCTAAATTGAACAAGTGGGAAAGCAGACTCCTACTAGTTCTATATTTTGTTACATCGAGTATTGTAGTACTACTGGGAACAAAATTTCCTATTAGTTCTACCCGATGAAACAAGTAGAACAAGCGGGAAAAGAGATTCCCACTAGTTCTACTCTTTTGTTACATGAAATATAGTAGAACAAATAATCCCATTAGTTCTACCGTAGGACTGTGCAGTAGAACATTCTGGAACAAACGTCTGAGGTCGGCTACTACTACTACTAATTTAGAGTCTAGACTAACAAGCGTGTATAAACTTTCAATGTATAGAAGACCGTAAACAGTGAAACAATAAAAGCATCTGAATGTTGAGATATTTACAAATGATCTTATAAAATAACATCAACAAATCATTATCTACTCTTATGACTATTTTTGTACATCTCAGAGGACAAGGTTATAACTACAACATTCATGTTTTGATTATTTTGTGACATACTTTAGAGCTGATTGCAAATTAAAATATGTTTTAATACTACGTAAGCCTAGTGGTAGGGGTAATGGACTGCTGAGACGAGGTCTCGGGTTCGATCCCAGGTTTTACCATGGCACACATTAATGACTTTTCGAAGTTATG
The DNA here is from genome assembly GCA_963691645.1 of Pelosia muscerda. Classification (NCBI taxonomy): domain Eukaryota; kingdom Metazoa; phylum Arthropoda; class Insecta; order Lepidoptera; family Erebidae; genus Pelosia; species Pelosia muscerda. The sequence continues at coordinate 13,662,017 of OY829118.1, forward strand.
TGTGAATTTATCACAGGTTTATAAGTGCCCGGTTAATGGCAATAGGCTCGCCACCTATTACATTGGGACCTAAACATAAACTGGCTAAATGTGGGTGCTAACACCTCTGCCTACCTATATGTTATGTTTGTTATGTTATGTTTTAATAATTTTATCGATAACTGCACCTATCTATTTGCGGCTATTGCAAATGTAATTCATACTTCTGATTACAAAGCACACATATGGTCATGGAGCTTGGCAATATTGCGCATTGAATTCATTCCCGATGCTACATCTAAGTGATCGTTATTGGTTATTGACGCAGACGATCGGTTGATACAACATTCATCATTATCTGGCCTCCGGTTCCCTTTGTTGCTAACCGTTCGAACGACACATTGTAATTGTAGCTTATTAAAGTCATCTCAGTAGGTACATATGATTTATACGAACGACGCGATCTCTTTTATATCCTATCATCAGCCCTGTTTGTCTCTAAAGCTTACATCACCCTAGTTCTAATAATTTAATTTGGCAATTATTACGTAAGCCACCCCAAACACCCCGATTCTAATCAGTGTTATTCGGCCTGTGTCTCATCCATTATTCGGAAGGTGCATCGGTTGGCAGGTACCTTTGGCTAGGCAATCGAAGATCTCGGTAAGGTCCCATAGCTGGACTCAACTCCGACTCGAGGTATTGTTTTTGCGGAGAAAGAAGCAAAGTACTGGTTTTCGAGTTTTGATATTTTCAACTTGACAACTGAATGTTAAAGTTGCTCTTTTACTAAAAAGTACCTCGTTATTATAAGATATGTATGCCGTTAAAACGTTCAATAAGCATGAACCACAATCCTTTGATATCTGCTTTGAATCTGAATAATGTGCCTTATTCTAAGTAATATCGTCGTTATTTATTTTCATATTGAAATGAAACCTATAATCCAATTCAGTTGAGGTCGACTTCTAGCCTCAGCTTAAAATTTTAATATTTCTAAACTAAACTATGACTCGTAATATCTGTCTGCCCATCTTTCTCTTCAATTTATTGACTTCAATTCAATTTATTGACTGACCCGCGCAACTTCATCTGCGTCACCCCGTTTTTGCAACATTTTTCACTTCTGCTCCGAACCAGTTGGTTGTAGCATGACGATACATAAACCTTCCTCTTCAACCACCGCCTCAAAATCCGTTGCGTAGTTTTAAGATTTGAGCATACAAAGGCACAAAGAACATAGGGATATAGGGACAGAGAACGCGACTTTGTTTTTCATACGTACCTAGTACAACAAGAAAAGCCACTATTGCTTTGTTTCATAAATGGAAAAGAAGTATTACGATATACATAGTTTCATTTTTGACTCGATTTCGAATGCTGACAAAACAGCTCACAGCTCTAGACTGATGTTCACAACATTATCTATCTGAAGTGTTGATGACTGATAAAGTATGTGGCCACTTGACATTGCAGGTGTTAATTATTTCACACACGGTTAATTTCGTGTTACACAATATGATAGCATATCTGTGTCATTTGTACAATATAAACATTTCATTATGTTAATATAACTATGTTTTTAAGTATAGCTTCGACTTCTTTGATGCTAGTTGGTTTTATTACTAGGCTCAAAAAAAAAACTAGATATGATAGAAATAAGTACAATGGCAGGAGTTGCTTTCTTTAAGTACTATTTTGGTCATTTCGTCAGGTCATTTAATAATGAACAGCCCATATGGCTTGGCGGTAGTGAATGCAACTGCTACGCAAAAGCGTGGGTTCGATGCCCGCTCTTTGCAAATATTTATGTCTATTTGCATTGGTCTGGGTATTTGTGTACCCCGGAGAGCACGATAAGTCGTCGGTCACGGTTGCTATACGAACATCTACGGTTATTGTTACTGGTAGTTGGGGCCTTAAAAATCCGACTATTCCAACTAAAGAATTTCGATATTGCTAATTGGTTGTGGAGGCAGTCGTTTCATCGAAAATATAAAACTTCAGCCGCACCTTAGTTAGACTGGACTGTCATACTGAATTTCGAAGTTCAAAATAGCGATAAACTGTAGCCCTAAAGCACGGAAACGGGACTCACGGTAGTGCGAAAGTGCGCCACATCGATACCCATAATTTCGAATGTTTTTCACCGCGAAGCACGGTAGTACGAAAGTACTCCACATCGATTCACACATTGTCGAATGTATTGCAGAGCGATGCACGTCAGTGCGAAAGTCTAGTAAAGGGCATGCTACTTATTGCTTTACATAAAAAATGTTTGCTGTAAATCGACGATTGACGAATCGATGTTTTGTGTGAGTGTATTAAGTTATATATATATTTACTGGAACTTGAAGTAATATCCGAACAACGTTAGTTTTTATATGAGTGTCAAAAGTGGAACAATAAAAAAAATAAGGATACAGTATACCATTTATTTATGAGTGAGTAATAATGAATGAGTTATAAATAGACAATAATTATATTATAAACAATCATAACGAAAGTGTAATTACGAAAGGCCTACATATTTGCCGTTAACTGCACCGCGAAAAAAACATGCTAAGCGTAATCATCAGCATCGGGCACAGTTTTGTTGATTTCCAGAATTATTTTAAGTAAAAGTTACGAATTAGATTAGGTTATTTATAATTAAATGCAACAAAATGTAATTAGGGTAAAAAAAGAGTTTTTCATTATATTCTAAGTGTACGTACCTAATTTCTTTAGAAATCATTCTAAGATACGCACTAAATGAACTAAAAATTGATCTGAAGCTCATAATTGTAGCCTTCAAGCTAGCAAAAAATAGGATGTGTGACTATGTGGCATTTAGGTAGTAGAATTTAGCAATGACGTGCATCGCGCTGCAATACATTCGACAATGTGTGAATCGATGTGAAATACTTTCGCAGTACCGTGTTTCGCGGTGGAAAACATTCGAAATAATGGGTATCGATGTGGCGCACTTTACTTTAGGGCTACGGTTTATCGCTATTTTGAACTTCGAAATTCAGTATGACAGTCGTTAGACTGAATAGCCGACTGAGTTGTGAAAAGGCTGAAAGAATAATGAAGAGAATCATCAGAAATATTTATTATGAGCATTTAATTTCTATTCACCCCTAAATCTATTTCACCCCACCCAAGTGTTGCCATTAGCCACATTACAAATAGTCTACATTTACTATTTACTACCTTATATTAACTATTTATATTTTCTTTCTTTTTTAAAGATGACTCGGTATTATTATGCCAAACGTTAACTTCTGGTTATGAATAAAAAACCCTTATTGCTAGTCATTTATTACGCTGCTAGAAGGTTAGTCGTAAATATGAATTACCTACGTAACATTTCCTGCGCTGTTTACTTGGAATAATAAAGTAGTATTTGGTAGACTTGGTGACATTTATGTGTGGAGGTGAATGGCCGCCTTTTCTATATTTTTTACGACTGGTAGCGATACCTATAGCTAAGTATTAACTAGTCTTTTAAGATCATACTTTCACGTTCCTTAACGAGAATTAGCGTACTGGCGTAACTCCAGACCCCAGACAGGTTATGTTTTTGTTTGGCAGATTCCAGTTTAGTTCTGTCAAACAATAAATTCAAAATGTGTTCCAATTAGTGAAATCAAGTTCCAATCCAGAATTAACCAACAGTGAATATATCTATTGGCCCTTATCTTAACCCTAAGTCGCGAGGGAATCGATGCAGGGCCTCGTTGAGATAGGGATTTTTTTATATAATCTATGATCGGTCGATTTAAGCTCGTCCACCACGTTACACCCCATGCTATCCTAAAAAGACAGCCCAAAAACGCGTACCTACTGCGCGCACATTGAGCACATTTTGCCTATTTCAGTAGTTGAGATCTGAATTTCATGATCTGTTAGCCATGTCATCTGTTCCAGGTCTATTTCACTACATAGTATGAAACAAAGTCGTGTCTCTGTCCCTATATTCCTATGTATGCTTAAATCTTAAAAACTGCGCCACGGATTTTGATGCGTTCTTTTTTAATAGATAGAGTGATTGAAGAGGAAAGTTCATATGACTCAACCAACTGGTGCGGAGCAGAAGTGAAAAATGTTGTCACCTAGTATTCTATTAAATAAAAACACATTACATAAACGTATATAATGGATCTAGATTTTCCGCCATTAGTGCCTTCCATTTACAAACTGTAAATAGTTACGTAAGCATATAAAATTAACCAGATGTGAGTTGTCTGAGTCTTGTAATGTCAACACCTGAACGATAAATTATTTTGAGGGTTGAATCAAAAAGAGAAATCAATATTTGGTCGTCTTATTCGGTCTTATTATCGCCGTAAGCCATTTTACGGGTAAGTGCTACATCTACGAAATCTTCCATCTACAGCTGTAACCTTGTTGCAGGACATAATCGAGCTCGAGAAGTGTTTCTGGAGTCTACGTAACTCAGCTCCTACGGGCCAGCTGGACGCGGAGAGCCTGTCGCCGCTGCTGTCGCCTCCGCTGCCAGCCGCTGCCGTCGCGGGCGCGTTCCTCGCCTTTGACGAGAACAGGGACGGCCACGTGGACTTTAAGGAGTTGTGCTGTGGACTCAGTGCCGCCTGTCGGGGACCCCGGACCGAGAGGTTGAAATGTAAGTTGCTTTTTAAATTACTTCGAAAATTTAAATGACTTTTTCGAAGATAAATATGTGTTTTTCAAGCGACTACAATTATGGGGTTCTTAAAAAAGAGCTTTAGAAGTTTTCTTCAGGGCCGGTGGCGCGAGTGACACCTCTGGTGTTGCAAACGTACCAAGCCACAGTTGCCACTTTCCGTATGCGTGATACGTATGCTTGTCTGCCACCTAAGTGGACTAAAAAAAGATGGGCTGTTGTCTCTACCTACGCTGGACGGTCAGAATAGGTTTCCAGAAAACCACGTTTTATGTCACACTATTGTAGGCAGATGTGAATTAACATCCACATTTCACCAACCATTGAATTCAGTTCCACGCCCGAAATATGGTAATATTCCACGTTGAGCAATATTACCATATTTCGGGCTCTGTTGTTTATTCGAACCATGCTTCAGAGGCGAGTCTGGGCTGTATATTCAATAATCGCCTTATACGTCACCGAATAAAAAGAGATCAAGTGGCCTAAATTTACTCTGCCGGGAACCACGCTTTGTTGTCTACGTGTAACTAACTTATTTATTTAATATTCATCTACAGCCATTATTACAGGTTTGAAGTACCCAATGCAATCGGAGTAGGATAATTTGAAAAACTAACACACTATTATCTACACAAATGACTATGAATGGCCTCTTATAGACTAACACTAACTAATCGCTACAACGAGCGCGCTTCAGGTGATTCGTCGGTAATGAATCGTTATTTTTGTACAGTTTGATAATTGTATTTTATGTCATTATGTAGTTTTTTTTGCAAATTCGTCTTGTACGATCTTGTATATAAATAGAAATACAATTTAGTTTTTGCGCAGGCAGTGATGAAAAACAGAGATGATCATTATGTTTCCGCAGTTTCTTTATCTGTATACATTCTAATAACATATTGGCGCACTGCATATCCCTATAGACTTTTAAGAATGGCAGTGCACTTGTGACAAAATTTAAGGTCACAGGTAGTGGCCGGGTAATACCTTCATTTTAGTTGTAGTACTGAAAATAGACTGACCGGCTTCGGAATTCATTTGCTCAAGCAGGAACCCGTTGGTACTAACTGTTTAGATGTTTGATTTGAACTAAAATTTGAACTCTGAGCTGTTTGATAATGGTATCAAACAGCTGAGAGTACAAAAAACTTAATTTTCTGCTTTACGCTCTTTGGTTTAAGTACAAAATTAAATAAAAAGAGTTCATTTCATCGTTTCTTTCACTCTACCCGATGCCATTTAATTTCAGTCTATAACGGCATCGCAGTGTTGTCTACAATTTAATTGTATGTTTTGCAATCTCAATGGTTTGATAATGGTTGACAATTAGTTGAATTAGGGATGAATGAAACTTCAAACAGTATCTACATGGTAGTAAGGACATTAGTCTGTCTACCTTCTCCTCCTCGATTCTAGAATTTTCCATTTCAGATGTGATTCTTATGATAATCGCGTACAAAACTCTTCAGTACACTCAAGTTGACAAGTAACTTCTTCTGAAGTGGCTACCCACTTGTCATATTTGAATATCTACTGGAATTGTTCATTACGAATAAATATCTTCCTTTATCTTATCTGTGAATGGTAATTTATAATGTGTGTCAAGCGCATTGCATTAACTAGAGGCTTATTCGGCCGTCAGACGTGTATTCCTAAGTACATTATGAAGTAATATTTATATTTTTTTAGAAACTAGCGGGTTATACTAGCGTCGCACTCCATAATAATAATATAATTTACACTTTTATAAAATTTCACGTTCAAACAAAAAAAGTACATACACACATACATATGCGCAGGCCCGTACTGCCCCCGATAATTGAAAAGGCGCATGTACCAACAAGACAAAACCGAGAAAAAAATGTTTTAATTGATCAATCAGAAAATCTTTAGCTGTCTTTGGGTAAATCAAAATAATTACATATTAAGAATTGAAAATAATAGCTACGATAATAGTCTTTAAATGCGGTTAATAAAAATATTAATATTTTTAAATTATTTAATTAAAAATAACAAAAAACTGTTTCATTTTAGTATAAAAATTGGGGAAAAATACTAGGTCCTTAATTAAATAGACGTAAATAGCCAGATGCGCCCTATAAATCTAGAACGCTAAGTGTCATATCATATCCCTATACTTATAATTTCCAAAAAAGGGCGCATTTAGTTAAATCCGCCTTTTTGCATAAGTATTAAAACCTATGTAGATAATCCTTGGTTAAAGTAAAAAGTACATACAGTTATCTAATTAATCCTATAAATGTTCAGTAAATGTGTTTTGCTGGTAATAAGTAGGTACTCTAATTAATTTTTATCAAAAAAGAAAACACTATCGACAGGGTCAAGTATTTATTAAAGAAAAATGAATTGAAATTAAATTTACATTCTTCGCCACAACCTGCTTTAACGTAATACTGGGTATTATTCTTTAAAACTCTCTTCGTTTTCGTACGCTCTTCCAATAAAATGTCATAATGTTTGCGTTTCCGTGCAGTTCCTTTCTTGGTGAATTGGGTTACATTTTCAGAAATCTGGTCAGTCTGGGCTTCAGGCTCAAAATGTTCAGGTGACTCAGATACGCGAATGTTGTTTTCTTGTGAATTTTCTACGATATCTTTTTCGGAGTCGGAGTCGATTACACTATTTCGAATATTTTTATTTTGTGGAGGAACGTAATCTCTGTCAAAAACTGAATCCTCAGAGTCAAAATCACTTACTGTTGCATTGCTGCTACTGCTGCTGTTACTGCTATTGGCTTCAGTGGTGGTAAGCGCGTGGTGTTTACCAGGTAGAACACTATTATTACTGTCAGCAGCAGCATTACAGACTTGAGGGCAATTATATTGGTTAATTTCGTTAGTTTCGTTACCGTTTCTAGAAGCTAGTAATAAAGTCAAAGCTTCGACCTTACTTCATGTTAGTTTTGTCTGTAATAGAATTAAATAAATAATTAAAGAACCAATTTTGAAGCATAATTAAAGCAAATTACAAATAGGTATCTAATTCACTTTAACTGCAAGGCATTTTATGAACTTTCTTATTCTTACTATAAATATATAATAAATAATGTGGGACAATCCACACAATATCATTTAGCCCCAAGCTGATCAGAATTTGTTTATGGGTACCTACTAGATAACTGATATACTAAATGCAATATGTGGAGGGATCACATAGATAGATATTTTTTATTATAGGTAGGTACATACATAGAAAATATCCAGAACACTCGGAACAAATATTTGCAGATCGTACAAACATTTGCCTAAAGGCGGGAATCGAATCCGCAATCGAACTCCTGCGTGCTCGCCGTAATTTTACTCGTCTTAAACGAAAATAAAAGATGACGATAAAACATCCCATCATATCCTACTTGTACACATGAAAAAGTGGACCTAGAATAACATAGGCAACTTTTTTTTATATAATTAACGTGTACGAAGCCGCGGACAGAAGCTAGTATTGCAATAAAAATTAGACGCTTACCTTGTGATAAATCACACAGGGAAAAATTGCGCACCCGCGCGTTACGTCGTCCTTACTCCCACAGTAGGTATCTAGCTCGGGCGCAACTGACACAGGAAATCGTCACCGCCATACAAATCAAACCCCGCGCACCCCCCCGCTAGATTGATGGTAATAAGTGACAAGGGCGTTTCTGCTTACTTGCGTCTTTTTAATTAAGTACCATCGGTACTATTTTTTCATTATATAAGTTATTAAGACGTTTATGACAAATGCGCCTGGGCAAAAAAAAGATTACGAAGTAGAAAGGGCGCAAGTCAGCAGATGGAGACTTTCTTTCTTAGTGTGAAAGCAGTTTCCAATTAGTGCGTTAGGCGCAAATGGTTACTTGCGCCTTATTAATTTCCTCTTAGAAATAGTGTCAAATATGCGTCTTTTAAATTACCTAACTCAAATAAAATATCCAAGGCAATAAGGGCATATCTACATAAATGCGACTCTTCAACTAAGTTTTAGCTAAATTCGTCTTTTTAACTTCAAATGGTGGTAAGAATGTGTGCAGAAGCTGCTTATTTTGTTGTGTTAAAATCGCACCTAAGCAAGATAGAAAAATATTAAAAATACAGGTAGATGCGCCTTTTTTTCCTGATTCCGGCAATATATGTAACTCAAATACGGAAAAAATGTTAGATGCGCCTTTTCAACTATCGGGGGCAGCGTAATCCTCGATGGGGTAGGTATTAAACACCCATATTTCGCCAACAATGATTTTCGGTCCCACGTAATGGGGGTGAGCCTATTGCCGCCGGGTACTTTTTTCAAAAATGGGTATGCCGAAAATAAATTTCTAACCGAAAATGTAGCAGCTAAATAAATTTAAAAAAAAAATTTGACCCGATTCCTTGCTTGCTATGTAAAGCTAATCCCTTTATATAATAATATGAGGTCCTAAAATTTGACGGGTAGGTACTCAAAGTTTCGACCGTTAAAATTAGGTAAAGCCTCTCTAGTGTTACGAGTTAATTGTATAATATCATTACTATAGTGACGACAACTTTTTGCTATCTAATTACAATGTAATACTATGATTACGTTTTATTTTTAATTTATACTTCTGCTTTATCTTAATTGTTAAATATACACTTGCCTTGATCTGTCATTTTGTGTCTGTTGTTTTGTGTCTCGACCTGTCATTTTTGTATTATTTTCTTGGAAAACTTCACACCTTAAATACCACTTATGGTGTTAATTATAAACGTGAATGTAAATATAAAAACCTTTTCAAATGAACTTGCAACCGCAAATGTACAAAATGAACGTTTCTCACAAAAAAAATTTTTGTAGGTACCTAATATTCTACTTCCATTTTAGATGAATCATCGCATTAAGGGCTTTAGGAGCAGAGATCGCCCCAAAAAGCTTTCTAATATACTAGAATTTATACATACACTAGCTGTCCCACGCAACTTCGTCTGCGTCACCCCGTTTTTGCAACATTTTTCATTCCTGCTCCGCCCCCGTTGGTCATAGCATGATGTTATACACATATAAACCTTCCTCTTTAACCATTCTATCTATTAAAAAAACTGCATCAAAATCCGTTGCGTAGTTTTAAAGATTTAAGCGTACAAAGGGACATAAGGACAGAGAACGCGACTTTGTTTTATACTATGTAGTGATATGGATACAATCTTTGTCCCCCAAAACCGAGTTGATGGTTTGACTGGCGGATCTAGCTCCGTACAATTGACTCTTGTTTTCCAGTAATTAAAACTATTAGGTTAGGCATATAATTTGGCGAATACATCCCGCTATCGTTATGATATCCTGTTTACCTGTTTCTAAACGTAAATGATCCGCCATAGAAGCATTACAGGTATCGTACAATCATAGGAAACGCCATAAAACAAAAACCCGTGACAATGGTCCTTGAGTTACATATTTATGGGTAGACATAATATTGTAATTTACCTGTTTCGGGACATTAGATCGAGGTTTGTGCTATGCTATGCACAATGATGTTCTATTTATTGATACCTTTATATATAGTACAACTCTTATTTGATTAGTTAGACTTGGCCGTTGATATTATGTATTCCAATACTTTTAGCTACTAATAATAATAAAAATTGAATAGCCATGCAAATATTTACACGGAGCGGGGATCGAACCCGTGCCTCCTGCGTAGCAGTCGCGTTCACTACCGCCACGCAGTAGGCGTTTAGGTGGAACTAGAAAAAAACTTACCTAAGACCATATATTATGTATGGTACCGGTAAGTTGAAACCAAACCTAGACTAGTTTCTTCTTTGCTACCGGGTAAAACGGGGTGAATAGAGATCGAAGGGTGAATAGAAATAAAATGGTCACCTAAATTCTGTACTTATTTTCTTTCAAACGAAGCTTTGGACTAGTTCATTGTAATAACAGAATCATCAAATATCTGGTATTGGTTTTAAATTAAAAAATTGTAAAAGAAATTGTTGAAAATATTCCATTGACCATTTTATCTTTATCCATCCCTGGATTTACGGTATTAAAAACATCGACTTTTCTGTGTGCGCATCTTGGCTATAAACAAGCTTACCCGTCAGACAATACATCGCATATCAATCGACTTCGTATTGAGTCACAGGATGAGTGATAAACCCCTAACCATTGTCTTCGGGTTTTCCACTTGTCCTTATAACCATTGGCTCTGGCCTTGTCCCTTTGTCAGATTTTTGTTACGGGTTTGTGTTTTGTGCTCACGATTTCCCTGCATTATGATATTTTTTTGTAAGATCTAGGCAGCTATCGTTAAAGCCTTCATTACTATCATTATCATCCAAGTTTGGCTTTGCAAGTCACCGCTGAGCGAGACATACTTAGCTAATACATTTTCGTAAAGTAGTCGCCGTCTTCGAACACAGCGAAGAGGATATATATTACAATTTATTATCATCCGAGCGAAAATCTCGATTGCTATAAAACCTTATAGGAAGTCCAGGGTTCGTTCTTTACTCTTCCTTCCCATATTTGGTATATTCTGGGTGTTACGGGAATTATTGCCATCGAACACCCCAATATTGAAAAGATAGCTTACACCAGATCGTCGTTATTGCATTTTTGTTAGTATTAATCAATTAGCTTATTGTAGTCCACTACTGGATTTAGGCCCAATGTGCCCAATATGTCAATAGGCTCTCGATCGCCTACCACATCAAGTCTAGAGAAATTGTCGAACGAAGAAAAGAGGCAGGTAAATTACATCATCATTCTCATCATTCTCTGAACCTTTTCCCAACTCAATTGGGGTCGGCTTGCCAGTCTAACTGTGATGCGGCTGAACTTCGATATTTTTCGTGAAGCGACTGCCAGGTAAATTACATTATATAACATTATTTTACGGAACTAATTAATTTTCACACCAGTCTAGTGCGAGGTCGTGGATAAATAGAAAGTACAAGTTGTATCTATTCACCAAGCAGATCTCCATAAAACGCACATCAATTTAAGTGACTAAGTAATAGGGCGCCTTCACTATATTATATTGAGCTGCGCCCTGCGGTTTAACAGCTTATTTTTTCGATAAGTAGTCTACAAACTAAGTTACTGGGGTAGTGTACATACATTAATATGATCACACTCGTAATCACCAAAAGGGTAGGTGTATTAAACACTCACATTTCGCCATCTATGATTTTTGGTCCCACGTAATAGGGGTGAGCCTATTGTCGCCAATCGGGTACTAAATGGGTACGCCGAAAATAAATTCCTAACCGAAAATGTTGCACCTAAAAAAATTGTTTTTTTTTGACCCGATTCCTTGCTATGCGGTGTATATCGCAAGGAAATTAATTACGTGCTCAGCCGTACAAGCACTACCAATTAACGTCTAGTAGTCTATCGGACAAACAGGTGCAGTAAGCGTTTTGGTGAATACTGTAAGTTCATACTGCTTAATAAATAAATAAATAAATAAATCACAGTGTAATCCTTTCTATATTAGTACTAGTGTCACGGTGATAAAGTCTATTATGGTTTGTTAGGGATTTTACTGATTGAAATACGTGTGTACGGAACGACAGTTTTATTGCGACTAAATATCAATCCACGTTAAACATGCCGGCCCCCAAAGGGCTTATTAAGACCTTTATGATACTAGTGCATACAATACAATACAATCCAATACAATCAGTTGTAGAACAATATTAATTTACTTAATCAACTAATTAGCGAACATAATAATTGACAAAAAGTGCTTAAGGTTAATCATTGATTGGCAAGAGGCATAATTTGGTGGCTGCTCTTCGAGTGATGCAATCACCACTTTTGACGCTGTATACCCTAGTGAGCCCATCTGCTCCAGGATGTTTTTCTACAATTCTGCCTAGAGCCCACTTAAGTGGAGGAGTATTATCATTTTTGATGAGTACAATATTTCCTACATCCAGTTCCGGAAGTCTATTCTGCCATTTTGACCGCTGTTGCAACCTGGTTAAATACTCTTGTTGCCACCTAATCCAAAAATTAGACAACAACTTCTGAAGATATTGCCAGCGTGATAAATGATTTGTTGGTGTTAAGGTCAAATCTGGGCCCGGAACAGCGATAGGTGCTTCACCTATCAAAAAGTGACCAGGTGTCAATGGTTGTATATTGTCCATATCTGAATCATCTACTGTGCTTAAGGGCCGGGAGTTGAGACAGGCCTCGACCTGACAAAGGAGGGTGCTCATCTCTTCAAAAGTCAAATGGGATGTCATTATTCTTCTTAGATGATGCTTTAACGATTTAACCCCCGCTTCCCATAAGCCACCCATATGAGGGCTATATGCCGGGATGAAGTGCCACTGAGTACCATCAAGTGCCAGTGCTTCAGCAATTGGACCTTGAAACTCTAACTGAGCTTCATTCCATGCCGTTATTAACTCTTTATTAGCGCCTACAAAATTACGGCCTTGATCGCTCCACATATGAGCACATTTCCCACGTCTGGCTACAAATCGGCGGAAAGCACCTATGAAAGACTCTGCCGTTAGATCACCCACTAATTCTAGGTGTATCGCTTTTGTAGCCATGCAAACAAAAATGGCAATATAGGCCTTCGAAGTCCTTGAACCTCTACCTCTAGACACCAGGATTTGGTATGGTCCAGCAAAGTCCACTCCACTATTTAAAAATGGTCGTGATGGAGTCACCCGTTCCTTGGGCAAATCCCCCATAAGTTGAGTGCGAGCCTGAGCACTCAATTTGGCACATCTCAAACATTTCCTTATTCTTCCCTTGACGAGATTTTTAGCCCTTATAATCCAAAATCTCGTTCGTAAATGACTCAACATTAATTGCACTCCACCATGTAAGGTTTGTAAGTGTGCATCTGCTATAACGAGCTCGGCCAAGTTACTATTACCATCCAAAATCATCGGATGTGTACTGTCTTCCCCAAGGTTAGCATTTCTTAATCTGCCACCTACTCGTAACACATTATCATTGTCTATGTATGGGTTTAATGATCTTAATTTGCTTGCCTTGTTAATTGATTTATTTTCGCTCAACGCTGCTATTTCATGCATGAAACTTGCTCGTTGGGCTATTCGGACACATGATTTTAGCGCATCATCCAATTCCAGTGTAGTCATTGCTACATCTTTGTCGATCATAACCTTGCCCTTCAAAAACCGTTTACAATACGTAATAGTTTTAAGTAGGTCTGGCAGGTTGTCAAATTCATCAATCTTGTCCGCCAACATGCAGCCGTGTTCAAGTCCTGTTTTCATATTGATATTTATAACTTGCCTTTGTTCTAAGCTTGTGTTCAAATTGTTTGGCCTATTGCATTGAAATTCTCTTTTTCTCAACCACTCAGGACCTTGCCACCACATCAGGTTGTTTCTTAAATGCAACAAAGGTGCTCCTCTAGAGGCGATATCCGCAGGGTTTTCATGTGTGTGTACGTGATACCAATTGTTGCCAATGTTGTCCAAAACTTCTACAACTCTATTTCTCACAAAGGTATGCCAGCGGTTCGGGTCTCCGAATAACCATGATAACACTATTGTTGAATCTGTCCACATGTATATCTGGTTTGTAGTCACTCTAATGGCTTCCTTGATTTGCTTTAACAGTCTAGACAGTAATACTGCTCCGCATAGCTCCAAGCGTGGTATGGTAACAGGCTTAATTGGTGCCACACGGGTTTTAGCCGCTATTAGGCTTATTTTTATCTCTCCTTCAGCAGTGATGACCCGTAGATATGCTACTGCTGCATATGCACGATTCGAGGCGTCACAAAATCCGTGTACTGTGATGTTGTCCATAGTTTCACATGTGGTGTACAACCACCGCTTTATTTCGAATTTACTTTGATAAGTTAACGCCTCCCGCACCTCAAACCACTCATTCTTAATGGTCATGTCGACTTCTTCATCCCATGTTATGCCTAAGAGCCACAGTCTTTGAACAAGCAATTTTGCTGGTAATATCGCAGGAGCTAGCCAGCCAAGAGGATCAAAGAGCCGCTGCATATCGCTCAAAATTGATCGTTTTGTAATTATACCTGAGGGCATAGGAAGTTGTAAACTACATTGAAAGACATCCTTGCCCATGTTCCAGCTGATGCCAAGAGCTCTTATGGTGCCATCTATTCGAATACCTACATTTGCATGAGAGCTTCTCTGTGAAGGTTCAAACTGTTGTAAAAACTCAGCATTGTTAGAACACCATTTTTGTAGAATGAATCCACCCCTTTGTAAAATAGTATCAATGTTTTTAGCTACTTTAATTGCGTCATTTAAAGTGTCAGTTCCTCCCATTAGATCATCCATGAAAAAATCTTCCATTATGGCCTTAACTGCTTCGGGAAACGCACTGCCTTCATCGATTGCTACTTGCTGCAAAGTTCTGACTGCCAGATAGGGAGCTGAAGCTGTTCCAAATGTTACTCGCGTGAGTCTGTAATCTTTGACAGGTTCTTGTGAATGACTGCGCCAGAGGATTCTTTGTAAGTCTCTATCCTCCGTTGTGACATATATTTGTCGATACATTTTCTGAACATCCGCAGTGAAACATATTCTTTTCATACGCCATCTCATGATTAAATTTCTCATGTCTTCTTGTAGCTGTGGTCCGACTAACAGCTCATCATTCAATGACACATTATTTCTTCCTTTCTGGGATGCATTAAATACTGCTCGAACTTTGGTTGTTTCCTTTTCGTCCTTCACAACAGCATGGTGTGGCAGATATACAGCAGGTTTACTAAGTTCATCAAGTGGAACTTCCTCCATGTGTTTCATTTCTTTATATTCTTCCATTACTCTTATATACTCCTTTTTCAGGGTTTCGTTCCTTTCAAGACGTTTTTCTAACTGTTCTAATCTATGCATAGCTATATTTCGTGTTTCTCCTTGTGTACAACATAAATTCTCCGTCTTTTTAGGTAGCTTCACAATGTAACGTCCATCAGATGCCCTTGAATGAGTAGCTAGGTAGATATCTTCACATCGCCTTTCATCTATAGTAAGTGTCCTTTTGTTATTATCGTCAAGTTCCCACATATTCTTCAACATTTCGTCTAGATTCAAGTTTAAATGCGTCACCATAAAATTTTCTCCTTGTCTGTCATCGGGAATCTTTCCAAATAGAATCCAACCCAGGCTGGTATTTTGTGCACATGGAGTGCCTGGGGGACCCTTGATAATTTCGCCCTTCAAGATTTGGGCACATATTTCAACACCTAGCAGCATATCAACTCTTCCTGGGTGGTTAAATTTAGGATCAGCTAATGATAACCCATTAAGGTGCGACCAGGTGCTGATGGGTACTGTCTGGGATGGTAAATTGGTGGTTAGTCGCGTTGACATAACGTAAGCATTAACTTTCATACTAAATGTTTCATCAAGTCTTGATAAAAGTTCAAATTCAGTCGCATGTTTGATCTTAGTCTTGGTAGATCCAACCCCAGTGATGCTACCACTGACCGGTGTTCTTTTAAGCCGAAGCATCTGTGCGGCTCGCTCACTGATAATAGTTGCTTGAGACCCGATGTCAACCAGAGCGCGTAAAACTATAGGTCTTCCGGTTACATCTCTCACTGTTACGAGAGCTGTTGCCAGTAATGCGTTCGGTCCACGGGTGGTAAAGTGCGAGGATAACTCGACACTTGTTTCTTCAGAACATTCTAGTTCCAAGGCTTCATCTTCAACCTGGCTATGGTGAGTCTGCACGTTGTCTGGGCTGTCTTCTGGGTTGATGGTTGACGATTCAATTGGAGCGGTTGTATGTACCAATGAGTGATGACGTTTATTGCAAATGCGGCAATTCATATTCAAACGACATTTCATGGCAGAATGACCAGACGCCAGACAATTAAAACACAGGTTGTGTTTTCTTACAAAGGCATATCGTTCCGTTGGTTCTAGCTTTGTGAATCCCTTGCAGTGGCATAGAGTATGCTTTTCATCACATATTATACAGTTTCTAGAAGTGCCCACACTTGATGTAGAAGCGTGAACTACATTTCCGCCTTTATGTACAAATTTCGATGGAGGGGTGAAACTCTCGAGTGATCGAAACTTTATTTCCAAAAATCGCACTAATTCAGCCCATTTCGGTAAGTCTTCTGTGTTATCCTTTTTACTAACGAACCTTTCCCACTCCTGATGTGACTCTGAGTCCAATTTCTGTGTGACTAGAAATATTATTATAGGATCCCAAGAATCAATCGAAACCTTTAAATTTTTGAGACTGTCGAGACACTCGCCTGAGACATCCAACAAAGATTTAATATTACTTGCTGTTGGAATGGAAATCTTTCTTTGAAAACACAGCCTTTTAACTAAACCATGCACTATCAATCTTCTATGGCCATAGCGTGCGTCCAAAGTCTTCCACGCTTGCTCGTAGTTCGCGTTTGTATTCTTTATAGTTTTCACCAAAGCCTCCGCTTCACCACTTAAACTGAGTTTTAAATAATGAAGTTTTTGAACATTACTTAGTGTCATATTGTTGTGAATTAACGAAATAAACAAGTCTTTAAACTCTGGCCAATCTTCATAACTACCGGAGTACTTAGGTAACTGGATCTGCGGTAATTTAACGGGCTGCTCACTACATTTCGCTGTACTTGATTCTGACGGCATTGAATACGTGAGCGTAGATAATAAATCTCGCAAATCCGCTAGTAAACACGAGTACAAATCTTCGTAAATACAGTAATCTTCGTTAACAAAATATGGTAATTCACTTTTTTTTTCTTTTGGTACACACTTGACAAGATCTTGATGTGTTTTTCTAAAAGTGTCCCAATACTGATTGATGGTTTGAATACGAGTTTCGATATATCCTTTAGTGAGCCGCTGTTTAGGACACTTCTTCAAATTTGTTTGGGCTTTTTGCATCAATAAAGCCGTATCTTCCAGAATAGATAAACATTGTTCCGCTGTAGTAGTCATATTTTTGCGTAATGTGTTTACAAATTAGTTCACAATGTTGAAAATAATAGGTTGTTTGCTAGCACGTCTCACATAAAAAAATGTAGTCTTTTGTTCTCGGGCGACCCAACCGGCCATCTGAGGAATTCTTTTGTTTAAATGTGAAAGCACTAATCCGGCTCGAAATTCGACCATATGTCACGGTGATAAAGTCTATTATGGTTTGTTAGGGATTTTACTGATTGAAATACGTGTGTACGGAACGACAGTTTTATTGCGACTAAATATCAATCCACGTTAAACAACTAGGTTGACGCCAATAGGCTCCTTGACTTCTAAGGACGACATTAACAGAAACAATGATTCACTTAGTTTTTCGGGAATAATAATTGAGTATTTAAACAGATGCTATTTCATTCCCGGCAGAATAGAATTTGTGTCATCCCATCTCTTCTCATGCGGTGTCATATAAGTCGACAAAGGGTTATAGGCTATAGGCTAGGGCTAGCCCTATGGCTGTTTAACATCCCAGAAATATATACAGCTAAGACTCAGCGTCAGATGCAGGACTCGAGTCAACAATAAAAACAATACCTACCCCTGAGAGAAATTGTACTTGATTCTAGTTCTTAACAAGATTTTAATTATTAAACCATGAATTTAACAATGGAACAGAACAATTATTCCTCGATAAATTCTTTTATTTACATAAGAATCCTTCCATTACACGCATGAGTTCACACATGCGTCATAAGGGTCTCTATACACTGCAGACAATGTCGGTGAAATGTACGGACTTTCAAGGCTGTAGTAGTGAGCTCATCGTGAGACTAATTGTGATTTAAATAGATGTGCTCGACGTTCGATGCTGGCATGCTTGTTAGCACACTATCAAAGCCTGCGTTGAGTCGTTAGCGCACTTAATGCGTTTTAATTCCATAACTAGTTTACATTAATATTAGATTAAGTCATTCTTAATATACCCTTGGTTATGGTCAAACCACACATCCTACTTTAGCTAACGGACTGTTCCAATGAAGCACATGCTCTAGGAACCGGCGCGTCGAAGAAAGCGGTCCTCGAAATATTCGGAAGCATCTTCCCATATTTTAGCTAAATGATTTCATGTTCTTGACGTCACTTCCGCTTGGGTGTATGGGACCTCATAAAGATCTCCAGACCAAAGTCAATCTTATCTGCAATCCAGTACAACCTACAGGATTTTCTCTTTTGGAAGTGCTACGCAGCATTCTTACCTGTATTTACCAATTTATCGAAAAAAGAAGTGAAGCAGACCCTGGGCTCCTAATTTGTACGCATAAATTGAATTCGCATTACTATATTAGATAGGAATCATACATAACTAGACAACCTGAGATAATTCAAAACAGATCTTTGTTTGGTCTGTCATACATTGACAGCACAGAAGCTCACTAAACCTTCAACTGTTCCCATTCCTTCCTCCTCCTCACTACAGAGTCTGCAGCACGAGAGTGACGTCCCTGGTGTTGCAAACGTCCATAGGCCACGGTAACCATTTCAGGTGAGTCGTGAGCTTCTCTACCACCTAAATGGTATAAAAATATGTTTCGAGCTGTTGAAAATGTTATGGCTATCATTATACCGATACGATAATGGATATTAAAACAATTACTATATTATGTCTAGTTTGAAGATACCCACTAGTTCTTTCATTTTATACAAATGTTTAAACGCGCGAGATGACCTTCTATACTATTATAAAAATTGAAATTGTAAAAAGTTTGTTTGTCCGCGATGGACGCAAAAACCAGTGAACGAATTCAATGCAGTTTTTTTTGTTTGAAAGGGTTTGGTCAAACTTTAAATATTACGTTTGTTTGATTACAATCGGTTAAGTAGAACCAAGGTTATGATTACGAATATAGAATTTAAGTTGCACAGATGATGGCACGCGGGTAGACCCGCGGCACAGATTAATAAATAGTTACAACGCCGCGGGCATAGGTTAGTTTAGCATAAAGTTATCCCTAGAGGAACAAAATGTGCAAGTAAAAAAAAAAAATCAAAAAGTTTTTATTCCAAGGTTACAATCTAATGAACACATTACAATACAATTTCTTGATAGTTTAACAACATAGTTTAGTGAAGTCCGGTACCCAAATTAGTAAAGTGACATACATACCTTTAAACTATACCTGGGCGTGCCTAACTTGTCTGATGAGATGGGACGGTGAGCATTATTCCTTCGTCACCACACGAATATACCTTATGAGATTTGAACTGATATGATCCACATAAGACTTATTGCAGGCAAAAAAATGCACTACAATGAGCTAGTAAGCTGCCTGGTCTTGAGGTACTCGTACCTAACAATTTCCTAATCGAAAGTGATTCTGAATCAGCGTGATTATAGGGCAAACAACTTCTTGTTATCATTCAAATAATCATTAATCGTATAATAGCCTCTTCTTATTACATGATTCATTGCAATTACATGTACATACTTGTAGGCGATGACGCAAGTTTATGCGCTGAAAATAATTCTCACAATGGTCACAGAATTTCCATCACGTTTGCAATATACCAAATTCTTCCTAGAATAATATTTTCATGAACCTCCATTTAAAAAAGTATTTTATTCATGGAGGAGTATTAGTGCCGACTCTTATGTATGGTAGCGAAAGTTGGGTGTGGCAGAAAAAGCATCAGAGTAGAGTGAATGCAGTGGAAATGCGCGCGTTGCGAAGTATGTGTGGAGTGACTTTGAGAGATAGAGTCAGAAATAGCGTGATAAGAGAGCGATGTGGAGTGATAGAAGATGTAGTGATGAAAATTGAGAAAGGTATGTTAAGATGGTTCGGTCATGTTGAGAGAATGAATGAAAGAAGACTAACGAAACAGATATATGAGGCTAGTGTGGATGGCACCGTCGGAAGGGGAAGACCTAGGCGCACATACCTGGACCAAATAGGGGAAATGTTAGAAAAGGGGCAGGTCAGGAGTACCCTAAACCGACGAGCATGCATGAAAAAGGTAATGAGAGTGAATGAAGCGAAAGGAGTATGTCGGGATCGTAGCAAATGGAGATCCGTGATCTCTGCCTACCCCTACGGGAAACAGGCGTGATTTTATGTATGTATGTATGTATTCAAGATAATAAAAATAGAGAATGCCCTACAATCTAATCTTATCTTATCGAATGAAAACAAATAATAAAGTATAGAAACCACGACTCTACCAAAGGAAACATCTCGAAATTTAGGATCCGACTGCGACGCGAAGAAAGATTAACTTAAGAACTGTCTCTTATCTAACCATAACATTTGACTTATCGACATAATACACAGATAAAAATATACGTATGCATTTACTTATCACAGCTGATTAAAGTATTTATAAAGTGTCTGTGTTTATGTTTAAATCGGGTTGCGTGGGAGAAAAATAACAATAAAATAGGCTACGACAAAATAAATGACTCGCAGCGTTCCGGAACGATGCTGCTTAATCGCACTTCAAAAATCTTGTTTAGGATGAATGCAATCAAATAAAATAGATATGAAGATGTAGGCTTTATGACATTATAACAGTTTGAAAGAAGCCCCATTTTAACGGTTTATTACTAAACCGACGAAATTCAATTGGTAAAATAAGGGGATTATTATACGTTACACTAGTATACACCTGTCTTGCCCAGGCCGGTGCTAATGGAGGACAGAGGTCGGAGGACAGAGGTCGTTGAGTGACCTCTGACACCCGAGTCGCCTTCACGCATTGCGGACCCACCTCCTCGTCGAGTTACAGGTTCTTGCTAGTAGAGAATCCGGAAAGCCGGTGGTCCGGATGGTATACCAGCGGTGGTTCTTCAAAAATGTGCAGCGGAGTTGTCTCCAATACTCACGCGGCTGTACCGACTTTCCTACATTTCGGGTACAGTGCCGACGGTGTGGAAAGAGGCAAATGTACAGCCGATTCCCAAGAAGGGAGATCGCTCAGACCCAGCCAACTATCGGCCCATAGCCGTCACCTCAGTGCTGTGCAAGGTCTTCGAGCACCTTATCAACACACAGCTCATGCGCCACCTAGAGGATCACTCCCTAATTAATGACCGACAATATGGTTTCAGGCCGAAACGGTCAACGGGTGATCTTCTGGCGTATGTTACCCATCTTTGGGGTGAGGCTATGGACAAGCATGGTGAGTCACTGGCTATTAGCCTAGACATCGCCAAAGCGTTCGATAGAGTCTGGCACAAATCGCTTCTTTCCAAACTACCAGCCTTCGGTCTGCCTCTTAGACTGTGCAATTGGGTTGCTAGCTTCCTGCAGGGGCGCCGTATTCGCGTTCTCTGTGATGGACGAGCATCGGAGTTCCTGCAGGTAAATGCTGGTGTGCCGCAGGGGTCCGTCTTATCACCCACTCTCTTTCTTCTGCATATCAATGACATGCTGTCCACCGGCAGCATCCACTGCTATGCAGACGATAGCACTGTACACGGGAGCTACCACGGACATTCTGCGGCCAAGCAGTCCGATATAGCGGAAAAGAGGCGACTTCTTGTCACTGGGCTTGACCGGATCCTCAATCACGTTTCCCAATGGGGATCTGAGAACCTGGTCGAGTTCAATGCCAAGAAGACGCAGGCATGCGCGTTTTCAGCAAAGACATCTCCTTTCCTTCCTCCTCCCACTCTTCAGAGCACACCACTGCCATTACAGGATAACCTCAATATACTCGGTATGGACGTGCGCTGCAAACTGAACAACAAGAACTATATCGAGAGCATCATCAAAACAGCTTCGCGTAAACTCGGAGTCCTGAACAGAGTGAGACGTTTTTTCACGCCGGAGCAGCGGTGTCTTCTTTATAAGACACAAATTCGCTCCTGCGTGGAATACTGCTCGCATCTCTGGGATGGCTCCGCAAAGTACTTATTAGATGCTCTCGACAGGTTGCAGCGACGTGCGGTCCGCATTATTGGGAGTCCCGAGGTCACAGAGTCCCTCGAGCCTTTGCAGATGCGTAGAGATGTTGCGTCCTTGGCAGTATTTTACCGTCTCTACCATGGTGAATGTTCTGATGAGCTCTTCCAACTAATCCCACCCTCCCCTTTCCTACACAGGACAACGCGTGCAGGGCTTAGGTGTCACTCGCGTACGGTACAGAATATTCCATCAAGAACCAAGCGGTTCGGTGAGTCTTTTCTCTGCCGTACCATTAAGTCCTGGAATTCCTTGCCGGCGCACGTGTTTCCTTCTTCCTACAGTCCCGGGTCCTTTAAGCGGGGCGTGAAAAAGCATCTGATGAGGCCGTCAAGCTGAGCGCCACCATTGTAGCACTGAACGTGTTTGCAATGGTGACCCTCTTTCATGGGACTTTGCCTTCAGCTTAACATCAGGCGAGGTGAAGTCAAATTGACGTGCCATAGATAAAAAAAAAAAAAAAAAAAAAAGAGAAACATGCTAGCAGCCCACGCATTGCTATGACCGGAATTACAGTCCTGAATAATAACGTATTTTCGTCAACTCCAGCACTTTTACCTCGACTGTACGTTGATATTTAATACTAAATACCAAGTTTTGTTCCAGTCTGCTTCAAAATCTTCGACCTGGATAGCGACGGAGTCCTCAACAAGAAGGAGCTGATCGATATGGTAGGGATCCTCTGCACCGTCGCTAACGAAAACTTGAAGAACCAGAGCTCCAGAGCGTCTACACCTTCAGATGGCAACGATTCCGAGGGCACAGAGAAGGGTTTCGATCCTGAAATTGTGCTCATGAATCTTAGGGAGAAGCTAGTGACTGTACCCAAGAATGGAAGGAAGCCCGTCTTTCAACTGGGTCCTAACGGGGACAGTAAGGATGATAAGGAACGAGAGATTGTAATCATGAAGGAGGTAAGCAGGTCTCAATTTGTCTATTCTTACACCACGTTGGTCATTTTTAGCTGACTAACTGTGACCATTAATATTACGAAATAAGATTTTTTAAGAGCTACTAGTAAAGTAAGCAAAAGTAACGCATTACTAGTATTTCCGTTCATCCTTCCAATTAGTATGTCAGCATAAGTGAGTTGAGCACTCCACTGCTGAGCATAGACATGTCTCATTGCTCCCGACCATCTGCCTTTCCCATCCAGTCTGTCCCAGCTACATTTGTCAGGTCGTCAGTCCAGTTGGCTGGAGGGCGTTCCACCTTCCTTTTGCATTCTCGCGCTGTCTACTCTAGGAGTCGTTTGCTCCAAAGGCCATCGATCCTTCAACAGATGTGGTCAATGTTAGATGTTACGAAGATACCTTTTATGCAATTTGTGAGATCTAGATGAGATTTTTACCACGACCTCATTTTTCAGCTGGACACAGAATCCGAAGGTCTAATAGCCAAAGACATGGCTCTCACTTTAGAAGACTTCCTGATATGGAGCGTGGAGAGTGCGGAGACACTGGTGACTCCATTCTTGGACCTGGTGTTTGAAGTGTGCCACATCGTGTTGGGCCTGAGGCCGCAGTGCACCCACCAGGAGAGAGATATTGGTGAGTCCATATTCTTTGACAATATCTCCTTATTATATGTGAGTGTAGTGTACATGTCAATCCTTAAGGTAGTATTGTCGTACCTATAGGCGACGGCATCAAGAAGTCTACTGGTCTTTTATAAGAAGATTTTTTATTCAAGAATTTATGAACCATATATTTTAGGTACGAGTTGCCCCCCTTTTTTATAGTGCGCAAAATCCCCACGGATACCCCCCGCCAGAGCTGGTTGAGGAGGTTATGTTGGACTCGAACCGACTAAAACGCACGCCGTCTTTGGGTTCTTAGTTGCCGGAGGTGAGATGGTAACCAATATATCCCTCGCGCCCCAGCAGACCCCGGGCTTATTCAGATAACTAAAATAGTACTTTTTCTAACCTTTGAAATAGGAATTTGCCCATATTTTAAAGTCACTCACACACATTGTATATTTAAAAAGCAAATAGGTAATCTGAGACAAAATATCGTAAAGAGAAAAACTGATAACATTGTCTGATAACGAACTGATAGTTGTATATTTGAGCGCCTACGTCTCATGGCGTGGCCCTGCCGATCCGTGTCAAGTGTACAGCACTGATACACATAGATAACGCAGTTTGTTCTCATTACTTTTCACCGCTCAGTTACTGGCACGCAATGTAGTGCTAATTATAGCTCTGTTACGGTTAGTTAGATAGCGTTATGTCATGGGCATTATATTGCGTATTTGTAATGCGATTGTTAAGAAAACCTTTGTGAAATAAATTGGAGGGAAAGACTTTATGTATTATGTTAGCACGTGACTATGTTTCTTATACTGTTATGAAATGTGTGGTAAGCGAACACCGGTGTGTATGAATGCTCGCAATAGAACAATATTTTTTTTGAGAAAAACAAATAAAAGTGTGAAGCTCTGGTTACCTTACTCATAACAATATAGAAATAGGGCAGTTGATTTAAATTAAGCAAGTACTCTTGTTGAGCGCCATTCAGACGGCGGGCTTTTAGTTTGTTCGAGTCCGACATAACCACTTTCACCGCTACACGAAATAAAAATAGTATCATGAAGACCCATCAATATCTTCGGGTCCATGCAAACCACACCTGTAAACAGGTATACATCGGGGCATATATCTTTGATACGAGTCGCCAGAGACATTTTTCTTGGATTTAAAATGGGTTCCAAATGCGCTCTATACGCGTACTACACGTTTTGGGGTTTTGTTTGAGAATAGCACATGGTCCTATAGTGGTGGACGAGCTTAAATCAACCAATCATAGACACAACAAACTTCTCTCGCGACTTGTATCGAAGATATGTGGCTTGAGGTATGACCGACAGTACTGAACTGGTGGTCCCAAAAGATGAGACTCCGGATCTGGATTCTCCAATTATGTCAAGTGTGTAAAACCCACTAAGATTAATCCATTCACATTCTATTTTTTATGCTGGATGTGTCATTCACTCAATTCTCATTTATGCTACGTGCCCAAATCCCCTCAGCAAAAAACATTAGCATTTCACGTACCTACTCATATAAATAATACATTTATTGATGGCCACGGTTGATAAGCTGTACCTAATTATTTTATGAGCAATAATAAATGATAGCTCAACAAGAGGTTTTGTATCGATACGACACGTACTAACGCCGCGAGCACATTGTTCGCTATCAAGGAAAACTCTCGGATATAACAATCGTTCGTATTAATACTTCTACTGAACACTTTGTAACAAGTATAGCACTTGTTACTTGTCATGCACATGATGTTTATAAGTGCTGATTATTGCTACTGATTTTACAAAACAAACGAGTACGTAGTATACCTAAGTCTTACTATACGGTAAAAGGAATTTGCTGACACCGCGATTTTCACCGGGAGCGTGTCTATTACACAAGTAATAGAATGAGTGCGGAATTAGCTTCCAACGACAGCTAACTACTTAGGAGAGAATAAAAGCTAATTTTTAACAGCCCAAAAACACGTACAACCCCTTCGTCCATGTTGGTCCAGACCTCGTGCCTATCCTTGTTCGGTAGCTACGCGAAGAGATATACCCTATCCTATCTCTCTATCCTTTATCCTTATCACCTTATCACCCTATTTGTTCTCGCGAGTCCTTACTTCACCTTGCCAGTACTCACGCTCACCATGTTACGAGTATTAGTTTTCCTTTTACTAACATTTTTTTTGACATGTTCCATCCTACTACGCTAAAGCTACCGGTGATATGTGGTTTGATCGAAATCGCACTGACTACCTAACCTAACCTCATTATTCCTCATTTGTCATCCCATCGGAAATCGATAACTGAGAACCAAAAAACTGAGTCCGAAAATCCGTAAACCTTAAAACAATACAGTACTTTATTACGAATCCCTAAGATGATCTATCAAGCTGCAGAGAATTTAGCTGTAGAGTGGTGCCCCTTATTCTACTCCTGTCTAGAGAGCCATAATATCCAGAATCTCCCCCGCTACTATTCATCTGCGTCGTCCTCAGGCCCCGGACATCGAACCCTATTGCTTGCAAACTGAAATACATTGACTGTATGGGAACATGAAAGATAAGATGGTATTGTTCGTATAATTGTATTAATTACGGCGCAACGAGCACGTAAGTAGGTTACGCGTTTGTGCGCAGTGGGCTTGTGAACTCATTTGTTTGTTTACGTGTGTAACATTGGTTGATTAAAACATTCACTGTCCGATATTGTAGTACGAGTAGGTATTCGTTCACCTTTACACGTGGGTGTTTACATTTTCTTGTAGGTAGGTTACATTTATTCTAGGATATAGATGTACTCGTCACCTGGCGGAAATCCATAACAATATATATTGGTTCGGTCCAGCCGTTTTCAAGTTATAAATGGTGTAACTGATAGGATTGACTATCTTTTATATAGATATATCAATCAATTGTACTATTGTAGCTCACACTACAACATATACCTAAGCATATTTATTTAAATGCCCAAGGGTAAAGCTGAATTAATTAATGACGTCGTAATTGAAAAAAAAAGCAATAACAATTAAATAAGAAATTCACGATCGTATACTTTTATTTATACTCTTTAATCTAGTAATAAACTGGAACCGTTTTATAACTATATTCCTAGTGAAATAGTAATGAATCGCTGTCGTATAACTACGTTACGACATATAATTATATCCCAAGGGATACAATTATATTAGGGCTTTATCTATCTTACTTTGACATATATATTATCTAATAGTTGGATGCGGCTCCGTCCACTGTAATACCCGTTCCCTCCGGTTACTACCACTAAATCTGTCGACTACACTAGTATGGCTAATATTGGGAACCGTATACTTGCTACGAGTATCTTAATAATATAATAACAATAATGGCGGATTAACCATTTACTTACACTATCGCACGGGTCTCGAACAGTTAACAGGTTTATGCACTTTGCAACAACGCACCCGTTCAGTTGACAACAAGAGCTTCATTGTTGATTAATTTTGCTAATAATAATTCATTGAGGTTCATGCTCAATTGCAGATACTGCGGAGTATGTCTGGAGTAAGATCGGTTGATAGTAATCGGAATGTTGATATGCAACCAGTACAAATTCTTTTTTTTTTCAATTTGTTTCACAAAACTGAATACAACCAGTAATATTTCTTTCAATGTGTTTACAAATAAGTGGTTACGTGATTGTACGAGTATTCTAATCGATGAGAACCCAGCATGTGATGGAGGCTATGTTATTGTTTTAAATAATAAGTATAAATAATGATTTTTTTTTACTTTATAATTCTTACATATCAGCTTTTTGAAGTTACATGCAAAAAGAAAAAATGTTACATCATCTCTTTCTGAAAATGACAAATAATCGAGACGAATATTCATTTCATATTCATACATACAAATATTTGCACTGAACGGGATTCAAACCCTGCTTGTGTAGCTGTCGAATGATTTACCGCCGAGTCTCAGACTAGGCCGTTCCATGCATAGCCTGAATACTTCTAGCTAGAAGTACATGTTAATAAATTGACATTTCAATGAACACGCTGCCATTCGGGTCACGAGCAAATATGTCTTGTATGAGATACGTGCTCGCAATACCTTTCAGTGATCCACTGTATTGTAGTCGGCATTTTCATTATTAGTTCTAAAGTGTCTGGGTATCTTCCGTTCTGACTTCTATTAAGGATAGACAGCTATTGTATCAATTCTTCAAGATTATAGTATTTGAATTGATACAGAGATGCTCTCATTGTGCCAACGAAAATTCATACTCTTCACAAACTTCTCCTGAATTCTTTTAATCCTCGTAATGTGGCTCGAATGTTGAATGATTGTGTTTTGTCTAGACACCTTAGTTCTTTAGTGATCCGGATGACTCTGTCACGAGTGAAGTGCCGAAGCTACAGTTATAATACTACTGTTCTGTAATTGAAAGATAGGTGCCTGGTTTTGATAGAAAGATCTTTGTACTACGTTATCGTCTGATCGTCTGGTCGTAATCTTTTCATTATCACGGATTCGCTCGTTCGCATTCGTCATAATGATGTTCGTTGTGACGTTTAAGATCGGACGACTCAGATGCTAACGGCCGTACTATAATTTAATAGGCTGTATACACTTGTCGATTTATATTTTATACTCAAGACGAGACTTAAATTTTTACTTAAACCACATTGGTTAGTTCATTGCGTGAAAATTTCAGATGTGACTTACAAAATATTTTTTTCTATGTTGCAGTTCTAGGATGGCTTCGCCGTGAAGTCCAGCGTGGTTACTCGGTGGGGCAGTTCTGGTACCTGATAGCTTCCGAGTGGTGGGGCAACTGGCTCTCCTACACGGCCGGCGGCAGCACCGACTCGTGCTGTCGCGCGCCCCCGCGACACATCGATGAGGCTATCGTATGCGATGAGAGCTTCACTACAAATTCTACAGGTTTGTTGTTTGTTTCATTATGTAGTGGGAAGGTCCTATATTCCATCAAGAACCAAGCGGTTCGGTTAGTCTTTCCTCTGCCGCACCATTCAGTCTTGGAATTCTTTACAGGCGCACGTGTTTCTTTTTTTCTACAGTCCCGGGCCCTTTAAACGGGGCGTGTGAAAAAGCATCTGATGAGGCCGTCAAGCTGAGCGCCACCATTGTAGCACTGTACGTGTTTGCAATGGTGACTCTCTTTTATGAGACTTTGCTTTCAGCTTAACATCAGATAAAAAAAAAACAATAATAATAATAATTGTGTTAGGTGTATTCTACATGAATAATACAAATATTACTAGAAATGATTGTAAGTGCACGTGGTGTGTCCAGAGTCGATGGGGTCGCTGCTGTGGCGCGCGGACACCGCGTCCCTCGGCAGCGCCGGCAGCAGCAGCGGCGTGGGCTCGGCCGCGCGCTCGCCGCGCTCGCCGCCGCCCGGGCCCGTCGACAACCGCCGCCTGCTGCAGCCCGACCTGCTCAAGGTACCCGCGTGCCGGCCAATAACTGCGCAGCACCATCTGTCTCTATCAACTTCTCTGCCTTCTAAACTACCTCCCAATTTTTTGTTTGTGATACAGTTACTGATGGTCCTATATCTAATTCATTCGTTTCATATTTAGTAGTGAGATAATTATAGATACAGCTTAGTATAGTATAGATTAGTACAGTATGGTACTATCATTATGGTACAGTATGGTACGGTACAGTACGGTACAGTCCGGTACAGTACGGTACAGTCCGGTACAGTACGGTACAGTACGGTACAGTCCGGTACAGTACGGTACAGTCCGGTACAGTCCGGTACAGTACGGTACAGTGCGGTACAGTACGGTACAGTACGGTACAGTACGGTCCAGTAACGCTGCCCGGTGCAGGTGCGCACGCTGACGGGCGAGGGCGGGCACCTGCGGCGCGACGTGACGCTGGCGCAGCACCGCGACTTCGAGCTCGTGCCCGACGCGCTGTGGCGCGCGCTCGCCGCCTGGTACGGCGCGCCCGCACCGCTGCCGCGACAGGTACGTACTGTTCGTGTCTATGACAGGGCCGATCGAGGTTTTGGGAGCACATAACGAGGGATGCCTGCCTCCTTAATCTACCGAAGTTAAGGAGGCAGGCATCCCTAGTTATGCTGTACAGCAAGGGTACTGACCCCTGCTGTATAATGGTCATGAAATATTAAGCTGCCATTTTGTAATATTGATCACGACATACCCTGATTTCAGGTGATACGACCGCCAAACTCTGACGTTGAGCTCGAGTTGTATCCCCTACAGTTGAAAATATTGCGACATGTTCCGAATACTCAAAGTACGTATATCTTAAAGGAAATACTTTAATTTCTTGGTGCAATGTGTTCATATAAAAAGTTGGCACAAGATTGCTTGCCTTTACCTAAACAAATGGAATATAGTCTATTAAAAGATCGTAGATGTGGAGGTGCCCACTGTACAGCGCGTGTGTCGGCAGGTGGCGCGTCGCTGTACGGCAGCGCGGCGCAGCAGCCGGCGCCGCCCGACCGCCAGCTGGCGTACACGGCCGCCTTCTCGCGCCTCGCCACCGTCAAGCAGGTGGGTGTGGGGGCGGGCGGGGTGGGGGGCGCGCGCTACAGTGGCCACTACAGCGTGTCGTGTGCAGGTGAGCGAGTTCCTGTGCGCGGCGCTGGGGCTGGCGCGCGAGGACGTGCGGCTGTGGTGGGCGGGCGCGGCGGCCGTGCTGCTGGACGACGAGCGGCCCACGCTCGGCGCGCTGCGCCTGGGCGAGCGCCCGCGCCTGCTGCTCGAGCTGCGCAACGCAGACCTCACCTGGCCCGAGGAGATCGGCGCGCTCGGGTACGTGCCCACCCACCGACCGACCGACCGACCGACCGACCGACCCACCGACTAACCGACCGACAGATCGACCGACCGACCGACCGACCGATCGACCGACCGACCGACCGACCGACCGACCGACCGACAGACCGACCGACCGACCGACCGACCGACCGACCGACCGACCGACCGACCGACCGACCGACCGACCGACCGACCGACCGACCGACCGACCGACCGACCGACCGACCGACCGACCGACCGACCGACCGACCGACCGACCGACCGACCGACTGACTGACCCGCCTGGTTTTCAATAAGCACATTTTTTTATTTGAAGCATTTTTGTATGAATTCAGTATATCACCGTTATTTTGAGAGAAATTGCGTTTGGCTCGCGGTGTTTGAAAATCTGGTCTGAAGAGTTAAAAAAAATTAAAAGACATTGTTGGTCTAAACTAACGGTACGATGAGTGAACGAAGTACACGTTTGTACTGACAGTTTCATATTGAGGAAAAATGTAATTTCAATCCGGTTTTACCGGGAAAAATGTCATATCCGTTACGTACTTGATGATTAAACTGGTTTTTTTCGTTACTAATCTTAGATTACGTTTTTACCTCGTAATTTTAATGACGAAGTTAGTTAGCGGAGAGGTATTATTGTTAAATGTTAAGTTGTATGTGTCTTACATTATGAGAGTGCTAATCGGAAACGTCTGTGGTAGTAGCGTGCGTCGAATACAATGGTTTTACATAGGTATTAACTATTATTATATATTTGCTTCATTTATTTGGTCTGATCAAGAACTATCTGAAACTAAAAAACTAAATATTTTATGCATTGGACAAATTTTTATGACTTTACCTAATTCGAGTTCAGAACTGCAACTAGTGTTTGCTAACCACCAATAGTAGAATTATGTTTTTTTTTTTCATTACCAAAAGTTACTAAGTAGGTACACTCGCTAACAAAGTCACAACGAGTTTTGTGCGCGACAGTATGAGCGGAGGCAGCCGCGCCACGGAGCGGCGCGAGACGCTGATCGCGCCCAACCTGCCCGGCGCCACCGGCCTGCACAACCTGGGCAACACGTGCTTCATGAACGCGGCGCTGCAGTCGGTGAGTGTACACACTGACGTCGCCTTACAGCGACCGCACAGTGGTTGACGTTGAGCGAATCGGTTCGATAAGGGACGTACAGTCAGTGTCAAAAGTGAAATATCATTTTCGAATTTACAAATACTGACATGATTTAGTTGTATAATTTGGAATAGTTGTGCTAATCGGTTTGACTGAGACGTACAGAATAGCTAATAGAACAGCATTTTCATTAGAAAGTTACTTTTTTGTTATCAAAAATTCAAAATGTTAGGGGTTACGATAGTGTCTTACTGGATAATTTTACTGCAATGTGTTTTTACTCTTTTTAGGTATGGAATACCGGTCCCTTGACGCGGTACTTCAATTCGGGTATGCACCTGTATGAGGTGAATACTACTAATCCACTCGGTACAAAGGGAGTACTAGCTTTAAGATATGGAGAACTCTGTAAAGAGGTACGTATTGTATTTACTATTTTAAAATTTTGAGGCTGATTTATTTTTATATTATAACGTTAAAGATATTCAGAGGGTAGAACGTTTTTTAAGAAATAGTCCAGTAAAAATAGAATTTACTGTAATTGATCCCTTCGGCCACGTACGAAACCAAGAACTTACCGATTCTATTTTTTATAAGATAAAGTATAAGTTTTCGTACCAAGTATAAAATCACAACGTGTTTATCGGTCGATACCTCGGTATCCATGCGCCGAGCTCTAAGAGCGCTACGTCGCACAGCTCGTTATCGCTCAGTACCTCTGACCCGTGTCGCGTGCGCAGGTGTGGTCGATGTCGGCGCGCTCGGTGGCGCCGCTGCGCGTGCGCTGGTGCGTGCAGCGCTGGGCGCGCGCGCTGGCGGGCGGCGGCCAGCACGACGCGCAGGAGCTGCTCGCCTGGCTGCTCGACGCGCTGCACGAGGACCTCAACCGCGCCCAACCGCCCGCCCTCGCCCCCGCCCCCGCGCCCGCGCCCGCCCCCGCCCCCGCCCCCGCGCCCGCGCCCGCCGCCGAGCCGGTGCGCGCCGACAGCGTGGTGGCGGCCGAGGCGTGGGAGCAGCACGCGGCGCGCAACCGCTCCATCATGACGGACCTGTTCTACGGCCAGCTCAAGTCCAAGGTGCAGTGCGACACGTGCGGCCGCGAGTCCACGCGCTTCGACGCCTTCAACATGCTCAGCCTGCCGCTGCCCATGGAGTCCTACGTGTGCGCCGAGCTCAGGGGTGAGTGCGGGACAGCGGGACAGCGGGACGGCGCACATCGACGCCTTGTAGCGGGGATGACTGTTTGGTTTCTGTTGCAGTCGTGCTGCTCGACGGGTCGGTACCCATCAAATATGGCGTCAGAGTGAATTCGGAGGGCACGTACCTGGATCTCAAGAAGAAACTGTCAGAATTGTGTGGACTGGCGCCCGAATCGTAAGTTCAATAACTATATCTATTTTCTTTATTTGCGTTATTTTTTCAATCGCTTGTAACCGTTTTTATAGTAACACGCCAAACTAAGTTGAATTGAAAAATTTGTCGGTTTGCCATCTTACACTTATACTAACGTATGAGGCAGGGAAGAGATATCCGTAAGAACAAAATAAGCACGATGTCGATGAGAAGACCCACAGTCACATGTATGACAAGTAACGTCCGATCCCACGGTTGTAGCATGCTGGTGGTGGAGCTGGCGGGCGCGACGGTGGCGCGCGTGTTCGAGGACGGCGCGCGGGTGGCGGGCGCGTCGGCGCTGGAGCTGTTCGCGTACGAGCTGCCGCACGCCGACACCGACTCCGACTGCAGCGACTGCGACGACGCCGCGCCTGACACCAACGGTACACTCGCCGGCCGCGACGCACACACGAGAGCGCTATACACCTTTTCATATAAACTTGTATGAAAAGGTGTATACTTGTCTGCTTTGTCGATAGTACTCTAGCCGTGTATTACGAGTTTATTACGTCTCTTTGATAGCGAGCGCGGGGCGCGCCAATTGACTAAGGGGTACCAAGTTACATTAAAACAATTATTCCTTTTGTTAATTTTTAGGTCGGCTCGTATAGTGCACATGCGCGAACTTTCAGACTTTTGTTCAAGTAGTTTTGCCGGCACCTATAACGTGTCGGGTGTTTGTTGTCGGTGCGCCTAGCTCGGTCGCTCCCAGTAACGAGTGCGTTGTCCCGCAGGTTGGAACGGCGCATGCGCGGGTTCGTGCGCGGGCGCGGCGTGGGCGGAGGTGAGTGTGGGGCGCGGCGCCAATACTTCCTCACTGTGCATGCCAGCACTCTTCTGCTTCAAGGTTAGCGTAGCGCACGCCCACACGCACACACACGCACACACGCGCGCTCACACACACACACACACGCACACACACGCGCACACACACGCACACACGCACACACACGCGCACACACGCGCACACACGCACACACACGCACACACACGCACACATACGCACACACACGCACACACACGCATACACACGAACACACACGTACGCACAGGCACACTCACGCACTCACACTCGCCACAACTTGCGGTAACGCGCTTACGCGCCCACTCATACACGCGCTCATCCGCTGACACACTACACAACGATATTCACACCTACTTACATACAGCACGGCTGCAACTTTCTGATTAACAAAACGATTCACGATAAGTCTTTACACCAGGACCTCGATTTTTCTAATTGCCAACCATTGTAAAAAAGATTATAACAAATGTCACCTCATTTTGGTCTCTACCTCTTGAGATCACAAAATCTCCCATAGCATTTTCAGCTTTATTTACATTGAAGTAAAGTTCAAAATTAAAAACTGTTTCCATTTCATTTTGAACTTTACGATAATGTAAATAAAGTTGAAAATGCTATGATAGTTTTTATGATCTCAATCGTGTGACTGGTAAAAAAATAGTAGAATCGTGGTCCAGTTAACTTGATCTTCAATGTTGTATATCAGAATGTTGCAAACATAATACAACACAAAGTACTACACAGCCGTAGCAGGTCATGTAAATTGTTTATCTATGTTTCAAATGGAAACGTTTATAATCGCTCCTCGAACCTCCCACAATAAGTATTGCAAACGTTTTTATTTCCTCCCGGTGATGGCATGTGAGTGGAAGTACTACGTTCGATTTTAAATACTTAGCAAAGTATGATTATTAGTATTCTAGGAAATCAGAATATTCTGTTCATGAGATAAAGATATACTTACCATACTTTTTACCATATTTCAAGTCATTTCTTTGACAATATCAATGGCATGGTAATAGATTCGATCGTCGGTCAATTAAATTCTCGCAACATGGATTATTTACAGATGCGAGAATTGTCTTTAAATATGGTGGCAAATATAAAGAAAACAACTCACACACCTAAAGTCATACAATTATTACACTTACAATATTTGAATTAAAGAGAAATTATTAGTGTTTGTAAATAACTAACAAATGTTTTGTAAATACTGTTCGTTTGTTTGTGACGTTGCAGAACAAACTTCGTGTTATTGTTTAATGTTGAAGGTAAATGTTCATAGGCCACGCTAGAAAGCATCCCACCGCCATTTTGTCAAATAATTATTTTAGAAGTTCTTTATTAATGGGGGCTAGTTTCGAACTCGATGTGGTTATGTAAACGAGGCTACCTCCGTATTCGTGCACATTAATATAACCGACGAACTGAATTTCTAAGCAATTAATATGCTTTCGTTTACGACCCATCGAGAATTCACTTTTAGCTTATAAATAGGTTAAGTGAAGTCATATTAAAGTACCTGGAAGAGATCACTTTTAGCGATAAGGTCGCCCATTGTACAATAGAACAACTGTAACTTCCACTACTTGTCCTTGGTGTAGTTTTTATTTTTTATATTTTTAGTGTGCAATAAAGAGTTATCTATCTATCTATCCATCTACCCCTTATAAAAATGTTTTCTAGCATTCATCTATCCAGGATAAATCCAGGTAATTTCCAGTAGCTCGGTAAGTCGGTATTCCACATAGATAAGTTTCTCGCAAACTTTAATTTGAATCAGAAGTACCTCTTGAAATGAATAACCTAATTCCAAACATACAATTTCGTAATTATTTCTTCCGAAAATTTAAATCCAAGGTGCAGTGTAGTGCAGTAAAGTTTTAGGAGTCAGAAACTAGCCCCTATTTGCTGACCAATAAAAACAATGTAGGTTGAATGAATCTAAACTTGTTCAGTAGAATTCGTTCATAATGACATTGAACGGAAGTGACATACAACGTCATATTAACCGGACGTCATACAAAGCATATTCATTACATTACATAAACAACTGGTTTCTTTTTGTCAGATTTATATTTCAGTATGAAATGAGTTTAAATATCTACGAAAGAAAGAATATTGAAGTAGGCTTTACATATCAGAAATTCATTACAAGAAAATATATTAGGGGAGAGAGGGGAACCTACCTCTCACCGACGGTTTAACAATCTCAACGATAGCAATAGCAATATATCGCTAATTACCGTAGAAGGAATGCCAAACCGTGCACCTCAAAGCAAGAAAAAGACTTCTTACCCGAGGAGATATTGTATTGTATATTATGTCGTATTCTGCAAGTGCGAAGAACAAACCACGGCACGTGTTTTGTCTCTACACGTGCCTTCTTCAGGAGCGCTACCAAGTGAATGACCGGAGCGCCGTGTGTGGGCCTTATTTATACCTTTCCGCTACCTTCACCGCACCGTTCGAACCAACATCGTATCTTTAGTGTTGCCGGTAGGCAAATAAATTATTATTTTTGTGCCTTCAGCAGAATTCGTATTATTTTTTACTATCTCTCAATTTTGTAATACGCCCAGTTTTAGATCTTTATTACAAAAATATATCTCAAACGTTGGCTGTCATTTATGTCCCGTTTGTACAAAATTTTTGTTTAGAAATGGCCACTCAGACTGAGTGGTGGATAGTGGGTTCCCTCCTCAACATATTAAAAAAAAGTGATCTGATATATATTACGAAAATGAACGACAGACTCCGTGAGGAATCACGTCGGTCACTATAACCGGAATTTATTTAAAATGGTCAAAATTGGGCTATAATAAGCGACACCTCGTTATATCCCACTGAGCGAAGTCATTATATCCGACTGAGTGAAGTCATTATATCCGACCTAATCATAAACTATTTTATAAGAAATAAAAACCTAACTTCGCTGTGGGATTACGTCATAATAAGCGATTGGTCAATTCTGTGGGATTACGTCATAATAAACGGATTCTACTGAATACGGTTTGGGTGTCACAAATATTTTATAGTTATAATTCTTTGTTATGCATTATTTTTTTAAATTTCTACTTTTGGAATGTGTAATATTTAAATTTATTTTGAAAGTCCATCAACAACTGCAGTAAACCATCTTTATGTCAATTTACTACACTTGTAATACGTTCGTAGCTATTTAGTTGCCATGTTATATCAAATATCGTAGGCCATTTTGTTTTTCAACGTTGAAAGCACTAATTTGTTTGTTGTATTAGATATGTTGTGTTCAAACGTACAGTCGCTATACTCCGCTAGACATGTGTACATAATATTGTTTGGTTACTGGTGTGGTTCTTTTGTATATTTTTTCTCGTGATCTATTAAGCGCTCTTTCTTTATTCAATCTCCAAATCAAACAATTAAACATTAATTATATAGATTTTTGATTTCAGATACCAAACTTGTTATTAATAATCAAGTTTCTATTGCCCCGAAACCTTAAGTTTTTCAATAAAATAAAATACTATTCCAAATAAAACCTCGTGGTTCGAAACACCACCGTACCTGCCGTTGAATCTCGAATTAAAACAAAATGAGCGTTTAAACACACTAAATAACCAAACAACGGTTTCAGCGGTCGAGATCGGAAATTCTTATGTCCCAGAGCCCTCCGAACACGTTCGTCAACCACGCCACGTTCTCCGACCACGACTACCGCAGCAACACCCTGCCCAAGGACTCGAGGAAGGAGCTGAACGGGAACAGCTCGCCCACGCTCAGCGTCCGGTCACTCAACCTGAAGCCGTCCAGCCCGCGCCTGGCCAAAGTCAAGTTCGGCTCGTCGCCCTCGCACATGGACAACATGGCCAACTCGCCCAACGCACCCAACATGCGCGCCAACCCGCAGCCGGGGGTGCTGCCGCCCACATCCAACCTGCAGTATTTGGTGGCGGTGCATAGGTAACTTACTTTATTGTTTCCTCCGTCTCATACTAAAACTAACTATATAATATAATATAATCAGGATACCAGGCTGTGCAAAACTTTAATTAAAGAGCATTAGAATTTATTAGCAGCAGTGATCACCTAATTTTTTTTAAGTACGTTGACATTCATATATGTGCCGGAACGTTCGAATTGCGCAGTGTTAGTCCAGAGGATTAAGTATTAGGGTAGACGGCGCCTATGTGTCTGTACGCATGCACGGTCGGTTCTGAGCACCGCTCTGTCGCAGGAAGCAGTGCCGCTCGGACGCGTACTTCCTGCCGTGGCAGCGCAGCCGCTCGTCGCTGTTCGGCGTGCCGCTGCTGGTGGGCGTGCGCGGCGGGCGCCGGCCGCTCACGGGCCGCCAGCTGTACGCGCGCGTGTGGGCGCAGGTGGCGCGCCTGCTGAGCGCGCGCCCGCCCGCGCACGACCTGCACAACCACGCCACGGACTGGTGAGTGTGCCGTCCCCTACCATGTACACCACACTCACGGGCCGCCAGCTGTACGCGCGCGTGTGGGCGCAGGTGGCGCGCCTGCTGAGCGCGCGCCCGCCCGCGCACGACCTGCACAACCACGCCACGGACTGGTGAGTGTGCCGTCCCCTACCATGTACACCACACTCACGGGCCGCCAGCTGTACGCGCGCGTGTGGGCGCAGGTGGCGCGCCTGCTGAGCGCGCGCCCGCCCGCGCACGACCTGCACAACCACGCCACGGACTGGTGAGTGTGCCGTCCCCTACCATGTACACCACACTCACGGGCCGCCAGCTGTACGCGCGCGTGTGGGCGCAGGTGGCGCGCCTGCTGAGCGCGCGCCCGCCCGCGCACGACCTGCACAACCACGCCACGGACTGGTGAGTGTGCCGTCCCCTACCATGTACACCACACTCACGGGCCGCCAGCTGTACGCGCGCGTGTGGGCGCAGGTGGCGCGCCTGCTGAGCGCGCGCCCGCCCGCGCACGACCTGCACAACCACGCCACGGACTGGTGAGTGTGCCGTCCCCTACCATGTACACCACACTCACGGGCCGCCAGCTGTACGCGCGCGTGTGGGCGCAGGTGGCGCGCCTGCTGAGCGCGCGCCCGCCCGCGCACGACCTGCACAACCACGCCACGGACTGGTGAGTGTGCCGTCCCCTACCATGTACACCACACTCACGGGCCGCCAGCTGTACGCGCGCGTGTGGGCGCAGGTGGCGCGCCTGCTGAGCGCGCGCCCGCCCGCGCACGACCTGCACAACCACGCCACGGACTGGTGAGTGTGCCGTCCCCTACCATGTACACCACACTCACGGGCCGCCAGCTGTACGCGCGCGTGTGGGCGCAGGTGGCGCGCCTGCTGAGCGCGCGCCCGCCCGCGCACGACCTGCACAACCACGCCACGGACTGGTGAGTGTGCCGTCCCCTACCATGTACACCACACTCACGGGCCGCCAGCTGTACGCGCGCGTGTGGGCGCAGGTGGCGCGCCTGCTGAGCGCGCGCCCGCCCGCGCACGACCTGCACAACCACGCCACGGACTGGTGAGTGTGCCGTCCCCTACCATGTACACCACACTCACGGGCCGCCAGCTGTACGCGCGCGTGTGGGCGCAGGTGGCGCGCCTGCTGAGCGCGCGCCCGCCCGCGCACGACCTGCACAACCACGCCACGGACTGGTGAGTGTGCCGTCCCCTACCATGTACACCACACTCACGGGCCGCCAGCTGTACGCGCGCGTGTGGGCGCAGGTGGCGCGCCTGCTGAGCGCGCGCCCGCCCGCGCACGACCTGCACAACCACGCCACGGACTGGTGAGTGTGCCGTCCCCTACCATGTACACCACACTCACGGGCCGCCAGCTGTACGCGCGCGTGTGGGCGCAGGTGGCGCGCCTGCTGAGCGCGCGCCCGCCCGCGCACGACCTGCACAACCACGCCACGGACTGGTGAGTGTGCCGTCCCCTACCATGTACACCACACTCACGGGCCGCCAGCTGTACGCGCGCGTGTGGGCGCAGGTGGCGCGCCTGCTGAGCGCGCGCCCGCCCGCGCACGACCTGCACAACCACGCCACGGACTGGTGAGTGTGCCGTCCCCTACCATGTACACCACACTCACGGGCCGCCAGCTGTACGCGCGCGTGTGGGCGCAGGTGGCGCGCCTGCTGAGCGCGCGCCCGCCCGCGCACGACCTGCACAACCACGCCACGGACTGGTGAGTGTGCCGTCCCCTACCATGTACACCACACTCACGGGCCGCCAGCTGTACGCGCGCGTGTGGGCGCAGGTGGCGCGCCTGCTGAGCGCGCGCCCGCCCGCGCACGACCTGCACAACCACGCCACGGACTGGTGAGTGTGCCGTCCCCTACCATGTACACCACACTCACGGGCCGCCAGCTGTACGCGCGCGTGTGGGCGCAGGTGGCGCGCCTGCTGAGCGCGCGCCCGCCCGCGCACGACCTGCACAACCACGCCACGGACTGGTGAGTGTGCCGTCCCCTACCATGTACACCACACTCACGGGCCGCCAGCTGTACGCGCGCGTGTGGGCGCAGGTGGCGCGCCTGCTGAGCGCGCGCCCGCCCGCGCACGACCTGCACAACCACGCCACGGACTGGTGAGTGTGCCGTCCCCTACCATGTACACCACACTCACGGGCCGCCAGCTGTACGCGCGCGTGTGGGCGCAGGTGGCGCGCCTGCTGAGCGCGCGCCCGCCCGCGCACGACCTGCACAACCACGCCACGGACTGGTGAGTGTGCCGTCCCCTACCATGTACACCACACTCACGGGCCGCCAGCTGTACGCGCGCGTGTGGGCGCAGGTGGCGCGCCTGCTGAGCGCGCGCCCGCCCGCGCACGACCTGCACAACCACGCCACGGACTGGTGAGTGTGCCGTCCCCTACCATGTACACCACACTCACGGGCCGCCAGCTGTACGCGCGCGTGTGGGCGCAGGTGGCGCGCCTGCTGAGCGCGCGCCCGCCCGCGCACGACCTGCACAACCACGCCACGGACTGGTGAGTGTGCCGTCCCCTACCATGTACACCACACTCACGGGCCGCCAGCTGTACGCGCGCGTGTGGGCGCAGGTGGCGCGCCTGCTGAGCGCGCGCCCGCCCGCGCACGACCTGCACAACCACGCCACGGACTGGTGAGTGTGCCGTCCCCTACCATGTACACCACACTCACGGGCCGCCAGCTGTACGCGCGCGTGTGGGCGCAGGTGGCGCGCCTGCTGAGCGCGCGCCCGCCCGCGCACGACCTGCACAACCACGCCACGGACTGGTGAGTGTGCCGTCCCCTACCATGTACACCACACTCACGGGCCGCCAGCTGTACGCGCGCGTGTGGGCGCAGGTGGCGCGCCTGCTGAGCGCGCGCCCGCCCGCGCACGACCTGCACAACCACGCCACGGACTGGTGAGTGTGCCGTCCCCTACCATGTACACCACACTCACGGGCCGCCAGCTGTACGCGAGCGTGTGGGCGCAGGTGGCGCGCCTGCTGAGCGCGCGCCCGCCCGCGCACGACCTGCACAACCACGCCACGGACTGGTGAGTGTGCCGTCCCCTACCATGTACACCACACTCACGGGCCGCCAGCTGTACGCGCGCGTGTGGGCGCAGGTGGCGCGCCTGCTGAGCGCGCGCCCGCCCGCGCACGACCTGCACAACCACGCCACGGACTGGTGAGTGTGCCGTCCCCTACCATGTACACCACACTCACGGGCCGCCAGCTGTACGCGCGCGTGTGGGCGCAGGTGGCGCGCCTGCTGAGCGCGCGCCCGCCCGCGCACGACCTGCACAACCACGCCACGGACTGGTGAGTGTGCCGTCCCCTACCATGTACACCACACTCACGGGCCGCCAGCTGTACGCGCGCGTGTGGGCGCAGGTGGCGCGCCTGCTGAGCGCGCGCCCGCCCGCGCACGACCTGCACAACCACGCCACGGACTGGTGAGTGTGCCGTCCCCTACCATGTACACCACACTCACGGGCCGCCAGCTGTACGCGCGCGTGTGGGCGCAGGTGGCGCGCCTGCTGAGCGCGCGCCCGCCCGCGCACGACCTGCACAACCACGCCACGGACTGGTGAGTGTGCCGTCCCCTACCATGTACACCACACTCACGGGCCGCCAGCTGTACGCGCGCGTGTGGGCGCAGGTGGCGCGCCTGCTGAGCGCGCGCCCGCCCGCGCACGACCTGCACAACCACGCCACGGACTGGTGAGTGTGCCGTCCCCTACCATGTACACCACACTCACGGGCCGCCAGCCGTACGCGCCGTGCTACGACCCCATGTTAATATCCGCCTTCTCTCCGCAGTGACGACAGCCTGGGCTACGAGTTCCCGTTCCGCGTGCGCGTGGTGCGCGCGGGCGGCGCGTGGTGCGCGCGCTGTCCGTGGCACCGCCTGTGCCGCGGCTGCACGCTGCCGCCCGACGACACGCCCATCTGGTTCGACCCGCCCGGTGAGCCCACGTAGTGACGCTGTGTTTAACTCACTTTAGATGTTCGCGAACACGTCCTAATACCGATTCATACTGATTCAGGAAAACGTCACCGACTACGGAAGCGATCGAGCGTAGCTTCAGGGATGATAGCCCACGACGTGCCCGATTCGAATTCTCCTATAGCGAAAGCGAAGCTCAACAGGCACACTGCCGCCAGACTGTCCACTGATCTTGTAGATGTGAGTATTATTTATCCGTTACATATTATTTTTATTTTAGAGAGTGTTTTAGATAGTATCTCTATGAAATGCACGTCCCTGGCATCGGCCGATCTTAAAAACCGTATCAAATTTGACTATAACCCTGTCGCAGACGGAGAGCGGGTGCTGCGCGGACGGGCTGGAGCTGGGCGCGCTGCTGGCGGCGGCGCGGCGCGGCGGCGTGCTGCTGGCCATCGACTGGGACCCCACGGCGCTGCACCTGCGCTACCAGTCCACGCGCGAGCGGGTAGGTGGCGCCCCCCATCCCCCCCCCCCGGTGTGATTGTCTGACCGCCGCGTGTCCCCCCCGCCCCGGTGTGACTGTGTCTGACCGCCGCGTCCCCCCCGCCCCGGTGTGACTGTCTGACCGCCGCGTGTCCCCCCGCCCCGGTGTGCCTGTGTCTGACCGCCGCGTCCCCCCCCGCCCCGGTGTGCCTGTGTGTGACCGCCGCGTGTCCCCCCCCGCCCCGGTGTGACTGTGTCTGACCGCCGCGTCCCCCCCGCCCCGGTGTGACTGTCTGACCGCCGCGTGTCCCCCCGCCCCGGTGTGCCTGTGTCTGACCGCCGCGCCCCCCCCCGCCCCGGTGTGCCTGTGTCTGACCGCCGCGTCCTCCCCGCCCCGGTGTGACTGTCTGACCGCCGCGTGTCCCCCCGCCCCGGTGTGCCTGTGTCTGACCGCCGCGTCCCCCCCCGCCCCGGTGTGCCTGTGTCTGACTGCCGCGTCCCCCCCGCCCCGGTGTGACTGTCTGACCGCCGCGTCCCCCCCCCCCCCCCCCCCCGGTGTGACTGTCTGACCGCCGCGTGTCCCCCGCCCCGGTGTGCCTGTGTCTGACTGCCGCGTCCCCCCCGCCCCGGTGTGACTGTCTGACCGCCGCGTCCCCCCCCCCCCCCCCCGGTGTGACTGTCTGACCGCCGCGTGTCCCCCCGCCCCGGTGTGCCTGTGTCTGACCGCCGCGTCCCCCCCGCCCCGTGTGCCTGTCTGACCTGTGTGTGTCCGCAGGAGTGCGTGGAGCAGTGGTCGGTGCGCGCGTCGCGGGCCGAGGCGGCGCGCGCCGTGGACCTGGCGTCGTGCCTGCGCGCCTTCACGTCCAGCGAGCGCCTGGAGCAGCGCTACCACTGCGCCGCCTGCCGCTCGCACCAGCCCGCCACCAAGAAGCTGCAGATCTGGCGCCTGCCGCCCATCCTCGTACGTACATAGCTACATACACCTACCTTCACGTCCAGCGAGCGCCTGGAGCAGCGCTACCACTGCGCCGCCTGCCGCTCGCACCAGCCCGCCACCAAGAAGCTGCAGATCTGGCGCCTGCCGCCCATCCTCGTACGTACATAGCTACATACACCTACCTTCACGTCCAGCGAGCGCCTGGAGCAGCGCTACCACTGCGCCGCCTGCCGCTCGCACCAGCCCGCCACCAAGAAGCTGCAGATCTGGCGCCTGCCGCCCATCCTCGTACGTACATAGCTACATACACCTACCTTCACGTCCAGCGAGCGCCTGGAGCAGCGCTACCACTGCGCCGCCTGCCGCTCGCACCAGCCCGC
Organism: Pelosia muscerda; assembly: GCA_963691645.1. NCBI lineage: Eukaryota > Metazoa > Arthropoda > Insecta > Lepidoptera > Erebidae > Pelosia > Pelosia muscerda. The sequence goes on from OY829118.1 coordinate 13,706,357, forward strand.
CACCAAGAAGCTGCAGATCTGGCGCCTGCCGCCCATCCTCGTACGTACATAGCTACATACACCTACCTTCACGTCCAGCGAGCGCCTGGAGCAGCGCTACCACTGCGCCGCCTGCCGCTCGCACCAGCCCGCCACCAAGAAGCTGCAGATCTGGCGCCTGCCGCCCATCCTCGTACGTACATAGCTACATACACCTACCTTCACGTCCAGCGAGCGCCTGGAGCAGCGCTACCACTGCGCCGCCTGCCGCTCGCACCAGCCCGCCACCAAGAAGCTGCAGATCTGGCGCCTGCCGCCCATCCTCGTACGTACATAGCTACATACACCTACCTTCACGTCCAGCGAGCGCCTGGAGCAGCGCTACCACTGCGCCGCCTGCCGCTCGCACCAGCCCGCCACCAAGAAGCTGCAGATCTGGCGCCTGCCGCCCATCCTCGTACGTACATAGCTACATACACCTACCTTCACGTCCAGCGAGCGCCTGGAGCAGCGCTACCACTGCGCCGCCTGCCGCTCGCACCAGCCCGCCACCAAGAAGCTGCAGATCTGGCGCCTGCCGCCCATCCTCGTACGTACATAGCTACATACACCTACCTTCACGTCCAGCGAGCGCCTGGAGCAGCGCTACCACTGCGCCGCCTGCCGCTCGCACCAGCCCGCCACCAAGAAGCTGCAGATCTGGCGCCTGCCGCCCATCCTCGTACGTACATAGCTACATACACCTACCTTCACGTCCAGCGAGCGCCTGGAGCAGCGCTACCACTGCGCCGCCTGCCGCTCGCACCAGCCCGCCACCAAGAAGCTGCAGATCTGGCGCCTGCCGCCCATCCTCGTACGTACATAGCTACATACACCTACCTTCACGTCCAGCGAGCGCCTGGAGCAGCGCTACCACTGCGCCGCCTGCCGCTCGCACCAGCCCGCCACCAAGAAGCTGCAGATCTGGCGCCTGCCGCCCATCCTCGTACGTACATAGCTACATACACCTACCTTCACGTCCAGCGAGCGCCTGGAGCAGCGCTACCACTGCGCCGCCTGCCGCTCGCACCAGCCCGCCACCAAGAAGCTGCAGATCTGGCGCCTGCCGCCCATCCTCGTACGTACATAGCTACATACACCTACCTTCACGTCCAGCGAGCGCCTGGAGCAGCGCTACCACTGCGCCGCCTGCCGCTCGCACCAGCCCGCCACCAAGAAGCTGCAGATCTGGCGCCTGCCGCCCATCCTCGTACGTACATAGCTACATACACCTACCTTCACGTCCAGCGAGCGCCTGGAGCAGCGCTACCACTGCGCCGCCTGCCGCTCGCACCAGCCCGCCACCAAGAAGCTGCAGATCTGGCGCCTGCCGCCCATCCTCGTACGTACATAGCTACATACACCTACCTTCACGTCCAGCGAGCGCCTGGAGCAGCGCTACCACTGCGCCGCCTGCCGCTCGCACCAGCCCGCCACCAAGAAGCTGCAGATCTGGCGCCTGCCGCCCATCCTCGTACGTACATAGCTACATACACCTACCTTCACGTCCAGCGAGCGCCTGGAGCAGCGCTACCACTGCGCCGCCTGCCGCTCGCACCAGCCCGCCACCAAGAAGCTGCAGATCTGGCGCCTGCCGCCCATCCTCGTACGTACATAGCTACATACACCTACCTTCACGTCCAGCGAGCGCCTGGAGCAGCGCTACCACTGCGCCGCCTGCCGCTCGCACCAGCCCGCCACCAAGAAGCTGCAGATCTGGCGCCTGCCGCCCATCCTCGTACGTACATAGCTACATACACCTACCTTCACGTCCAGCGAGCGCCTGGAGCAGCGCTACCACTGCGCCGCCTGCCGCTCGCACCAGCCCGCCACCAAGAAGCTGCAGATCTGGCGCCTGCCGCCCATCCTCGTACGTACATAGCTACATACACCTACCTTCACGTCCAGCGAGCGCCTGGAGCAGCGCTACCACTGCGCCGCCTGCCGCTCGCACCAGCCCGCCACCAAGAAGCTGCAGATCTGGCGCCTGCCGCCCATCCTCGTACGTACATAGCTACATACACCTACCTTCACGTCCAGCGAGCGCCTGGAGCAGCGCTACCACTGCGCCGCCTGCCGCTCGCACCAGCCCGCCACCAAGAAGCTGCAGATCTGGCGCCTGCCGCCCATCCTCGTACGTACATAGCTACATACACCTACCTTCACGTCCAGCGAGCGCCTGGAGCAGCGCTACCACTGCGCCGCCTGCCGCTCGCACCAGCCCGCCACCAAGAAGCTGCAGATCTGGCGCCTGCCGCCCATCCTCGTACGTACATAGCTACATACACCTACCTTCACGTCCAGCGAGCGCCTGGAGCAGCGCTACCACTGCGCCGCCTGCCGCTCGCACCAGCCCGCCACCAAGAAGCTGCAGATCTGGCGCCTGCCGCCCATCCTCGTACGTACATAGCTACATACACCTACCTTCACGTCCAGCGAGCGCCTGGAGCAGCGCTACCACTGCGCCGCCTGCCGCTCGCACCAGCCCGCCACCAAGAAGCTGCAGATCTGGCGCCTGCCGCCCATCCTCGTACGTACATAGCTACATACACCTACCTTCACGTCCAGCGAGCGCCTGGAGCAGCGCTACCACTGCGCCGCCTGCCGCTCGCACCAGCCCGCCACCAAGAAGCTGCAGATCTGGCGCCTGCCGCCCATCCTCGTACGTACATAGCTACATACACCTACCTTCACGTCCAGCGAGCGCCTGGAGCAGCGCTACCACTGCGCCGCCTGCCGCTCGCACCAGCCCGCCACCAAGAAGCTGCAGATCTGGCGCCTGCCGCCCATCCTCGTACGTACATAGCTACATACACCTACCTTCACGTCCAGCGAGCGCCTGGAGCAGCGCTACCACTGCGCCGCCTGCCGCTCGCACCAGCCCGCCACCAAGAAGCTGCAGATCTGGCGCCTGCCGCCCATCCTCGTACGTACATAGCTACATACACCTACCTTCACGTCCAGCGAGCGCCTGGAGCAGCGCTACCACTGCGCCGCCTGCCGCTCGCACCAGCCCGCCACCAAGAAGCTGCAGATCTGGCGCCTGCCGCCCATCCTCGTACGTACATAGCTACATACACCTACCTTCACGTCCAGCGAGCGCCTGGAGCAGCGCTACCACTGCGCCGCCTGCCGCTCGCACCAGCCCGCCACCAAGAAGCTGCAGATCTGGCGCCTGCCGCCCATCCTCGTACGTACATAGCTACATACACCTACCTTCACGTCCAGCGAGCGCCTGGAGCAGCGCTACCACTGCGCCGCCTGCCGCTCGCACCAGCCCGCCACCAAGAAGCTGCAGATCTGGCGCCTGCCGCCCATCCTCGTACGTACATAGCTACATACACCTACCTTCACGTCCAGCGAGCGCCTGGAGCAGCGCTACCACTGCGCCGCCTGCCGCTCGCACCAGCCCGCCACCAAGAAGCTGCAGATCTGGCGCCTGCCGCCCATCCTCGTACGTACATAGCTACATACACCTACCTTCACGTCCAGCGAGCGCCTGGAGCAGCGCTACCACTGCGCCGCCTGCCGCTCGCACCAGCCCGCCACCAAGAAGCTGCAGATCTGGCGCCTGCCGCCCATCCTCGTACGTACATAGCTACATACACCTACCTTCACGTCCAGCGAGCGCCTGGAGCAGCGCTACCACTGCGCCGCCTGCCGCTCGCACCAGCCCGCCACCAAGAAGCTGCAGATCTGGCGCCTGCCGCCCATCCTCGTACGTACATAGCTACATACACCTACCTTCACGTCCAGCGAGCGCCTGGAGCAGCGCTACCACTGCGCCGCCTGCCGCTCGCACCAGCCCGCCACCAAGAAGCTGCAGATCTGGCGCCTGCCGCCCATCCTCGTACGTACATAGCTACATACACCTACCTTCCCGTCCGACCGGCCTGGAGCAGCCTGGAGAGCTGCCTCGAGTGACGGGACATCTACCGTCAGAGAGATTAAAACGTGAGCGTATTTATTGCCACAAAATTAACAATATATTTTTCCTTTACAGATAATTCACCTGAAACGATTCCAGTACGTAAACAACAAGTGGATCAAGTCGCAGAAGGTGGTCGACTTCCCGTTCCAGGACTTCGACCCGACGGAGTACCTGGCGTCGGTGCCGCAGGAGACCATCCTGCGCCACCAGGAGATCCTCAGCCTCAAGCGGCGTTCGTCGGTGTTCGTGGATGACACGATATCGGAGTCCGACACCGACGAGGATGACGACGTCCACGTCAGCGAGAACCACCAAGCGCCCAAAGAAAAGGTAACGCTAGGCCTCGGATGCGGCGGCAGCGGCAGCGGCGCGGCGGCAGTGCGACGAGCCAAAGAGAGAGAAACAGATTGAGAATGAATTCTCTTTGGCCTGCCGCGGCGCTCGCCACTGACGTCGTGACCTAATCTTAAGCCGATTCGTTCCATTTTCGAATTGAAATTTCAAAAACAGTTCCTTTCCACGGCCAAATTCTTATATTACATTACTAATTCTTATATTCCCATTTAGGTGCGCAGCTGCAGTATGATATTTCCAATTACGTTACAGTGGAAATACGTTATGAAAAGAAATAAGCTATTTGATTTAATACTTATTAGTGGTGATTAGGTATTCAATATTCAGGTCGTCAATTTACCGTACCTCTCCTGAATTTGCCTCAGGCAGGTACCCTAATAGGATGCAGTCCATATAATAGCGATCGTCATTATAGATATTTTCCCTAGAATGGCGGAACTGTAGGAAGAACGAAACACGTGAACTGGTAAAGCGTTCAAAGTTTGCGTGATAATCTAGGTATAAACCAATATAAAACAGTTAATATGCTCTTTGAGCAGGTTAAACCCAAAGAGAAGACTGCGAGCAAACGGAGAAGCTCCGTGGAGATACGAGCGCGACAGCGGCTGGAGTCCAGCAGCCTCGTGACCACGCCCGTCACCGACGACAACCTCATCGACTACCACCAGCACCACCTGCTCAGCGGACAGGACCCCTTCGACATGAAGTACCGGCTGTACGCGGTCGTGGTGAGCACTACTAATACTTTATTATAAAACTAGACAAAATATTGTTGACCTAGTACTTTACCTAATATTTCTATATTCTAGTGTAGTACCTACTTGTAATTTATGAGCTCTCGCGTATTTACTAGTGTGTGACGTTCTTTGACAGTTTATTTAATTAATACCGTTTCTATGCGCACGCGCATTGTACTTGCACGAAATTTTGAAGAGATAAAAATTACGAGAATTGGCGTCAGGTTGCACTGACACAGCATCCTTATTTGGCAGAAAGAGTCTATACCATGCACACTGAATTGATTTGAGGTCTGGCGAGTGAGTAGGTCGCAACAAAACATGAAGGCGAACTTGGCTGGAATTTTCGAGCGGAAGTTTAATTGAGCGGTTTGTGTCCAGTCGCACTCGGGGCAGCTGTCGGGCGGGCACTACGTGGCGTACTGCCGCAACCCGTCGGGCGCGTGGCTGTGCTACAACGACAGCTCGTGCCGCGAGCTGGCGCCCGCCGCCGCGCCGCCCATCGACCCCGCCGCCGCCTACCTGCTGTTCTACGAGCGCCAGGGGCTCAGGTAAGAGTTAGCGGGCTGTGTCCAGTCGCACTCGGGGCAGCTGTCGGGCGGGCACTACGTGGCGTACTGCCGCAACCCGTCGGGCGCGTGGCTGTGCTACAACGACAGCTCGTGCCGCGAGCTGGCGCCCGCCGCCGCGCCGCCCATCGACCCCGCCGCCGCCTACCTGCTGTTCTACGAGCGCCAGGGGCTCAGGTAAGAGTTAGCGGGCTGTGTCCAGTCGCACTCGGGGCAGCTGTCGGGCGGGCACTACGTGGCGTGCTCCACACCGCTCGTCCGCACTCACGTACCGAAGGGCCAAGTGACTAAATACGCCAAACGCACCGCGATCGACCGTGGACCATCGACAGTCCTCGGGTGTGGAAACTACGATGTACCCCAGCTTACCTCGGTAAGTTGGCACTGGTGGTGTCACCCCTCTGGACTCAGTTACCAGGTGTATTTCTATTGATTTCCTCTAATTGTGCTGCATCGATAACTCTTATCACGAGGTAGGTAATATACCCCATAGATGCAACAATAACGGAACAAGATAATAATGTACATCACCAATATAAAACAAAATATTACTTTTTCTTGTCTTAACTTGAATATTTTATTTTTCTTCCAGGTATGATGCCTACCTGCCCGACATAGACGGGAAAGAACCAGTAGTCAAAGATCCGGATATCCTCGACCCAGATGATAATGATTTGAAGAAAATGTGCTCTATCGCATAGATAATACGATCTATTACAATTTATTTGTGATGGTTCAACTAATTGTTAGAAATGGTTACTACCAACCATAAATCTTGTCGTTAGCCTGTAATAAATGTATCCTGCATGATGGTCGAAACAAATCGGGATCTGAAAGTCATTCACTTTCATTTCAAATAAGGTGCAATAGAAATGCGTTAAATGGCGATAGTATGGCCAAAGATATGGAAGCCTGAACACTGAACAGTACCCCAGGGGACCAGGGATCGCTCAAAATTATTTTCATACTGTATATGAAAAAGGAATTGTCGTGTATTATATTATTTGTTTGTATTCATTAAACTCTGATGAAGCTGAATGTCTATAAAATTATAAACTTTGTAATGGTATTGTGCACTATTGTATATTTTAATTATGATTTGTTACATCGACGATATGTGTACGTCGATAGCGAGGATAGAGGTTCTCCAAAATAAAGTCCAAAAATAAAAATGTTCCATTATGGAACATTATATTTTTGGACATTTTTATTTTATTGATATTATTATCAATTCGAGGATATGTTACGTATATGTTTCAGACAGATTGTGTGATGGTGCGCTCAGTATAAGTGATGCAATATTTATGTTAGATGTTGTCCCGGCGTTGTTATCGGTGTGTCGTGTATGCATTCCTATTGTTAGTTACTTTAAGCGTGGAGCTGTGTTATATTATGAGTTTTATTACAATTACAGTGTATAAATTGGAGGTTGGCAACGCGGATTTTTATCCAGTTTTATTATTTGAGAGTTTAATTGACATATTATTATGTCCGAAGGAATGCGAATGTTCCTTGTATACCGTTGCGATTATTTAACTAGTTTTAGCGCATCTTGAACGAGATTACCTGATTTCGTTATCGTTTTATGTGGGTGAAATTCGTCGTTAAAGTTTTCACCTGGATAAAAGGAAGAAAATCTCGCCAAGTTTTAGTTCGATTTTATTGTTAAGACTTTAGTATGTTGATATTTTTATATCATTATCAATGGCAAATCGTTGGAGTCCTTTTTAAACAAAATAATATATGATATAGTTTGATATTAATTGTTTAAACGATCAGTTATCAAACATCAAGAGAGCTTTTTTAAGCTCACTGAGAAAAAGGCATGTATTGGTGGGAAGTGTCGGGTTTTATTTGTACGGTCCCAATGCTAGCGCTATGCTTGTGGGGCTTTATGAATGCGATATTTTTAGTTAATATTTTATTACATAATGATTTGTATGATATAATTGATAGTTTTTTTATATATTTATCGTAATTTAGTTAGTCGGTACTCTAATCTCAGGTTATGGACGCGTTGTCAACCCGCAGTAGGTCGCGTCCCGGCCGACGTACTGCGCACGCGCGAACAACATGGCGTCGGCGCGGGGCGCGGCGCCTGGCGTTGTTTTAATATAATCGAGACTGATGTGATGTAATTATAATAAACGCGATGTGCTATATTTTACTCATTGGAATATTTTCCTATTTATACATAGATAGTGGGCGCTTTTGCAACATCTTGTATCGGTACCTGTGATATATATATAATACAATCAGTTTTCTAAGTTTTATATTCTATGGACTATTAATATTGGACTGTGAACTCGCCCGTTTGTATGTTTAATGTTAATAAAAAAAAATATATAACTGTGCATTAAATACTGATACAAGATATTGGAGAAGCGATATTAAATAATAATAATATATTCTTCTAGTGCTGAAACTATTTAGTGTTAATATGATGTGTTATCGGCTTACTCTAGTTAGTGCGATCGCGCGGCTTCACTCCGAGCCGCTCGCGATTATTATTTTTATATCGATGTAATAGTATGGCTTAGGGCACAATGTCGTAATGCTTAATAAATTCTAGTGAGATATGATATGTAAGTATTAGACGCATACTGTATAAGTAATATATTATATTATTGATATTACGCGCCGGTGTACACGGTTTTAGCTGTTTGTGTTATCAGAATAGTAGCTTTTTACACTCAGTTATTGTTAGCTAGCCGCAAAATAACTACAGAAATGTATCGACGCCATTACGGTTCAAACCATATAGTATTGGCTGATCACGTCTCCAAGTAATTTTAAACGCTGGACTTCACTGCACTTGACAACTTGTTAAATAATATCTATCCAAGTATCACGTCACTATTTCAATGGTTTGAAAGGATCTTGAAACACATAATGGTAAATTGATTACGTTTCATTATAGCGAGTGCGTCAAGGTGAGGTCCAACGTGAGGGGCGCGGGGCGCGGGGGTCAGCCGGCCGCGCATTTATCGAGCTCGCGTCCCGCGGGACTGGGGACTGAGGACATAGGGTTTATTTATTAAATCGTGTGCACCATTATATGTTTCGCACCTGGCGGTGTCACGCAGGAAGGAGTACGTTAAGGCATGTGTATATTGTAATAATCTATAAAAATAATTATTTTCGTATATGTCATCGTGCCATCGATCGATTTCATTTCCACTTCTATACCAAAGCATTTTTGAGGAACAGTTTTGTTGTTGTTTTTGAAAATCGTGGGTGTTTGCAGTACGCAGTGACCACAGTCTGGCGACGGACGGGCAGAGGCAACACGTTTTGTATCACTATTTCCTTTTGTCACGTTTTTTGTTTACATGTGCTCCACAAAAAATGATAATGTCTTACATTTCTAGATATAGTTACTCTCAAGTTAAATATCCACCATAAAGTATATACACGAAAGTTTCCTCAACTAAATCTATTAATGCGTCTGATATAATTTTAGTATCTACAAAAAATATAATCTGTAGTATAGGTAGAGGCACCAGTTGTGGGGCCTCGCGAGGTCCAAAGGTATATCACTTTCAAACGTTGCAGTTCTGTTAAAAAGTTGAGTTTCTAAACGTCTAATCATGTTATCCTTTTCCTATTCTAATTTCTTCAATTTAATTCAATTTCATTTATTTATTTGTGGATCATAGGTTTGTGTACAGTTTACATTAAAATGAGCTAAGTCGTACCATGGAATATGGTGTACATATTAAAGTTACATGTCATGTTAAAAAATTATCATTGAGGAATTCATCAATCATATAGTAGGCCTTATCTGTTATTCTTTGTTCAGTTCTCTGCCAGTAGTTAGTGCTACTGACATAGTGTTCACACTCATAGACTAGCCTATAATCGAATGGGCCGTCTACTTAGCACTTTACTGTATGTCTGGTCCGTGCGTCCTGCCCATGCGTCGTCAGGACTGTCGGTCTCGGCCTGTCGTATTCCAGACGCGTCGAAAACGATTACAATACGATTCTTGTTTTGATACATACATTTATTGTTTTGAATGAATACAATTATTGTTTGAAATTATATAATATTGTTAATTGAAATGTATGAAGCACTGGTTTGGGTGCACATAACGGTCATGTTATGTGCGCTCTAGCAAATTGTTATTGGATTAAGTATTTTGAATATCCCTGTGCAATAAAGATGTTCTTTGATTTCTACAAGTTTGTTTCATTTTGAGTCTTTGAAAGAACAACGTGTTAAACTAGTAGGATCGGTGTCACACGACTGAGATCACAAAAACTGCCATGGTATTTTCGTCTTTATTCACCATAACGTAAAGCTCAAAATAAAAATAGTTTATTACATCGTGTCACAGTGTCATTCACTCTACACAATGCCATTTAATTTTGAACTTCAACTGTGTAAGGTTAGAGTCCAAAATTAAAAGACATTTGTCTCAGTAGTCCCAGTAATCTCAGGAGATCGGAATCGAAATCGGATGACGACATTCGACAGCAAATTTAATGTCACTTCCATACATTTTCAGAGCGATGACGAATGTAGATTCGGAACGAATGCATTTTGACTAGGCCCTAAGGAAACACTTCGATAAAATAACGAAAGAAACCAAATGTGTAATTGGAAAACGATTATGTATGTGGACTCTAGAAGTGCTCGGTGCAGACCCACCATACCACTAGCCCTACCCCTGGTGGTAGGGCGGGTCCCAAACCATACCACCATAATGATGTGACTAAGTACTCGTATGTTATTTATCTGTGACTATTGTTGCCGTAACTATTATTATCTATTAGTTGCAATAATGTAATAAAGTTCATAGTGATTTTTAATCTAATAATTTATTTACTATTGTAGCGGAAGTGACGTCATTCTAGACAGCCGTATTAACAGCTCACCAGTCAGCGAATGGCAGCCAGCCTTCTTTGATGATTATCAAGAACCGCCTATGCCTATGCCGGCTTAGGTGGTTACTCACCCTATGAAAATCTCACCAATGGGTGAGTTTCCCCTTTTTTGGATCTTTAGTGGTATATACACCCACAGGGTGGGTAAGTTTACTACCTCAAAATTTAGAGGTAGTAAAATGAACCTTTTAATAGTTTAACGTGATTTTCGCATATTTTCCTTTATATAATGTGCCTATAGTTTACCTACCAGTGCGAGGTCGATTAGAAAGGCAAATAAAATCATGATCAAAAATGTTCATTTATTTTAGGGGATTACAACAATTTCAGTTATCCTTTGCTCTAATGTGCCTATAGTTTACTACCATTATACATACCATTATATATACCATTTTATTTAATGTACAAGTTTAGTGCGATAGGTCGGTAGTGTGATGGTCAGGAATCGAATCCGGGACCACAAGTTGGTGTCGCCCACGTCTTCCACGAAGCAGCTAGTTTATATTAGTACCTACCTGCAATTTTATAAAGACCTAAAATTATGATAAAGTAGTATATAAATAAAACATCCAAATTGATTTTATATAAAAACATTTATTATAAAAAGTACTAACTAGTCGTAATTATAAATTATACACAAACTTGCAAAATATTTGCTACTTTACAACAGCGCCATCTTCAGTAGAGTGCAAATATTTTGTTTTTGTGTGAACCGAAGTACCTGGATTTTGATTTGGCACATCGGCAAGTAGAGTGAGAGACTAGCGAGGTCAACTTGCTTCATTGAGTAAACTCTCTTCCTGTCGTACATTGGTCTAAGTGAATTTGTAATACCTTCTTATATAGACCGCAAGATAATGACACAAGTTTCCAGATCACAAACAAACCAAATGCCACAGGTTCGAATTGTTAAGCAAAATACTTACCGCCGGTGTTAGGTAATCATCATTCTCCTTTTCGTTATAAGCTAATTAAATCTCTGTATAAACGCTACCCTGTAACAAATGACCTGGAAATTCATGTCATTATCTTGCGGTCTTAAAGTAGTTAAAACCGATTGTGTTTATAAAATGTTAAAGGTAGCTTCGGTTTTAATTACTCTAAGGAAATATTACGTGTGCCGTCTGTCGCTCTTCTCGCCAATGTGATCAAAACCCGGGTACTGTCTATAGGTATATAATCTGCTTTATAATAAACAAATAAATACTAATTTGTACAGTAACGCAGGGCGCGGAGACACAGGAATTATATTCATACGATTCGATAGTTCAATAGTGATTGGCACTTCGCGACAGTACAGTCAAGCGTTAGATCGAAAATGACTACCAAAGTACTCAAAAAGATCTTAATTTTAAGTATTGCTACTATGATGTTGACTGTATATGGATTTAGTATCGTAGTAACTGAATTTTTAAAGTAATTAGGAAGCTACTAAACCTATAGATGGCTCTATAGGAGAGTTTCAAATGCGTCAGACGTGACTTTGTGGTTCAGCCGTAAGAGCATTCCCCTTTAAAAGAAAAATCGCGGGTTCAAATTCCGTCGTCATGGCATTCAATTTTCCAATTTCAATTTCATTAGTAACTGAAGTTTATTCAATCGCGGGTGACTTACAAATTAATATACGAAAAATATATTAGTGTGAAGTGTATTCAATGTGCGCTGTATTTTAAGTGTCGTAATTTCATTCCAGTGTCCCCCGCCTGCGTTATTTTTTTGTCATTCTTATGCCTAGATATTAACAGGAACACAATACAGAAATATTGTTCGCCTAGTTTTTAAATATAAACACGTTGTCATACTTTCATAGTGAGACAGTTCTATAGCATTTTGCCATTGAGTGAGTCTATCAATGGATGTATCAACTCGCGATAGAGACGTGGTTTTATTATTGCTTGTGAAAGAAACATTTACATATACCTATTACAGCAAAAGAGGTAAGTATTCACACAACAATTCATACAAAAAATAATTTCATACACAGCAGAAAACACTAGTAGGTACCTATAATAATAATAATAATAATAACATGTCTTCATTGTACACCAAGAAAAGAATAGTAACACAGATAAATGTTTGCACATGGTAAATACAATTGGCGGCCTTATCGCTCTGCGGCAATCTCTTACAGGCAACCTTAGGATGGAGAGAAACCTACTGTATGTATAAAACTTTTATTACCAAAATAGTCTGAATCATAACCTTGAATATGTCTTTTTCGTATCCTTGAATTTTTACGAAAATGTTTAGACAAGTGTGTTAGTGTATTCAAGTTATTTATTTATTTTAAGCCATACTTCATTTTCTATGTATAAAACTTTCATATTTTACAAAAAGGAATATATTGTCGAATGTGTTCTGCACCTTTGCGTAGGTAGGTACCCTACTTCGCACTTCAAATCTTTTTTGTTTTCTGTGGTTTCATGAATAAAAATATAATATAAGTATGTAAAGGGGTCTACATATCTCTTTTGCTGAATGTAGGTACATATACATATACCTACATATACCTACATGTCGCTTGGTGTTGTAAAGGATAATACCTACATGTACCTATTTAGGTACATAATTCGCGACGTCTCATTCGCCTCACCCGTCACTGAAGCAGCAGCACAACACTCTTCATTCAAGTTAAGTGTATTTATTTATACCTATTATTTTACAGATGTCATAGATTTTTTTACAATTTTTCTGATCGAAGTGACTTGAGAGTTCCGTGTCTATAGTACAGCCGTTAGCTTCTGAATCAGTCATAAACGTTTTAACCAATTATTATGGCGCTTAGAACAATGAAAACGAAATAGACAGATATTTAATAAACATAATTCTGACTGTTTCAGAGGCTACTGACAGTACTATAGTGTGCTGTGCTACGGGAGTGGGTAGATGGACTTAAGTTTATGAACTCCTTAATGAGAATGTTGGGTCTTTCAGGCCCACGGCCACGAGCGGATCTGTCGGTCCAACGTGTTGGAAAGCCCGTCGTGAATCAGCGCGGGCGGCTCCTGCAACCAACATGGTGATCGTAAACTAGGGTTAACTATGAGATAAATTGAAATTTGATTGTTACAAAATAATATTAGCAACGGAAATTACTAATGTTCCCTCTAAGAACTAGGCAATACTGCAGTTTTGTTAACTCTATTTCCACATATATAATCCCGCAAAAACTGCCATTTTTTTGTTTTTTATTAGGGGAATGTCAATTTGTCTTCACCCCGCCTGATGTGGAGAATGGCTTGGAGAATAACGAGATTGGTTGTTGAAACAACAACTTCAGATTTCATCTCGCGTTTCGTTTGAGTTGCCTAATGTAAGAGGTGTTTTTTTATACCGTTTAAGTGACAGACAAGCACGCGGTCCACTTTATGGAAAGTACCGTGGCCTATGGACGTTTGCAACACCAGGCGCGGCATGCTGCCGACCGTATAGAGAAGAGGGGGGAAGGGAAAGGGGATAGGAGAATGTTAAGAAAGTCTCTGTGCTGTCAGTGCAGAAGACTTCAAGCTCAACGGTTGGTGTCCCGTACCTGGTCGTTGAGCCAGCGCCGCTTGATGAAGTCGGCGGCGCGCTCGCCGATCATGATGGCGGGCGCGTTGGTGTTCCCGGACGGCACGTGCGGCATCACGCTCGCGTCCGCCACGCGCAGACCGTCCACGCCCTGCACCTGAGGGGGCGCCGGGAGGTGGGGTTAGTGTTATGGGACCGCTACACAGCGCTTAGACACATTTGGAACTTCTAATAGTCTGTCGGCTGTCAGTTTATACATTTTTGTAGGCAGAGGTGATAGTGTTAACTGTACACTTCACCATTGTGTATGTATTTCATCGTCGATATTTTTATGGGTGGTGGTTTAGAACAGGTGATCTATTTGCTAACTTATAATATGGGTATTATTGATATTGAGGTTTTGTTCTGTTTAGTGGTTTATATAGAATAAATTAATTTAGAATTTCGAACAATATTATTTAATTAGTGATGACTTTCTTATGGAACGAAGAAATTATGGTATACTTACAGTATACCTACTTATATAGAATATTTGACACGTTAGTATGTGTAACCTTCATTTGACGCTAAGCTTAAGACGAAATTTCAGGAAACAAGGTCATCATTACAGACATAAATAATTTCATAATGATGGCCTCATCAGATATTTTTTCAAACAACGTTCCGTGCACTGCAGTAACCTTCGATATCAACTTGATTGTGGAGGTCCGATGACCGTCGTTTCACAGAAAATATCGAACTACAGCCGCATCTTAGTTAGACTAGAAAGCAACCCTAACGAAGTTGGGAATAGACTCAGAGAACGATGTTTCGTCTACTGTAGTGGACAGCAAGAAGCGCTCTGCACTCAACAAACCTGCAGCAAGTGGTCGACCACGGCCAACGGGTCCCCGCGGGGCCCCATGCGGCAGGAGCCCGCCTGGTGGTTCTCGGGCCCCGTGTGGACCCTGATGGCACACTCCCAGTACGCGTCGCAGCCGAACTTGATGTGCTCGCAGCCGCGCGCGGGCGTGGTGTCCAGCGCCAGGCCGAAGCTCCGCAGCGCCGCGGTGCGGGACAGCTCGATGGCGAACTTGATGCCCTCCACCAGTGTCTTCACGTCATCAGGGTGGGTCAGGTAACTGGAACATGGCCATTGGTGGTGTTAGCAAATTAGCTGAAAAGCAATTATCAGACGGTATCAAATGATATACTTTTTATAATAAGTATATCATTTGATACCGTCTGATACTCTCCGAGACGTTTATTGGTAGTGCTTGTGCGACTAAGCAAGAAATTAATTTCCTTGCAATTTACATTGTATAACTAGGAATCGGGTAAAAAAAAATTCAAATTTATTTAGCTGCAACATTTTAGGATAGAAATTTATTTTCGGCATACCCAATTTTTATACAAATTGCCCGATTGGCGGCAGTAGGCTCGCCCTATGATTGATGATTTTCGGTCCCATGTAATATGGGACCGAAAATCATAGTTGGCGAAGTGTTTAATACATCTCTGCCTATCTCTTCGGGTGAGCATATGTTTTATTATCACTAAGAAGACAATCACACGACCCATCTGATTGAACCACAACCTATCGGCTGTTAGGAGTTATTAGGACTCCTGACTCATCCCATAAAGAGGCTGTTACAGGTTTAAATCCCGTTAACCATTTACCGCCTCCAGAAAGAGTACTCACTTAGCGTATATCTTGGGGTACTCAAACGGGTCGGCGGAGCTGATCTCCAAACGCCCCCTGCTCTTGGGGTGGAGCACGGTGGGGATGATCTGGATGGTCCGGGAGCCATTCCCCTGGCGCTCGCCCACCATGCCGGTCTTGGCGCAGTCGGCGAGGAAGCCGCCGAAGAACAACTGCACGTCCGGGTTGTCGCCAGCCGGGTCGGCGTATTTGGTGTTGATGAACCCTGTTACTTCAGATATGCCTGTGGGGTTCAGTAAGAAGAGTAATTAACTTTTGTACATCTAGGTAATATACAGGTTGTTAGGGTACCTAGTGCTCCCGAAGCCGAAGTTACATAACGACAAGAAAAATACCGCCATGATGCGAGGTAATGTTTTTTTATGGAATTACCTACTGTAACATGGCGTTACTACACCATGAAGAGGGAATATTATTAATTAAACTGTTAAAAAAATAAAATAACCACCATAAGCCTAATTTGCTCTCTTTGCATTTAATTTCCTTTGTGCACTTTCAGGTTTGTTGGAGGAAAACTCAAATTTCACCTTTTCTACATAATATCTCATATCTGTATTATGAATGTTATAAAATTCATGTGTGCAATAAAGAATTAAATAAAAAATCATTTTGATCCTAATATTTTTTTATAGCATGTCAATTTGACTTCGCCTCGCCTGATGTTAAACTGAAGGCAAAGTATCAGAAAGAGGGCCGGAGCACTACAAGACGCCTGATCGAGTAACAGGCGGCTCCATTCATCAACCCGGCCTCTGGGCGCGGAACTCTTAACACAAATTTATTGAGAGAACGTAGCATTGCGATTGGCAGCCTACCTACTGTGAACCAGTATGCGAGTGAAACCCACCAATCGTAATGTCTCGTTCTGTCGATACCTATTACGAATTCGATAGTTTTTCGTGCTACAGGCACTATTCCTAAATATTGTTTCTTCAATAGATACAGAAGGCGGAAGATCGGTAGCAATAACGCACATTGGGAGAAGCCCATGTCCAGCTAATCCCTCTCAGCACCGCCGGCGGACGCCTATGGAGTGTGCAGGTTGCGCTCACCGGTGCCGGCCATGAGCCCGTCGCGGAACAGCAGGTACTCCATGGCGGTGGCCCAGTTGAGCGGCGCCGTGTCGTTGTCGCGCACGCGGAAGTGCAGGAAGTGCGCCACGTGGTTCTGCAGGTTGCGGCCCACGCCCGCGCGCGCCAGCACCGGCCGCACGCCCGCGCGTGCCAGCACCTCCGCCGGGCCCACGCCGCTCAGCTGCAGCAGCTGCGGGGACCCCACCGCGCCCGCGCTGCACCACAACAGTCTCGATCACACATATATAGATATATTGTCGTCGCGACGGTATCTCCCATCCCAATTGTGCAGTGCCACTGGAAAGTACCTCCACCCGGAACAACCAGGGTAGGGTGCCAGCTCGCTGGAGAGGTTTGGTGCTGTCAATAGGAAGATCAATTTGACTTTTACGCTAGAAGCACAGAAGCTGTCTTAACCTTCATCTTCCCATCACTTCAAATAGAGCATTACACAACAAGGCTATGATTAGCTGTGGTATTCTATAGGGTGGAGGTACTTCCCCAGTTCGACTGCTCAAATAGGACGAGAGATACCTTCATGTCCTACCTCCATAAAAATTGCGTTTGTTTAGTGCACACAAAACGGAACGCAAAACGAGCTTTATATTTTGTATGAAATGTTTACCTATTTTCAATTTCAATCTTGTGTCATGTACTCATATATAGGGAGTAAGGGAAACAGGGGAAACACTCCCGAAGCCGAAGACCCCTAGTAGTATTCTTGGTACACAACATATTGACATGAAACAAAATCAATTTTTATTATTATTTTTAATACCGTTTCACTTGCGTTATTCATTCTCCATTGTGTCAGTTAAGCCGAATTAAAAAAAAACTACATGAAAAAACATGAAATCGCAAGCTGACGCCACTTGTATTTTTTGCAGTGACGTTTTTTTTATGAAATTTTCGTTTCATCTAGCTTTACTGATACGATGGAGAGTAAATAATGCGTAAAAAAATCGATTTGCCGTAATTTTTTTAAAACCAATATGTTGTGCACCAGGGGCCTTCGGCTTCGGGTGTGTTCTACCCAGTCTCCTGCGGTCCCCGGTCGCCCCGGTACTGCCAGACGCTCACCTGAGCACGATCTCGTGATTGGCGAAGATGGTCTCGGTGGCGCCCCTGCTGTTGCGCACCTCCACGGCGTAGGCGCGGCGCGTGCGCTGGTTGATGAGCACGCGGCTGACCGTGGCGTTGAGCAGCACGTGCAGGTTGGCGCGGCGCGCGGCGGGCCGCAGGAAGGCGCGCGCCGCGGACAGCCGCGAGCCGTTGCGGTTGGTGGTCTGAGCGATGGCGAAGCCCGTGTGCCCCGCGCCGTTCACATCGCGCGCAGGGTAGCCTGGGGGACGAGGTGACCGATGAACATTATATCTAAGTACCAATTGTAAATCTGTTCACCGCTGAAATGCGGCAATGGGCACCTTTGCACCAGACACGACGACGTTCTAATTTAGGACACATCAATTGTGGTAAGCTGAATGCAAAATCTCACGAAAGAGGGTCACCATTACAAACATGTAGTGTTACAATATGGTAGATTGGTCAATATATCCATTACTATTCGCCGAATAGTCCACCGCAGTTAGGTACACGTGAGAATGCTCCGACTTTGCTCGAGGCTATATAAGGCTTGTAAGCTAAATATCACTTAATATAAAATTTATTAGTTGAACGACAACTCCTGAATATCAAAACGAACCGAATTATGGAATCACGTTTTTCTTCCGGGATTGGGTCAGATGATAGAAAAGTCCCTTGACAGTCAAAATAAACCAAATTGTGGAAGGCTCGTATTAGCACTCGAATGCAGAAATACAAGCAAAGCCCACCTAGTTCCTCTCCCGCCTTCACGATCGCGTAGCTGAGCGGCGGGTGGTACGGGAACTGAGCCACGGTGAGCGGGCCGCCGGTGGCGTGGTACCCCTCGTCCATTTCCTGCATCTGCTTGTTGTCCTCCGACTTGAGGAAGTACGGCAGCACGTCGTCGTAGGACCAGCCCTCCACGCCCGCCTCGGCCCACGCGTCGTAGTCCTTGCGGGAGCCGCGCATGTACATCATGCCGTTCATTACGGATGTGCCGCCTAGTACCTGTGGGGTTAGATTAGTTCAAAAGTAAATAATTTCCAGGCGATTTCGGGAGATTTACAAAGTTTTTTATTATAATATCACGCCTATAACCCCGTAGGGGTAGGCAGAGGTGCTAGCACCCACATTTCGCCAGTTTATATTTAGGTCCCAATGAAATAGGTAGCGAGCCTATTGCTATTAACCGGGCACTTATAAACCTGCGATAAATACACACATAACTTCGAAAAGCATCGCAGTCATTGGTGTGTGCCATGGTAAACCTGGGATCGGACCCGAGACCTCGTCTTAGCAGTCCATTACCCATACCACTAGGCTACCGCGGTGAAGCTTTAGCGTCTAATTAGTGCATGAACTTATTGACTTTGTCCAAGAAGTATGTAGACAACTATCAAGAGATATATATCAGCCGTACCTTCCCCCTAGGCCAGTAGCACTTGCGGTCCTTCTCCCCGAGGCAGGCGGCGGGCTCGGGTTCAGTGTGGTAGCCCCAGTCGATGCTGGAGCCGATGAAGTTCAGGAACATCGACGGCACCTGTGCGCCTGTCGGCTCGTCAAACCCTGCAATATTACCAGAAATTAGATGTATTTCATCCAAAGTAAACGTTTTTATATCTTTCTTACAAGATAGTGTTGATTCTTTTAGCGCAGGATTCCCTCATCAATACCTTCGGAATCAAGTCAACCTCACTTGTTAGTGACTTTGTTGAGGGATACATGAGATTTTGGGGTAAGTTTTCCTTTAGGGGTTCGGAAGTCAAAAGCAAGTCGCTATCATAAAAGTATAAGCCAAATGAATAGAAAAATTAGAGTCCATAGGGGACGAGGTCTTAGGTCTTAGGCCTTAGATGCAACCGGGAACTGATGAAGATGAAAATTCCTTTGATATACCAGCATATGTTCCACCTTCAGCGTGGCGCTTGAGGTGTAAAGCTTGCGTAGTCTCAATTTTTTATGTGAAGTTGTTTACAGCTGGTTTCGATAAGGTAGAGTCAACATCTTTGGTTGGAGATAATGAATGTGTGTTTGTTGTTATTTGTTTTGTTGTAGTTTAGCATTTCCAATCATTCATAAGATTAAAACTTTATAACTCATAGCTAGCACTTGCACAAGCGTAGCACAGAAGTTGCTTTTTACGGAATCAATTAATAAACCTGTCTACTACTCAACGTAGGCCTCTCCCAATGTGCGCCATTGCTTCCGGTCCCCCGCCCTCCGCGTACTGTTTGTTCCAGCCGTCGTTTGCAGTTCGTCAGTCCATCGTGGTCCATAAGGAAAATTTCCGCGTGATTCTTCTACACTAGGTAGACTACTACTAAATAATTTTAGGATATGTTCTACTAGGATACACATACCAGGAGACACATACCTGCTTCCAATAATAGTACCTTCCACTCCGGTACCTCTGACAATCTGGCCGCCACCACGGACCCCGCCGAGCCGCCGCCGATTACTATGAAGTCATACATCGAGTCCATGTGTCTTCGGGCCTGTGGGTCAAATGAAGCGGAGAAACCATAGATAAAATAAAATTTAAGATACTACATACAGGAGGATTCTTTACAGTTCAATGAGGAGTCCAGAGAGGATCACAAGTTTTCCTTTTCCTGAAATTCGGGTAATTTTTAGGGTATAAGCTAAAATATGTTGAGGCAGTAAAAGTTGTAAATATTATTCTTTGATGATATAAGGTAGTGGTCATTATATTTACGTACAAACAGTGGCCCAAAGTCACTGACCGGTCCGTGCGAAGTGGAAGAGAATAAGCCGGCAATCGAACTCCGGACTGGTGAAAGCTTCGGATGAACCGGAACTAACGCAAGGATGATGACTAGTGTAACAAAGTCCCTAGTAGTACGGAGTACCCAATCGCGCAAGATGCAACATAATGAAATTGTCTTGACAAGTCGGCAAATTGTCGATTGACCCGATTGTGTAACTTCAATTGAGTGTTCTACTCAATTCTCGATATCTTCGAAACTAGCGCACAATCTTAAAATTTATTAGATTTTTGATAAACTAATATTGCGTGTAACTCTTATACTTTGTAAAATTAATTGATAGTAACTTCACTTTATGTTTGTAACACACTGTTATTTTTTCTTCTTTACGAATGATTGTTACCTGTGAAAACTTATTAATGGCCTTCAGATACCCACTACTCAAGATTATCATATAAATGTATAGCTGCAAGTTTTCCAATCCGATAGGCGATAAGGCCGCCCATTGTGTTTGTATCACGTGTATATTGTTCTTGGTGTAGAATAAAGAGAATGTACTACTACTAATAATGTTAAAGTTATTTCAATTTTTATTATTGGTGGGACAAGCTATTCATCATCATTATCCCTGCGTCAATCCCGGTCGCCTAAGAGTCCAGAAACCGCATTTTCCAGTCTAACTGGGTTGCGGTTGAATTTAGATATTTTTTGTGAAGCTACTGCCATCTGACTTTAATGACCTATAGGTATTGGCGATATTGAAGTACTGCAGTTAGACTTAAGTATGTGACTTATGGAAATACCATTGTTATGTATTTGTTGACGATAATTTCGACGTTACCGTTGCTTTTATCAACCATGGTCTCACCGTGGCCCATGACCGTGATGAAATCCAATGAAATAGTTTTAGTCAAAGTATTTGAAGCTGTTCAAATCGAAAGATGTTCAGTATAATTGCGGATGTCGCCATCTGAGAGCCCTTTGAACTCTGTCGTTACGATCTTTTGCAAACATTCAAGTACTTAGGCGTCTGTTCTACCAAGAAAGTAATAATTTAGGAGAATTCATTCATCACGAAATTTCCATAGTTTGTTTTGTTTTTTTATGGAACATTGGTTTGGATCCTGAAAATCTTGGTGGAGTCAAATATACCCCACTTAGGCGTGAGTACACACATCTACCAATAGTAAAATAGACTTTGATCGTGTATACATTGCTGAAGTACTTACTAAATATATATCAAGGTCATTCTTGTGTTAACACGTTTTAGAATTATTTGCATTGAATCAAGTATAAATTACATAATTGTTTCGTTTTATATTCATTTGATTATATTATCGAATTAGCATCGATGTTTTTGTAACAAATCGGCCATTACTTTACGTAATAGAGTTGCAGTGATTTGAGATGATGCCGAAACTAACCGCAGAGAGACGAGAGATTGTGGTAAAAGTAAAGCAAGTGACGTCATTACAGGACGGGCTGCGGTCGAGGCGGTCAGCGGCTAATGTACTGATCAGGGTTTAATGACAGGTAGATGCTATGTCTGTAGGTACCATCACAGGTACTTACGGTACAGGCGCAGAATATTCCATCAAGATTCAAGCGGTTCAATGAGTCTTTAATTTGCGGCACCATTAAAGATATATAAATAGATAGATAGAAAATTATTTATTGTGCACCTTAGAACAAAGTTAGCAGTACGGTGACAAGTATAAAGTTGCATTACAATGGGCGGCCTTTGTCGCCAAAGGCGCCAGTTTAGGATGGACAGGAGAGTACAGAACAATTATTATGATTGTGTGGTGTAGATTGCATGTACATTATGTATAATAAATAGATACACTTACATATAATACTTACACTATTATAATCATGATATGAAAAAAAAACGTAAACCAGGACCATTCTTCCAGTAACATCATCCAGTTACATATCAACACTTACGAAATATGATGGCAGAATCTCAAAATTTGCTCTACCTCTTTCCAAATGAACCTATTGATAGGATGTATTAATTAAGATATGTGCAAAGATTGGAAGGAGTGGACAAGTCGATCGGGGTCGACTTCCATTTCAAGTAACAGATAAATGTCACTGTAATAGCAGTAGGTAGATGCATTACTAACGTGCCGGTTGAATATAAAAGTTTATACAACAAGGATATGGATAAGAATAGAGATAGTCGGATTCTAGTGCAGGTTGGCCACTACACGGCCAAAAAACTAAACACACTAAACACTGGCTATTAGTCATCTAAACTAGATCACCTCACTTGCGTCAAACAGCTCATCAGCGATTAATCAAATAATGCTTGTGAAGACCTGCATAGTTACAATTATTTCTATGAAGTAACATCTTCTCTGAATCTTGCAATTACGATAAAATAACTGTCCCTATCGCTAGCGAAAGATTGAACTAAGTGTTAACGCGCAAACCTACAAATTTCCCTGTTTTTTTTTACAAATGTAGCCTTTGACTGAGAATAAGACAGCGGTTTTGACTAAATAAGTTTCAGTAACGTGAGAATAGAATAGTCGACGCTAGCGGAACTACGGGAAATAGTTAGTCTGCACTTAAAGTGATGTCATATTTGTGGTTAGGTACGTTTCTTATAATAAGCAAAATAAAACCATACATAATGTTTTTACAACCGGCTGATAGAAAAATTGCAAGCATTATGTAGTTAAAATATAAATACCTTCAACATCAATCAAGTAATCTCAAGTATCTCAGATTCTCAACAGAGATAGAAAGCAATCGTGAGTATCGTGACAGTGCATCGTGACTTGGAAACGATAACGACATCTAATCTACGGCAGGAAAAAATACTTCCAGGAGAAGAGAACTTAAGTGATGTGAAGATGAAACGTCGTCAGGTTATATACACAGGGGAAAGTACTCTAACTATTGGAAATAGCAAATTTCACTCATAGAAAATATCACCTTATTTTTGAAACGAAATAAAACTGCATTCAATTTTTTCCGAAAAAAAAAACTTGCTACACCCGTTATACGAAGCTACAATTGCAATTCTCCCAAATACATTTAGCTAAGCTGGTATTAGGAGTGGGTTTACGTCGGTAGTGTAATGGCCAAGATTCCAACCCGGTGTCTCACGATCATAAAGCCGATTTCTAATTATATCGTCGGTGGCTTCGTCTAAAAAATGTGACAATTTATGTTAAGCTAAACGGTGACTATACCTGTGTTCTTCCACAAGGGTCCTCCAGGTCGCACTGACTCCGTAAGAACACTTCTAACAGGCCCATGAACAGCATAAACGCACCTCCTCCACACGTGGAAGCCAGCGTCGGACCCGGCTGGTTCATCGGGCAGTCACAGGTTATCGCCATCTGGGAACAAATATTATTATTATAAATTAACCCCGTCTTATATTAACTAACTCAAACCAAACTTAAGTTGCCGCATCTTTGGTTTGACGTTTCAATAACCAATCAGCAGCTCTTAAAAAGTATCAGTAAGGTGGTGGATTCCGCGGATTGGTTGAAATTGAAGTGTACGAAACTTCAGTTTCGCTCTAGTTACCTAAAGTACTTAAGTAAAAATGGCTTAAGCTTTAAGAGTTTTAAGTAGTAGAATAATTTAAATAAACTGTTGCATAATGAGAGTATTTAGTACACTAGTATGAAGTAAAAAAACGATTCAGAGTAGTCGAGTTTTTTTTATAGTTTCACACGCATCTTTTAATACAACCAAATTGTATACACTAATTTAACTAATCTCGGAAAATAATTCCTCGCATATAGTTGAGAGTAGAGTAGAGTCAAAGTTTTAATAATTTGGGGGTAAAGGCTGTCATTTAAGTTTTGTTCTTAACTTTTAATTTTTACCTAGATTAAATAAAAATTAGAGTCAGCATATGAGTTTCAAACCCGCAATATTCACAATACCATCTCTAACCTCTGCGCTCACCAATAACTCTATTTATAACAAGATAATAACTATAAAGTGAATATAATTGGGCGCCTTACATCAGGAATTGAATAAAAAGTATTCAATAGATCCACTACAATAAACCATAAGAGCTCATACAACAAATTAATCTCAATTCTCAATGCATTTACTGTGAAATAGTTTCATTCAGTAAACTGGTTACGTTATGAAGTGCTGATTAAAGCACTTTAGACGAAGCCATTCGCTTCTTGCCCACAAAGGCAGAGAGTTAATGAATAACACTGTGTATAATCGGTTTAGAAACATGAAGTAATCGGTCCGGTCTAGCATATTATAAAGTTCTAATGCAAGAAATTGAACATATAAATCTGTTAAGGTTATCTACTACGCGCTTTAATTAGCTTTGTTTTTTTAATCGTGCGAAAAAATTCCCACGGATACCTTCCCACCGGAGCTGGTTGGGTAGGTTATGTTGAACTCGAACCGTATAAACGCACGCCGTCTTTGGGTCTTTAGTTGCCGGAGGTGAGGTAGTAGCCAACATATCCCTCGCACCAAGGCAGACCCGGGGCCTTTTCTTCGAGATCTTCACGGTGTCCCCGTCTAGCCCACGGGTATGGGGAGGCGCACTTTGCGCCGCCGCCGCGCCGCCGCTGCGGCCTGCTTCTGCTAGAGTAACAGGTAGCTCCACCCGTCACTCATGGAGGACGGAGGTCATCTTGCGACCTCCGACGTCGGTGTCGCCTCAGCTCATCGCGGGCTGTGTGGGTCCGGAGTCTTCGATTAACTCGTTCCGACGGCGCTTTATTAGCCGCACTGGTAACTATCGTAGGTAAACTCTAAATAGATTTGTGAAAAATATTGAAGTCGAAATTATTCAACGTCTGATCGTCTTATCTATTTGAAACTTCATAATTATGTATATCTGATGAACTGTGCGTTTTCCTTGTGCGTTTTCATTAGCTTACGAAAGTCTCTACCACGGAAAGTCTCTATAAATGCTTAGATCTTTAACAGAACTCTTACCAAACGTGCCCACTGCCTATACATAATTTTTGCTGCCATTAATAATATGAATGAATAAAACTTCAAAAGTTTGCAACATCCCAATCAACGGGCGAACTAATTGCTTATTAAACATTGCGTGAGCGATGGTCAAAGCTCACGAGCAGACCCGAGCACTCACAAGAGCGCTACAGGCAAAGTCAAGTGCTAAACTAACTTTCTTGTTTATTTTTTTAATTAGTTTGCTTCTTTTATTTGGTTGTATGTCACTTAATACGTCTAAATGTAGGTCATTGTTGACAAGATCATGGATTAGTGTTGCTTTGTAATTCAAGAATAATCTAATGATGTAACATTGTAAGCATATAATGTTATAAATCAAGGCTACTTTCGTTAGTATAGATTGTTTATCTCACTGTTCCGTCGGTATCCTCTTTCATAGCCAGCAATCAACTCGTATTTATTACGGGTTTTATTTCTCTACTAGACGACACGCCCTGACTTCGCCTACGTAGAAATCCTGTACTGTGTACAAATAAAAAAAGAATTACTCGAATTGGTCCAGCCGTCATATAATATAGATTTTACACCTTTCTTCAAAATTAATATTAGAAATAACTAATGCATTAAACCGAATATACAACTACAAAATATATGCGAACCTATACTAATTATAACATACATAAAAGTGGAGAGACTGTAACTTTAGGCATCAAAACATTCCTCTCCATCGATCTCTACCGGAACCGTGCCCAGAAGGCTGGCAGCATTTAATTAATTGCATTGATGTTACCATATTGGCACCTCAGAACTCTGAAAGATGGCGTTACCAGTAAAAATACGCTCACGTAATAGATGATTAACACAGTAGCAAGTTCATTAACCTCTTTTATATATTTTTATATACTTTATGTCAAAGTAGGTATGTGCAGACAGGTGAAGGTTGTCCATATGATTGATACGATACCATCTGTCACTGTTGGCTGACCGAGTGGGCCAGGTCAGAACCTATTATCTTCTGCGACCAGCTAATTAGTGGTTATGTGTGCATATAATTACGAGTTATTTTCTTTAGTAGTACTGACGGCGCGGTACAAAGGCTCTTTGAACATTACTAAAGTAATAATTGCAGTTCTTAATGAGTGTCGTAATCATGGAAAATAAAATATTAGTAGAAGTGTAAGGTAGGTGGGGTATGCGTGTCATTGTTGTGAGTTTTTACGCAACAATAGATTAATTCGACAATATAAACCTTATTGTCAGAAGTTAAAGTTTTAACTAACTTTATTAGAATTCACTGACATAATATGTCAAAAATTTTTTTGTAAATATTTACGCTCATTCGATTCAAGGTAGGTATTTAACTTCGTAAAGACTTTTTTATCTATCGCAAAGTAATCTATATTAAATAGTAATGTGTGTTTTAGTTTTGCAGTACAATAACTAATATATAACATGTAAGTAATGCATACTATTTTCAATATTAAGAATATCAAATATCAAGAAAAATATTGCCAGAAATTCTTACATTTCGAACACCGGTATCTGTTGTAATATTAGGTGTTGCCGCAATCTTGACAGCTGAGCACGTGGTTGCCATATTAATGAATGTGCATGGGTTAGAATTACATAGAAATAATATTTGTTCATAATATGTATAATTTAGAAAGTCAAATACTGATAGCATTTACACTAATAATAATTATGGTGGAGGTTTGCAACATAAATTCTGCGTTTATTCGTGTTAATAGAACGTATCATTATTTTAAATTGTAATTATTATAATCTTTGTAGTTTGATTTACAACTTTTGTTGAACAAAAATATTTCTTATGTCAAGACGATTATGTTATGATGACGGTTTGATGTAGGTACAGTCAACAAAACAAATACGGTACCGCATTACATACAAGATTTTATGAAAAAGTGGTAACGTATCTCCTTTATCGACTAGGTAGGTATACCTAATAATTGAAGTTTAGCCCAGTAGAAAGCTGCACTGCAAACTGTAGTTATTACATATAAATATTAGTTTTAACACAATGCTAGGCACGCAATGATATTTTATAACAAAATCATCTCAAATGAACAGTAAAATTGTTAATGGTATGGTAGATACGTAGCTAAAGAAAGTATTAAAAAATTAGAGCTTGTATTTTGCTGTTCACTTGTATATTTTTAATTTGCATTCGGGTTTTAGTTTCCATAATCAATCATTCAATCAGCCTATAGCAATCCACTACTGGACATAGGTCTCTCCCAATGTGCGCCACTGCTCTGTGCCAGTCTGTCCCAGCCGCCTTTTTCAGGTCATCAGTCCATCTGGCTAGGGGGTGTCAATGTTTCTACACTAAAATCACGAGTAGTTACTCGTGATTTTAGCCACTGACATTTTTAATCCGGATACGCGGAGATGAAGGAGTTTGTGAGTCTATTTACGATAGTAATATTAATCAAATCAAATCAAATTCATATTCATTCATAGCAACAATGTTAGTCCAGTCTTTACGTCGGAAAAATCGGGTTAGAAATGCAAATGAACCGAGAAAGCTAAACCCCGTATACCAAGGGCCAATGTCTATGGGTGGCACTTAATAACAAGATTTTTAAAATTCAAAGTGTAAACTTTTTTTATGGAAACTTTCAGCGAAAACAGGTTTGCTGTTTCGCAGGAATTGAAGCAATAGCATAATATATAAAATGTGGTCATAACCTCACCTTACCAAAAAAAGAATTGAATGTAATAAATTAATAATTATCGCATTAATGTACATATTATATGCTATCATTTTAATTTATTAAGACGTTATCACTTAGATATCTTTATTAACGGATATGGCTGTTCTAAATCAATATGTAATGTGCAACTATGTGTAAATCATCGTAATTTAGACGTTTTTGACGTGAATTATGTAAGTCATTACTTATAATTGCTTGGAGGTCTCATCTGTTGTTAAGTGGTAAAGGGTCTTTTTAATTGCATTAATCTGTAATTATGATATTAGGCCCTTGGCCCTACTATTATATTAAATGCCAATGCTTTTAGTCTCATAATTATACGCAATATAAATAAATAAAAAATGAGCTACGCATTCATGGTATGTGGTGTGATGGTATGGCTACATGAAATCCATAGTGATTTCCACATAATGAAAAAAGGGTCCTCTATCCTACCCTGTATACGCTGTGTGCTTATATTGACATTTATGGGGAGGATTGGCACTTCATACAAATATCTATGGCAGTCGTTACGGGTAGTTGGAGCCCTCAAAAGTCCAACCAGCCTAACTTGGAACTTCAATATCGCCATTGGTCATTAGACCATTGGTTGTGGAGGTCAGATGGCAGTCGCTTCACGGAAAATATCGAAGTTCAGCCGCATCACAGTTAGACTGGAAAGCCGACCTCAACTGAGTTGGGAAAAAGGTTCAGGGAATGATGGGGAGGATTGGCACTTGACCCTCAGCTTCGAGAGGAAATTTTTCAATTCAGTATTCATAGTGTTTATAAGTTTCGGGACTTCACGCGATATATTTTTGAACACTTACTTTTGTCGACGTTTCGGGTGCGTTGCAGCACCCGTGGTCACGACTTGACTGGCGACACCGCGCGACGCTCGCAGGTCAGTCAAGTCGTGACCACGGGTGCTGCAACGCACCCGAAACGTCGACAAAAGTATGTGTTCAAAAATATATCGCGTGAAGTCCCGAAACTTATAAAAACTATGAGTAAACGCCGCGATAGTTTAAAAATTCAGTATTCGTTCGATAGTGATGATTTTATCTAACAAATACTGAATGAAAATTGTTTATATGAAAATACATTTAGCATATTATGTAATGGATATCAAGAAAATTAACTTTAAAATTTACGTCAATGGGTTTACTTTATGAGAACTGTGGACTATAGCATAGATGCATCCGACGAATCAGCGAACTGAGAGACCTTTCATATAATACAGTCTTGATCTAATTTCAATATACAAATATCAATTACGTGTCTCGTAACACAATATTCAGAGACATCGTGATCGTTTTTGACATTTGGGAGATTGAGATTATATCGAGACTGAATTTCGGACAAATTATTCTCCATCTGATACTCTACAAGACGTTAACTGGTAGTGCTTGTGCGGCTCAGCACGTAATTAATTCCCTTGCGATTTACACCGCATAGCCAGGAATCGTGACAAATATTTTTTTTCCAAATTTATTTAACTGCAACATTTTCGGTTAGGAATTTATTTTCGGCGTAACCATTTTTTTACAAAGTGCCCAATTGGCGGCAATATGCTCGCCTCCTATTACTTGGGACCGAAAATCATAGTTGTCGAAATGTGGGTGTTTAATACACCTCTGCCTACCCCCATGTATGTATGTTATTATGAGAATCGGCCAATTAGGTTGATATGGACAGTGTACGTACAGATTATACTTCATAATTATATAATTGTGGCGTGTATAGTCGCTGCATATTGTCCTGCGCCGTGCTTGTTCGTGTGTTTTTAATCGTTATATCACCTCGCCAATAACACAGTGTTATGCACAATTTACACAATGACCACGGAACACGCGTTTTATTAGATAAATGGCTATTATAATAATAACTACAGCGATACAAATAACAATAGTAGCCAAATTGCTTCCGTGATTGAACAACAAATTGTAAAAATATAACTGTTTTGTTATTAATTATTAAATTAATTTTATGGGCTATACCTAGACTATAACCTTGTGTTGTGTTGCTGACGGTGAGAAGAGTATCCAGAGCTCACTGGCTTTGTGTTGTCAATGAGAAGACCTGATGGTGACAACATGGTCCCCACATTAGGGGAAGGGAGTCATCTTAAAAAAGATGTCCCCGGGTCTGCCGGTGTGCGAGACATATGTCTTGCATAATCTTACCTCCGGCAATCAAGGGCCCACAGACGGCGGCGTGCATTTTAGGAGGTTCGAATCTGTCATAATCATCTTAACAGATTTTGGCGGGGGTGGTATCCGTGGGGATACTGCGCACGATAAAAAAAATTGTGGGAAGACCGAGAAACCCTGCTTTGTGTTCTGCACTGTAACAGTTTGTAGTGTAACAAGTGCGAGGCCTCTGGTCGTCGCACTTGTCACACTAATAAAATAAACATAGGGTCTATTAATAAAATAAACATAGGTACAAACCTCGTCAACAAACAGCCACAATATAATTACTTTTAGTGTAATTCTCGAAACGTGATTACACTATTAACTGTAAACTTTAACTACATAAGCTTTTGTACTTCAGCAAGCTTATGGCGAGGGCAACAAAAGATTCGAAAGTCAGATTAATGATGGCCGACCACATCTGCGCACTTTAGAGGCTAATCCAGAGTATTGTTGAAGGCAATTTAAGAGGTTTTGTGTGGTGACCTCTGCCGTGAACTTATACCAGTTACGCGTAACATTGCGATGTTACGATCGCAAGCAACTTTGATAACCATTTATTATGTTTTAATTTTTTGGACGATTGGCAGTGACACAGACATAGAGTGAAATAGACGTTTTCCGTACACACGCTGTGTAAATTAAATAGTATGAAAAAATTCGATTAGCCTATCGCAATCCATTGCTGGGCCTGTCCAACGTTTGGAGGGTCTGGTTTACTCTTTCTATGCTGCCCTGACGGACAGGTACAGCGTTTTATTTTCAGTTTGCCTGATATTGTCCCCGTATTTTTCTGATCACCTCTTACGATACCATTCGGATGAGATGTGGTTGTTATATTCTTTCCCCGCCACACGGATAAAATTGTACTGATGAACGTACTGAAAACAAAGCGTAATAAATTTTTGCACATAACGATGATGTCATGAGCTATAGTAGGGAATCTCGCGTATGTCCAGGAAGGAAATCTTCAGGTGCACTGTTAAGAAAGACGCGCTTGGAACACAATGCGGTAATGTTTCGGCCTGTTTCTGCTTGGACCCTTTAGTGATACACATACGTGAGTTTATATGTATAAGTATATTACAAGTTAAACATCCAGATTATGTCGCAAAGCTCCAGCTCGCTCTCATCAAACGATTGCGCGAAGCACTTACCGTCAATTAAGTCTAATATCGCAATCAGGGAAACTTACCACAGCCCACATGCGAGTATCACGCGTGTGGCTAGCTATTGCTTCACCTGGTCACGAGTGCAGGTTTTTAACTGTGTTCTATAAAAACAGGCTAACCCTAAAACAGCTAAGTTAAGTCCACTTGATTCATTTCCTCTTTACCGCTGTCTTTCTATATAAGTAACTGGCCTTTTTTTTACACAACTTAAGTCGCAGACAAGCACGCGATTCACCTGATGGTAAGAGGTTACTGTGGCCTATGGGTAAGTGAAATACCATGGGAATAACACTCGTGCCGCAACCCCTGTAATTACAGAGACATTCTGTGTCGTCAGCGCAAAAGATGTAGGATAAGCCTTTGGTTTCCCACTGACAACACAAAACTTCTCTAGTGAGATCTGGCTACCTTACTCACCACCGAAAACACAACACAAGGTTATTAAACGGCGATATTCTGTAGGGTGGAGGTACTTCCCCAGTCGGACTGCTCAATTGGGACGAATATACAAAATATTAAAACAGTGTCCCACGAAGAACAAATACCATATATAATACCACTTTTTAATTACCAGAGAAACTGCAGGGGCTGACTTGGAACATATATACTTCAATATATATGGAATAATACAAATACCCAAACATACAACAAAGTTATTAACATTTTAAAAATCTCACAATACGTGCATACACGAAGAGATACCATTTTATTTAAGCTCGATGTGTGGATAGTAAATAGGACAGGTATATTTGACGAGCTTGGTGATGTGGCGTGGCTGCACAGAGAGTACTAGTGTTCGATTCCTGTTCTATTTGCATTGGTCTGGGCTTCGCTATCTATGCTTTTATGGGAGCGACTGCCATTTGAACTTGTCTCATTACGTCTGTATTGTTTAAAAATATAGTTTCAATCTAAGTTAAGTTAAGGAAAGTAAAGTTCACAATCTCTTAGTAATTGATAAAAATGCATAGGTATTATTATCTACTAGTATTAAACTTGATGTCCTCAACAAAATATAAAAGTTCAGAAACCTCGACCTTTGAAATTTTAATTGGAATCAGCTATCTCCTTATAAATAATGTAATTAGAACATTACCTTTATCATCGAAAATGATTTATGGATATAATTACAATTTGTATGTCTACTATGACACGAATGGTACTCGAAGAAGAAAGATTATACGCAAGATGAATACAACCCAATATCGATATTTAAATAATTGTCTCACGATTATTCCAGAACTCCGTTGTTAGAACTGGATAAATAGGTCAGTAAAGAGGCTCAGGCTAGACGACTAACATAGTCGGAATGTGCTAGCGCGTGAAGCCGCCAAAAGGAGTCAATGGAATATTTACCATGTTTGGTAGTTTTAGTCGTAAGTATACCATGATCATAGCGCTGGTAACAACCTCGAAATGTCGGTTTAACTCCAAAACCATCAAATATGGTAGATATCCTGTGAACTTATATAATAATTATACAAATAACCACGCCAATCTAAAATCATACACTGAGCACTACTTTCTTTCTAATCAGTTAAAATATACTTTATGTACCAAACGAAAATTCGCCGACGCAATGTTGTGTCAAGAATCTAATAGAAAGCTTCTCACGGTCCATTTGTGTACCTATTTGTACTTCTCCTGTCCTTAAATGTCCAAAAGGATTTAGATAACGTCAAAGAGAAATGGCGAACGGCACGATTAGGTATGCGCTCGCGCACATTCTGATGATTTACTCGGGCGAATTCGTATTAGCTCGACCTCTGTCGTGAATGTGTACATTATATAATATCAGTATAGTTGAAATAAATTGTAGTTATAAAAAATACATTTTAAAAACAACATTCATTAATCTTTTATTATTAACAATAGATAGATGAATTATTATTAGGTAAGTAATAGATAGATAATAATAATAGATATTAGATCTTATGCCGTGAGAATACTGTATCTAACTGAGTAGAGGTCATAACCTAGTTATTGAAATTATCGTATTAAAAAAAGCCGTTTGCAGTAGTAGCAGTGGTAAGACCCATCGTGGGGGCTGGCTAGAGAGGCCACACGGTAGCCTCTCGTACCGGCTGACGCAGGTGATCACCGGGCACGGGAGCCACGGGGATTACCTGTATCGGATTCATTAACAGCCAACGTCCGAGTACCATCACTGTGATTCGAGTGAGGATTCGGGGCTGCATACGCTGACCGTTCCCGGCTTGGGAGACTCCAAGGTGGCCCTAGGAGTGGGAGCTCTCTTATTACTTTGATGTTTCGCACGAATAAAAAAGAATATAACACATCTATAACATTTAAAAGAGACATGCTTTTGAAAAAAAATTGTTCTTTGTTTTTAATTTATTCGCTTATGTGGCAGATAGTGGTTATTGTAGCCTATGGCCGTTTGCAATACCAGGGGCGTCGCGCACTATTATTTAGGGACATGATAAAACTTAGTAAGACTGATGTAGAACTCTCATTACGATAAAACCACCTGCCGTGTACTATACTTGTGCGCCTTAACTGTGTGTTTAATCAAACATAATGGTGATCGATTGAGGATTTTTGTGTGAAAGCGTAACAAACATACAATTAGTTATAATACATAACTGGTTTTATACGGTAGAGGCAATTTAACAGCCTAAGGGAAAATATTTGTTTGTTTCTTATTATCGATGAATCAGCCTATAGCAGTCCACTGCTGGACATAGGCCTATCCCAATATTAGGAGACTTTGGCCTACTTTTTTATTTCGAATTTTTCTTCTCTCGCACTGAGATCGTTTGCGTTTTCCATTAGTCGCCTCTTACGACACACTTCCAATAAGATGGGGTGATGAGCATGTATTTAGAATTATTTCAAAATCATTTTAAAGTTAGACCAAATCGTGACGTAACTGCTATGCGTTTAACCACCTTGAAAAGAAGGCAGTTTTGTGTTAACACAATAGAGTTGTAAGTGTTATCTCACACCGCGTGAGAATTGTGTCGCGGGAATCGAATCCACTA
The DNA here is from genome assembly GCA_963691645.1 of Pelosia muscerda. NCBI lineage: Eukaryota > Metazoa > Arthropoda > Insecta > Lepidoptera > Erebidae > Pelosia > Pelosia muscerda. The sequence continues at coordinate 13,740,961 of OY829118.1, forward strand.
TTATGTTTTGTTTGCTGATCAGTTCAGATCACATTTGACTATACCTATAAGAGAAAATTGAAAATTGTTTAGTTGTATATATTGAGTCTTGATTTTTAAAATGGTAGGCATACTTATATTGGTTTTTGGATATTTAATGTCTATAGAAAATAGCGTTCAGGCGTGCAATTATAACGCGGTACATTCACACGAGAGAAGCTACACGCAAAAACTAGTATAAAATAAAGTAAAACAAATAATTTATAAGTAGATGAAATTATGACGTATTGTAGAAATGTCATTTAACCATTTACGTAAATAAATTAATTTGAATAACGATCATAATCTTAATCAATGTTTTCAATCATTCAATTTCTCAATTTAATCATGTTCATAAAATCAAAGGAGCATCCAGAAAGATGGAGCAATTGTAGGAGTTCGGAAGGAATAAAAGGAGTAGAAGACAAAGGAAAGCATAAGAAAAGATAGGGCACGAATAATAGGACTTTAGACTTTAGGACGCTTTGCCTGATGGAATGGAATGGATAACAATAAATATAAGTATACATGACAAATACCCAGTTCATTATTCTAATTGTTATGTAAAGAAAACTAAGCTACATAGTAATATATATAATATAATTAGCTTTTAAATAGGCTCCTCAATAATACACAGTAATAATTAACTATTATACTGTAGGTAATTAAAGAACCATAACTAGTGTGGATGCCAACTTCCGTCTTTGTGTTAAGAATGTGGTCCACGGCTCACGGCCCACCAGGAAACGCGTGCAGATTTTAGGACGAATATTCATAAAAGTTGAAGAGAGAAAGCTCGCGTTACGACAGAACTGATGTTAATCACAATGCGTACCTTGAGAACGCTGCTTAATTATATCTTGAAGATGTGTATGACGTTTGTCTAAATCTTGGAAAAGTTTTAAAATATATAAGCTTGGTTTCAACTTACATTTATTGTATAAAAATAGGAATTTTGGAGAAATCTATAAACCGATTGCGGTGCTATATCTTGGGTTAAAATATATCTAAGGTTAGCAGCAATATAACGAAGGTTTATCACAGTAACGAATAAATTAAACCGTCCCAATTTCGTAGAGGTAACTCAAAATTAATCTGTGTATTACTTTTCAAATTATATTTTCTATCCTATCTATATATCCTTGGCGCAGCGGTAGAGCGTTCTACTACTATGTACAATTAGAATATTAAGTATTTCAATGTATAGTTATTTACATTGATCTAAATGCTTCTATGTATAATAAATTCTTCTTCTGTCGAATCAACGGCATTAGTTGCTGTCGTGGTGTAGTAATTTGATATACGGCAGCGCCGCTACTCACAGAGAGGCTTCGGAAAGGCTTACTACGTCCGTCCCCTTCTCTACCGCCATGTATTTAAAAAAATGTGTTTATGTACACATATCGGCATTTTAGAACTCACAACACTAGCTAGTGACGCTGTGTTTCCTTTAGGTCTACATTACGTTCCGTTATTCAGTTATTTTTCACATTAGTTTAGACTGGTAGTAATTTTTTTTAAATACGGTGCACTTGAACATCAAACAATCGCTGCTGCAGTACTAGCAGCTAGCTCCTTGACATTATAGAAGATGCCTTCCTGGCACGGCGCCGATCCGCTCACTCGAACTTGAGTATGAAAGGGAAGGTTCGCTCCGATCCGATATCGCAAGGACAGAGTGGCGACGCCACAGCTGCACTCATTTAAAAAATTGTTTCATTTATTTATTAAATGGGAGCTGTGGTACTTCGTGATATGGGTAAATGCGAAATTTCTGAAACCTAATAACATTTTGTCTTGGAATCGAATGCGGGTTCTTGGACGCAAATATGGTGTAAGTATTTTCTTTCTGGCGAAACTTTGGACTAGTTCAAGAGCTCTTCTGTGTCGCCAGCGCAGGAAATAAATTGATCTTTTTAATGACAGCACAAAAACTAAAACGAGGTGCGGCTATCTTACTCGGCGCGGGGAAACACAACACATGGATCTAACCACGATATTCTCTAGGGCGGAGGTACTTCCCCAGTCGAACTGCTCAATGGTGGAATGGTGCCTCCTTCTTATTTATTATTATTAGTATAGCATTGTATTATTTGCTAAGTAAACATGTCATGATAGTATGTGAAATTGTTTTTAATTCATAAATAAGGATGTAATCAATAATGGCAATTATAATAAATAAGTGATTGATACTATCAGTGTCGCGCTACAGGCGATGTTGGCCCACCCCGAGCTACCGTTCGTGACGACCAGATGGTAATGACACGACTCCAGGACAAGTTGTGATGGCAGTATTAGGTGTTGAAATGTGTAGCAACCAACAACCAACTATGGATAGGTTAACGAGCTTCAAAATGGCGCTTTGCAAATATCAATTGCGAATATTGTAACATTAGAATTAAAGTACTATTGCTAAGCTGGAGGCGTTGCCAAATTAGTGCAATTTTTTGTATGTTTGAATAAAAATGTCTATTTGAATTGGTCTAGGTGTTTTTGCGCCTTGGAGGCCCCGGTTGACCTTCTACTAAAAAGTCCGATTAGTCCGACTACAGAACTTCGATACCATTAATTGGTTGTGAAGTTCACCTGAGTTAGGTATACTTACATTGGAAAGTCTTCAACTGAGTTGGGAAAGAGGCCTATTATCTAGGCTAGGAGTATGGTATATTATGTAGTAAGTAGTACGCAGACTTAAAGTGGATGGATGGGCGAAAGCTTCTGAGCCGTTAACTCAGGAGAAAAATTGGTCCTCTCTCTGTAAGCACAAATACTCGAATCTCTATAAATACTTAACTATCCGGACTGCTTAACTGGGACGGGAGATACCGTTGCTTTCTCCTTCCATCAATATTTATATAGGCTTTTCTAAGACGTCAGTTATCACTTTCCAACTGGTGAGCCGCGAATTTGTTTGCCAGCTAAGTAGTAACGAAACAGATCGGAGCAAATTAAAAGCCGCAAGACGCATGTGTAGGAGAATTTCGAATACGCAATATGTCTTCAAGTAGCTCTGTTGGTCACTGGTCACAGCTCAGTCTTCGATGATAATTGTTTTTAATCTAAATCTTTGACAGAGTAGAATATGGGCCATCCGATGTAGTGTCGTACAACACATGCGGTGTCGTACAGACACATGTGGTGTCGTACGGACACAAATATACAGCTCAGACTCAGCCTCAGATGCATGGCTCGTTTCAACAAAAGTGCCCGAAATACGGTAATAAGCTCACTGAATATTACGTGAGTCAGAATATAATGAATAGTGAAATATGGGTGTTAATTCACCTCTGCCTACCCCAAATGAAAATAGGTGTGAGCTTATGTGTGTGTGTACCAATACAATTAAAATTAATTTGCTCATAAAGGTGGTAAAAAATATGATCTTAGAGTGTGTTAAACCGCAATCTGTCCAGAAAGCACCTTTGTTCTAGCTTAGTCTTGATACGAAAGAATTAATTAATTAGTATATCTGTCATTTAGCCTATTGCAGATAGTTTGTAATTGGTTTCATACACAATGTGTACATTATTTCATTACATCAATTCATTAGATAACATGATAATAATATAAGTAATTGACATGTCAACAGAAATATAAAAGTGCTATTGGCGTATCATTACCATTCAGACAATAAAAAATAAAAAGTTATTGCAGTATTATTATAATTATGATGTAATTACGATTTGTAATGTTCTTTACAAATTGAATGCTCTTCTTTTGATTAACAGACGGTGAGCTGGTACTACCCGCTAGTTCTGTGGGTTACATATCCAACTTCCGAATTCAAAATATCGACTTTCATGAGGACGAAAGATCTCCTAAATGAAATTCTGAATTTTTTGTGTTCCTTTGGGTGGTTATAAAAATAACCACGAAGAGTAATGCGGGATTAACCTAACCTAACCTAACCTAACAAGGGATTTTAATCCCTTAGATAAATTGCGGGGGGTAGACCTATTACATTGGGACCTAAAAATAAAGTGCCTACCCCTTCGGAGATATAAGCGTGAGTTTATGTTATGTCTTCTCGCAGTAATATCATCAGCGTATTTTTCTGTCATTTGCCTCTTACAACATCCTTCGGATGAGATTGGGTGGTGATATTCTTTCTCCACCATCACACTGACTCCCGTTACTCCATTTACTGCCTTAAAAATCTAATCAAGAAGAGCAGATCCCGGATTATAAAGGTCACTTCACGCGCATCCAAAGCTACTGCTACGATGATGTCGGTGATGGAGATGACTCACGCGTGCAATGCTCGCGGCAATCTATTTGAATCTCGTATTAACCGCGGGGTAAACCATCCATAGACAATCTTCTCACTAAATGTCACGGTTTATGTGTTGCACGGTCTGTGTTGCGACACTAATAACTCGCCATGAATATTGTTATTGTTATGGCGGTTTTCGACGGGGATTATTCTGTCGTTAGATCTCGTAATATTGTTTTTGGATATTTCTTAATATTAATAGTAATAGTGATACTATAATGATGGTAAGTGGTACCGCCACATTATTTTTTTCTGAAATGGTAAAATCGTACTTGACACTTTTAAATAATGACACCTCCAAATATCTAATGGATAGTCGGTATTTTGATATTCGATCGCCCGTTCAACGGAATCGTGAACTTTAGGATTTTAATATGTAACTAATTATAGCACCAGTAGCTTAGAGGCTAAGGAGTCGACCTTATGATCCCGGGTTCAAATTCTCGCCGTTACATTACCGTACTGATGTGACTCATTCCTAACACAAGACATTGGGCTTAGCTAGAGAGGTTAGATGGAATATTAACAATTTCAGTTGCTAATATTCTTTTGAAAAAAAGTTATGTACCTGAAACTAGATTTTTAATTTAATAATTCATATATATGTTTGATCTTAGCAGTCGCAAAGATATAAGTACTCGACCCGGGAATCATTTTAGTCCGTCGTGTATTCACTTCCACTATTAAGATAATTTCAAAATCTAAAACTTGTTATGCAAAACTGAACACTTATTTCGACTAAATCAAAGTATTTACACAAGTATTTTTTGCATTCTGATAACTGACGACAGGTCAATCATAATTTATCTTAAACGATCTGACCCAGTTCAGTAATAAGGTGTCATATCCGCCGTTCGCAACGTTAATTACATCTCGACAGATCGACATTCGACGGTATGTCATCGATATCGCGACTTGCGACACTACATCACTCACTTTCTAGCTGATGACAGGAGTATCGACAATATCGATACCATTGTGACAATAGCACGGCTTGTTATGTTTCTAAGCTGTCAATATAACAATAGTGGTAATAAATTCGATTATTAAGATAGGAGGTGTTAAAGTAAGTTCGGTAGTTATATCTAAATTAGAACTAATGATCCTATTCAAAGTCACGATAAAACTATTACCTAGGCAGGGAGAAAGGTGAATGGACTCGCATATTTAATATAATTAAATTTTAAAGCAATTAGAATATAAATAAATAAATAAATATTCTAGGACAATCTATACAATGTCACCTAGACCCATGGCAAGCTTAGCTTAACTAACTTGTGTTACGGGATCTAGAATGCGGATAAACATATTTAGATACATTTTTTTTGTAAATACATACATGTTAACATAGAAACCCACAGACCAATGAAGTCATTCATATTCATGTACACAAATATTTGAACTGAGCAGAAATCGTACCCGCGCCTCCTGCGTAGCAGTCGCGTTCACTAACGCCACGCCTTGAGCATCTGAAATTCTCGTATACAACCATCTTGGATCGATGGTTTACAATGGTGTTGAGAAACAATGGACGATGTTACAATCATTTTTAAACATTTTTTTGCTCCCCTTGACCACCAATGCCTTAAGATTAGATATAAAGTAGAATTTTGGGAGTTCAATGTTAAATTAGAACCATGGTATGAAACAACTAAATTAAACGAAACTAAACGGATTAGTAAATTTGACCGCTCCAGATCAGTAGTAATACCAAGTCCACTGCTGGACTTAGACCTCTCTCAATGTTACGAGGCTTTGGTCTACTGTTTCCACGCTGGCGGCGGGTTGTACAGGATTTTATTTCAAGTTTTTCTTCTTTGATATCGTCTGCGTAATTTTCCGTTAGTCGTCTCTTAATGCAGACTTCGGCTGACATCATGGTGGTTGGTTTCTTCATCACCACAGGATTGACAACCAAGTGATACCTGTGAGGAATTACCTCAAATAATTATATCAATTATCACTACTACACTAAGTGTCTAGCTACTGTCAAGCACTACTAAGTAGTAGTAGTAACACTTGCACTAGTAGTAGCGGTCGAAGTCTACCTTGGTTGTACAACTGAACACTTGACCTCCTCCCCTTATCACGTGACGTAATTTACGAACGGCTTGCCACTTAGATACGAGTACCACTAGATATTATTTACGATTATTTTTTATGCTACGGTGCCGATAGCATAAAAAGATTGATTTATCAATAAGCTAATTACATATCTACACTTTGAGATAATGTGTTAGTGTGTTAGATAACCGCAATGACCTTTCGATTGTGACCTCTAACTCCACTAACACTAACTATGTGCCAAATATAAATATTAATAAAAACACACGCTTATCACTATTTCTTCCTGTTCGTGGTATGCTTTTTGTATGGCTTAATGCATTTAGCCTTTGATCGAAAAAGTAATGTCAGGTACACACTAAGTTAGGCGCCGGAGCGGGTCCAGAGAAGACTTTAGGTCCGCACACCCCGCAAAAGAGCGAAAGAGTCAGAGGTCGCAGAATAACCTCCGTTGTCCATGAGTGCAGGCCTGGGGGTGACCTTAGCAGAAGCAGGCCGCAGTGGCAGCGCAAAGTTCGTCTCCCCATTTCCCCCCAGGTTAGGCAAAAGTGAATTAAAACTCACATTTCATCTACTATAGTATTTGGTCGCGCGTAAAAGGGTGGTGAGAATAGTGCCGATTGAAGGTCGTGAACATACTTTTTTGTTTTTTTTTATCGTGCGCAAAATCCCCACGGATACCACCCCCACCAAAACCGATGGAGGTGATTATATCGGACTCGAACCGACCAAAACGCACGCCGTCCATGGGTCCTCGATTGCCGGAGGTGAGATTATACAAGACATATCTCTCGCACCCCGGCAGACCCGGGGACATCTCTGTTGAGATGACCCTCTTCCCTAAAAGTGGGGACCATGGCGTCCCCATCTAGCCCCTGGGTATGGTGTGGCATTATGTGCCATCGCCGTGGCCTGCTTCTGCTAGGGTGACAGGCGGCTTCACCTGTCACCCCCAGGCCCGCGCTCATGGGGGACGGAGGTCATTCTGCGACCTCCGACGTCCGAGTCGCCTCCGCTCATCGCGGGCAGTGCGGGCCCGGAGTCTTCTTCGGACCCGCTCCGCCTCCTCTTTTTCGAGCATAACTTGCTCGCAGAAGGAGGCGGCGGCTGCCCAAGCACTCGCGCATCGTACCATCGCCGTGAGCAAGGTGGCGAGCGAGACAACTCCCACCCCTAGGGCTGTCACTAGGGCCCGCCTTGGCGTCTCCCACGCCGGGCACTCGGTCAACGTGTGCAGCCCCGAGTCCTCGCTCGCATCACAGTGATGGCACTCGGACGTTGGCTCCTTCTGAATCCGACGCAGGTAATCCCCGAAGCACCCGTGCCCGGTGATTACCTGAGTCAGCCGGTACGAGAGGCTACCGTGTGGCCTCTCTAGCCAGTCCCCCATGATGGGTCTTACCGCCGCTAATACAGCGTGCCCTGCGCGTGATTGCCCAAGTCGTCGTTCCCACTCGGATACCATGTCCCCGTGGAGCTGGGACTTCACGGCCCGGAATCAGAATAGAATATATACATACTGTCAGAAGCATAACAGCCTAATAGGAAGAAATAACCATATATTTTAACAGGACCAAAGCCTCACTCAAGCTCGTTGATGTCTTTTTTAAGCGAGTAGTGAAAATTTAACAATTCAGAGTTAGTCCTCATTCTTGCTCATAAAAGAGGTGAATATATTTGTTTGTTTATAAATATTTACAATTGTACAGAAAACTAATAGATTTAGTAGTAAACTAATTTAAAATTGGGTAATACTCGTAATACATACAAATTATATACAATATTCAGAAATTAAAACATTCGTTGACAACTTTCTTTTAAAAAATGTCGGTCCTTTAATCCCAGTTGCTATAAGTCCCCACTTCCTACTTCCTTCCTGTACACTACCTGATATTCAAGTAATTAAAACCGGTTCCCACTTAGGACGAGTTGATACACCTCTCAACTTGTCCTATGTATGGGCTAGTTTCTCTGTGCACCTTACATTATTAACTGTTATAAAATAATGACGTTGTAATAATGCAAATAATATTGTTTTATTTTTAGATCGTATTTCACTTTTGTTAAAGGAACGAGCACAACGTGTGATTGACGGATTATATTCATAATTTTAATACAAATAAAGAAATATTTTAGTGTTAAAGTAAATTTATCATGACTACCAAATGGATACAAAAAAGAAAAAATAAATAACTATTTAATTATTGTATGTAATAGAAACATTTTCTGGTATAAAAAGACACTTATCTGTTAATAGAAAAAGAATCTGATCGAAGTACAGATATGATCAAAGATATATATTAACTTACTATACATGTATTCACAAAGGTTACCACTTTACATCTAAAGGTGTACCTACAGTAATCTCCTTGACCTGGTGTATAATAAGCAAGAAGTATCTCCTGGAGACTATCTCCCGATGATAGTAATAATTCCCACACTCACGATTTTTTTGTAAACAAGTTAGGTCGCAGAATGACCTCCGTCCTCCATAAGCGTGGGCCTGGGGGTGACGAGTGGAGTACCCAGGGGCTAGATGGGGACACCGTGGTTCTACACCTGACGAGGGTCATCTCAAAGAGTAGGCCCCGGGTCTGCCGGGATGCGAGGGATATGTTGACTACTACCTCACCTCCGGCAACCAAAGATCCAAAGATGGCGTGCGTTTTAGTCGGTTCGAGTCCGACATAACAGACCCAACCGGCTCCGGTGGTGGGTATCCGGGGTATAAACAAAGGTAAGGTGACAGACAAGCACACGCCCCACCTAACGGAAAGTGGTTGTTGTATTCTATAGACGTTTGCAACACTAGGAGCGTCACACTCGTGCTGTCAAGCCTGTAGAGGGGTGGACGAAGGGTTGAAGGTTGAAAGAGTTTCAGTGCCGTCAGTGCAGAAGGCAAAGCATTGTTTCATACCATCACATAGCAGTTATAACTTAAGCCCTCGGTCTTCTCAGGGACAACATACAACCTCTCCAGTAAGCTCTGACTACCCTGCTCACCGCCAGAAGCACAACAAAAGATTATTATTATCCGCGATATTCTGTGAGTTTGAAACTTATTTTAACCCCTGAGGAAATATCAAACTCATGTTTCAATGTCCTCACTTGGTTTCACCCTCACGATATCGTTATTATGGTGTAAGGAAACTGTCTGTGCAAACTTACAGACTACTCTGACTTGTCATCATAAATTTTCTTTGGAACCGTAGTTGCTATTTTGCTTGGGGCTCTGTAATAAGTATATAGATACATAGATAACTCATTATTGAACACGGTAAGACAAAAAATATAATGGACATAATCAAATGTACAGTGGGTCTGGAAGGTTGCCCGTACAGGTAAGTATAAAAAAGATAAAAGTGTGTTAAAATTGGTACGGTTCAAATCATTACATAGTATAAAATTAAGAATTTCATAGACCATATAAATCATAGATAGAGTGATTGTACAGCTAACAACACAATTTCTATGTCCGGTAGGATCATAAGTAAAACGACTTGGTGGTATAAAAAAAAGATATTTTCATTAAGTACATAACATATTTTTAGTATTGTGAAATTGCTGACCTTACGTTATACAATCCAGTTAGCAACGCGATCCAAAATGTCATTGTGACAGTTATCAACTCATTTGAAACGCATAGAAGATATCTATTACAAAATCAGATACACACATTTGAAATTAAATGTTCTTCTTGGTGTTCTTTCGAAATTATTTCACTAATGATAATTAAAGGCTAATTTATTGATATGCTTAGTTATCATCAAACAGAAGCTAATCATTTGGATAAAAAATTAGACATGAGTTTTATACAATTACGTACCATAAGTGAAAGTACTTACATCTCAATTTCTGTTGAATCTATTTAGTAACTAATGTAGTTAGGAAATAAGGATTAGTGTTAAGTGGATCACTTTTTGTCCAGACTAGAGTGTGGCACTAGTCGGCCGGCTGGTTTTGTCGCGCGTGTGAATGTGGCCTTTCGCAACAGATTGATATCATGTACACTTTACACAGAGTTTGTTCGTTGACTAGCATTTTATACTAAACTTACACCGTGTATGAATTATTTATTTTAACTGATGTTCGCGGCTCCACTGTCATGAATTTTCGGTTCTATTCCCTCGAGGCATGGGAATGAGAAGTAGTCTATGAGTTATTCTAGAGTATAATCTATCTTTGTATCTAAAGCGTGATTTAATAACAAATATCAAACATTCAAACCATATAAACATCTTCACAAAGTTGAACATTGATTAAATTTTATATAAATAACATTCAATATTATATGAAGGAATAATAATATATAGATAATCGAACCTGGAACTTCATGCACCGCAGTCGTATTCGCTAACGCTGCAGCAACGAGGCAAGCAATGAACTATTTACTCACCCGTGGCATTGGCCCCCTTTAAAAACAAAAACTAAAACTTATTACAATGTAATTAGCTTGTTAACTCCATTCTGCAATTTATTTGTCAAGATACTAACTCTAAATTATCCATTCATTAGATCCCCCAAAATTGCGCAATCTCTGAACAAAAATGAGCCAGAGTCTCACGCGCATTTTGTTATATTTAAAAATAAAAAGTTTCACCACCGTAATATGAGCGAACTATTTATAGAATTAGGGTTACTTAATGCAAAGGTATTCTAATTAAACATGCGACAATGGGTCCCACGGCTGTGGGACTCCGACTTATATATAAAGGTGTTATTGTAAAGATTACATTGGCGTTATGATTCATTGAGGCGGTAAGTTTGAACAATTAAGTTAATTGAGGACCTGGTGCAGTGGTTGTAGGTCCGACTGCAATGTCAAGGGTAACAGGATCGTTAGTTAATAAGTTTAAAATATCTATTATGTATGAATTTATCCATTTGAAATCTATGATAGTACTCGCAAACTGCGAGTTGCTGTTTGCATACATACATAAACACAAATCAGTACAAATATGTAAGTAGTGTAGTATGTCTACTTCAGAAACGTGACTATGCCGGTTGATTTTATAGTGGTTTCGGAAAAAAAGATTTTGGTCACAATTTCGATAGTAAAATCGTAAGGAAGTCCTAATTTGGCGGATTTTTTTTTTTACATGTTCCTTACAATTTTCTGTTCACCTGTACATTGCCATACATTATTTTTTTTCTTTCAAAATTAAAACTTCCAGTCGATTTTGCTACCGAAACTGTGTGTGAAACCAAATATTCTTTTTCCGAAACCACTATAAAATCACCGTGTAAATGTGTATTTAGACTATTTATACTGTTGATTGATGGCACTTGGTGGAATTTGTTGTTACACATATTGAGAACTCACTGTTCTCAATATGTGTATGTGTATTTACGTGACTGTATAAAAATATGTGTCGTTAGCGAATTAAAAAGTTAAAATTATCGAGGAACATAATTTGAAAAAGCACTACCACGGCGTGACTTGCTTCAGATGTATACACAGTCAGGTCATAAATTCTGTCACATGGGTCAATATCAACAATACGTATTTTTTGTCAATTTTGGTGGCAGAATTTATTCTTTGGCTTTTGTAAAAAATAAGGACGCAGTTTAAAAATAGACAGTCAAAGTTAGAAGAATCTGTAAGAGGGCTGCAAATCTAGCAATAACTTTATGAAATAATTCAGTTTTAAGTTCAGGTTGGCACCAAAATTGAGATTCGCCCACCAAACTTGAAAATCAGTGGAAGCAAAATTTAATTTCTTTCACAAACCTCAATCTCGCCAACTCAAACCCACAGATTCTTAGGAGTTTAGCAGTATGTAATTCAAAGGATAATAAAACTCCATTGTGAAAAAATATTTTTCATTTTATGTAATCACAAAAACCATAATTCTATTTATTGCAAACAAAATTAGGTAAAAACTAAGAAAACCAATATGATTAAATATAAAAATATTTTAAATATTGGATTTTAACCCTTTAACTGGTAGAGGAAACTAGTCATGCGATTGAGATGAAACTCAGTTATGGGATGTCTTTATGTTTATATTAATTATGCCAAAAAAAAATAAAAATTAAGAAAAACTTGGAAAAATTTATGATGAAAATTTTTAAAACAAGGAACAGCACACCAGGGCACTTCGCATTTGCCACATTGTATGTTGGACCTTTTGTTTGTGGTCGCGCTGCTACAAAGTCGGCAGCGCCTATAGGTGTCTTTACCTTCTGGTAAGTGCTCACTAACATTAGCAAATCGGATATCTTCAGGAATTCCAAAAAGTTTCTTCTTGCGACTGACTGCCTCTACACTATAATTTTTTTTCTTTGCCAAAAATTTTGGAACAGATGAATATTTTCGTTTTCGAAATGTCAAGTTATTTACAAGTTCTCTGGCAAGCCTGAACATCTTTTGGCTCATAGGATTAAGCACTCTTGAATTTTTTGAGCACAATATATTGGAATTTGTGATTGCCACATCAAACAAGAAATAAAACAATCATTTCCACCATTTCCTGTTTTGATGAGCGACATAGATGGGTGGAGTCGATAGATTTGACCAGCAAAAAGCCGTGTAGCTTTTTGCTGGTGTAATCTATCAACTCCACCCATTCGCTTTGAGTATTCTAAAACTGAGCGTGGACAGGAAAAGGATCTTTTATACTACAATCCTTTTGTGTTCGGTGACAAATAGCCTCCTCTTTTAGGTGAAAGGCTGTACTCAAAATGGTCACTAATTTTGTGTCCTTCCAGATGGCAAACCCCACATTGTTCCGAACTCAACTCAAGACATCTGGGACTTTTTTGAAATCTCTGAAGTGTCATAGTCTCAGCAATCTCAGGGACACATAATGCTGGATTACTAGACCAGTAGTCTTCAATTGATGGTAATTTGTGTATCCCCATTTGTATTAGCATTCCAAGTTAATCCTTCAGTTCATTTTTAGTAATTTCGGTATAGTTTCTTATATTTGATTGTCTTGCAAACAAGTTCGTTTGAACTTTTTTGCAAGACAATCAAACATTTGTCCTTCTTCTTTTTCCAGTCTATTTCATCTTCACCAGAATCAGGTTCCTCCAAAAACAAAAGGCCCTACCTTTTGTTGGTGGTGGTGACACGAGATGTAGAATTAAGAGGTGCGGTAGTGACATGAGTTGTAGAATAGAGGTGGTGCGGTGGTGATACGAGATGTAGAAGCTAGAAGTTGGGCAATGGCAGCGCTAGATGTTGCAGCACAAAAAACTCTGACACTTCTTTCTCCTTCTATTTCATTTTCTTGACAATCTGTTGTATTATCAATAACCATAGTCCTGTTGTTGCTCTCTGTATCGGTTTCGTCTTCACTATCATATTCAACATCTTTTTCCTATTCATCCGTAGCTTGTTCGGGCCCATGCTTTCCACGTCTTCTCCTTCTAGTATATTTACTAACCATTGGTTCCAAAATAACGACACGATCTCATCATCGTGCAAAGATACGACGTCGTTCATCGTCGGACGACACGATTGTGGTTGTTGGATAACACGCCCGTGTTTTCCAGCGATGAACGAGACGTTGTACCGTTGTAAAATGATGAAATCATGTCGTTATGTTGGAACCAGATCCTAACTGGTATATAATACAGTACATTTAAATATTTTGGTGGCAAGTTTTCAATTTTGGTGGCGAAAAACGCCACCAAAACCACCAAAATTGAGCCACCAACATTGAAACCAGGCGTAAAATAAATCTCGAAAAATAGAGATTTTAAGTTACAATTAAAATAATAACAATGATGTATGTGTAACCTAAATCACTACCTATAATGTGTACTTAACTGGTAAAACACTTTGTATTCAAGAGCAAATCGTTCCACCAAATATTGAACTATTCTAGTCCCTCTTCCCGCGTAAAATGTAACTTCCCTTTTTGGCAGGCAATCAGAATACTAAATACACAACTGTCACACGCAAGTGCGGGCGCACGATTGAGGGTTGAGCAGTAAATAGGTCGCATCAATCTCACACGCACGTAACTTTGATTTATAGTTAATTGAAAAAGTGATACTGAAATTCAGATTTTTGCTTGGACAAACTTTGATTCGGGTATCCTGCGCTTTTAAATAATATTTTATGATATGTTTAAATTGTTTTAAGATAATGTGTTTTGTACATATAGATACGAAATATTTTTTTTTATTAATCCTTTATGGTTTTGGTGTAGTGAATGCATTTATGTAAAAAAAGGGAAATGGGACAAGCCACCAAACTTGAATTTTGAAGTGATTTTTTTTATTCCTTAATTACTATTATACATTTATAATAAAAAAATGTTGCCTCAAGTAGATCAAGTTACACAGTTCACATTAAAAAAATAAAAAGGTAAATTCTGTCATTTTACACCGCGATTCCCAGTAAAGACATATAATTTTTGCCGTTGGGATATTCACCCACATGTTTAATATAAAATAATTAACACAATTTTATTCATTAAGTAACTATTTATATACCAAATTGAACTTAACAAAACATAGATTCTTATGACAATAAAGTTTATTCAAAATGACCTCCGTGATTTTGAATACAGGCCTTCAATCTGCGCGGCCAGTCCTCTATCGCAGCACGAACAAGGTCCATGTCAATATCGGTGGCTGCCTTAATCAAGGATGTCTTGAGTGACTCCAAATTGGGATTAGGCTTTGAGCACGCCTTTTCCTCCAAGTGTTGCCATATCTTGTAATCTAACGGACTCAAATCTGGACTGTAGGAAGGCCCATCTTCGTGCCGGATGAAGTCGATTTCACGCGCCGCCAGCCAGTCTTGTGCGGTCTTCGCTCTATGAGCTGGCGCCGAACCTTGTTGGAATACCCAGTGCCTGTTATTGAACATGGTATGAGAAACAGGTTCCACAAGGTTCGTCCGGACTGTATTTTGATACACAACTGCATTTGTTTTTACACCTTTTTCACAAAAATGTAACTCTGTTAAGCCCCAATAAGAAACTCCCAACCATACCATGAGTGAGGATGGAAAATGACCTCGTTGGACACATGGAATACGGTTGCTCGCTTCTTTACTACTGTGTGCGTACACCTTATCATTTTGTTTGTGGTAGCTCTCTTCTACGGTGAAAATTTTTTCATCCGAAAAAAGAATTTCCCGAATTTTTTTTTCCCGCGTGCCGCTTCAACAACGCGCGGCATCTCTTCAGTTTCAGGTCCATTAGACGAGCATTCAAGCGATGTCCTGTTTTTCTTCAATATGCCCGAAGCCCTAAGTCTTCATTTAACACCCTTTTCACCGTGGTTCTGCTTAATTCCATCTGAATCACCAACAGTTTCTGCTTACGTTTGGGATTTCTTTGAATTCGCGCCTTCACAGCTTTTATCACTGCTGGAGTCCTAACAGACCGAAGGCGACCACTTCTTGACTTGTCATCTACACTAGAGTCTTCATTGTATCGTTTGATGGTACGATAAACGAATCTTTTAATTGTATTCAAATTTTTCACAATGTCAAAAATTTGAATTGGCGCGTAACCGCAACGATGCAACGCAATAACTGCAACACGGTCTTCTTTAAGTGTCTTCTCCATATTTAAAAATGAGTAAAATTCTAACAAGTATACATTTTTATTTTCATGAACAGTTGGGAATTCGAATTCAATAAACTTTTTTGTGACCAGCATACTAAAAGAAAAGATTTTACTGTGTGACAATACTTATGACCTGACTGTGTAATTATATTAACAGCGAATATGTAAATGACCATGTCAATCTAAAATCATTCAAATTTAAGACCTTCACTAAACCCTCCATGAAATATTAGTACCTACTGAGCGGGAATCAAACCTACACATCCTGCGCAGCAGTCGAACACTATACCGCTATGACATAGAGGCACACACACAGTTTATGATATGTTTAAAGTATAATCTTAGATAATTATCGATAAAAAATATAGATATTTAAATATTTTGTTCAGAAATAAATAAATTGACTTTAAATACCTATTATGTATAGACTTTTACATTGAGTATGCACTCCCACTAATACTCTAATAGGTTAAGGTTTATTTGCTATGGGTATGTTCAGCGTCTTTTTGACTTTAAAGGATACACCCTCATGATAGTCTGTACGGGGCACTTACATGTATTGATAACATACATAAACTCACGCCTGTATCCCCGAAGGGGTAGGCAGAGGTGCTAGCACCTACATTTTGCCAGTTCATGTTTAGGTCCCAACGTAATAGGTGGCGAGCCTATTGCCATTAACCGAGCACTTATAAACCTGCGAAAAATACACACATAACTTCGAAAAGCATCGAAAAGTCATTGGTGTGTGCCATGGTAAAACCTAGGATCGAACCTGAGACCTTGTCTATCTCATACTACAAGGCTACCGCGGTACTCGCGGTACATGTATTGAATGATTTAAATATGTATAAATAAATAGGGTAGTTGAACTGTAATTAACCTTCATAAGTTTAACGTAACGAATATAATGAGAATGTAACATGTACGAGTATATTCATTCATTACATCAGTCATTTATAAAAGTTATTCAACATATAAGTATACAACAAATATATTTTAATTCTGATAAAAACTGGCCAAGTCAAATCTAACCTACTTTAAGATCTCACATTTTTATTAAGTAACAGCAATTGTTATAGGTTTCCAATAAAGCAGAAATAGAGTTTAATACTTTAGTTACTTCAGTAGTTATTTTGTTCCTATAAAACATAGGTATTTGGATTTTGCATAGAACTTGGCGCTCATTTAGATCTGCATTCTTTTTGCGGCGAAGCTCACTGCCAAGCATAATTTTTGTAATGAACTTGGCTCACCTTTTTTTTACCCGACTGCGCGACGCAAAGGAGGGTATTGTGTTTATCAGTCTATGTATGTATGTATGTATGTATGTATGTATGTTTGTTTCTATGTGGCGTTCTAGAGGCTAAATGCATAAGCCGATTTTGATGATTCTTACGTCAATCGATTCGTCTTAACCTTGCGAGTGTCACTAAAGACATGACAGTAATCAAAAATCACCAAAGCGACAAGCAGACGCCATATTGTCAAAATGAAAAAAAAAAAATTTGACGAACTATGTCAAGTGGGGTGTCGTTGAATAGGTATTTTAAAATCATCTTTAGGTTCCTTTTACCATTTTTCATTTTAACTAATAGTTTAGGATTTATAACGATTTAAAGTTGTTTAACAAAACATTCATTCTCGCAAATTTTCTTACTTCAAGGATAAACGATATACAAACAAAAATAATATTTTGATAAAAAAATAACTTTTAAATGAATCGTAACTAAAAAGTATGAAATAAAAAAAATAATTAAGAAAAACAAAAAACCCGACTGCGTAAACCAAAGAACTAAAAAGAAAGAAACAAGCCCAGGAGTTAAGATTTCATACAATACTCACAGTCGGGGCCCATTTAAATTTTACCAATCACATCTTCCTAAGGGGCCCCGACTGTGAGTATTGTATGAAATCTTAACTCCTGGGCTTGTTTCTTTCTTTTTAGTTCTTTGGTTTACGCAGTCGGGTTTTTTGTTTTTCTTAATTATTTTTTTTTTTACATTTATGTTTTTAATGGAATAAACTATTAATGTATCACATTGCACACGAAGTAAACTAATGAACAAACATATTATTTGACAATATAATGGTACACCAACGCGGTTACTATCACGAATCGAAACTGAAACGATTATTAAAAATGTTTCACACGACACTTGCGGAAGTTTATGTGAATATTACACATTGTAATAAAACTACTTCTTACAAACTTTTGTTGTTTATTGCATGTTTGTCTGCTCGTTGTGAAGGTCACATCTTGTAAGCTGAATTGGAAACATTTCCTCTTATCTTAAGGAGTTGAATTTATATTAACACTAGCTGTTGCCAGCGGTTCCACTCGCATAGACTTCTGATCCCGTTCCCGCTGCTCCATAAAAACCTTCCGTAGAGTTCAAGGAACAAATGAAAAATTAATTACTCGAATAGGTCCAGCCGTCTTCGAGTTATGAGCTTACCAAAATATTTCGCGATTCATTTTTGTATACATAGATGTTGCCATAAAGGTTGTCTCCTCTGTGGCATCATCTCAGTTTGATGCCAGCTCAATGCAAATATTTGTATGTATAAATATTGCATTACTCTGAATGGAACGTAGTGAAGCCGTCGGGCCCGGTTGCCATACGAACATCAATAGCAGTCATTACGAGTAAAAAGTAATCTATCCACAAAATTTCTATGTCGTGATTAGTTTTGTAGTCGCTTTACAGAGAATATCTCGCAATTCGGTTGGAAAACCGACCCCAACTAAGTTGGGAAAAGGCTTACATAATGCAAAGGTACCAGTTGCGCCTTGCATTAGGCATTTAGTGTGAGCTCACAGTTATTGCCGGCGAAACCAGTTAGGTTCAATAATAAATATCGTGACGAAGTACATGCGTGTTATCAATATGTATGTAAGAATATTTATCTGTACAGTTTTACTTTCATTACTATTGCATACATTACCATTTCATACATTAGTCATTGAATTTACGTAAAGCCATCTCGACTCGATCTCATTTCACCGGCAATTAGAAGTCATAATTCGACTCATTGGTACATAGAGAAGATGTATTAACAGTAATAGTGGAAACTAAGACGTTTAGATTCACAAACTGAGCTTAACAACCCATTGCTCTAGTATTAGTTATGCTAAACAAACATTACATTTCTCTAAATGGCCACTCATTATAAAGTACAATTGAAAAAATGAAATGTGAGATGTCACTACTTATTTTGGTGAAAGTTAAAAGGGATTTGGTCATTGTTGTTGATATTAACCATTTATCTTACAACTTAAGTACTCGTATGGTAATTTTATTACCAAAAGATTAATCTGATTGGATACACTAATAATGCAAAGCAAATTGGCGCCCTGTGAATGGTGAGTAGATATCCCCATTATCTACTCATTTTGTGTGAAAGCAGCGTTTCTTATTGATGAAATAGAACCAGAAAAAGAAGATTTCAAATTTAAGCATTATTACCGCGCCATACAATATTGATAATGTTTAGCAGCACGTGTTCCTGTCCTCCTAAATTGCCGAATCCTCATTAGCGCATCTCCTAACGACATTTTGAAGCCCGGTATAAGTTTCTTACCTTTGATTGACTTGTTAATTTTTCGAGAGCGACTGCCATCTGTCCATCCAAACTTGATTCGTCTGGGCTTAACAGAAGCGTCGACAAACGGGTGACTTGTGGGTTGGGCTCTTTAACTATTCTCTTAAAAAGTATTTATTGTAGCCGCCAAACTAAAATCATCGTCGTAGGATGAAGCTATATACAAATCTGGGTGTTTTTTTATAGTATATTTATTACCGGATAAAATACTCCAAGGTTAAGTAATACTGTATAATTCCCAGGTTGTTTTCGGTTGACAGATTAACCTGTATTATTAACCTGGGATTCCAAAAAACTAGTCTAAGTAGTAACTACTGAACTTCGATATCGCCAAAAGTTTGTGGAAGAGTCAGAATGGAAAGCAAACCGAGTCCGACCCTGATTAAAACAGTAAAATTAAAAGTCAACCAAAAAAATGATTAATTAATTGGCCTATCGTTGTCCACTAGTCGATATCTCCTCTCCCACTGTTGGAAGGCTTTAGCCTATTGCTTTCACGCTGGTCAGGCGGGTTGTTACAGGGTTTTATTTCGAGTATTGGAGGGGATATAGTAAGCCTTCCCGAAGAGCGAAATCTATGCTCGAGCCCTCTCCGATAGTAGCGGCACTGCCGTGAAACTAATTACTACACCACGATGGCAATTCAAGGAAATGCCGTCGACACGACAGAAGAAGAATTTCAAGTATTGCTTCTCTCGCAGTGATATCGTCTGACTTTTCCGTGATGCTATGGGATGGTGAGTATTCTTTCTCCATTAACGCATAATATCATCAATGGCCTCGAAACGGATCACAGAGCGCTATTACCCAACCGTAGAGGCTACACCCGCGATTTACTCACGATGATACCCATTAATAGGCAGCTATTGTGTACAAATAATACGCGGCGAACTGTACGCAATGAAAGGCGAACAATGGGCGGATCTGATGCCTCTTAGATTCGAGATACTGCATAGGAGATGTGATGATAATTGTTTTTGTGAAGAACGGAAACCGAGATTTTATTGACAATAGTTTTAAGGTTTCCTTTCAAAATGCTTCTTTTATACTACTTAGGTGGCAGACAAGCCCACAGTCCCCCTAAGGGAAAGTAATTACCATGCTAGGGTGTTACACTCGTGTTGCCAACCCCATAAAAATCTTCTTATGCCTTCTTGAAGAGTTGGTAGGCTGAAGGTTAAGAGAACTTCTGTACTCCCAGCGCAGGAGGCGAATTGGTCTTTTCACTAACAGTACAAAAAATCTCCAGTGAGCTTTAGCTACCCTACTCACCGCTGGAAATGCGAGACAAAGTTTCTGCCGCGGTATTCTGTAGAGCAGAGGTACTTCCTCAGTCGGACGGAAAAAGGTGGCAAACAAGCCATCAAAACAGAGGTTTTTATTGCCACTTTATTCTTAAAATGCTATATTGTTATATATATATATTATTTCCTCTGTATTGGATTCGTTATAAGCAGTTTATGTCCTACTACGTCACAATTGTGAAAGTTTGTAATGATGTCTGTATGTTTGGATGTTTGTTTCTCAATCACGTTCTAACGGGAACAAAATTCTACGAGGGTGGAAGCGTTAATAATATTTTTTTATCTATTTTTAAGAATTAAATACAACAATATGCGATTTGTAAATTATGCCTATGGTAATTTAAATGAAGTAATATGCCCAAGTATAAGTAAAAGTGATGCTATTAGGAAAACGGCCAGCATCTCTACCCACTTAATTGTTAGCATGTATATTGAATCGGACGAACTAGAAAGACTAGCTGGGATAGACTGGATGTGAAAAGTGATGTTAGATAGGAGTGGTGGCGGAACAACAAACTATATTTTGAGTGTAATTATGTTGTATAATCGAGCCTGTTTATCCCATTTTGAAATGTGCCCAATCACCCTGTACATTTCACAAACTGTATTTATATCCCCCAATTAATACAATTTCAATTTTGAAAGGAGGCTCCTATTTTAGGTATTTTAATTATTCAGTAAAATATTTTTGACATAAAGTATATTTTTTTAACTAACACACTGTATCAAATTTTCATCAAAAATTTTGTTTATCAAAGTACTAAGAAACTTCGTTTGGTTAAAGAAAAGTCTTAAAATAGAACACTACCATTTAAAACAAATATTATGACTTACGTTGGCAACTCTTCCGGCTCACTCCGAAACACCAGAATTGAAATAAAAATTAAAACGATATAATAACCGCGTAATGCCTTCACTATGCAAACTAGTGCGCGTGTCCGCGTGTCTCGGTCGCGGCTTCCCCGTGCTGACTGCGCGTGCGACGTGATTGCGTCTAGCTGATCTGTACGCACAACGCACACGCATAATACAAAATGATATACTTATGTCAAATGCAAAGAAAACCACGTGGTCCTCATGTGGTGTTGTACAAGGCAACTACCGGATAGGGCTGGTTAACAGCAGACATATATAACAGACTCAACTTCAGAATATAAATAATTATCTTTATTTCTGAGTATACGGTTAGTTACAGTTGTTTTGGTGCTTTAAAAAATACAGCAAATTCTGCCATTTATGGAGTGCAAAATATATTGTACTTATAGGCATGGTAATGATAGAATTCGAAATTTTTTAATACTCGTGGCTTAAGTTATAAATAGTGCCCGGAATACAGCAATAGACACGCGCCCTGAAGGGAAATAGGTGTGAGCATATGGATATAGATGGATGTCAATTGTCAAGCGAAGACATTGATCACAAGTTAATATTCCAAGATTTGGATGAAAATGAGACTGGTGATCGGGTGAAGAATAAGCTAATTCTTATTTTTTATTTGTTTAGAAATGACGTGGTTCTATGTAATATACAATACTGCTTCTGAAGTTTGAAATTAATATATTTTATATACAATATCACGACTGTGAACTCGAAAGGTAAATAAAAAATAGGTACATATCAATTATCCTTTTGCCAAGCTATATTTTTGGTCTTGCATGTCTAGATGCCGGTAACCGAGCACTTTGGGATCTAAAGATGGAAGAAGAAATTGGAAGAATATACGATTGGAAACAGATATAAGTTATAGACTACAACTTACTTATTTTCTCTCTATGTTCCTACGCATCTCAGGATGGCAACACGCAAGAGCCCATAACCTAATAAAACCGCATGTTATTAGATATGAACCAACTGTACATGCATGAATCCAACTTCATATAGCGAGAATGTCCTACTTTATTAAGTCAGATAATTACAATATAGTCAGTAGCTAATACGCAGTACCTTTTGTGCGTAATCAAGCATACCTCGGATGCACCGGATTTAAAAACAACGGCGCTTCACTCGACCGGTTCGCAAGCAGTACTTTACAAGGTAAAGGTTGGTAGGACAACCTTCTCTTCGATTTGGATGACACTGTCACGGTATTGATATTAACAAATAAAAAATGTATCATATTTTATTATAGATGTAGGACATATTTCAGTGCACAATTTACAAAATAGTTGAGAAATTTTAAGACACTTTCCCGTTGATGAATAAATACGAGTATTTTAGAACGTTCTATACAAAGCTAAAGTTCTATAATAATATTTTATTTACACAAATAAAGATTTTCATTATCATAGATAATATATCAGAAAAAAAAAAATCTAAACAGTGAAACATTGGTACCTGATCAAACGTTTTGATATTCAAATAACAGAGCAAAAACCAGTGTATATGTTGACGAGCTACTAAATTGGAAAGATGAACTTGCCAATCTATGAGAAAGCAATAAGTTCAGCTTGCTATGTTCTAAGAAGCCTGCGCAACGATGTTGGGTTGGAACATCTAAAAATGGTCTACCATGCACTAGTAGAGTCTAGGCTTAGATACAGCATTATTTTCTGGGGAGGTAGCTATGACTACAATATGACAGGGGCTTTCATCCTTCAGAAGAGAGCTATACGAACAATGGTGCGTATAAGACAGGATGAGTCATGCAAAAAGCACTTCAATGATCTGGGTATCTTAACCGTTCCTAGCCTGTATGTTCTGGTATTGTTGACACATTTTGCAAAACACGTACATGAATACGAAACTGAAGAAGAAAGAAAGATCAGAGAGAGCACGCGCAGGATGGATTTTCAAAGTATAGTTCGTCCTCATTTGAACATTGTCAAACATAGCACGATATATAATTCTACCAGGTTGTTTAATAAGCTACCATTAGAGTTGAAAGGTCTTCTATATAAAAAAGAGTTCCATGTGGAGTTAAAAGTGTTCCTATTGAAGGGGTGCTACTATTCAATCTAGGATTTGTAGGTGAAATTTTTATTATATTTTTTTTTCATTTCTTGTCAATTTTTATTGTTTGACATTTTTCTGGTTTATTTTGATTTCATTTTGATATATTAGGTATTTGGTTCTGGACTTGGTTACTGAAATTTGTATTATTGACATGAATAGAAATCGACATGAGTAATTTATAATTTGACATGAATGAAAATGGACATGTATAAATCTGACTTTCTGTATTACCTAATTTATTTTTATAATTTCCAAGTTCATTGATTTTAATTTTGACATTTTTATAGTTCCTTATTGTTTAATTATTATTATTATTTAATAGATTTGAAATTAATTATTGTAATAATATTATGTATGTTCGAACACAATGTAAAAATTGTTACTGAATAAATAAATAACAAAAAAAAAGTTAAATGAAAAGAAAAATGAAATTAAACGTAGGTTGACTGCAATAACCTTCAATTCCTGAAAGATTCCAATGCTTCTAAAATAAATTGCTGCTAAATTCAGTAATGTTTGGCTTATAAGTGTCCCTTTCTTATTTTTTGAAGTTGGTTTAACATTTTAGTCATTATAATAAACTATACCAAAGTAAAATTTTAAAAGATAGGTACACTGCAGAAATTCACATTTATAGGGATTTGAGAACCTTATACAGAAAATTCTGTAAAGCAATGGCTATGTACTTATGTACAACCTAACAATATATAAAGAACGCAACGTACTACCAGACTCAAGATAAATTAACTTCAGATTATTTTGTAAAATAACCACAATGGTTGTGAAAAGGTCGGCACAAAAAATCTCATCAGAATTACCATTGTTTATGAATCAGTGACTTAACCAAGTAACATTCATAGCATCACAGATAACACTTTAATTAACGAGTAATGAAAGACGTCAATTAAGTAAACAATAATATTAAACTTTCTAGAATTTTATGTAATTTCAAATTACAATCGCATCTAGTCCTCTCGGTCCTTCCCATAAATTACTAAACGGCTTGCCCAATTCTACCATAGTAATAAATATCTATATATTATTTGTACTCATACATAGTCATTGTTTTACAGGATTTCCTCTATCAGCATATCCAGTCTTCTCCCTTCTCCCCATACCCGGGGGCTAGATGGGGACACCATGGTTCCCACATTAAGGGAAAGTGGTAATTTCGAAAGAGATCTCCTCGGATCTGCCGGGGTGCGAGAGATATGTTTTAAATAATCTGACCTCCAGCATTCAAAGACCTATAGACGGCGTGAGTTTTTGTCGGTTCGAGGCCGACATAATCACCTCCACCGATTTTGGTGGATGTGGTATCCGTGGGGATTTTGAGCAGAATAAAAGAAAGTTTCTTAACTTAATGAACTTCTGTAATAATTCACGTGTGTCTCTGCTACAGATTATTAGAGCATTATTACATTCACAGAATCTCCTGACTAGGTATCGGGTACTAACTCCTGAGTAAGACGCAGGTGTGATACAAGGTGTGGCAACTTTCCACCTTACGTCATATGTGACCTAACTGTCGTGTACAGTCAGACGTGTTTATATCTAACACCTTTCGTCCAATATAGTGCAGTGATACAAGTATAATAGAACCCGCTTCATACGACCACATTGTTTTAGATACTATATTAGTTTTACTAAGTAATACTCGAAAACTTACTTCACTAGTTGAACTTAAGAAATTATTTGACCTAAATAAAGTAATTTTTATAGAAAAAATCAATGGAGTGTGACGTGCCCTGTTTGGGCTATTGCCAGAGTTTATTCTTCTTCAAACTTCAATCCATAGCTCCTACAGTAAAAAAATATAAGTGAAATTTTGATGGCCGTAAAAATTAGTACCATAAGAAAACAATACTTAGTTCAATTAATATTACACATATTTCTCATATGAAATGCATTAACTTTCTGACTGTATCAAATCTAATTCAAATAAACGGAACCGTGTGAGGCTTTGATTAATACTGTTGCACTTTTTAATACGTTCCTTCATACAAACAATAATGAAGTTAATTTCTTCCCGATTTAAGTCTATATTACTAAGGCATGCTGATGAAGTGCAAGTGACTAGATCAGATACAGACCTTAAACCGGCTACACAGGCTTAATTTTAGCGTATAACGAATTATGATATTAAAGAGTAAACAATTTAGAAGATATATCACATCATAGAGACTGACATGAGATACTCTTACCATCAAGCGGGCATTGGCTGTATATTTAGTTAAGTAGTAAACAATGCCAAAGGAAACCAGACCTACTGAGATGTAACATCAGCTTTGCAATGATTCTGACTAATAAACTCAACGGATTGCAGTATACTGTCATTAAAAATATATTTGGGTGAAAAGATCGAGTATTTTTCTCTTTGAGCCGTCCACTAATAGAAATGAAACCATTTTTTACTAATTCTATCGCTATTTATTTGCTATTATTTACATTTATCCTGAATATTCTTTTTCAGCAGTCATGGTCATGGGGTTATTAAGGATGATAATTGTTACATAGTTTGAAGTGTCAGTTATGGCAAAGTGCTCACAAAGAAAAGAAAGTACCAACGATCCAGTTGTCTACATCTACAATAATATTATAAAGAGGAAAGATTTTTTGTTTGTATGTTTGTTCCTAAGAAAATACTGGACCGATTTCAATAATTCTTTCTCTATTCTAAAACTACAATATTTAGGAGTAACATAGGCATATAGACGCAACATCGAAATCGGGTAGAGTCGTACAACGCAATAATTGATATTCACGCGGGCCGCGGGCAACAGCTTGTTCAAAATATACATGTAAATGTGCAATCAGCTCAGGCATTTAATAAGTATATTATTACATTGTCGGCGAAAAAAGTAAAATAGTTTATTAGCATTATACAGTTTGGTGTAACAGTTTTGTGATTGAAGCCTAATTTTAAACAAGTAATGCCTCTATTAGAAGACTCCGCTTCTTCATAACAGAACATAAAATTTTGTGCAGACGCACTCATTATAAGAAGAACAATATTATATTTTTTCTGCGTCCCTTCTGTAGATAATCTACTTCATTCGATCTCGCACAGACAGTGTTGATGCCTTGGTGGAATTGCCTCCGTCTAGATCAGTGATTATGTTGAAAGATTACCATGACATTTGGAACTTTCGCGATACATTTAAATAAACTCATTTTGTGATAGACAGTTTGGTCTTACAAGAATTCGTTTTGAAGAATTGTATAACGTGTAAGTTGTCTTAAGTTTAACCTGGGTCTGTTTATTAGATTGATTACAAAGAACTAATAATGAAGCTAGATGTGAAAAGAACAACCTAAAACTTTTCTTACTTTACTGACAAATAGTGACCAGGGCTTAAAGCGCTAGAAAGTGATGAAAGATGAATAATATTTTTATTACTTACAAAGCACTCACAACTCAAATGTAAAAAACTATTTTAGTAGTGTTCATTAATTTTTGGCGTTGGTTGTACCTCAATTAACTACGTCAAATTGGTATTTATTTACAAATTTAAGTATACCAAGTACCTAAGTAACGTCTATAGCTCTCTAAATGTGTCCCCAAATAGTTTTACACTTAAAAACAAGAGTACGCCTGCTCTATAACATACCATGAATAATATGCATAAGACCTTTCTGTATGCAGAAATGAATGTATATATTTTATATTATAGCTCGATATTTATTTATTTATTTATTTAAACTTTTTGCACATATACCTACAAAATAATTGTACAAAGGCGGACTTAATGCCATGGGCATTTTCTATCAGTTTTTATATGTGTACGCATTTTCTATATGTGTACGGTATAAAAAACTGCCCAGAAACGCATTTCCACTGCTATTTCTCTCCATCCTAAGGTTGCCTGTAAGAGATTGCCGCAGAGCGATAAGGCCGCCAATTGTATTTACCATGTGCAAACATTCATCTGTGTTGCTATTCTATTCTTGGTGTACAATAAAGACATGTTATTATTATTATTTCACTTTATTCGCATCTTTTCATGTTTTTTTACATTTTTAAATATAAATATCATACAACAAATAAAAAAAATATACACATTTAAAAATATAAAAAAACAGAGTGCCACCGGTATTGGATACAGGGACCAAGCTACCGGTGGTTAGGGCTCCAGAGAAAGGAACCTCCTCACGATGCGCGCCGTATCTAGTAGCACAGCCTTCTGCATCTGGCCCTTGACCCAACCGTCTAACCCGAGCCTCTTTAGGTGTTGATCGAGGCTCTTCGCTATCAGTCCATTGACTGACACGACTATCGGCACAATGATTGCTGAGTCAACACCCCACATGTCGACAATCTCGCGAGCTAAGTCCAAGTACTTAACCTGTTTATCTTTCTCAGCTTTCACGAGATTCTCGTCATGAGGAATGGTAACATCAACAATCAATGCTCGGCGCTCGAATCGGTCTATCACCACAATGTCAGGCTTGTTGGCTACAACAGTCCTATCAGTGATGATAGATCGATCCCAGTACAATGTGATATGACTATTTTCCAGAACTGGCTCAGGAACATATCTATAGTATGGTACCTCAACTTCCACAAGGTTATATTTCAGAGCAAGCCGTTGGTGGATTATCCTGGCTACTTGATTATGTCTGTGCAAGTACTCACCGTTAGCAAGACGAGAACAACCGGAAGTAATATGCCTGAGGGATTCACCAGGTTGGTGGCACGCTCGACATATGTCGACTGTGCCATCCCTCATGATATACTTCCGGTAATTATTCGTCTTGATAACTTCGTCTGCAATTGCACAGACAAAACCTTCAGTTTCCCCAAAAAGGTCACTGAAACGTAGCCAGGATACGGATGCCAGTAGGTCTACTTCGGGCCTGTGGAGGGCCCGATAAAACCTACCATGTAACTCCTTGCTCTGCCATATCTCCCTGCGGTCGTCAGCACCAACTACTATAGGCCTGCGCCAGTTCAGCTTGGCCAAGCCGAGCGGGGTGAGCCCAGTATCTACGTTGACTACATCTCGATGCATATCCACGTTGGATCTAAGAAAATAGTCTCTGAGATTGCACACCTCGCGATTATGAAGGGTCTTAGCACTTAAAAATCCTCGACCCCCACATTTTCGCGGGATGTACAATCTCATGACAGATGAACGCGGATGATGCATTCGAAATGCAGTCAACTGAGTCCGGACTCTTCTGTCGATGGCATCGAGTTCAGTTTGAGTCCACTTGAGTATGCCAAAGGAGTACACCAAGAGTGGCATGACCCAACTATTACAGGCACGCACCTTGTTACCACCTGATAAAAGACTGTTAAGTACTTTTTTCAGGCGGCCAAAGAAACGCTCCTGTAACATTTGTTTCATGCCAGCCTCATTGATGCATAACGCCTGTGACATACCCAAGTACTTATAGGTCTCAGTTACGAGGAGTGATCTCAGGAAAGTGGACTCAGAAAGTTGTATACCTTCTGACTCCACCACCCGTCCTCGCTTTACATGAATGACTGCACATTTGTCCACGCCAAACCCCATCTTAATAGAATTACTAAAGGTTTCGGTTACCTTCAGTAAAGCCATTAGTTGAGGACCAGTGTGGGCAAATAATTTTAAATCATCCATGTAAAGCAGGTGGGATACCATCTGACCCTCTCTTCGTAACCTATAACCTAACCCTGAACTCACTAGTAAAGTACTAAGTGGGTTCAGCGCTAAGCAGAACCAAAGTGGACTCAAACTGTCCCCCTGAAAAATGCCCCGCTCTATTGTTATCGGCTCGCCACTCCCCAAAGCCCGACGGCATCCTGGATAGAAAAGAACTGTCCTCCATTGCCTCATACATGACCTTAAGAAGGTACATAGAGTTGCATTAACTTTATACAACTCCAGCACCCTCAAAAGCCACGTATGTGGCACGGAATCGAAAGCCTTCTTATAATCTATCCAACATGCCGCCAGATCTTTATTATAAAATAATTATGTCGAAGACACATCATAGTACTCCAGATATACTACATATTGGTATAAAAAAACTATGGAAAGTGAATAACTCTGGTTGAACAGTATTTTAATAAATAAAAAAGATAACTACCAAATCGTAATTTTATTTATGCTAATTACTTACTACATTTCGATTTAAAAATCAATGCTGCTTTGCTGACTGTACCAAAATACCTCATGGACCCGGTGGGAACTAAAAATACATTTAATTTAAAATGCCATGGACCCGTTGGGAATAAATGTATGAACTTAGAATTTTTGAAAACAATAGATTCGTGGACCTCTGGGAATAACCCAGTACTACTACCAGGGACCTTCAGCTTCCCGGTGTTTCCCTTACAACCTTATCTTTATTTACTTACTTTTTAACTGTTCGTATCGCATCGCATCTGCATTGACTGATAGAAAATGCCCATGGCATTAAATCCGCCGTTGTACTATTATGCATTTGTGCAAAAAAAAAAAATATAATAAAAACCCTAACTAGAAGGGTCATAACAAGAAGTACGCAATCGATATCTGCACATTCAAAATGATTTAGGCTGGTAAGCTTAAGAAACCGCTCCGATGAGTTCAGACGGGCACGTGACCCTGTTCCCACGGCGCATCACTTTCGGTTTCTGCTAGACGGTACAATCACGCGTATCACGACTTTAGGGAGGAGACACGGTCGATAATTTTGATTTTAAGTAGGCATAAAAACTTATTAAAAAAATATCATAGTGCTCCCTAGACTGTTTGGGTGGTCTGTAGATACAAAAGTACCGGCCTACTCAGTACAGTTGTTTTATATGTACTGTAATAAGTTACAAATGATATTACATGAGAAGATCAATGAATACATAGAATATCGCTGTACAGATAATATTAAATTTTTTCAAAGATTTTGTCCACTACTCGAGTACACCTTTTTCCTCGAGAAATAATTCTAGAGGATCAAGGTAAAAATCACCGAGATATTGAAGATTAGTAAGAACTCCTGGTTTTCATGTTCTATTTTCATCAGAACTATTAAATTTTCATCTAACAAACCTTTTGTTAATTATCTCATATTTTATTGAAGAAAGAAATATAATAGATTGGTACCTTTCAACAATGCCCATATACGACTCTAAGAATATTCATAGCAAAGTCTAGTGCAAAATATTATTCGATATCTTTGTTAATTTTATCCCCCTATTAATTAAATTAGGTATTTGAATACCCAATTTATTTCTCAGAAAGCTTCATTCGTAGATCCTAATAACATTTTTATCCTCTACTAGCTTTTCTCTTTGAGATTTGCATCAGACGAATTCAAGGATGAATATAAAAAAAAATGAGTGAATTTGGAACAGTAGATGACCTATAGGACCATCGGACCTTTAGGAGGACCTACATTACAAATTTACACGCCGACGACTGTAAAAAGAATTGCAAAATATTTTAACGTGGAGGCAGCAAAAAGATGCATGTATACGGAGTTTATTAGTCTGCTCTTGCGCCATACTCACCAGAACTTGCGCCTACAGACTACTACTTTTTCCAGAATTTGGATAACTTCTTAGCGGGATAGAAATTAAAAGAAAATAAAAAAATACCCGAGAAGTAGTACAAAATTCGAAAGCCTAATTAATGTGTCCTATAAGAAATATATAAGCATAGTATGGAGGTTGGTACCATTGAAAATTCAATTGACAGGAAGCTTCCTCCCCTTTTCACTTTTTATTTTCCACCCAATTAATAAAAAACTATCGAGAAAAGTAGTGCTTAATGTCAAAGAATACTAGTGCCAAATTTGATGAAAATCGATCTCAAACTGACACGCTCACGGACACAAAAACGGACAAATGCAAAATCGGCTACCTTATCCAAACGCAGACTCTCACTCGCTTCGCTCGCTCGGTCGATAGAGGCAATTCTTGCATTTTCTATTAGAATAATAAATAATAAGAGGTTTCCAATAATAAGATCAATGTATACACATATAATTAATTAATTACGCAATAAAGCCATTTCATACATTCGAATAACCTACATCATTTGAAACTGTGCCTGTAATTAAACTTACACGTGTGTACTCCACATATTACATTACATTATTTACGGATGTTTTTCGACATTTTGCATATTGTATAACGAACAAAGCTAAGTATATCTATGAATATATTACAAGTCAAAAGTCAAGTAGCGCGATTCTTAATTTTCGTAATTATGTATTTAGTGTGAACCTACTAAAATTTTCCCGCGAGTCCCGCTTGCTTTCAGTTCAATATTTTGATTTTATCGTCTCTACCATGGTGAATGTTCTGATGAGCTCTTCCAATTAATCCCACCCTCCCCTTTTCTAAACAGGGCAACACGTGCAGGGCTTATATGTTACTCGCATACGGTACAGAATATTCCATCAAGAACCAAGCGGTTCGGTGAGATTTTTCTAGTCTTTCACGCACACTCACACGAAACGGTTTTTAATAGATAGAGTGATTGAAGTTTAATAGATAGAGTTTTTAAATTACATATGCGGCGTGTGTTAAGCACATCATTGTATAAGTAATAGGCTATTAAACATAATAAACCTAAATAAGTTTATTATTATATATTTATAAAACAAAATAATTCATCTGAGGCTTGATGCCGATAGGGATGTCTCCCACTGTGAGGCTGGATCTCTCTGGGGGCGGGCCTCGGCAGCATGGTTTTATGCAGAGCCTCCTCCTCATGTCATCTGCGGGCATAACACGTGAACATCTCGAGCTCAGCGCGAAGCGCCCAGTTGTATTCGATATAAATAAAATAGTACTGGCATATTACGTTTCATTACTTCTAATAGCTGTTGCCCGCGGCTCCGCCCGTGTGCATGTCGTTATCGCAATCAAACATAGTGTATGTCCTTTCAAATACTCTAATCTTCCATAGCACCTATAGTTTTTTTTATTTAGGACACTTCAATTGGACGCTTGATCGTAAGCTGAAGGCAAAGTCTTAGAAAAAAGGATCACCATTACAAAAGTGTTCAGTATCACAATGGTAGTATTCAGCTTGACGGCCTTATCAGATGCTTTTGAATGCCCCTTTTTTGTGAATGCTCAGACGGAATGTGAACCCGCGACCATACTCTTACAGTGGAAATGTTCTAACCAGGTGACGTTGCAGCCATCTACCAATATTCTTGCGAACTATTGGAAACAGAGTACGCCCCAGTAAGGGAGCAGTCACAGTTTCAAATCCCGTTTGGGTATCCGCTTCTACGATCTAAATAGACCTGGATAGTTAGCCTATTATACTTTAAAATTTCACTAAAACGGCACGGACTTGATCTAAAATTACCCCATTCCTATTGTGATTTGCAGACCTAAGAAGTGCTGGCTCAGCGTAGAGGATAGTGACATTCATGCAAATGGTCTATCTACCAGCGATTCCATGATCGTGGAAAGTGGATAAATAAAAGCTGGAAATCACAGTAACGCAATGATAATGGTAATGATGATGATGACTGGCAGTCATCATCATCATTCGAAAATAAGTTATACAGAAACCTTGTTTAATAAGGTTCCCATTTTTTTTGTTACAGCAGAACCCTATAAATACTAATATAAATACCTAACGTACCTATATAAATAGAAGTGCGTAACCATTTAAATCAGTATACTATCATCGGTTAATTGTAGGTGCCTACCATACGTAAGGTAAGATAATATTTGATAATTAACTATATGAAATAGGCATGAAGATGCGTCGTGTAAAGGCGAATCACGCGTTGAGGTTTGATTTTCGCACTTGGAAAATACTGAAATTCGTTTTCTTGGGCTAAAAAGTCTTTATACTTGCTTTGAGGACAGTTTGATATTCTTTACTCTGTCAATTAGAATATTTTCAACCCCCATTGTATAAGCGACATTGTGTTATAAGTTTGACATGTCTGTATGTGCGTGTGTATGACTCCGTAACCCACAAACCACAAGTCCCTCAATATGGCTGTCAATAAAAAAGCTTAACTAGTAAAATACGATACATTTTCAAAAACAAGATGGCTGCCACCACAAAATAGTGATTTACCTTTTTATAATTTACCACTCCTTCGATATGGGTACCAAATCAAAGGGCTCGACTAGTAGATCAATTTTAAAAGGATAAAATAAATATTAAATTATAAATTTAAAAACCCCCGATACCGTAATACCTTGAAAAAGTAGAAAGTAAATACAAGCGTGGTCGCATCGGGAGACCTCTTATTAAATAACTCCGTCGTGTTTTTGAAACGATTGACGACGAGACGAAACATTTAAACTTACGATGGCCACCCTCTGCATAAGAAACAATCCGACACGAAGTTATTGGTTTAGGAAGAAATGTATTGGTTTAGCTCTTTAGCGGCTGACGAAGAATACTGATTTGTTGTTCATACTTCTTTCTCATAAGCTCGAGTCTATGGTTGTTTCTGTTTGCCGGGAAATCATTTTCAAGACACCTCCTGCAATATATTAACCACTATGTTCTCGTAAATGCTGCAAGTTGATACCAGCTTAGTGTCTTTTAAGTTTAAGTTGGAACTTTTCAGACCCTAGAGCCACTGGGAGCGGTCGAAAAGTAAAGTAGTTCATTCGGAAACTTTCAGCCTAGGTGTAATTAAATAATATTCATAGAGCCTCGAATAAGTCTGTCATCGTCTTCAGTTTTTAACCCCCGATGTAAAAACGACAGGGTGTTATAAGTTTCACGTGTCTCTGTGTGTGTCTGTCTGTGGTATCATGGCTTCCGAACGGATAAACCGATTTCAATGTATTTTTTTTGTTTGAAAGCTGAATTAGTCGAAGGTGTTCTTGGTTATGTTTGATGAAAATGTATCCAAGATGGCGGCTGCCCCAAAATGGCGAACTATATATTTTTGTACAAGTCCCTCAATATGGATGTCAAATGAAAGGGTTTGACTAGTAGAATACGATACACTATGATAAATTTTACCCGCCACCACTAAATAGCAAATTACTTTCTTAATTGACTAGGCCGTCAATATGGGAATCAAATGAAAAGGCTTGACAAGGAGATCAATTTAAGAAATAAAAATAAAATAATAATTAAATTATTAATTTATTAAACCCTCGACACAAATAATACTCCCAAAAAGTAAAAATAAAGAATTCATGCTTTGTTCGGTTATTTAAATTTTAAACTTGTTAATCACAGAGACATTTGTAAATATGTGGTTACTGTGGTTATATAATAACGTAACATATATTATGACTCCAAACTAGAGTAAGATCGTTTTATTTAATTTGTAGTTCATTCTTGACGTTTCTCCGTGCCGTGGCGGTAGTGAATGCGACTGCCACGCGGGAGGCGTGAGTTCGATTCCCGCTCAATGCTAATATTTGTGCGCATGAATATGAATATTTACATTGTTCTGGGTGTTTCTATGTATAATATGTATGCATTTACAAAAAAAGTATCTAAGTATGTTTATCAGCATTCTAGAACCCATAATTGAAGCTAGTTTTAAACTATGCTTACCATTGGTCTAGCAGGTGTTGTGTAGATTGTCCTAGAATATTATTTATTTATTATTCTACCTGCACCTACCTCAATGTATCTCTGCATCACCCTAAGGTTGACTGTCAGATAATGCCTTTGGCATTAAGCTCGCTTTTGTATGTACTATCTGTGCATAAAGTTTGAAATATTTATTTTTAAATATAAAAAAATATCTTCTTCCAAATCACAGATTCCCGACGTTACCAAGTCTACTTCCCGTGGGACTTTTTAGATAGAATTTATTAAGTAGAGCCCCTGAGACTTCAGAAAGGCTACTAGCAATTACGCCCTGTAATTTCTGCGCCCCACTCCATAAGGTCCGATTTTTATTTCCACGCATTCTTATATTCGCACTTTGGCGTTGAAGTCCCCCATAACATCGTTGTAAGTAGCGGTATGTTTTTAGTATGCGGATTACAAATGCATATACTCGTACATAGAAAAGCCTAGAACAATGTAAATAGATATATTCATACATGCAAAAATATTTGAACTGAGCGGGAACCGAATTAGTTGACCAAAACAACGCGATCAAGTTTTAAGGTCATAATTATCAATTCGACAAACAACTAATCGCATTTATTATAAGTTGTTTTGCCAACGATGGTGAACATATTGGTCTAAGAAACATATTTATGCTGGCATACTAACGTTGCAGGATAGAGTTTTCAAACATTTTATTATTAATTATTTATTTATACATATTTATAATTCAGTGATTTATCCTATAAACTCAGATAGGGCTTAATTAAATAAAATGATTATGAAAAAACCACTAAGAAACAACATTTCACCCCTAAATAACATTTCACCCGTCTTTAAACACGTTAGGAGATGAATTTCAATATAATAAGAATAACGTTTTCCATCAATTCTGCTCATAACCGTTTTATGCAAAATTTTAAGTAAATGCGACCAAGGTATCATGTTGTACAATTTGTATAATGGTGAAAAAAAATCATGAACTGATAAAATTATTTTTTAATTTGAAAGAGTGTACTTACAATGTGGTCACATTGCTTAATAAATAATAATATTTTTTTTTACAGAGTGTCAAATATTTATATTTGTCATGTCTCCTACACCACAAAATGTGCCGTACGTGCCCATACCGGACCAGAAAGATAGAATCGTTATATCCGGAATGTCTGGTCTGTATCCACAGTCCAATAACGTCAAGGAGTTATCAGAAATCCTGTACAATAAGGTAAATTTTGGAAACGAACATCTTTATTTTAAACTAGCTGTTGCCTAGTGGTAGCCTAGTGGTATGGGTAATGGACTGCTGAGACGAGGTCTCGGGTTCGAACCCAAGTTTTACCATGGCACACACCAATGACTTTTCGATGCTCTTCGAAGTTATGTGTGTATTTATCGCAGGTTTATAAGTGCCCAGTAATGACAATAGGTTCGCCACCTATTACATTGGGACCTAAACATAAACTGGCGAAATGTGGGTGCTAGCACCTCTACCGGTAGGTATTGCCTTCTAGGATATAGGCTTGAGTTTATGTTATATTCTGTTAGGTTAACTGTTGCCTACGGCTATGCCCACGTAGAGCTCTGATTCCATTTCCGAATGAAATATTATCATCTACTTTATCCATGAAAATTAGCTTTGATACTACCACTTACGAAATGGGGAGATGGGGAAGGGGAAGGGGGGAGGGGAGAACCCCTCCCCCCTTCCCCTATGCTGTCAGTCCCATTGACAACACAAAAACTCTCCAGTGAGCTCTGGCTACCCTACTCACCGCCGAAAACACAAGACAAGGTTATTATTAACCGCGGTATTCTGTAGGGCGGAGGTACTTTCTCCGGTCGGACTACTCAATTAGGACGGCAGGTACCGTCATGTCCTACCTCCGTTATTGTACCACATTAGACAGTAGAATTGCATTTTTTTCAACATTAAGGGTGTCTGAAAGAAACAATATTATTTTTTTCTAGGTGAATCCAATAAACGAGAACATTCGTTATAAGTCTAATCATCCGGAAATGGCACAATTCGCGGGAATCTTTCCGGAAGTCGCTTACTTTGACGCTCAGTTTTTTAAAGTTAACGCTCACGTCATTACTTCTATGGATCCTAAGGCGAGAAAGATTTTAGAACAAGCTTATCAAGCTATATATGATGCCGGTAAGCTTATTAATGCTTTATTACTTCATACCACAGATGGTTAATTTTTTTCTAATAGATGTTTAATTTCGACTAAGGTGTTTACTATAATATTTACTATAAATGTGATCGTTCTCAATTGAGTACAATAGAACATTTACTGAATACAATTTTGTACTATTCTTGTATAGCTCATTCCTATGCTCGTCTTCAGACTCCGTTTTCAGATCCTGAATACCACGTAATATCAGAGAATTTGTTAAAATAAAATATATGAGCTTAAACTCTGAAGATTTATCTTGTTGTTGCACTTTGATCAAAATTAATTATGAAATTAAAATATGGTATAATGTTTTTCTTCTAGGAATCAATCCAACACAACTGTCAGGTAAAAAAGTTGGTGTTTATATAGGCTCATGTTTCTCTGATGCCGAAAACGCCAATATTGACAATTCCACTACAAGAACTACTAGTTATGGAATAACTGGGTAAGGAAAACAATAAACTTTATTGAGATAGTAACGTTACCCAATAAAATTCTGGTTATAATTCGGATTTTTAGATACATATTAGCTATGTTTTTTTTTTTTATACCACTTAGGTGGCAGACAAGCGCACGGCCCACCTGATGGAAAGCGGTCACCGTGGCCTATGGACGTTTGCAACACCAGAGGCGTCACACACGTGCTGCCTACCCTGTAGAAACCTTCTTATACCCTTCTTGAAGAACCCCATATTGTAGTCACCTGGGAAAACTACGGCAGGGAGCTCATTCCACAGCTTGAGCGTGCGCGGGATGAAACTCCTTTCATACCGCACAGTGCGCACCGTTTCCGGTCGTAGTGTGTGAGGATGAACTCCCTCCCTATGGCGAGCGGTGCGATGATAGAAAGTAGGTGTGGGCATCATGTCAAACAATTCTTCTGAACACAGGCCATTATACAGGCGGTAGAACAGAATGTTTGCTTGAGTTGAATTTTAAATTAAATTAAATTATTATAACTCATTATTTCTTATTATATCCACTAGGCTATTATAATAATTTAATTCCGTGCAGCGAGGTTCCTCTCTCTACTTTTATATAGATAAATTAACGCTGTGTATGTGGTGAGCTCTTCCAACTAGTCCCACCCTCTCCCTTCCTACACAGGACAACGCGCGCGGGACTTAGATATCACCCACATACGGTACAAACAATTCCATCAAGAACCAAGCGGTTCGGCGACTCCTTACTATGTCACACCATTAAGTCCTGGAATGCTCTGCCAGCACACCTGTTTCCTTCATCCTACAGTCTCGGGTGCTTCTGTCGACGAAAACAACTGTCGAGGCCGTCAGGGTGGGGACTGTAGTTGCAGGGACGACACCTGTAACTATTCTGCACTGCTTATCATCAGGCGTGGTGCAGTCAATCTGACGACTTATGCCTATAAAAAAGTGTTAACAAAAGAGTCGTTCAAAACCTGCAACTGACTACAACATATAATTATAATTTCAATATTTATACCCATTTGTATACATCAGGAGCAGTAAAGCATTGTTTGCTAACCGCATCTCGTACTGGCTGAATACCACGGGCCCATCAATATCTATTGATGAGGCATGTTGCAGTTCTACAGCTGCATTGGAACAAGCATACATAGCTATAAATACTGGCATATGTGAAGCTGCCATTGTTGGTGGTGGTAACATATCTCTTCAGCCCATGTCGGCGGTGCACTATGGAAGGTACGTTTTTTATCTAGGTTTTTTCAATAGCTCTCGACCTCACCAAATGGCACTATCGAGCTATACTACTTTCTACTGAGCGCTACAACCTACCCCAGATCTATATTGCCATCGGTGTCGGTGCGATAGATATATATGTTGTACATAAACTTGGTACAGCTAGTCCAAGTTTACAAAGAGTCCGACGCGTCGAGAGGCAATACAGCATTTTGTACAGCTGCTGCAGCGACTCAGTAACAGTGATGATGGAGCGAGTTGTACGCTATTAGCGATAAAGCCGCCCATTGTACATTAGATATTAGTAAATTGCCATTTTAATGTCGCTACTTCTGTGGTGTACCCTAAGGAATATCTTATCTTAATACCTATACAAGTTAATGGTAAGGGAAGAAGAACTTTGCCCATGTGATTGTAATTGCAAATAGTTGTAGCTACAATCACTTTTTTGCAAATGAAATATTATTATTCGCGGAGACACACAGGATGAAAAAATACAACTATGAATTTCTGGTTTCTGGAACGACAAAAAATCTTCAACTGCTTTCCAAACGGGTTCCAGAGACAGAGATATTGATACCATCAGAGACACAATACCTACACCACGATTGTGCTAGGGCGGCCTGACGTTTTATGTGGTGAAAATTGAGTAGGTACTTGTCGTTGAACTAAAAAAACATCATGGATCAATACATACAGATGCATAATCTGTGTGTATTGATCTCCATTTTTGAAAGGCTACTCATTTTTCTCACACGAGGTGCAGTCTAATGACAGGCCTTTAATTAAGAAAGAAACTATAATTGTAACTGTTTTATTTACAGAATTATAAAACTGTGTGATAACGCAAAGATAAAATCATTTGATGAACGTGCTGATGGTTGTGTTATCTCTGAAGCCATAAATATACTATTTTTACAAAAGGCAAAGGATGCTATGAGGTAAATTGCTGAATTATTTTGCTAACTAACTTCAAAAGGGTGAAAAGAATCTTTTTTTTGGATTAAATCCTTTTATCGCACCAGGCTCTGCAGGAGAGCCACCATGATAAATGATCAGTGGTCATTTCGCCTGCAGCGTCCGTATCTATGTTTCTTTCACACGTCTCATGGCGGTGACTTGGACACGACTGAACTTTTTGAGCACCTGCAACGATTGGCGGACAGAGTAATTGAGCTGTCCCAACGCGGATTTAGCATTCTTAGGGAACCTCAACGCACACCATGTTTGGGGTGGTAGGTACCCTGACCTATGGTTTCTCAAAAATGATGCATTCTATCACCAGAACACCAGAAACTGAGACCCATAAAAGTTCTATGCTGGACCTTCTGCTGACTATGAGCTCGGTTGAATGTTCCGTAACTGAGAAAGCACCACTCTCTCTATACTCACTTTCGGCACTCTCGGTAGGTACTTCGGACCACATCCTTGTCTGGATGCAAATGTTACTCGCGCAGTCAGAACCACCGCGGCAGTAGATAATGAGTGATATATCCAGGAATTGTGGTTCTACGATGATTGCAAGTGCCTCACCTCGACCCTCGATAACTTGACATTACGTGATTATTACTTAATTTATTTGTTTGTACATTTCTTAGAGAATACGCCGAGTTACTATACGTCCAGACAGCGTTCACAAATATGTTAAAATCAGAAACAGGACAAGTTTATGGATTCAACAGAGATCAGAACGATACAACTGAATTCCTGGAACAATTCTATAGAGAAGCAAGAATTTCACCAGAAGTGGTCGAATATGTTGAAGCTTTTGGGTCGGGTTAGTATCAACAATTTAAAGTAGGTCGAATTTTCAAAAAAATATAGATTCTAAAGGTTTAAATACTCGTACTATTATGATTGAAAATAATTATAAAGCACTTATTAATTTGTTTGTTACAGCAACTCCTGAGGCGGACAAAGCTGAATTACAAGCTATTGAAAGAATATTTTGTAAGGATAGAATTAAACCACTTTTAGTCGGTAGTGTCATATCTAACATCGGATATGGAGAAGCTGCTTCTGGAATATCTGCCATAACAAAGGTATTGTCATTATAAATAGAAACATTTTAAATTAAACTTCTATTTAAAAAAAAATTCTTGGTTATGTCGGACTCGAACCAGCCAAGATCACTCAATGGGACTTAAAATACAGTTTTAGTCGGTTCGTGTCTGACATGACTACCACTGATGACCACTATGGCTCCCAAAGGGTGTGTCCTACAATTGAAAATCATTGTAACGATACGCCGGGTTATGATTAGGCATTTATCACAGACCCCAACTGGGTGGGATCAACCATCCTGGGTTACCTCCGGCTTTGAGATAATGGCCACAGATGGTGTTTCATCCAAAATATCTAAATAAATTAACTCAAATAAACCGACCAGGTGTTATAACTCCGACTTCTCTAAAGGTGCTGCTTGGTTACGAAAACGGTCAATTAGCTGGTAACTTGAATTATGAACAACCCCGAAAAGATATTGCAGCGCTGTGCGATGGGCGAATGCGTGTTATAAGTGAGAACGAGCACTTTGACCGTACCTACGTCGCTGTAAATGGCATGTCTGTTACTGGTTTGAACTCCCACGTGTTGCTGCATGGATGTTATAAGCCCAAGGTAAGATTGGATATCCATGTACTTGTTCTGATTTACAACATTATATAGTAAGATTCTCATGAAAACATTTAGGCAGTATGAAGGAAAGGAAAATTTCAAATGCTTTGAACCTGGTAGCTCAGTTGGTCAGACCATTCCATCTGACAGGTAATGGTCATGGGTTCAGATCCTGCCTATTTTTTTGTTTTTTTTATACTACGTAGGTGGCAGACAAGCACACGGCCCACCTGATGGAAAGCGGCCACCGTGGCCTATGAACGTGTGCAACACTAAGGGTGTCACACACGCGCTGCCCACCCTGAAGGGAAAGGGGTGGGGAGGCTAGGAAGGGGAGGGGAAGGAGGGGTATTTGTTTGTTACATAAATTTTTTCT
Organism: Pelosia muscerda; assembly: GCA_963691645.1. Classification (NCBI taxonomy): domain Eukaryota; kingdom Metazoa; phylum Arthropoda; class Insecta; order Lepidoptera; family Erebidae; genus Pelosia; species Pelosia muscerda. Next base: position 13,783,042 of record OY829118.1, read on the forward strand.
AATATAAAATGTGTGTTACAATATTTCAGAATCTTGATAAGTTCTTGAGCAATATACCCCACTTAGTTACCATGTCAGGTAGACATGAAGAAGCTGTGCAGTATGCGCTTGACATTTTGAAATCAAACCCGATAGACCCTGAGCAGTTGGCGCTATTACACAACATTCATCGACTGAGGATATCAGGACATTTGGCCAGAGGATATATTGTTCTTGGTAAGCTACATTACAAAATTATCACTCTCCATATAAATTTAAAACGAAAATTCATTAGTCGTATTATGTTTTCTAGTAATTGACTGATTATAGTATTTGTAGCATTGTATAAAATGAAGTAGTGAACGCGACTGCTACGCAGGAGGCGTGTGGGTTCGATTCCCGCGCAGTGGAAATATTTGTGTGCATTAATATGAATATTTGCACTGGCCTGGGTATTCTATGTATAATATGTATGTATTTACAAAAAAAGTATCTATGTATGTTTATCCGCATTCTAGAACCCATAATACAAGCTAGTTAAGCTATGCTTACCATGGGTCTAGGTGGCGTTGTGTAGATTGTCCAAGAATATTTATTATTATTATGAGGAAGGAGTGAAGGTTACTGCGCTGTCAATGTAGAAGATGGTATAGCAGCGTCAAGCTCTTGGTCTTACCCTCATAACACAAAACTTCTCCAGTGAGCTCGGGCCGCCCTACTCACAAACTACTCATTTTCCTCAAAGTGTACTCATGTACAAATTGGTATTATTACATTAAGGGGACATGTTAAATCATTTGTGGATATATGAAAAAAGAAACTTAATTTTGATTAAAAATGACCTGTGTAAGTGTAAACCTTACTGAATATATCTTACAAATTTGATTATAATTTTAGGGACAGATGCCGAACAAAAGCCTGTTAGTCTCTGTGAAAAGGTTGATTACTTTGATGACTCTCCTACACGGCCATTGTGGTTCGTTTACAGCGGTATGGGCTCACAGTGGGCCGGCATGGGCACGCAGCTCATGCGCATACCCATTTTTGCAGCCGCTATTGAAAGGTACGTTACTAAAAATATAAAAAATACTACTATTCTGTTCCTACAGTTGACGGGTTGTCGGTCCATCTGGCCTTCTGTTTACGTTTTCATCTCCTTTTAAGGACTCGTTTGCTCGAGCAACCATCAGTTCTTCAACAGATGTAAAAAGTACTATTTGAGGGCACTCTATAATCGCAATGTAATTTGCATGTTTTCTGGCTTCTTCAGTCTTTTCATCTGACATTTTGTCCTCAAGAATGTGAGAAGGTGTCAAGTCAAGTTTGTTATGAAGTGTAAGTAAGAGTAAATGTCATAGTGTGTCGTACTTCGACATATTACGACAAATTTCAAATTCAAAATGGCTGCCACTTCAAAAAGGTTAACGAGCAGAACAACTCAAAAAGTTTAAAATATAAAATAAACTAAATTTTAATAACCCCGACACAATAAAATACACCTAGTAAAAGTAAAAAATAAATAATTCAGACCGTAACGTGTCGGGGACTTTGGATCGTTTTGAATTTGAGAGGGTGAAGGTTAAGAGAATTTCTCTGCTATCAGTGTAGACGACAAAGCAGGGTTTCTACCAGCACACAGTGGTAACAATTTGAACCCTTGATCTACCTGCTGACACCACAAAACCTTTTGCAGAGAGCTCTGTTGAACCATAATATATTTTCTTCAAAATAATAATTGATGTATTATATTTCCTTTCTGCAGATGTCAAAAAGTTCTGAAGCCCAAAGGACTAGATATTATTAATATTATTACATCAGATGACGAAAGTATCTTCAATAATATTATGAACTCATTTGTCGGAATAGCCGCCATTCAAATCGGACTTACTGACATTCTTCATCAACTTGGATTCAAACCTAATAACATAATTGGTAAATTTTCTTAACTTTTATGGTAACCTAGTGGTAGCCTAGTGTTGTGGGAATGGATTGCTGAGAGGAGGTTTCGGGTCTGATCCTAGGTTTTACCATGGCACACACCAATGAATTTTCGATGCTTTTCGAAGTTATGTGTGTATTTATCGCAGGTTATCTCCTCTTTTATAATATAATGAAGCTCCTAAGGGATCTTTATTTGAATAAATAACGTCGTTTGAATTTTCACAGGACACAGTGTGGGCGAAATAGGGTGCGCTTACGCCGATGGTTGCTTGACTGCGGAGGAAATGATACTATCTGCATACTACCGCGGGTTGGTGTCGCTGGAAACTAAGTTCATACACGGGTCTATGGCGGCTGTTGGCTTGGGTTACAAAGAAGTAAGACTTCATCTTGCAATTCACATTATTATAGACACACATAAAGCGACAGAGACAAAGAGCATTACGACACAAAACTTCCGATAAATTGTCAGCTCATAGGTAGTTCAATTGGACTGCCCTATCGGAGTTGAATTTTATCCCCTCGCAAGAAGTTATTTAACTTTCGAAAAATTGTATACTATTGAGGCAAGGTTCGGGGTGTACTGTGGGTATCATTATAATTGAGTTCCTCTAATATAGCAGCCGTCTGTTCGTGCAGTGTATCTAAATAATCTAAAGTTGTCCATAAACAACAGTGGCCTAGAGCGATTGACCAATCTAGATTGTTTAGCAGCTAGTTTTGACTGTTTCGACTGAAAATAAGGGCCCCTTTTCAATGTGATATCTATATTTATGTCGCCAGTTAAAACAATGTTGTGCCAGGCAGGGCTGGCGTATGTTTAGTGCAAGGCACAAGCTAAGAAAAAACTGCTTCTATTGTTATTTATAATTTCAGATGTTAAAATTATGTCCTCCGGAGATTGAAATAGCGTGTCATAATGGGCCTGATTCCTGCACCATTTCGGGGCCTTCAAACGTGATGCGTGAGTTTGTGGCGAAGCTGACGGCTGATGGGATCTTTGCCAAGGAGGTCCCGTGTTCCAACATCGCCTACCACTCACGTTATATATCTGAAGCTGGTAAGATGGATGTTAGAAATGTTTACATACTTATCATAATTTAATATCGCAATAGAGTAAGTAGAGACAACAGTCCACCATTTTGCTCTATCCTCACTGTCATTAAGCCTTTAATGCAAGACCGCCGGTTTTGACCTGCTCTTTATTGCAAAATTTTATTAATATTGTGTGCGTACCGCGAGGCCCCCCCCCCACCCATTCTCTAGAGCCTCACACACCTGATTTGTCATTCGGTCTATTGTCATTCGGTCTACGAGCCCAAACCAGCATAGCATACCCTTTTCGATTCTCGTTACTTTACACCTTAGACCATATCTCAATGACTGCGTATGACTTACTGTAAGCATTCCGATCTGGTTTTATTTATATAGTGTTAAAATTCCAAACAAAGCTTTCTTTAAATATTAAATTTAAAGTTTATATTGATTTATAGGTCCCGGATTGTTAAAATATTTGCAAAGTACTATTACTACTCCTAAAGCAAGGAGCGAGCGTTGGCTATCAACATCAGTGCCGAAAGAGCGATGGGATGAGCCAATAGCGAAATTGTGTTCAGCAGAGTATCTAACTAATAATTTACTGGTAAGAATATTACAAGTACAATTTATAGGATCATGTTACTTTATCATGACTCTTTCTAAAGTATTTGTTTCTTTTTCTATAACTTTTTGTAGAATCCAGTGCTATTCGAAGAGACTTCTCAACTAATACCTAATAATGCCGTATTAATCGAAATCGCACCGCACGGGCTACTTCAAGCCATCCTCAAACGTTCTTTGCCAGATACCTGTATAAATATTCAGCTCACCAGACGCAAGCATCCTGATAATACAATTTTATTGCTTCAAGCTATTGGCCAGTGAGTATGAAAAATATAAAAACACATACTGTGCGAGCGTCATGCCTTAGGAAGACATCGAATAGATCTACTTGGGAGGGCTACCCCAAACCACATAATAACAGGCACCTGCAATTAAGAGGAATAGCCACCTTGATAGAGAGGACTATCTCTCTTCTAACATAGGGGTCAGAGTGGGGTAGACACAAAAGATTCAATAGGGTCGAAGTATCCCCGAAAGCTCTAGCTCTATGTATGACTAATATTATAAAGAGGAAAGATTTGTACCTATTTTTGTATGTTTGTATGTTTGTAATGAATAGGCTCAAAAAGTACTGAGCCGATTTAAACAATTCTTTCACCTCTAAAAGGCTACAATATCTGAAGTAACATAGGCTATATATCATCACGCTACCATACAAGGGAGCGGAGTAATAATCATAAATCTCAATTGATCCGGTAAATTTCTATACATTGGCGCTAATATCGCTAACAATTTCCGTTGTCATGACAGCAAGGAAAAGTAGTATAGAGAGACAAGTAGTGAATCGAGTAGAGTCGTACAACGCGATAATCGACATCCACGCGGGCGGAGCCGCGGGCAACAGCTAGTGTATGATAAGATAAGATGGCAAATATAATATCGGTTATGTTATGATGTTACAGCATAATAATCCTTCGGGGATTACGAGCGTGGGCATATGTATGTATATTCATCACATACTGTCCAAAAAACGTCTTACTATAATAAAACAATTGTGAGACTGCCATTTGGAACCATTCGAAAAGTATGGTCTGGTGTTTTTTGTAAATCACGGTTACTCGGTTACGATTAACTATGCCGTGATACACCGGAGACTACCCCGGAAAGGTATGGCATTATGATATCGCCTACGTCTATTTTTTTTCGGAACTTAATGTTATATTATACATATTGATAATGTTCTTGTATTTCGGCACGATATTTATTTTATTATTGAACGATCGGTCACGTTCTGTTAATCTAAATCTTCGCCATTCATTTTCGCCATTAGGTAATCAGACCGCTGAAGGGTCGCCTGCAAATGAACTGATTGTCAGGTCAGGTGTATTATTATCTTGCACTCTAACATTCCATTATGGACATGAAAAATATACTAACGTTGACTCTTCTAACTTTCTGCTCTTCTTTCTGCTCTGAATGTAGCATCAATAAAGCAATGAGAAATAATAACAATAATAAGAATATCGTGAAGACAAAAAAAACGTTAAATATTCGGACTAGGTTTATGAGATTATCGACACGTGAAATGTTAACTTACCTATTATGGTGCCGATAGTCGTTGCAGTTCACAGACTCATTGTGAAGAGCCGTAGAGGTGTAAGACTTTATTGCTTCCAATCATATTCACCGCCCCAGGATTGGACAGTCCCACCGATCAGCCAACGCTCCAATGATAGTATTGGGACTGTTACGGGTACGACGTAAAAGGGATACACTTCTTTTGCGCATAATCGCTTCTTCTCATCGATGCGCAACACAAATGCGGCATCGTTGTATACCTTCTTCACAAACCACACCCATAGGCTGCACGTGTAAAAGCATTGACAGAAAGCTTTGAAAAGCACATAAACTATTAAGTAATATTATATTTTTTGACATTTTATTATTGATTTCAGGTTGTACATGGAAGGTTACAATTCTAATATTCAGGTTTTGTATCCAAAAGTGGATATGCCTGTTTCCACTGGTACGCCGTTATTATCTCATTTTGTCAAATGGGCACATGGTGAAAAATGGTATGACGAATGAAAATCCTACTCGTATTAGGTTTTTTTTTATTTTATTACGTTAGTAATTTTTGTGCCTCATTTATGACGAATTCAATACATTTTAGGGTGATATCGAGGTACAGTGCTGCTGACAGAAAAATTGCTCCTGAATGCAACTTTGTTTTATCTTTGCATGATAAAGAGCATACCTATCTACGAGGAAATTCCATAAGGGGTAATATGCGTAGTAATAATACCTAATAATTAAGATTGTCTACATAATTGTTTCAACAAATGAATGAAAGATTTTTCAATAACGTAACTGGTGTAATACAAAATTTAACTGAGTGCAGATTGCGCCTAAAATGATAGGTAGGACATGACGGTACCTCCCATCCTAATTGAGCATTACAACCGGAGAAGTACCTTTTTTATAGTGTGCAAAATCCCTACGGATTCCACCTCCACCAAAACCGGTTGAGGTGATTATGTCGGACTCGAACCGACTAAAACGCACGCCATCCAAGGGTCCCTGATTGCCGGAGGTGAGATTATACAAGACATATCTCTCGCACCCCGGCAGACCCGGGGACATATCTTCTGAGATGACCCATTCCCCTAATGTGGGGACCATGGTGTCCCCATCTAGCCCCTGGGTATGGGGTGGCACTATGCGCCGCCGCCGTGGCCTGCTTTTACTAGAGTGATAGGCGGCTCCACCCGTCACCCCCAGACCCGCGCTCATGGAGGACAGAGGTCATTCTTCGACATGGAGAAGGGCGGACCCTACAGAAGGGTAGCTAGAGCTCACTGGAGAGATTTTGTGTTGTTCATGGGAAGACCGAGAAATCCTTCTTTGTCTTCTGCATTGACAGCACAGAAACTCTTTTAGCCTACTCCCCTCACCCTTTCCCCTTCCCCCCTCTTCTCGATATGGTCGGCAGCAAGATTGTGACGCACCTGGTGTTGCAAACGTCTATAGGCCACGGTAACCACTTTCTATCAGGTGGTATAAAAAAAGGAAAAAATTTATAAGAACGTAAGACTTGTTGGAAAAGAGAGGAAGTATTTATTTTTATCTCTTCTACATCCAATACATAATTAAATGTTTTCTTGTGTAGCAAACATTTTATTTGAAACTATAGCACGTAACTTACAGTAAAGTGTCATTGCTCTCTCTTTGATGGAAGATAAACCGCAGAAATAAAGTAATCATCATGCTATTTACCTACCTTCAGGAACCATCGTGTATCCATTTGCTGCCAGTATAACACTAGTATGGGAAGTTTTTGCTATGATTCTGAATGAGCCCAAAAGGCAGTTGTCTGTGGTGTTCAGTAATGTACAATTATATTCGCAACCAGTGCTGCATGATCGGAGACAGCTCAAACTCAATGTGACCATACAAAAAGGAACTGGATACTTTGAGGTAAATAAATAAATAATTTATTCTGACACTTTAAGCACCTCAGGCCGCAAGATAATGAGACAATCATACCTGAGTTTCATGCTGCTGCCCTCTTCTCACAAGATCCAACACCAACCCAGCAAAATTTTCGTACGAAGAGTAATAAAAAGTATTGCATAAAAATTTTGGTATCCCTTTTTTCAAGATGGCGGAAAACCCATCAGGTTATTTTAGTAAACAATTTGAACTGAAGCTTTGCCAGCCCACCCCCCTCCCCCTTCAAATTTGGCTTTCACGGTTCATTTGCATTTCCAAATGTATATAAAGACTGGACTACTAACCGTTTAGGGTAGAATTACGTGATATAAATGTGTTTACATTGTTTATTATTTTAACTCATTGTGGCTTCTCATCGGTTCCGTTAATGCGTATCAAAGTGTAATAAATAATATCCGATACGTCATTGTCATTGTCCATAGAAATAAAAGAATGTCAGTCCCGCATCTGGTCTTTTGTCTGTATCTACACTTTTTATTTTTTCACTTACATTACTTGTTAAACTTTGATATGGGTAAACGGCACCATTGAGAAATCGCAAGGAAGTGCAACACAAGCACACAAATACATTCTATTAATCTAATCAAGTTTTTGTTTGGTTTAAGGTGTTCGATGGCACCTCAAAAGTTACAACTGGATTCATAAACCCTCAATCAAAATTTGAAAAAAAGAAGATCATTTGTGGTGAGAAAAATGACATGTTCTTCAATTGTGAAGATATTTATGAGTTATTACGTGACAGGGATTATTTTTATAGGTGCGTTGAATGTAGATCTACTTTAAGTGTGCACAATTTTTAAGGTTTGAGATGATAAATTATTCAACGAAATATTTTTGATTATGTTAGTGACGAGTTTCAAAGCATCGCATGCGTTGATGAATCTCTGAGCGATGCTGATATAGTGTGGCGCGATAACTGGACTACATTTATCGACGGCATGCTGCAGCTTAATGTTCTACGACAACCTCACAACGCGGTTTCACAGCCCACTGGTATCCGGCAAATCACGATTGACGTCAAGGAACAGCACTATGAAATTGAAAATTCAATAACACCAGATGGTACCATTTTGATTAGAGCCCAAGTTTCCAGTTTGCATAATAATACTAGGTAAATGTATATTCCTTTTTTATAATACATTTCTAATATTCTGCATAGACTTATGATGTAAAAAGTGGCCAGGAAATGGGGTATACTACCTACATGAATAAGAAAAACTTCATTCCGAAAGTCACAATCGCATTCCATAATACCGAATGATCAAAAATTCCGAAAGTTAGAATTTCGATATATCATAAACCCTATTTATTAAAAAGTTGAATTGAAAATCACTAATTTTCAATTCAACTTTTATTATAATTACGATTGTCTGAATACTGAATTTCAAGATACCAAAATATCATATATACGAATCCCAAGTATCAAAATTCTGAAACAACACAAACCTGAAATACCGAAGTATACCAAACCAAAATAAAGGAATAAAATACATGCATGCATGTGAGCAAGCATGCATGTATTGTGACCGTGCAGGTTAGCACACAGGCCAATATATAGGTAAGGATGCAAGAAAGCTTGCAAACACATGCATTAGTTTGACTCTTTTTCGGGGCTACAGGAAGGGCGCCGATGTACTTCCCCGCCTCCGGTTTTCAAATATGTAATACTCTACTGTAGGACAGATAAGTTTCTACCTACAGAAAGGTGGGTAAAGCACAGCGAGTCTAGTTTTAGTTTAATTTTTATATTGATTAGCTTAATTTGGGCCCAGTATGACCTGCATCGCAAATAAAATGGGTTTATGAGTCGTTAAAAACCCTTATAAATGTAACCTGCTGGTTCTGATGAAGGTTTTTTTTTTAAAATGTAGTAAAATAATTCATAATTCTTTCATAAGGTGTGGAGGAGTTACATTGGAAGCTATACAATTTCAACATTTACCTCCGCACAAAGATACTGAAATCGTGTTAAAATTTTTGAATTTTGTGTCCTATTTCAATTCTGGAATTGATGTAAGTATAACTTCAAGTGAATAAATGTTGGGTACCCAATAAAAATTCAAATAGTAAATTAACTTTTCATATGATATACAGGTTTTTTCATCGCTTGAAGTTTATTTTCAAATTGTGGCTGAAAATTTGAATAAAACTGTACTAAATGTAGTTGGAATAAGAAATCTAAGAAAACATGGATCTTTATTCAAGGAAATTAATAATGTACTTAAGAATATGTTTCGTATTGAAGTAAACTATAAACAAGTTACTCGAGAAATGGCATTGAAAACTCAAAACTTTGAAGATGTTGATGTGATATTTATTGAAAATTTATCTACTGACAAAAACGTATGTTGTAGATTTATGAGATTTAAACATTCCATTTTAAAGTTTTAATTATTGATTTAGTAATTTGCCAACAGATATGTCAGCATTTGGAAGGAATTTTGCCGCGGGACAAATTTATTGTGAGCGAAGAATCTGTAAGAGATCCTGGTCCCTCAGAACTCACTTCACTGTATCGTGTGCTTTCCATTCATAATAACAATAAGCAAACCACACTGCAGTTGGTTCGTTGGGGATCAGGGAAAGCAATAACAGGCACTCCGACCATAGCAGTGAGTACAGAAGTTGACTATCATTTGTTGAATTCAGTTCACGATAGTTGGATCGCAAATAGTCATGTTTTGGTGATTTCATTTTAAAATCCGCCTATGACTTTAAATGACTCATATTATTATCTTCGTGGTCGTAGCTTGTATTTAGTTGTTTTCTAAAAGATTTGTGTTGAAATTACAGACTGAAAACCAGAGAATTCTGGATTCTTATTCATATTCTTAATTCTATTATATTTTTGAAATGCTCAATGCTTTTGAATTATATGTGTCGAGTTATATATTACCTATGTGATCAAATTATGAAAACTTCTTGTATTTGCTGATCTAGATTAAAGTACTCTTCAAGTATTGATAAAACTTTTGAACTGAATGCATTTATTCCCAAGATATTTTTATTTTAAAAACAAATTATTGTTTAGGGCAAATTGGGCGGCGATTATTACTTATCAGTGAATCGTAGTTCTATCCGGAGACAGAATGTGATTTTACAAGGAGCTCAATTTGGTAATTACGATTCGTTGAAATGGGTGAACGTCCCTGCATCGCTTGGATTTGGAGTAACTGTGAATGTAGGTATCTTTTAATAAATATTTATTAATTAGATTAAGTTAACCAAAATATCTTTTCACTGTTCCGGTGGTAGGGGACTCAATTTTGCTTTTACTCAAAAGTGAGTCGTGAGAATAATGATTTGAGGAAGTAAGTTGAACAGTCCTGTAGGTAATTTTTAAGGAACCTGAAAATATTAACGAGGAGAAAACGTATACTGTCCATTACTCCTACAATTCAAAAGTTTAATTAAGGTTAAGTTATAATGCACTTAAACTATTTTATAATGTGCCTTTGTATATAAGCAGCCTGTACACATTGAATTTTGTATTGACATTTAAGGCATTTCTTAGTGATAGGTGCGTTTACGCAATTTGTGATTGTTCAGGAAAATGACATGTTGAATTTTATTTCATTTTTATTTTTAATGATCCTCTTTTTATATCCAAGACAATTAGAAGGACATGTGTTTATTTTTTTATATTAAATTTTTATGATTTCCGTATTTTCTTCAATCCGTTAATTTGTATTGTAATTATGCAACTTTCTTTCGATTGCGTTGATATGTTATCTTCATTTGGTACTTCGAAATAGTTAGATTTTAATAAATCTTTACACAGTGAAGATATTGATAAATAATAAATTAATTGCATAAGCGTGTCATATTTGTTCTAGGTCCACTATGCTGGAATCAATACTAATGATGTAAAACAGGCTAACGGTTCCTCGTTATTTAAACAATATGTCAATAATACATACGGACTGGATTTCAGTGGGATCACAGAAAGGTATATCATACTACATGCATACTACTAATGACATAAACGTGAAAATATCTCATTCTGTCTGTCTGTATGTTACGTCATCATGAGACGCTCAAGTCAGGGATAAAACTCCCTTCATACCACACACCGTGCACAGTTTTCGGTCGCAATAGGTGAGGATGAACTCCCTGTCTATGGCGAACGGTGCGATGATAGAAAGTAGGTGTTGGTATCATGTCGAACAATTCTTCTGCACACTAGCCATTAAACAGGTGATAGAAGAAACACAGTGAGGCAAAGTCCCTCCTGATGTTCAGAGGTTCCACATCGCCTGAGAATACGGGATTGTCGACGATCCTTAGCGCGCGTCGTTGTACCGAGTCGAAGGGGTCAAGCTGGCATACAGGCGCCCCGGCAATTAGGTTGGTTAACACTCCTAGTTTCTTTGTTGCCAATCTAACCTTGTCCTCCAAGTGACTGCGGCACTGGACATCGCTGGAGATATCGACACCAAGGATACCAATATTCTAGATTTAGTTGGGAGATGATGAACAGTATATTCAAGAATTGCGGCGCCAAAATAAATGAGGTTTTCTTAGCGGTGAATGCACATACTTGTTTAGATACAAGTGGAGCTTGAATTGGACCAGGTTTAGTCGTCTCCAATCGGACACTCTAGTGAGAGTAGTCTCGAACACATCAGAGCGAAGGGATATTTGCACGGCCCGTGTAGTATTTAAATTGCCTAATAGCCTGTGTAAATAAGTAACATAAAGTCGTTAACTCTGGCAATTGAGCCCCAAGATGAGATACAATTTTAGTCAGACCGAGTCCGACATAACTGACCAGAACCAAGATGACAACGATATTTTTAAATTCTTTAGGCGTAGTTTGTATGCTTTGTATCTGACCGGACAGATTAGACAGAATATATAATTTGGAAGCGGCAAGTTTCTACATTTGTTTTTACATTACAGTGGTAAGCGTGTTATGGGTATAGTACGTAGTGGTGCAGCGAGCACTCAAGTGAGAGCGCAGCCGGAACTGCTGTGGCCGGTGCCGGCGCACTGGACTCTGGAAGATGCTGCGACTGTGCCGCTAGCATACGCGCAAGCGTTCTACTGTCTGGTAAGTATAACATAACAATCTGTTTAGTATGTATACAGGGTCACCGGTAACTAGACGTACTCCTAACAGGAAGTGCTAGAGGAGCTAAATTGACCCTACTTTGATAATATACTTAATATGAGATGTATCGTTTTCTACCTTCAAATGTAAATGTCAATAAAATTAAGTTTCATTTTTTTAAAGAATTATTTTTCATTTGTCGGTCATTCATTATTTTTCAATTCACGGTTTGTAGCCTAAAGGTAGGTTTATTAAGGTATAGGGGTACGTACAAGGTGTATCCCCACATCGAGGAAGTAGAAATAAGTAATGATTGGTGTGTTTGTTTCCATTTTCCACATTTTTATTGCGTAGCGAAGGACTCATTTAATGGCACTAACTAAAGTAAAGTACGTAATTGCGTCAAAAAGTGAATATAAAGCAACACGGCCAGTGCTAGCGCAACACTTTATTATGGTTCACTATTCAACGTGATTATATGACCAACAGGAATTTCTTATTATTTTCAAAGGGAATTAAGGTTGAACTTCCTCGAGGCGAGACGATATTCGTGCACGGAGGAGCTGGTGCTTTAGGACAAGCAGTGATATCCATTGCCTTGGCTCTAGATTGTGAAGTATTTACGACCGTCAGTGACCTACGTAAGAAGCGTTTCTTGCAAAAATTGTTTCCAGAATTGAAAGGTACATAAATATAGTGAATTAAAGTTTATTTCCTCCCTTTCATGAATATTTATACTATTGATATAGTCGGATTATCTCCTTTGTAGTATTCTTCCATCATGCAACGAATGAATTGTGTCATTTATTTGACTTATCTTTATTAATGGTACTAACATTGTTGTAAGTGTAAAATATTACTGCTGTTATATTAGATTATAAGTTCATTGAGTTGACGAATGTACTAATTAAAATTTCAGCTAATCATATTGGATGCTCGCGCGATCACACGTTTAGTACAATGGTTTCAACATTGACAGGGGGCAAAAAATGCAGTGTCCTCATAAGCTGTGTACAGGGACATCTCAAAGATGTAAGTAAGGTGGAATTTTATATAATGTATACAGATCGCGTGGCGTGGCGAAGGACGAGGCAAAGGAAAAGAAAGAAAGAACATGAAGGGAGTGCTAGCGATATACCGCAGCCGGCGCTCAGGCCTGCTCGGGCGGCGATCTGGCTCGCTTTTGTCTCTCGCTGATTCTATCTCTTTTTTACCTTACCTTTCGTTGTGTGCTGCGTGTACCATGGATACGATATAGCTGTTTGAGCTCTATCGTTGGTAATATCCGGTTGTCAACGATAGAGTTCCAGGCATGGCCCCCGATCCCGACTCCGCATATCTGAGGGGATTTTGCGCTATAAAAAAGTATACATATGGTGTATATAGAGGTGTCGCTGTACCGGGTATCAATTAATTTATGACTTTTTTGCAGATCACTTTTAATTGCAAATCCTTCGGAAGTATGTTTTTGGACCTTTCGCAAATACAAAACGGCGATCATTATAATTTAGGAATGTTTCACTTCAATCGCGAGGGAAATTATGCTTCCGTGGACTTTTCTTCGATATTTGAATCCGGAAACATAAAAGAATTGAAAGTAAGTATTAACTAAACAATATTAAGCTCTGTACAAATATATTGCTGTCAATATGTACGAGTATATCCATGTATAATATGTATGTATTTACAAAAAAAGTGATTCTAAGTATGTTTATCAGCATTCTAGAAACCATAATTCAAGATAGTTAAGAGCAACTGAAACCTACGAGTAATGTCTTGTAAGGCTAGAAATGTGTATGATGATGAGTCATATCTTTTAGCCTATCGTAGTTTACTGCTGGATACAGGCCGCAACCTCCGCATCCAGTCTAATCCAGCCCCCTTTTCAGATCTTCAATTCATCTGCCTGGGGTCGCCTAGCCATACTGTCTTGCGGTCTCCACTGCCCCTTCAGCTTGTTAACTCTGCAACTAGTAACTTTAGTAGTAGTAGATTGCGGGGCTCTCTTTGAAGGATAGAATTCGTCACATGCAAATCTCGCTCCTTATATACTTTTAATTCATTGACTGTTCCAACGGCTCTGTAGCAGAAGGACAGATTCGCAAAACTCCGGAATAGCAAAATCCCAGATTAGCAGAAGGACAGATTAGCATAAAGGCAGAAGTACAGACGCACACAGAAAGCGTAATAAAAAGAAAAGAAATGAATAACAGCGAATTTTCTTGTAAATTAGATATGTTGTTTTCAAATGCTTTCTGTATTGGTACCTAGTTGTTGTTTCTGTTGTAGTTCATTTTAGAAGTTTTAATTAGTAAGATAATATGAACATATTATTATTATTTTACGGTATGACTGTTACCCCATTGTCTTAATAAGTTCTATAATAAAAAAATAGCCGCATTAGCCTAGTGGTATGGGTAATGGACTGCTGAGACGAGGTCTCGGGTTCGATCCCAGGTTTACCATGGCACACACCAATGGCTGCATTTCGAAGCTATGTGTGTATTTATCGCAGGTTTATAAGTGCCTCGGAGAGCACGTTAAGCCGTCGGTCCCGGTTGCCATACAAACATCTATGGCAGTCGTTACGTGTAGTTGGAGCCCTCAAAAGTCCAACCAGCCTAACTTGGAACTTCGATATCGCCATTGGTCATTAGACCATTGGTTGTGGATGTCAGATGGCAGTCGCTTTACGGAAAATATCGAAGTTCAGCCGCATCACAGTTAGACTGGAAAGCCGACCCCAACTGAGTTGGGAAAAAGGTTCAGGGAATGAATTTTATAAATTTCCTAAATAGTATCGGAATTGTACACATTTCCTAGGATTTGTATACAATTCCTTAATTTCATACATTTCCGGTAACATTGACAAGATTTATATCTGTTACGAACGCGACGGTACATTTTCTGCCTTTATGCAAGTCTGTCCTTTTGCGAATCTGGGATTTTGCTATTCTGGGATTTTGCGTATCTGTCCTTCTGCTACTAACCCGTTCCAACCGTTAAACGTGAACACGTTTCGGCACCATAGGTTATAGGCATGATAATAATAATAATATTGCAAATCATAGGCTGATTACATAAAATAATTGAAACAACAGTACAGTACAACACATAGTATTACAAAAGAACAATAACAGTACCTACTTTCGGTTCAGGAACATCGAAACTCTTATAGGAACTGAAATTTCAACAGATTTAAAATTACGTATTGGCGTACAATAAGAACTTACACGATATGACAGATTTCAGTAGACATATTTGAAAAAGAAACCGATCCAACCACGATATTTTTATTGACGGTCTATTATTTTTCCTACTCTGAGTACTACAAACCAAAAAGAGATGGCGTGAATGGTTCTAAAATATACGTATCGCACGATATGTTGGAATAAATTTCACTTTAAAAATAAAAATAAAATCCTTAAAAAGCATAAGCAGGTTAAAACTATATCTATCTATTTTTCACCATAAATAACACACGAACGCAATGAGTTGACACTAGAACTGAAGGATGTCGTCAGACCCTAGGTTCTGCTCCCTTCTGACGTCACCTCGACCCCTTGACTGCATTAAAAGCTCACGACCTGATTGCGTTTTGCAACAGCTCCATTACTTCGTTCCTCAGATGTTACTGATGTACTAAGCTTTGATAATTTACAGGCTATACACAATATGGTAAGCGAGGGCATCACTCGTGGCTATGTCCGTCCATTGTCGCGTGTGACGTACGCGCCTCATGAGGCAGCGCGCGCTTTCCGACTGCTGGCAGCGAGCGCACACCGCGGCCGCGTGCTGTTGCGAATGAATGAAAATACTATTCAAGCAAGCTATGGGTAATCACCTCGACCGACCATGAGTTCTGTTACAAATGAAAATACGTTTGTATTAAATAATGTAATATTACTAAAACTTAGATGTAGGTGTACCTAACATAACATAAACATATTACATCTAAGTTTTAGTTATTCATTTAACTCAGCAAAAAAATCCGATTCTTCATGCAGCGAATGGCTGTATGGGTTCCTGCAGATGTTATTTGTGACACTAGTCCTTGATTTGGAGGGAGGTCTGAGTGAGCTAACCTTCTTAGCACTTACACTTACACTTACACTTAACACGCAAAAATTTTGGGATGGCGCGAAATCAAAAGAAGATTTTAAAATAATGAACTCGTTCTCAATTCAAAGTAATAAATATGTTAAAAAAAGTAACAGTATTTATGGTCAGTCTAATAACATAAATAATAAGGCATTTTACAGTATGTTACTGAATTTTTTTTTTATTACATTAAACTGAATTCCAGAATGACATGTAATCCGGATCGCTCCAGCCTCATAATATGTGGGAAGTCAATGTTAGGTCTACATTTCGCTGATATGCTGGTGACCAGAGGTGCTAAGCAACTGTATCTTCACGTTCGAAAACAATCATCTTACTTACAATATAGAATACGGTATTTAATTTGGAAATATTTTATAACGCATTTTCACTCTAGTGTCCACTACCTCCGGGGTCGATGCCCCAGGAATCCAATGTTTTATTAAATAAAATAGCCTGCTCAGTGCAAAAGTTGTATGCATGAATAATGGCTGTTTACATTGGTCTGGTCGTGCCTCGGAGAGCACGTTAAGCTGTCGGTCCCGGTTGCAAACATCTATAGCAGTCGTTACGGGTAGTTGGTCAAAAGTCCAACCAGTCTAACTTGGAAGTTCGATATCGCCATTGATCATTTGGACCATTGCTGGTTGTGGAGGTCCCTTTCGTAGCAATTTGTCCAAGTTGCATTTTGTCTAACATCGAATCAGATGGCAGTTTACCAATAATAAACCGAAAGACAATTAATGTTTAAAATAGATAAAAGGATCTACATTTTTTGAGCCTATAATGCAAATGAATGTATGTGATAATGAAATATTATTCCTGTTTATCTTATCATACGAGTTTTTAATCTGCCAGCTATTGGTGGTATGGTATGGTATCCTAATCATATACATACCATTTTGTACTATGATCGGACCCGGAGTTATGGGCGGCGAGTTATATTTATAAGCGCGTAGACTAGCCTTATAAGCGTGTAGTGTACTCTTCAGACTGTATTTTTACTTATTCTCAAATTTACTAGTTGTCATCCTTAATAATACTTTAATGCAAATGTAGCTCTGACTGTCTGTCTATATCTTAAACCTTTACGCCTAAATTACAAAACCAATTTGGGAGAAACTTTATACTGCTGGTATTTTTATATTTCATTTCGTGTTTCAGGTTTTGGCAAAAATTGGGTGTTAATGTCATCACCTCTTCCGAATCTTTAAATAGTCAGAATTCAGTAATTTCATTACTAACTACTAGTTCTCAGTTGGTTCCTTTGGAAGGTGTGTACATAATTGCAGAAGAAACAGCCGCTGATCATAATTTGATAAACACTTTGGATGCTGAAATAAGGAAGCTATCCTTTGATTTGAGGTACGTTCTAATATATGTCTTGGTTGACCTATTATTTCATTGAAAGTACTAAATAAAAATAAGCCACATTTTGTATACTTAGCGTTTGCGTCATTTTTGAAAGCCGCCATGTTCCTGCGTGCGTGTGTATGTTAATTCCATTTGGACAACTTTTTATACCGATGTCCCTCTCCAGATATAATACGCAATCAATCTCAATAAAATTGAAAAATATGAAAAAGAAAGCTGTTTACTTACCTAAAGCTGCACCAAACATGTTTTTGAGACTCGATTATAACGTATGCATGATTGATAAAACACGTTGAATAAGAATGTTGGCGTCTTTACACTTTCACAATGAGCAATGAGCAACGAAATGTATATAAAATGTTGGTGAGCGCATAACTCGAAGACGGCTGGAACCATTCGAGTAACTCTTTTTGTTAATTGTTCCTTGAACACTGCGGACGGTTTTATGAAGCAGCGGGAACGGGTTCAGAATTCCAAGCAACGGGAACGGGATCAGAAGTCCACGCGGGCGGAGCCGCTGGCAACAGCTAGTTATAAATATATCACTACATAGTATAAAATAAAGTCGCGTTCTCTGTCCCTATTTTTCTTGTCGCTTAAATCTTTATAACTACGCAACGGATTTTGATGCAGTCTGTTTTAATAGATAGAATGGTTAAAGAGGAAGGTTTATATGTATATAACATCATGCTACAACCAACAGGTACGGAGCAGGAATGAAAAATGTTACAAAAACGGGGTGACGCAGACGAAGTTGCGCGGGTCAGCTAGTATCTAATAAAATGAATAATTTTTATACCAATATATTATTATAGTGTACTACCATGTGCTTACCCTAACATCCGGTATAAAATGTTGAACACTTAGAATACTCGCAATTTATTTTCCTTTTATGTTTTAGCTATTTTGCTGTGTTTAATTTTGACAATTCTACTGGCAATAATGTATGCCTAAATCGAATCCGCGATCAGTTACCGGCTCTGGTGATTACACTGCCTGAAATGAAAAAAGTAAGTAACCTATACATTACATAATAAGTGTATATCACATTGTATCCATTGCACCTTTTAGTATTAATTGTCAAAAAAAGCTGTGAAATTTCAAATAGTACTAAGCCCCGTATTCCAAAACGATACTCGGTTTATCTGAACTCTGATCGCCTAATCATTTCTTCTCCGTGGACTTGTTGATTTATATTTTTCTTATAAACAACGATTTTGTTCTATTTAACGTAAAAATCAAATATACAAAATCATTAATATACACCTAATAAAATAACTTTAAATAAGAAATATTGAACCATAAAAAATACTGAACCCGGCTGTACCGATTTGGCTGAAAATTGCTGAAGGTAGCTTAGAATTAGGAAACGGACATAGGATACTTATGGGTTTCTGGTAACTTACGAGTTGTATCATTTGACCGTTTAAGGGTTACGTCATTTTTGTTGTTATAACAATAAGTATTTTTACCGCATTTTCAGGTTTGAGTCCATTCCATCCTTATAAAACAGTAATTATTTCGGAATATAATCGAAGTAAAGCCGCGGTAGCCTAGTGGTATGGGTAATGGACTGCTGAGACGAGGTCTCGAGTTCGATCCCAGGTTTACCATGGCACACACCAATGACTTTTCGATGCTTTTCGAAGTTATGTGTGTATTTATCGCAGGTTTATAAGTGCCTCGGAGAGCACGTTAAGCCGTCGGTCCCGGTTCCCATACAAACATCTATGGCAGTCGTTACGGGTAGTTGGAGCCCTCAAAAGTCCAAGCAGCCTAACTTGGAACTTCGATATCGCCATTGGTCATTAGACCATTGGTTGTGGAGGACAGATGGCAGTCGCTTCACGGAAAATATCGAAGTTCAGCCGCATCACAGTTAGACTGGAATGCAGACCCCAACTGAGTTGGGAAAAAGGTTCAGGGAATGATGATGATAAACGAAGTAATTAGTTTTCAGTCAAAAGTCGGCTGACTGCGCACCTAGCGATGTAGACACAACTCTAAATGCATCATTTCTTCTCCAATCTAGCCCTGTAACCGATATATCACTATCTGTTCCAACTCGAATATAGCTATGTTTGATCTATTGTTACTTTGAAAACATTACGAGTGATTTTCTGTTGTTAACTCAAATATAAACTTTTTAAATTGCGACAGAATCGTCCTAACGGTGCGACATATTTTGATAAAAAAAATGTTTATGCATTAGTAAGGTAGACATCATTTGGCGTATTACAGTTATAATGTCATTTTTTCTTTGAGATTCAGCAATAAGTATCGTTCTTGAATACGGGCCGAGGTATTCTACGAGTACGTACTGAGCGACGACGTAAAGACCCTAAATGGTGTTAAGTTTTACACATGACAACAAAACAATCGTCTTTTGCTCTTAACATGAACACTGGTGAACAGTTGACCTGAGGGGATGTTAGATTATTATAAATTTTTGCAACCGCAAGTTAATCATAATTTGTTTAGGAATCGTCGAATTGGCGTGGTGTGTTGGACGCTGCGGAATGCGCTCTGCAGAAGACTCACGGCGTGGCTCTAGCACATGAAGTCATACATAAACCCTCCCTTCTGCAACAAATTGCTAAATTAGCCGGTAAGTTGTGTTGTTGGTCACAGAGTAATATCATTATAATATATACAATAATTATTGTTAGAATATAACAATAATATAATAATTATTATGTATTTTGGAATGTCATCAGAAGTAGAGGTGACTTATAACATTATCTTTACTTCTGATTAATATTCGAAAATATACATTTTTGGCAGCAAAATTTCGTCAACTTGTAATATCTATCGTCTTATTGCGGTTCACATTGTGGGAATCTTGAAGTCACCAACATCCTTGAGCCTTTCCAGATGTGACGAGATACATACAGTCTCTACTATGATGAATGTTCCAATGAGTTTTTCCAAATTAGTTACTACCCTCTCCTCTCCTATACAGGACAACACATATCATTTAGTTTTTATTTGCCGCACCATAAAGTCTTGGATTTTTTTCCAGCAGAAGCAGATGTGTGGCTTCTTCTTACAGTCCTAAATCCTCTAAGCGGGGCGTAAATAAAGCATCTGTTCTCGTCTCGAGTCTTGACAGATGTCTTTACACGTCCTGCTTAGGACCCGGAACTGAAGGAAGTAGGAAAACGCGATAGAATCCGTTCCAAATGAATTAATTTCAAAATGCTTTATTTGTAAATTTCTTAATATTGTGTGATTTTGTCTGCAGAGTTAATCATACCAGAAAATGCAGCAACGAGCCTGACTTTAAAAGAACTAGGTATTCAAAATCATAAATTGAAGTTAATTTGCACATTCCTGCGAGTTCAGCATAACCTAGCATTTGATGAGGAACAGGTTCTATCATTAACAATAGAAACGTAAGTTCATATCTATTTGCCAGATTCTCATGCATCGTCATTTTAATACAGCCAATTTGAAAATTTAATAAACCCCTGACACGAAAACTACCACCAAAAAGTAAAAAATAAATAATTCATGCGTTGTCGTTTCACGTGTCTCGGTGTATGCGTGTGTGTGCGTGTGTGTCTGTCTGCGGCATCGTAGCTCTCGAACGGTTAAATTGATTTCGATGTAGTTTTTTTGGTTGAAAGGTATATTATTCGAGAGTGTTCTTGGCTATGTTTGATGAAAATCGATACAAGATAGCCACCACCGCCAAATAGTGAATACATTTTTTGTTTACTAGTTCGTCAATACGCGTTTCAAATGAAAGGGCTTGACAAGTTCAATTTAAAAAGTATAAAATAAAAATTAAATTATACATTAAAAAAAGCCCCGACACGAAAAATAAAAAATAAATAATTCATGCGTTGTCGTGTCTGATGACTGACGAACTGTATTGACGGAATATAATTATATGGTCCGCAATTTGTGTCAGCGGTCATCTTGGATCGATTTTCATCAAACATAGCTAAGAACACTCTCGAATAATATACTTTTCGTTTCGATCCATCCGCACTAAAATATGGGGTTCTTTAAGAAGGGCATTAGAAGGTTTCTAGAGGGTTGGCTGCACGAGCACGCCTCTGATGTTCTCTCTCACCTGTGACAAGCTTGTACTTGACTGCTAGGTGGCATAAAATTTTGGTTGGTATAAAAAATGTTTGAAAATTGGTTGTGTAAATGTCCCAAATGACCACTATCCCAATTTTACTGTTCTGCAGAAAATATACTCACACCGCAGGTATACAAAGATTTTGATTTCAATTTCATTTCCAGAATAACGGAAACAGAAAAATCCATAATAGACTTCCCTTGTGAAGATATAAAAGGCTTGTCTACTTTCTTCAGTTACATCGGTGCAGACGAACTCGTTGCCAATTCTGATATGGTCCTGTTGCCGACACTTGGTAACAGTGCAGCAATGGTATGTTCAAGATACTACAAAATATTTTTTTAATAGAGATGAAATTATTACTCTTTGAACACTTACAAGACTTTAACTATAAACATCCTCTTAGTTGGTTGAAGAGGCTTTATTTCACCATTGTTGCTTTTGTTTAAAATATAGCGTAACAAATAAAATACCAAAATATATAGTTATTGGACAGTCATTTCTACAGCAATCTATCAAAGCTATTGCAAACTGTTTAGAATGGTCATTAACTAGGGAACTGAAACGGCATTTAAAATAGCATTGTAATCCAATATTATTTCTTATGTTCATACTTATAGTAATTTAGCTGTCCAATATTTTATAATGTCTAATGACTAGCAGTTTACCCTATGTTTTTTACTATAGTTATATAGTTTATATCAATACATCAATTTAGCCTTTCGCAGTCCACTGCTGGACATACTGCCTCTCGCGACGTTGGAGGCTTTGGTCTACTGTTTCCATAGTTGAATACAAGTAGCATTCTTCTTTTCATATTATGTACCTATACATATTATGCAAATTATTTTCAGCGAGACGATGAATTCGAGCCTCACCAACTGTACTTATGTATAGTACCGGGGATGGAAGGACATCACGATCGATTCCGTGTTCTTTGTGAGCGCCTGAAGCTACCAGCACTTGTACTGCAAACTGGTTTAGACCATCCACATGAGACCGTGAAAGAAACAGCACAGAAATTATCTGAGGTTTGTCTTATACGCCTGGGTTTATTCATTTCGGGGTAGGATTAATTGCCCGGTACTTGAATTTTAAAAGTAACGGGCATGTACAATTTAGTAAGCTGTTTTTTGTACACTTTGTCTACCCATACAATGAAATGGTCACGAGGAAATATTTATACAATTAACATTATACGTAAATCGAGATCGAGAACAGATTCAGCTAAAATTTTGTTCGTTCATCAGGAATCTAGTCATGGAGAACGGAATATACTATTGGTGCTCACTGTACATAATTTGTTTTTTTTTATTTATTATAAAAGTCATTATTACGTCTGTACAGGTTTTGCTGAAGAAAATTGGAATACAAGATAAGTTTTATCTGTTGGGGTATGAGAGTGGTGTTATTGTTGCTCTGGAAATTGCTGCTATTTTGGAAGAACACGGTAATCATTTTTATTTGTAATCGATGTTGCCCGTGGCGCCGCTCGCGTGAACATCTGCCCGTTCGCATTGCTATATAAAAGCCTTCCTTAGAGTTCAAGTAATATACAATAAAAATACGCGAATTTTTCCGTCTTCTAGTTATGCACTTAGCAACATATTTCTCGATTCATTTTTATTTATATAGGTTGATTATATTGATTGTTATTTGTTTATTGTTTGGTAGTAACTGCACAAATTATTTATATTTACAGGTTTTACTGGCAAAGTCTTTTGCGTTGGATGCACACCTGAAGAGTTTATAAGCGAGCTAGAAGTACAATTATCCCCTTTTAAAGACGAAAATCAAATGCAAGACGGCGTATTGCTGCACATCCATTCATTAATTAGTGGAGGTGATTCCACAATACTGGAGCATGAGTTACAAAACTTAAGTAATTGGTCACAGAAAATAGAAGCATGTACACGCAGTCTTCTCAGTAGGACCGTGCACACGACACAGTACGTACGCAGCATTATAGAATGCACAATGGGTCGCATCAATCAAATGCGGTATTATGACATTGCTCCACGACCGCTTCGCTCTCAGGTGATTCTACTGCGTGCTGCACTAAGGCGTGAACCGCTACCACATACAGCTCTGCAGCATGTCTCACAACAGCCGCTCCTGGTCTACCAGCTGGATTCACCACTTGCTCATATCACCACGGACTTACGTTGCACTACAATTATTAATGAACATTTGGATCCAGCAATACTTCAAGATTTTGCAAGCAAAAATATTTGCCAAACATATCTTGTAAATCCTACCGCATTTCTGCATAATGGTTAAATTCCTTCAAAATTAAAATATTTTTATGGTTATATTGGAATATTTTGTAGTTTTAATCTTAAAATACCTAAAAATATGTTTGTAATGTACCTTTAAATATGTGGGTCATCTTTAAAACTACATAGATAGAATGGTTAAATAGCAAGGTTTATATGTATATAACATCAAGCCACAACCAACAGGTGCGGAGCAGGAATAAAAAATGTTACAAAAACGGGGTGACGCAGACGAAGTTGCGCGGGTCAGCTAGTTATAATAATAAAATAATAAAAAATCCTTTATTTCTCACCACAAGCCTATACATTAAAATATTATGGAAATTTGATGGACAAGTTACAGTTTGAAATAAGCAGAAAACGATGTGATACATTAATAGCAGAATGTTACACTAATTTTAAGCTGCAGGCAGCAGAGCAGCTTAAGCAGCGTCCTAAATATTTCTGGAAAATTTTCAAAGACAAAACCACTAACTGTAATTTCCTGCCTAATACCATGACTCTCAATCGTGAGATGGCAAAAGGGGGACAGGAGGTTTGTGAATTATTTGCTCAACACTTCCAAAGCGTGTACTACTCCCACATCGGATCACAGTCTTCGGTCGGTCCAGCTAATGATATTAACAAGCTGTGTTGCGGTGCACCATTCAGCCACTGTAGAGTTGATGAGCAGGAAGTTCTAAAGCAGTTAAAGGGATTGGATGTTAATAAGGGTCCCGGACCAGACTTGATACCAGCTATTTTACTAAAGAACTGTGCAGACAACCTAAGTAAACCATTAACTATAATTTACAATAAATCACTCCAAAGTGGCGTATTTCCCAAACGGTGGAAATTGGCATATCTAACTCCGATTCACAAAGGAGGCAGAGTAGACGATGTGGCTCAGTACCGACCAATTTCTATTTTATCGGGGTTTGGAAAGGTATTGGAGGCCATAGTGAACAAAAAACTTTTAGCTCATTTTCGTGAGTCGATTGATCTAAATCAACACGGTTTCTTGCCACGCAGGTCTACTTCTACCAATTTAACAGGTTATATATGCGATATTGTGGATACCATGGATAAGGGTGGGGAAATTCATTCCATATACACTGATTTCAAAAAAGCGTTTGACCTGGTCGATCACAGCCTTCTTTTGAGAAAACTTGCAAATTTGGGTATTCATGGATCGTTACTGCGGTGGTGTGAATCATATATACGAAACCGTACTCAATTGGTGCACCTTCGCGGATTTAAATCTAGGATGTGTGCTGTTCCTTCAGGAGTTCCTCAAGGATCTCATCTAGGGCCACTTTTCTTTTTAATTTTCATTAACGATATTAAACAAGTTATTACCTCGAAATTTAGATTATATGCCGATGACTTGAAGATCTATCGAGCTATAAATGACCCTAATGATACAATAACTCTTCAATCGGATATTGATGCAGTGGCTGAGTGGTGTACGCAGAATAACATGATTCTAAACTTAGAGAAATGTTATCACATAAAATTCACAAGAAGAAGGTTACCGTCTCAAGTAACATACGTAATTAATAACGTCCCTCTCGCGGAAGTGACTACTATTCGCGACTTGGGTATTATTCTAGACAGCACATTAAGTTTCAGGTGTCACTACGACAGCATCATTAATAGAACTTCGAGACTTTCTGGCTTCATTAATAGACAAATGAAAATATTTAAGCAACCAAGTCTCACCATACTTATTTACAACACTGTTATCAGAGGAATTTTGGAGTACTGTAGCATTGTTTGGAGCCCAGGCTATCAGACACATGTTGACAGAGTTGAACGCATTCAGAAACGTTTTTTATACTGCTTAGCGTTTAATAACAATATGTGTCGACAGTTACCATCATATAAACAACGTCTCTCTTTTTATGAAATGGACCAATTGCGCACCCGTCGTAAGGTTGCCGATGTTATGTTCTTGTACAAGCTTATCCATGGCCTAGTGGATTCTCCGGACGTCCTTGAGCGTATATCACTGTCTGTGCCCCGTAGCGAAAGTCGTCTGAGCAATCGTAGAACTTTTCATTTACCACATTTTAAAACTAATATTGGTCAGCACTCTCCTATATATCGTATGAGCACTTTAATGAATAACATTCGTAATGATGTCGATGTATTTATTCGTTACGATTCTTTGGCCTCTTTGAGAAAGAAAATAGCATCTCTGTTTAACTGCACTGAGTTGTAACTTTTTGTTTTACTTTATGCTTTGTTTTGTTTTTTTTTTCCATTTTTAACACTGTGAGTGACTTTTGGTGTTTAAGTAGCATTTATATAGCGAAATATTAAAAATGTATGTCTCTGGTTTTCTATACATAACATAGCCTTACCTTGTATGCTGTGTTCACATCAAGTAGAATACAATTATGCAATGACCTTTATAAACTGCGATATATTAAGTAAGATGTATTACTGGTTGTATTCAGTTTTGTGAACCAAATTAAAAAAAAAAAAAAAAAAAAAAATTATTCAGAAGGATAATTACTGTAAGAACATCGGGTTTTGGATCGCTGGTATACAGGTCACCAGGTACCCATCAATACATTGCGTTCAATGAGGTCTTTTGTTAAGAAAATATCCTGTAACTTTTAAACTATCGCGGCGTTTACTCATACTGTTTATAATTATCGGGACTTCACGCGATATATTTTTTTTGAACACTTACTTTTGTCGACGGCCACGTGTGGTCACGACTTGACTGGCCTGAGAGCGTCCCGCGGTGTGCACCCGAATCGTCGACAAAAGTAAGTGTTCAAAAGAAATATATCGCGTGAAGTCCCGATAATTATAAACAGTATGAGAAAATATCCTGCTCAAGAAGCCAACTTTAAACGCTCAGTTTGTAGCTATAATGGTAGAGGACGATTAGATTTAGAGTATGGTGGAGTTTGTCATAGAGGTAAGGTCCGAGAAATGCAAAAAATGACGAATAAATGACGTACGTATGGGCATAGACTTAGCGACCAAGTTTGAAGGAATCACTATCATAAGGTGTAAGAGAGTGCTGATTATCACAGAGAGTACAAACAATTGTCTCACCGTGAGTACTTGACAAAGCTTATAGAGATCCGTGGTTTGAAAAAGGCAACTTTGAGGATGGCTCCTCCCCATGTGTCAACACATTATGCTAATATGGACTGGCACAGTGCTAGATATAGCATTCTCATAACCACCACCTCAGCAGAGTACTGTAGCGCTGTTGCTTGAAGTTGTATATAAGTTTGGTGACTTTATTTGACAGTTGGATGATGTGTTGTCTGAAAGTGAGGTTGCAATCGATAACAACACCAAGGTATTTTATTGACGATACTTTTTCAATACACAAAGAGCTGATTACTGGCAGGTCCCGATTGTTTGGGTCGGAGTAGCTCTCAACAGTTACCTGTAGGGTGGAGTCCATCAGAGCCGCGCGATTGCGCGTACCAAAAGGAACTAGCTTAGTTTTATTAATATTAAGGGTTAGTAGATTAGATTTCAACCAAAATCTAAATATAGCCGAACATTCCTGGGCAAGACGGAATGTATCAGGCCATGTACTTGAAGTGAACACTAGCGCCGTATCGTCCGTATACGACAACAGTTTTTCGGTTTTGAGGTGGATATTGCATAAATAATTTATAATGATTAGGAACAAGCTAGGTCCCGAGATGCTACCCTGGGGCACCCCATACTCATCTGACATTTCTGTGCTTATGTGCGATCCCAACTTAACTTCTTCTATTCGTTAAATATCTGTGAAACAGGGATAGTTGAGTTCCTCATACACCTAAAAACCACAGCATTGCCAGTAATATGGAGGTCGAAACCGTGTCAAAAGCCTTAGCGAGATCGAGGAAAAGCGCAATGCATTTTTATTTTCTGTCTAGACTTGCAGCTATGTGATCTGTAAGACTATGTACCTACAGCATCAGCAGTAGAGCAATTTGCTCTGAACCTAGGTTGGTTTTCTGACAGCAGGTTATGTTTTTCTAAGTAAAGCCTAGAATTCTGATTTTTTTCTAGCACCTTTGACATAGAAGGCAGCAGTAAAAGTGAAATTTGAGATACTATTAGACATTTACTTGACTGCGATTTATATTATTTATATTATTACAATGTGACAAACTTCGTCGGCACCTCTAACGAAATTCTTACAAACATTGCTTTATTATTATGCATTAAGTTTAGTTTCACCCCTATATTTTCGCCCCATTTCAGCTCCTTAGCTGAGGCCGCAGTAGAGTCAAGTAAATTTCACTTAACAAGACTACTGCATCTTACTCATCTCTCATTCGAAGAGATTACTATCCTGGTGTGGACGGGGTGTTGCGGGTGGCAGAGCTGAAGACTACGAGATGCACCATCCTTCATGCCTTCAACAACTTCTGCCCCCTGCCTTCAAGAATGAAGGTCCTATTACTACATGGTTCAGATAAAACAATAGAAACCACCAGTGTGAATCAGACTATTTCCATCATAAACTATAAACTGCAGTTGCCTCATATCACAGTCGATTACCTGGAGTATTGTCACCGCCAGGGAACCAACGTTTCGAAACTACATCCCCTTCTCATAAGGTTTCAAAGTTATATGTGGTAGTCTGAGGTATGAAGTACTAAGACTAAGCTTAAGGGTACACTATCTGAATTCTTAACTAAGTTCCATCACAACGTTTTTATGGGTGCCCGTAAGCATTTTTTTGGTGTAAGGCAGTGCTGGACTATGTAAACATCTTTACAAACCTCAAGCAGATAATTTGGTTGGTTATGTAATTGTTTTGATTTATTTGGCTTCACTTCATGACGCTTGGCATGACGTAAATATTGATTTAAAAAGATTCAAATTCAAAATTCAAATTAAAAATCATTTATTTTGTAAATACCACACTTACAAAGCGGCAATTTTAACAATATTTTATAAATTAGTGAGCAAATGGACCACCGAGAGGGATAGGGCATACCAAACAACAGTGAAAAACAAAAGGCTGTGAGCAAATACAAAATACTTACGTTCCATTTTCATGAATTCATTCGTGATCGTGTTTTGAACAAATCTTGCGAGTTATTGTTAGTTTGAATGTGTAAATTGGCTGGAGTATTAGGTACTCTGAAATTGAATTGCACAATGCAAATGCTATATTTCCAGACATGTAATCCAATTGAATTGCAAATCCATTTGCCTGCTAACAATGAAAACAAAGAACTATGCATTATTGATAAAATACTTGTCTCCATTCCGCGATTTTTACTTTATTCGTACGTAACCAGTTTCGGCAATAATGAATAACAATAAGTCCCACCAAGTGCCATATCCATAGATAAATAGTTGAAAGTAAGTGTGTCTGTCAATCTGTCTGTATAACTTGGTTCATTAAAGAAAGGTTAAATGGCGAAGCTTATCACTTCCTCTCGCTCGCACACTAGTACTGTCTATACTCACTCACGCGCGTACCGTCAACACAAAAAAAATATTGATCTTTATTTTCTTCCACGCTCTGTGCTCTTGATGCGATGCATAAAAGAAAGGATTCTTAAATGTCGGCTTGTACTTGCGTTGACAGATAGTACAGCTAGCATATAAAATGTATATGATAAATGTATATGTATATGATGAGGAGATGCATATATGATGAGGTTTATGTGTATATAACATCATGGTGTGGAGTAGGCATGAAAAATGTTGCAAAAACTGGGTGACGCAAACGAAGTTGCGCGGGTCAGCTAGTGTTTTATAAATGGATTAGAGCTTGGAGACGGACATTGACTACCTTTTATTGCAAAAAAAAAATAAGGGGAACCGCGGGCAACAACTTGTTTATTATAAACGAGAATTACAAAAATGCATAAATAGTACTTCACTATCAACTAGGGTATTACTTGCAAAAAGACGGGAAGGAGTTTAACCAGGCATAAAGATTGGCAAGAATAACTTTTTTTAGTGCGTCGATCGTTAGCCTGAAATACTGAAAACATGGATCGTGCCGCAGCGTTCGAGTTGAAAATGCTATCGTATCAGCAGCCTATGAACGACGTGATTGATCGCGAGGACTCCCCGGTCCAGCTTTTGTACCATGACACTACTGTTTTTATGACTGGAGGTGCGGGATTCATCGGCAAACAACTCATTAAAAACTTTTCAGGTATATAATGTGTTGGAGACTCTACGCGGGAATGGCCCTATATGGGTGTCCAATATGGGCAGAGACCCTGAAGGCTAGACACGTGCAGAAGCTGCACGCTCCGCAGCGCACGATGGCCATCAGGGTCGTAAGGGGGTACCGCACAATTTCCTTCGACGCAGCGAGTCTCCTCGCCGGATCGATACCATGGATCCTGGATGCGAGATCCCTTTCGGTGCTATATCGGTACCGAAAGGAGGCGCGGGAGAGGGGACATGAACCCGAGCCTGGTGAGCTCCGGGCCGTGAAGTCCCAGCTCCACAGGGACATGGTAGCTGAGTGGGAGCGACGACTTGGGCGACCAAGCGCAGGGCACGCCGTAGTAACGGCGGTAAGACCCATCATGGGGGACTGGCTAGAGAGGCCACACGGTAGCCTCTCGTACCGCTTGACGCGGGTGATCACCGGGCATGGATGCTTTGGGGATTACCTGCATCGGATCCGGAAGGAGCCAACGTCCGAGTGCCATCACTGTGATGCGAGCGAGGACTCGGGGCTGCACACGCTGACCGGGTGCCCGGCGTGGGAGACGCCAAGGCGGGTCCTAGTGGCGGCCCTAGGAGTGCGAGTTCTCTCGCTCGCCGCATTGCTCACGGCGATGGTACGGTGCGCGAACGCTTGGGCTGCCGGCGCCTCCTTCTGTGAGCAAGTAATGCTCGAGAAGGAGACGGCGGAACGAGTTCGGAGAAGACTCCGGACCCGCACAGCCCGCGACGAGCGGAGGCGACTCGGACGTCGATAGTCGCAGAATGACCTCCGTCCTCCATGAGCGCGGGCCTGGGGGTGACGGGTGGAGCCGCCTGTCACTCTAGCAGAAGCAGGCCGCGGCGGCGGCGCAAAATGCGCCTCCCCATACCCGGGGGCTAGTTGGGTAGGTACACCGTGGTCCCTACACCCGACGGAGGTCATCTCGAAGAGAAGGCCCCGGGTCTGCCGGAGTGCGAGGGATATGTTGGCTACAACCTTACCTCCGGCAAATGAAGATCCAAAGACGGCGTGCGTTTTAGTCGGTTCGAGTCCGACATAACCTTCCCAACCGGCTCCGGTGGGGGGTATCCGTGGGGATTTCTCGCACGATAAAAAAAAAAAGGTATATAATGTGTTGTGTAATATTTGGATACAGGTTCGTAAAAAGAACTGTCTTTGACAGCCTAAATACCCTTGACTGTAATTATATAGCCGAGATATAGCTGATTTCCGGCGTTTGCTGGATCAGCTGAATGTCATCATCAGCGTTTGCTACCCTCATACGGTTCTCGCGCTCGGGGACCTTAATTCTTGGTCAGTGCGTTGGAGTTAGTTAGACCCACTAACAGGCGAGGCAAGGCAGATGGTCATAGTCAATCCATACCTGTAGGCACATTGCGCGCATGACAGAATGTTTTTGTCTATCCGTGGAATTGTATAATTATTAATGACTAATTAAGTCCGGTGAACCTAGACCAAAAATTAAAGGTCCCTATTATTCCGTGTATAGAATTTATAATTTCTACAAAAGAACATGTTGATTAACTATGTCACAAAATATTTCCATTCTACGGTTCTGCCGTGATATATATTTAGGTCGCGAATACCGACACAGGCGGAGCCGCGGGCTATAGCTAGTGTATGAATATATGTACCTATATATTTAATCTGAGTGTTTCCATGTATCATACGTATTTAGGTATGTACAAAATGGTGTCTAATAATGGTTTAATGGGTTTGTGAGTTTCACTTAGTAGTTAAACTACAATTTGAATTACTTATACTTATTGAAGTTATTGGTCATGCAGAAGAGCGGGCGCTGCGTCTTGGACAGTATGTTTTATGTTACTGGCTGATAAGGAGGCCCAATTCTCTCCACGTTCTCAATATATTGTACTTTCAGATCTTGTGCAATAAAGAAGATGTATGTATTGATGAGGGCAAAGAAGGGCAAGACAATACATGAAAGATTGCAGGTCCTTCTTAGCGATCCGGTGAGTTATAAAATATAGGTATGTATACATACAAATATTTACGCCTATTTACTTTCGGGAAAGGCAAAGACAACTGCCCGTCACCGGTTCTTTCAACTTTAAACTTTCTAGCAGACTATTTTGTGTCAGTTAGTAAGTCCAGTCTGAGACTCTAGGCCCGCACAGCCCGCAATGAGCTGAAGTGATATATGAGCCTGGAGGTTATGACAATGGATGGAGCCACTTGTCACCCCAACAGAAACAGGCGGCTGCAGTGTTTAGTGTCTAGATGGGGACACCGTGGGGTGGGAAAAAGATGGCTGCAGGTCTGCCGGGGAGCGAGAGATATGTCTTGTACTATCTCACCGCCGGCAATCAAAGACCGGCTCTGGAGGGGGTGGTACCCGCGTGGATTTATTTTTATTGAAGTTCATGACAATTACACAGGCGGACTTAATGCCATTCCTCATTGTATTCTGGACAGTTCTCATCTCTGTCTCTCACATACTGGCCGTAGGATTACACATACGATAAAAAAGGTTATTCACGTCACGCAACGTACGGATACTAATTATTAGCATTGCCTATTTCAATCTAAATTGTATTTTGCGACCGATAATATAATTTATTGGCATTATAGAAGTTAATAAAAGTTATATGATGCTGGGCTATAAAGCTAAACGATTGAAAAATCTATGATAGTATGCCAAATTCTTTGTTTATCGAATAGTTCAAACTCTCTTCCTGCTCGAGGTGCGGTCAAGCTACATCGTGTATAAGTACATAGACATCACTTCTAGCACACCCTTCCTTCGCCTCGAGTGAAGGTTTTGCTTTCTATTTTTTTTATTCTTGTGTTTATCAAGAGACCCGACAAAATGCCAGTTTGTGACCATAACGATTTTCTTCGATTCAACATTTTGTGCCTAACCTTCAGGTTTACGATTTGGTTCGCAAGAAGAAACCACAGTTTGCAGAGAGGATAGTTCCAATGGAAGGAAATGTAGCGGAAATTAGACTTGGACTCAGTGACGACGATTGGACCTTACTAACTCAAGAGGTTAACCCATTAATCACTTTCACATAACGGAGGTAGGACACGACGCACAGTGGTCTGAAAATCGAGCTCCCCTTTCATAGAAAGTCAATGTGGAATATTCATAAAACCAAAATATGGGACGTGTCAGGTATACATTACTTTAATGCATATTGTAGTATGAATGATATTAGTTACTCCGCGCCAGAGAAAAAAAATATTTAGTTTTTTTTTGTATGGGAGAAATTACATAAAGTACATTTTCTCGCGACCGAATGAAACTGAAGGGCTGGTACTCATACGAGCTGTTACCGTTCTTAAGGCGATTAGGTTGACATACCACTCGTATACCTTTAGGTACCGCTTCACACGTAGGAATTTTTTGAAATTTCGAATTTACGGTATTGAATTTTTTAAGTATGTGACGCATTTAAATTAAGTTGGTGAGGAATTTGAAATAATATATTTATATTATGTCGCAAATATGCGCCTAATGTTATAATAAATTAAATTACTTTAACTCAGAAAAAAAGTTAACTTAAGAAATTCGTTTTTTACGAATACTAATTAGAGCACTGCAACTAATACTTGCCTTAAATTTACAAATAACTTTTTACAATAATAACCTCATTAGCTAAATGGGTGTTTATGATTTTTATTTAATAGTTCAGATTTATTACGTGTTAATTTGTTCCAACCCTTAATGAGGGTAGTCATACATAAATATAATATTTGGCATGAATTCTGTCAGTAACGTTTAGCACTGGTGCGCGTAAACTTTATTTTTTCTGTTATTTCCAATTTTCTATAGAAAGATTGAATGTTTTGGAAGGTTTTGGTACCAATCTTGACAATAGATCAGTCACCATGTTCCAGTTCCGAATTTCCCGTAAACGAAGGTGCACCAACATCCGCACAACCACAAACTTGTAGTGTTGGAACCTCAACATCTCTTGGAAACCAAGGTCTTTGGTTACTGAGGAACTCATCTTTTCCTTGATGACTTCAGGCCATTTGATGTCTTCTTGGAGCCATGCTTCGTACTTTTTAATGAAAGTATGTCGCGTGCGATTACATGAGATCCATTTCCTTCTCAATGCACACACATAAGTTTGGCAGAATTGTTTCAAGTAAGAGATACTTTACATTTTCTGACAAATGAACACTATTCACAAACACTTCTTTCATTGGGATTTGAGAAAGAAGTGTTGTTAGCCACAAACATGAAAACATCAAGATTGGTACCAAAACCTTACATCGCTATAGAAAATTGGAAATAACAGAAAAAATAAAGTTTACGCGCACCAGTGCTAAACGTTACTGACAGAATTCATGCCAAATATTATATTTATGTATGACTACCCTCATTAAGGGTTGGAACAAATTAACACGTAATAAATCTGAACTATTAAATAAAAATCATAAACACCCATTTAGCTAATGAGGTTATTATTGTAAAAAGTTATTTGTAAATTTAAGGCAAGTATTAGTTGCAGTGCTCTAATTAGTATTCGTAAAAAACGAATTTCTAAAGTTAACTTTTTTTCTGAGTTAAAGTAATTTAATTTATTATAACATTAGGCGCATATTTGCGACATAATATAAATATATTATTTCAAATTCCTCACCAACTTAATTTAAATGCGTCACATACTTAAAAAATTCAATACCGTAAATTCGAAATTTCAAAAAATTCCTACGTGTGAAGCGGTACCTAAAGGTATACGAGTGGTATGTCAACCTAATCGCCTTAAGAACGGTAACAGCTCGTATGAGTACCAGCCCTTCAGTTTCATTCGGTCGCGAGAAAATGTACTTTATGTAATTTCTCCCATACAAAAAAAAACTAAATATTTTTTTTCTCTGGCGCGGAGTAACTAAAATCATTCATACTACAATATGCATTAAAGTAATGTATACCTGACACGTCCCATATTTTTGTTTTATGAATATTCCACATTGACTTTCTATGAAAGGGGAGCTCGATTTTCAGACCACTGTGCGACGCAACGGAGGTAGGACACGACGGTATCCAACGGAGGTAGGACACGACGGTATCCAACGGAGGTAGGACACGACGGTATCTCCCGTCCGAAATGAGCTGTCCAACTGGGGAAGTACCTCCGCCCTACAGAAGACCGCGCGGTGGCCGCTTTCCATCAGGTGGGCCGTGTGCTTGTCTGCCACCTACGTAGTATAAAAAAAAATGAAACGTGTTTTTACACCGACTTCTAATTAATATAAAAATAAATAACATCTTACAGTTATTTTTAGTTTTTCATAGTCTATTTGTGGTGCCTTAAGATTTTTCCTTTACTTTTCGAGGAATGGTTTCATTTGCACCATTACCCAGTACACACAACAAAACGTATAGTATCCCACCTTTACATGTGTGTGTTATTCCGATATGTATGTTACACTGTATTTGACAAACGCTAAGAATTAGGTCAAACGTTTAATTTTACATGTGGGTAAACTGTCAATAACTCGTTTCTTCGCTCATACACTTGTAAATTACATTTGATTCAAATTTATTCGTATTTTTGATTCAAATTTATGTAGGTGAAGATGAATGAAAATGATGAGAGAATGTGAGGAACAAATTACATACATACAATGCAAGTTAATAAAAAGCTTGTAAATAATTTTGATGCAATGTGTGATGTTCGTATATTTTACCGATACTGTCGTTAGTGGTGGTTGTAACAATTTCAGGTGGATGTAATTTTCCATTTAGCAGCTACAGTAAGGTTCAATGCTCCGCTTCGTGAAGCAGTACTTTCTAACGTGCGAGGTACCAGAGAGGCAATAACTTTAAGCAAGGAATGCGCAAACCTGAAGTAAGCAAAAATGTTTATTTTTTATATTTCATTTAAACTTAATGCACAGTAATTGGACGTTTTACGCGTAGGTAATAATATAAAAGAAATGCGAAACAAAATAAACAAAACAAGACCAAATCACTACATACTCGTAGTATAAAACAAAGTCGCGTGAGGTCCCTATATTCTTATGTCCCTTTGTATGCTTAAATCTTTAGAACTACGCCACGGATTTTGATGATTGAAGAGGAAGGTTTGTATGTATATAACATTATGCTACAACCAACTGGTGTAGAGCAGAAGTGAAAAATGTTGCAAAAACGTGGTGATGCGGATGAAGTTGCGCGGGTCAGCTAGTAAATGATAAACAATAATAACTGCCCCGCCGATGACATCTCCCCGGCGCGACATGACATGAACTACTAAATAAGTATAGCGATCCTACTCTAATTTGCACGCAATAATATAATAAATACTTATAAGACACACATATTACATACATATTTACATAGTATGATTAATTCTCCTATTTATAACTGGCTGACCTGCGCAACTTGGTCTTCAATCTTGCAAAAAGGGTCGACGCAACCCCTTTTTGCAAGATATTTCACCGATTGTAGTACCATGATGTTATATGCTTATAACCTTCCTTTTCAATCACTCTATCTACTATATCAACATTTTATCCCAGGTTTTTAACACTCAGCGCTCCGTTGAAGGTTATTATCGGCAGAGTTGCATTATCTAATCTGTTCATCAGATGGCTAGTGCCAATTAATTTACTTTTATCTTCACGCTAAATTTACATGTATGTCCACAGGCATTTCGTACATGTATCAACAGCATATTCGTGCGCAACTAGGAGCCGTATCGGCAAGGAATTATTCGAAAAGTTATACCCGTGCCCTTTGTCACCTAACGTATTGATATCACTAGTAGAAGAATTGAATGAGAAACAAGTAAACGGCATAGCTGAATAGTAAGTTATCAACGAGGTTTTTCAAACTAAATAATTTATTGTATATGTACTTACCAAATTTCCTTATGTGGCTTGGGGATTTGTGCTTACAGTAAGTCAATCATATTTTCTTACTGCGTTACACAATGTCATCATTTGCAGAAAAAATGATCGCATGTACCCTTCACATCATGTGGCCTCAATCGTTTATGCTACACACTCCATGTACCATGGAGTTTGGATGCGAGTTCATTAATGTGAATCGATATTCTAGCTTGATAGTTTTTGGCGCCCCTAGTTGTCTCCTGTTAATAGTCGTGTAGGTATGTGTTCATAGCTCACGTGATGAGGTAAGTCTTCTGGTTAGTAGGTACCTACGCATCTTATTCATATTATATTCATATTTAGTTCATATTTTTCAAGAAGTTTGACTAGGGTGAAGAAAAGGCTGTATGAACCATCTTTATGCAGTCTTTATCCAGGTTGGGGTATAACTAAGACCTTTTCACTGAAGACTAGATGTGCAGTCTAGTAAAGTAGACATTAACGATTGCGGTTATACGGATCATGCTCTTTCTAAGAAGTTGCTTATGTAGCTTAATTTCAATGAAATTATAATCTGGCGCTTTACCTTCCAGCAAACTCATTATTTCTCGCCATACTTCACTTGGGCTAATACTTTTTGATTGCATGCAAATGCTAAAATATTGACCGACCAGTGTGCTTAGGTGGGCAATATATTGCAGATAATTATATTTTCTCCTCGTTAAACTGGGTAACCTGTCCTGTATCTTCTATGTTTTGAACTCCCCAAAGAGATAATGTGTAATGTTTTATAGTATGTCCGGTAGGATGACTGCTTTATCTTCTTGTGGTGTTGGAGTAAAAGGTTGGATGTTTGCGTGAACCGCGTTTCTATAATTAAAGTTGTGACCTTAATTTTAGAAACGTTATTTGCGCAATATATCATCTCTTTTAGTTCCTAGGAACAGTTCAAGTTCTCGTTCTATCGACCCGTTGATGTTCCATACATCTAAAATTATAATAAATAATTATTTACAGGGCCGCTCGTCTCTCAAATTTATCGGAACCCCTGCTAGTACCTACCACCAGTAAAGCTTCGGTACTAACTATCATATAAGCCTTGCATAAGAATATCAACACGAAACTTTGAATTTGTAGCATCTTTAAAATGGTTGAAAGGTTCGAGTACATTTAGTTTAAGTTTTAAAAAAGTATTTTGTTACAGTTTACTTGAGGATTGGCTGAATACGTATGCTTTTACGAAGGGAGTGGCTGAGGAGTTAATCAGGACATCTGCTAAAGATTTACCTGCATGTATAGTTAGACCTCCTATAGGTAAGAATAAAGTTCCAACTTCAGCAAACTACCAGCGTCCAATGCATGTTTACAGTGTTAAAATTAAATAAGATTTTAGTAATGATTTTAGCAGAGATTGTTTTGTGTAGACAAAACAATCTCTGCGCGACAAGGCTCTGACAAGGGAGGCGCGCGGCAGTGGCCCGTTACCGTCCCTATAACTGTTCTTTGTTTACTAGACGTCTCATATGCTGTTTATTTACCGCATGGCCATATAATTTAATCGCCTACAGTCGGTAGATTGTATTCATACGTTTCACGGACGTTTCCAGCTACAGAACTGTGAGGAAGGGCTCTCTCGATACTTAAAACTCTAATATATGGACGGATAACATAATCAAAGTCACGGATACCCGTTGGATGCAGACTGCCTCCAACAAGTCGGATTGGAGATCGAAGGCGGAGACCTATGTTTAGCAGTGAACGTGTTATGGCTGAAATCATGATGATGATGAATATAACCTGCGTTATCAATGATAATGTAACGGGAAGCGGGTTTCGGGATTGGAAGTAAACAACCTCGAGCGATTTTACACTTTATTCAAACCACCAACAGTCTTAAGCGTACACACAGTCTATTGTCCGAGGCACTCGTACACACTTAAAGGACTGTACTGCACCGCACACACCGGTTCACAGCACATGCAGTTATTGCACATGCACCCCTAGCACTATCACTAACACTTTTTATTAGCACTATTACTTGCACTTTTCACTTTACTTCTTCTTCTTCCTCTTGTTTCCACTTCAACCACTTACAGACACAGACTTAACTGCCCTTTTGGCGCTCCCGGTGCTTTTTATATACCATGCAGAATCTTCTGGAACTCCTAATTTCGCTAGTCTTTTCGATCGTAATTTCGATGCTCTTTATTTACAATTATTCTAGTTCATTCCATTTGAGGAGTTCAATTTCAGAACTTGGGTTCCATTTCGAGAATATTCTATCACTTGGTAGTACCTTATAAATTTTATGATTTAAATTTAGAATTTCTCACCTTACTTATCAAATAAATTTCTAGAAATATTAAAAATCACAAAAACCCATTTATGTACATGTGAGGCTCAAACCGTCAACCTCTTGCACGGCAGTCCATCGTTCCACTCATCGGACCAGCGCTGTGGTTAAAAATCTAGTCGAAATTATCAAATGCTTCAATCATCGACGGCTTACGTCATGAGTGATGACATTCGTAACCATAATGTAACTATCTTATTTGAAATCGGTTTAGTTATTTTTAGTTTATTCAATACATACAAAATACAAAACTTCTTTTTTTATAATATTATTATAGATATAGATATGTAGCAAGTCCCATCAAGTTTTATAATATAACTAGTAATCGTAAAATGTTACTTTCAGTAATCGTTTCATACTGCGAACCGGCCCCCGGTTGGTTGGACATGCGTGCTGCCCTGTCCGGCGCAAGTGGTGTGAGTTTCTATTTATTTTTTATATTATTTTAATTTTTGTTTATACATACGAGTATAAATGTTACAGAAACAGATATCACATTACTACAACTAAGATTCTACAATCTACACAACACTTAAGTTGCCTTCAGTGCTAGTTAATTACTAGGCTTTATATTGAGTAAATAGGTATTCCTTAGCGATAAATATGTTAAAATTTACATCGTTCTAAGGACAAAAGAAAAAGAAAAACATAGAAGAGAAAGGTTATTGTTAAAAAAATTAGAAATTATTATTTTACATAATAACCTCCTATGTTTATAATTTCTACAAAATATCATGTTGATTCTCTGCACTTGTTGTGAATTTACCCACTGAAAGCATATGGTTATAAAATAAGGGTCCATTCATATTTGCTCAAAACGACAGATGGAATAATAACATCTATTTTAGTGTATAAAGATAGTCATGTACATGTGTTTTGAAAGTTATGTGTTTTCTTTTTGATACATTTGACTGAAAAGTTAATTGTAACATAACATAACATAACATAAACTCACGCTGTTCAAGATCAAAAGTTATGTTGCGATTGACTTGTACTTCGATAGATGGCGCTGTGCCTTTTTCTAGATCGCGTTATGGTTTCGTTCGCATCTCACCTACATAAGCCTACGAAAATTAAAAATAAATGTCGATTGCAGATCAGATTACAGTGGTTGTTTTATTCCTATAAATCACCTTATAGTAATTCACACTTACGGCAACAATCGTCCACGTTATCGCGCAATCGCGCTAACACATACAAATATATTACCTTCCTTCCTTCCTTCCTTCCTTCCTATACACTAAGTAATATTTATAATTGCATTTGTTTACTTACAGCTTGTACTTGGAGTTATAATAGGAGTGATACACGTGTTTCGTTTGGACACATCTGTGAAAATTGCAGTAGCACCGGTAGATTTTGTAAATAATGCTATAATTGGTGCCGCATGGGATGCGAACGAGAGAAAAAAAACAGGCGTTAACGAAATACCAATTTACACCGTTACTAGCAAGGATCATTTAATACAACTTGGTAAGTTTTTTACATCTATCAAATCCATATAAAATAGGAAAAACATCCACAGTTTTTGATACTTAGACCATTTTCATTTTTAATATAATAATAATGATGACCTCCCATAATACGTAAGGGATGAAAAAATTGTTTTGTTTGCTGATGATACTTTGTTAATATTTAAAATTAAGAGACAACTAGATAGAGACATATGGATAGTGAATGGTGTAATCACAAGATGGCACGGTTCATTGTTCATTGATTTCGTACAAATAAACTTTGCCTCAATGAGAATAAAAGTAAATGTCTTAAATTTACCCTAGCTAATATTATACATATAATGTATACATATATATATATGCGGTCTTATTACAAAAAAACGGATTAAAGTCTGGTTTAAACCAGGTATAGACCATGCTTTGAAGCTTCACTTCAATAACAACCACAGATTATTACAAAAATTGTTCGTTCATTATGACACCATTCGATCGCAACGTTCCATTTCCTCCGGAATCAAAAGTTTTCTTAAGTCATAAATAAATGACATTTACTAAAAATGGTGAAATAGTTATTTGTGCAACAAGTGAGCAAAATGGTTTTTTGCTGCGAGTGCTGATTTTGAATCCGGAGCAAGCGAGGGATTCTAAGATTGAATCACGAGCGTAGCGAATGATTCTAATGTAGAATCCTGAGCGTGGTGAGGGATTCAAATGCACGAGATGCAAATAATTTTGCTCTTGTGTGGCACACATTACTTTTCACTTCAGCAGCGAGAACACATAACTTTAAGTATTACTTCAAGATAACACATAGAACAGGAATAGACTGAAACTCTTCTAGTATTAAAATACTGTCTTCATCACTAGTATCGCCGGTCTTTTCTAATTCTTTTTCTTTTCACGGAGGTAGGACACGACGGTATCTCCCGTCCGAAATGAGCTGTCCAGCTGGGGAAGTACCTCCGCCCTACAGAAGACCACGGTCATAAAAATCCATCCCACCATCCATCCATCCACCATCGTGTTGTGTTCCCGCCGGTAAGTAGGGTAGCCAGAGCTCACTATACCCCTCCTTCCCCTTCCCTTCCTAGCCTCCCCACCCCTTCCCAGCTCTCCCCCTTTCCCTTCAGGGTGGGCAGCGCGTGTGTGACACCCTTAGTGTTGCACACGTTCATAGGCAACGGTGGCCACTTTCCATCAGGTGGGCCGTGTGCTTGTCTGCCACCTACGTAGAGTACGTAGTATAAAAAAATAATAAAAAAATCTCTTAATATTTTTAATATTACCTATTTAACAAGTTTAACTGTAAAATTTTATTTTCGCAATTTTTTAAGGTGCGTTCTGAAACAGCGTCTGTGACATGTTATTTTTTAATGCATCACTTATTTTCGTATACAATAATTCAATAAAATATTAAATAATTTAAATAAAAAAGATGGTTATATGATAGGGACACGAAAAATTACAATTCACTGTAATTTTCTACTTTCTTACATTATAATTTACCTACTACGCTTTGTCTAAGCCGTTATGTCTAAATCTCCACTATTTTTATACATAAAAGCTTAACACTGAAACCAATGCTAAACTAGGGGTCGCGCGTCGCGCAGGTTTATCTTTTGACAGAGAGATAGACTTGACTTGGTACTAAAACGCTTTTTGTAATATGATTTTATATGGGGAATGGTCTAAAGTCCATATAAGCTTGTTGAGAGTTAGTCCGTGTTTTGTAATTAGAACGATGGAGTCATTAATGTACAACTCAATGGAAAATGGTCAATCATATGGAATCGACAGTATTTTTAGGTTAGCCTTGATGCTAAACTGCACCGATGTATGATTATGTAGGTACTATCGTATACCAACAAAAGTAACACCAAATAATGTAGTCATTTTATTTTACAGGGCTTTTAATAAAGACATGGGAAAATAGTCGGAAGTTCGCCTCTGACAAGGCGGTATATTTAGCTGGTGGGCTGCCGGCCCGTGGTATTGTTTATTGGTTTTTGGCATGGCTTCTTCATTATATACCGACATATTTGATAGATGTCGTATGTGCCATTATAGAAAAGCGGCCGAAGGGTATTAAATCGTAAGTATTTCAGTCTTTCAGTCTTCAATTTAAGAAAGATTCCCGTCTCAAGAACATCTGTAGCAAGCGCAACCTAACATTTCCGTCCGTAGTACCCTGATGTTTTCTTTGTTTTCAGTTTCGTCGATATCTACAAGAAATATGACGAAGGGAGTGCAGTACTCGAGTATTTTGTTACAAACGAATGGCAATTCCGTAATGAAAACTTGGTGGCTATGCTCAATAAGATGAGTGAAGCCGACAAAGCAATATATAATTGCGATATGTCCAAAATTGACTT
Source organism: Pelosia muscerda (assembly GCA_963691645.1). NCBI lineage: Eukaryota > Metazoa > Arthropoda > Insecta > Lepidoptera > Erebidae > Pelosia > Pelosia muscerda. The sequence goes on from OY829118.1 coordinate 13,826,126, forward strand.
CACTGAGTTCATCGTGATATGGGGAGTGGGTATTCGTAAGTACATAATCAAAGATGGCCTTAATAAAAGTAATCTTGGATATAAAAAGCAGCAAATTTTCAGATTTATCAATTATATTCTGCTACCTTTATATTTATTTACGTTGTTGATTGTTTTGTGGTAGGTATTGTATTCGTATACTGGGATATGTAATAAATATATAAGTTCTGAAAATAACAAACGTATGTTTTAATATAAACTTTTATTCTTGTATAAAGGAATAGGAAATATTTCCTGGATTAATTGGTGTTTTATTTACTTGTAATACTATATCATGTTCTTGAGCGAACGCAGTAGCTTGGCAAAAACCTGGTTTATTTATTTTAAATTTGAAGGGTGTTCCCAATATTCCTTGAACTATAAATGGAATTAGCGACTGCACTGAAAAGGCGTTTGTGCATTTTAAAATGAATTGAACATTTTGAAAGCACTAAGTATGTTGTCTGGTCAAATCAAATTTAGATAAGAAAAAGTGAATGCTTTGACGGGATCCGCGGCTGGGGCCATCACGGTACTGTGGTATCCCTGCTGAAACGGATAGTTATCCGTATCCTGACAGCTAAGGAGGTAGGCAGTATTATATGTCACATGAAAAGAGGCAAGTCTCCCGGATATAACATCGAAAATTTTCAGGCGGCTGGTGGTCACTTGACGAGAGTGCTCTCGATGCTGTAGTATTCACAGATGGGTCCAAGGGGCCTCATGGTTTGGATGCTGGGTTCTTTGATATGTTAGGAAATAAAAGTGGTTTTAAAGTTAACTGTGACATATCTATAATGTCGCTGGAACTCATTGCAATCTTGCAACCAATAAATCATTGCCTTAGTCTAAACCCGAATAAATAGTTTTACTTCCAGGGCAGCAAAAGCGCATTACAATATATTGATCGATGCTTCTGACCGCAGAGGTGCGTCAAATTTTGCAAGCCCTTAGGGCTTGAAAAAATAAACCAATAGAATGTAGGTTGCAATAGGTCCCAACACATATTGGTCTGTATGGGAATGAGGAAGCTGACCGTATTTATAAGATGGCAGCAGTGGATGGTACGTCAATTGAGAATAAGCCAGACTGTTGGGAACTGGTGTCAAGATTCAAAGTCGAAAGTCCTAACAATTGGCAACTTAATTTTCTGAATATAACCTAAGAAAAAGGTACCTGGTAAAGGGCTGTTCAGGGTGAGCCCTCCTACATCCCGTGGTTTGGGAACTGCAAATTAGACAGAAACACCATCAAAGTATTACTGAGGCTTCGTTCTGGACACTATCCATGCGCAAAGTTTGCCTTGATAATGAAAAAAGCAGGCTCCCTAAATTGCAGAAAATGTGATAAAGTTGAAGATAGCATTGTTTAGTAGCATTTGTTGATGGAGTGTGTGTGTAATCGGCCTGTAAGAGAGTTACTGATGAGCGACTTTAAGCTGAATGGGTTTGATGTGGGATGGGTTCACTCCGTGCTGTCTGTACTAAACTCAGATCAGGCCAGAAGGCTGGGTCTTTTAGTCATGTTGGCCGGCAGTTTGCAACAGTAAGGTTTGGGTAGCATCGGGACTGTCTCCGGCTCCGGCCCGGGTTTTTTATAATTTGAACCAGGTTTTGGGTTCTGATGGTAGTATTTTTTTTTCATTTTTGCCGTTTATTATCATTATTTAATTCTGCTTTAAGGTGCAATGGGATTGTCACATTTATTAAATCCCCCCTCCCCCTCCAAATGGATTAAAATAAACAAAAATATCTAAAGCAAGACAATTAACTCAGACAATATGATTTTTTACGCAAAAAGAATAAATTAATTCTAATGCGATATGCTTTAGTAGAACTGAAATATTGGTTTTCCAAAGTTCAGTTCTAGTTATTGTATCTGTCGAGACCCGTGGCAAGTTAAATAAGTGTCAACCTCGACCACTATTTCACAAAATTGAGCAACATTAGTATAATGACTTACGCAAAATGCAGACACTACAAGGATCAAGGATCATGATGACACGTATACTGTGCAAGTGTCACGCCCTAAGAAGACAACGTGTGGATCTTCTCGGGGAAGGTTATCAAACCAAAGAATTATTATCATGAACCTACAATGAATAGCAATAGCCACCCTAATTGAAAAAGCTATGTCTCCTCAAACGTAGAGGCCAAATTGGGGATGACACAAAGGATCGAATGGCACGCACCACCAATTATATTATATATATAATAGTATTGAATGATTGCCTTGATTGGCTGAGCATTAGTGAAGTAATAAGAGCGCAGCTTATGCTTCAGGTTGGAAGTGTAAAATGTCATTACGTCGGAACATGTTGATCAGCATACCGTGATCTTACGCCCCGCAGTTTCAACTCTTGACAACCTTCCGCCGCTTCTAAGAGATGTAGCTCCATGGCCATTTGATGGGATTTTAATGGCGTCCATGCAATGAGTAGACGAGTCACCACATTTACCAGTTGATATAATATTCAACCCCATAGCCCATAACCTAGTCTCCATTGCGGCCACAGCAATAGTCTCTCCATTTGCCATATGGTATATAGTAGGTTTTTACATTATGAAACTGCTGAAATTTTCTTACAGATTCATGAGTTCGTTATTCCTGTAATTTTATAGCTATTTCCATTCTTTATATTTTGTTTGAAAGTTGATTTTAGGATTTTTCAACACTGTTTTAAATTGTGTTTTTCTGAAGGCCGCTTGATAAATTAAAATCGATCCTCAAAAACAGTAGTTACTTCCTAAAAGCTATCCATTTTGATAAAAATTGCTGTTTGCTTAATATTGTCTCTTGTTGTCTCCTTGTTGTTTGCTAAATATGGCATTAGTGGACTACGTGCTCAACGAAACCTTCAACTCATCGAATACTGACCATTTCAGGATATTCTGCAGTGGTGTCATATTGATTGTCCATAAATCCTAGTACTACTAAACTGTTATCCAGTTCCAAAAACAGAGGACGAAGCTCAAACGGTGTGTAATGAGACAAGCAATTAGTCTATTGCAGTCAGTGGACCAGCAATGGCTAGACATAGATCTCTCGCAATGTTGGAAGGCTTTGGCCTACTGTTTCCTCTCTCTACTTCTACTTTACGTATTCAACGTAGCAAAATGGACATACTACCAGATAAAAGTAAACATAAGTGCGCAAGACGGTAAATCGAGTATTATATCACACGTTTGGAAGGGTCCAAGTTCAGCATTGGACTGCAATATGGCTAGTTGATTGATTTACATACATAGATGATAATAATATTGTTTAAAAGTTGATACAGACATTCTATTATATTTTTTACACACACCCTACTGTGTCGTATCACGGCGAGAGGAAGAAAAGTCGAAATAAAACCTTGTACCAACCCGATTGGCCAGGGTGTCAACAGTAGGTCAAAGCCACCCAAGATTGGGAGGGCCCTATGTCTAATAGTAAACTGCGATAGGGCAATTGATTGTCAATTTTTGCTTGTCAGTCTTTTTCTTGCCAATTACTTCAGTATAAAAACGTTAACACGGAAACTGACTGATTTATTGTAAGACAGGGCTGATATTTTTTACACTTTACAAAAAAAATAAACTTACATTAGATATTTTGAAATATAGAAGGTGAAATAGACGGTGCAAGTGCATACAACAGTTACGTTACCTTAGAAGTATCTAGCTCTGTACAAGCTTATGATATTTAAGATTAAAACCACAAAATAGAACCGTTAAATAGATTTTAATAAAGAAGACGTTTAACCATCTACATCCAAGTACAGAAATCCTTTATTGTTGAGAAGATATGTATTGCAAATATTTTTGCTTGCAAAATCTTGAAGTATTGCTGGATCCAAATTTTCATTAATAATTGTAGTGCAACGTAAGTCCGTGGTGATATGAGCAAGTGGTGAATCCAGCTGGTAGACCAGGAGCGGCTGTTGTGAGACATGCTGCAGAGCTGTATGTGGTAGCTGTTCACGCCTTAGTGCAGCACGCAGTAGAATCACCTGAGAGCGAAGCGGTCGTGGAGCAATATCGTAATACCGCATTTGATTGATGCGACCCATTGTGCATTCTATAATGCTGCGTACGTACTGTGTCGTGTGCAAGGTCCTACTGAGAAGACTGCGTGTACATGCTTCTATTTTCTGTGACCAAGTACTTAAGTTTTGTAACTCATGCTCCAGTATTGTGGAATCACCTCCACTAATTAATGAATACATGTGCCGCAATACGCCGTTTTGCACTTGATTCTCATCTTGAAAAGGTGACAGTTGTTCTTCTAGCTCGCTTAAAAACTCTTCAGGTGTACATCCAACGCAGAATACCTTGCCAGTAAATCCTAAAAATATAAATAATTTGTGCAGTTACTACCAAACAATAAACAAATAACAATCAATATAATCAACCTATATAAATAAAAATGAATCACGAAATATGTTGCTAAGTGCATACCCAGAAGACGGAACAATTCGAGTATTTTTTTTGTATATTAACTACTTGAACTCGAAGGGAAGCTTTTATGTAGCAATAAGAACGGGCAGATATCCACGCGAGCGGCGCCACGGGCAACATCGATTACAAATAAAAATGATTACCGTGTTCTTCCAAAATAGCAGCAATTTCCAGAGCAACAATAACACCACTCTCATACCCCAACAGATAAAACTTATCTTGTATTCCAATTTTCTTCAGCATAATCTGTACAGACGTAATAATAACTTTTATAAACAAATAACAAATTATGTACAGTGGGCTCCAATAGTTCCTGAACATATAGTTATTTTGACAGTCTAAGTATAATTTAATCAGAAGTAACAAAGATAACGTTAATAAAATAAACTAGATTGTTGACTTGTTCCTTTGTTACAAAATAAGTAATCTCATGCAAGTAGTATCCTAAACTTAATAACTTTAATATATTACCCAGTAGCTTCTAAGACTAAGTAGTTATGTAGTGCCATCGCTTCATACAATTTTATTTTCAAATTGTTCAGGAACTTTTGGATGGATTATTTTACAACAAACAGTATTTTTTCCGCACTATCGCTGGACATATGATGGGCAAAATCTCTAAACTTTTTAAAAAAAATGTATAAGAACATTACCTATAACATAAATAATAGTGCAGTCCTCAGGTGGCATAACACGAATATGCAGGTTTATCATGCTGAGAAAAGAATCCTGCAAATTCGCGTTTTAATATTAAAGATTTTAAATATATATATATTCAAAATCTTTAATATTAATATGCTGAGAAAAGAAGCCTGCAAATACGCGATTTGCTACCTGAAGACTGCACTAGGTATTTATATTAAATGAAATAGGTTGTGAGCTAACTTGAAAATGTTTAGAGATTTTCCCTGTTGAATAGAGAATGTATAAAATATTTACCACTTTAAAAGCTGTGTTTTTCTCATGGTTTTAGTATACTTTATCTATCCAAACAATAAATACGTCACGAGGAGATATTTTGTCCATTGAATATTGGTAAATAAATAATTGCTATGTGTTCTAGGAGTGAAACCGATGCCGAATTATGTCACTTCGTTGTTGCCGCTTTTTGTGGTCACAGTTCTAACCTAACCTGACCCTGCCTGGTTAAAAAAAAACAATGATACCACCGTCAGTTTTTTGACAATGAAAGGAAAGTAATTATTAGTAAACCTAATATTCCATATTATGATCTCTCGAAGCATGAGTTTAAGTAAAATTAGTGTAAATGACAATTTGGTGGAATGACATTTTTCGAAATATATAATATGCTGAATAAAATTCTACCAATTCAATATTCGGTCAAATTAATAATTATGTGAAATTACTTTATTGTAACTGAAACTAATCGAAAACAAATTTACACAGCCATACTATTGAAAGGAACTGTGGAACTTAATTACTCAAGTGACTCGCACAAACTCACGGAGTCAAACGATTCAAAGGAACTAAGTTAACTAAATGAACTAATAAAAGGATTCAGTTCACTTTGCGGTGTGAATTCTGCGGGTCCTAAAGGTGAACTATTTTGCCCAAGTCTAGGCGTTCGGCAGCCCTCTGCCAGGTTGTACCATGGACGATCGCCGAGCGGTAGGTATTTAGCGCGTGGCCTTGAGCGAGTAACGGAGGCCTGCTTTAGGTACGTATTCGACTCAAAAATAAAATCTAAAAAACATGCCCTTGTTCACCCTTATTTGAAGTAAGTGTAGAACCCACAACAATATGTATTAGATTATTGTTCCTTTAGTACGGCAATGAACGTATCGTGAATTCGTAACGTAGGTACTCTTTCTGTATAAATAAATAAAGTAACAGACAAACATATTCTAGGAGGATTACCAGTAGGTATTCCTCCTAGAATATAATAGTTAGTTTTGAGACATATACTTTGCAAATATTTCTTTCTTTCTTTCTGTATAAATAAATAAAGTAACAGACAAACATATTCTAGGAGGAATACCAGTAGGTATTCCTCCTAGAATATAATAGTTAGTTTTGAGACATATACTTTGCAAATATTTCCTCGTGACGATTTCATTGTATGGTACAAAGTGTACAAAAAACAGCTTATGAAGTGGGAAACATTTTTTATACTTACATCCTGTTAGTCATACAGATATTTAAAAGTCAAGTACCGGGCAATGAATCCTACGTCAAAACCCCAGCGTGTAAGACAAACCTCAGAAAATTTCTGTGCTGTTTCTTTCACGGTCTCATGTGGATGGTCTAAACCAGGTTGTAGTACGAGTGCTGGCAGCTTCAGGCGCTCACAGAGAACACGGAATCGATCGTGATTTCCTTCCATCCCCGGTACTATACATAAGTACATTGGGTTAGGCTCGAATTCGTCGTCTCGCTGAAATAATTTGCAGAATATACATAATATGAGAAAAACAGAATACTATTAACTATGGAAACAGTAGACCAAAGTCTCCAACGTTGGAGAGGCCTATATCCAGCCGTGGATTGCGATAGGCTAATTGACGTAGTGATATAAACTACATTACATTACTACAACACTATAGTACATTACAACACTATAGTAGAGAACATAGGGTAAACTGCTAGTCATTAGACATTATAAGTTATTGGACAGCTAAATTACTATAAGTATGAACATAAGAATAATATTGGAGTATTGCTATCTTAAATGCTGTTGTAGTTCCCTAGATAATGACCATTGTAAACAGTTTGGAATAGATTTTATCGAACACTGTGGAAACGAATGTCCAATAATTGTATATTTTGATATTTTATTTGTTTCAATATCTATAAAGCCTCTTCAACTATGATTATCAAAATTATATTGTGACCTTGTTTTTCAAGTTTATTACTAAACAAACTCATAATATGGTTTTAACCATTTAAATTTTTAAAGTGTGCAATGACTAAAGTTTCACCTCTTTTAATTTTTTTGTAATATCTTGAACATACCATTGATGCATCGTTAACAAGTGTCGGCAACAGGACCATATCAGAAGTGGCAACGAGTTCGTCCGAACCGATATAACTGAAGAAAGTAGACAAGCCTTTTATCTCATCACAAGGGAAGTCTATAAGTGATTTTTCTATTTCTGTTATTCTGGAAATTAAATCAAAATCATTGTATACCTTGTCGTCGGCATCGCCAAGCTTCAAGTTTTTTATTTTGAATCAAAATAGATATTGTTGACCTAGCGAGGCTCTGTTTCGGCAAGGTGGCCGATTTTGCTTACCTCCGTATTTCTGTTTGTCTCTTACGCAGGGAACAAGGCCATGACGATGCATGAGAATCTTGCAAATAGAGCTAAACTTACGTTTCTATTGTTAATGATAGAACTTGTTCCTCATCAAATGCTAGGTTATGCTGAACTTGCAGAAATGTGCAAATTAACTTTAGTTTATGATTTTGAATACCTAGTTCTTCTAAAGTTAGGCTCGTTGCTGCATTTTCTGGTATGATTAACTCTGCAGATAAAACACGCAATATTCAGAAATTATTTTGTAATTGAATCATTTTTAATGGATTCTGTCGCGTTTTCCTTCTTCCTAGTAGTACCAGGGACTAGGAATAGTACGTGTTAAGACATCTATCGAGACCGTCAAAGTAGGGACCGCCATTCTAAGAAAAATATTTATAATGATGGTCACTATTCTTTGAACTACACCCAAGCTTACCATCAGGTAGGGCACGGTAATTATATATAAAACATAAAATTTTGGTACATTTACATTTAGCTCAACGTTTCAACCACACTTTATCAACCATGGTCGCGGAATGACATCAGCGTTCACTTCAGAAAGTACCATGTGAGCTTACCTACTATTATAGAATCAATTTTAAAATAAGGTCACCAATGGTTTCTGTGACCTTAATCACTTATTTCTGTTCTAATAATTGAGATATACCGATATATAAATATACATTTTTTTCCATAGGATACGTCAATATGACTTTGCTTATGGCCAGAAGGAGGTAAGCTGAAGTCATAGCCTTAAGAAATAGGGTCACCATTGCAGACACCAACAAGTTTAGTTTAGACTTGGGACTGTAAGAAGAAGCAACATGCGTGCTTCTGCTGGTCAATAATTACAAGACTTTATGGCGCGGCAAACAAAAATGTAACCGAACCGCATGGCTTTTATGAAATATTCTGCACCGAAAGCAGGTGTCCATTTAAATTCTGCATGTATTGTCCTGTATAGGAAAGGAGAGGGTAGTAACTAATTTGGAAAAACTCATTGGAACATTCACCATATTAGAGACGGTAAAAACTGCCTAAGACGCAATATCTGCACACATCTGGAAAGGCTCGAGGGTGTTGGTGACTCCAAGATTCCCAATAATGCGGACCGCAATTAGACGATAGGTATTACGAATAGTGGATGAAATTTTGATGCCAAAAATGTATATTTTCGAATGTTAATTAGAAGTAGAGATAATGTTATGAATGACTTTTACTTCTCATGACAATTCATTATTATATTATTGCTATATACGAGCAATAATTTACTGTCCGCAATAAAATGATATTTTTCTGTGAAGAACAACAAAACTTACCGGCTAATTTAGCAATTTGTTGCAGAAGGGAGGGTTTATGTTTGACTTCATGTGCTAGAGCCACGCCGTGACTCTTTTGCAGAGCGCATTCCGCAGCGTCCAACACACCACGCCAATTCGACGATTCCTAAACAAATATTTTTAACTTACTGATGCAAAAATCTGTAATAATCTACCATCCCCTCAAATTAATTACCTACCACTTTAATGCCAAGAACAAAAGGCGATTGTTTTGTTGTAATGTACACAACTTGAAATTATTTATACTGTTGATTAATGGTACTTGGTGTAAGTTATTATTAAACATGATTGATACCGTCACCACTTACGTTAAATTACTATTTAACACCGTTTAGGGACTTTACGTCGGTACGTACCTCTGGAATATCTCGACCCGTTTTCAAGAACGATACTTATTGCTGAATCTCATCGTCATAGAATGACATTAGAACTGTAATATGCCAAATGATATATACCTTGCTAATGTATCAAAAGGGGTTTTTTTAAACCAAAATATGTCGCACCTTTAGGACGAATTCGATTTACCGGGGTCCCCATATGATAAGTATCCTATATCCGTCTTCTAATGCTAAGCTACCTCGCCACCAATTTTCAGCCAAATCGGTAGGTATAGTGTATGTAGTGCAACTAACACGACTTTCTTTTATACATATATACCTACTCACCGGACAAGCTGTCTCTGTACGTTTGTGCAATCCGTTTGTATTTTTATCAAACTTGCATGCATGATAACCGTATAAAATGTTAATATTACCTGTTTGTAAAATAGTTTTCTTACATACAAAAAATAATTTACGAATATTCCTCATTTCAAATTATTTTATTAGGTGTATATCGACGGGTGCAAAGTAAATAAAGTCAACTACAAATTCACGATTTTCTTTTTATTGCATTTTCGTACTAATCAAATAAGACTCCACAACCTGGCATATTTGGTTTTGGAGATTTCATTATATTTCAATGAATTTTTAAAAGTATAAAAAGCCATCTACACTCAATTTTGCAAATAGTACGAAGGTAATGCGACCAAGTAACGTTGGTCGTTTTTGCGCGGGGCGCGGCGGCGGACTCCGAGCGTACACAAAATGTCATCAGGCAGTTGACTTACTTGTCACCGGCGCGCATACGTTATAAGTTTTTAAAAGCTTTTATGTATATCGGCAACTATTTCAAGGTATGCTTTTAATTTCTATTTGCATTACTCTTTAAACGCACATACGACGCATTAACGACCATCTGCCAGTTGACTCTTTCTACTTCGCGGTCAATTAAATTTACGTCGGTTAACTTTATACAAAGTATTTATCACGTAGTAGGATTTTCTGTTTAATAAACGACCTTATAAAAAAGAAACTGAAAGTATTGTAACTGCAATTATATTCGCATGATGATTTTGGGCTACTAAGCCAATTTACAAAATGTTGTTATGAAAGTACGAAGCATAAAAAGTTATCTGCAAAATGACTTTCTGTAGTGGATATTTTATAAATATATATTTATTTATAAGTGGCCTGAGAACAATTGAGATCAGTCAAAAAAAGAAAAAAACGATTTATACACGATATTAAAAGTCCCGAGCATATACGACCAGCTGGTAGTTGGCTCAGTTAGCGTTTTATAAAGTTCGTTGTAAAAACGGCTAACTACAAAATCTCCTAAATTATTAATAAATTAGCTTAATTAACTTAATATAAAAATAAATAAGAGTATAAATAAACTATGATAAAATTGTCAGAAATATTGGCCCACTCATTAAGAAAATAATACACTTTTTCGTTCTTTTCGCTCTCCTGAAAAGTTGCTATTATGCAGATGCCTCTTTTTACTTTGCACCCGTCGATATTATAGTAGACTAATCTATTGTGGAATGATACTATTTTAATATATTAAAATTATATGCAAAAGCGTAACAAAATCGCCGTTTATATTAAAAATATAGATGAGAGTAGACAATCATTTCACTTTTCTATTTCACAATCTAAAAATTATGTTTGAGGACAGTTCTAATACTTCAGCAACGATTCTACGCTCAAGATACGATTGGGCGATCAAATGAAACCTGAGTATCGTTCTAGAATACGAGGCTTAATTTAATAATATTTGAAGTTTCATAGCTTTTATTTGACAATTAATACTTAAAGGGAATCAATGTGATATACACTATGTATATTATATAATGTATATGTAGGTTACTTACTTTTTTCATTTCAGGCAGTGTAATCACCAGAGCCGGTAACTGATCGCGGATTCGATTTAGGCATACATTATTGCCAGTAGAATTGTCAAAATTGAATACAGCAAAATAGCTTAAACATAAAAGGAAAATTAATTGCGGGTATTCAAATTTATCAACATTTTTAGGTCTGTTATAAAGCTAAATGAAACGATAATTTCTGTAAAACATCAATAGAAAAAGCCATGGGACACCAAAATAGGAACCAAAAAATAATGATATTGAATTAACAACCATAATTGAATCACAAAAGTCTAAATTTGAAATGCTAGGAAAATGTACTAAAATAGGTCTTTGAGATAACTTTTTCACAAATTAAAGTTAAATATCGAAGAATAAATTTTTGGTTTTATTCTTTAATATGAAATTGAGTCCACATCGTGCTAAACAGAAATTACCATCTTTGGCCAATGATTCTATACATTGCATTGCAATGGTGACCCTCTTTCATGAGACTTTGCCTTCAGCTTAACATCAGGCGAGGTGAAGTCAAATTGACGTGCCAAAAAATTCAAAAAAAAAACTCCAGTAAAAAAATAATAGGCATCGATTTTTTACGGCAACTAAACAATGACTAGCGGTTTTCGTTGTTCATTGTGAAAAAGTGTAAAGGCGCCAACATTTTTATTCGACGTGTTTTATCAATCACTATAATCGCTATAATCGAGTCGTATATGTTTGGCGTGGATTTAGGTAAGTAACTAGCTTTCTTTTTCATATTTTTCAATTTTATCGAGATTGATATAGGCATATTATCATGTGATATTATGTAGACATAATATCACATGATAATATAGAGAGCTCTAGAGAGCGGGACATCGGTAGAAAATGGCTTTCAAAAATGACGCAAACGCTAAGCATAAAAAATGTGGAAAATTTTTATTTAGTACTTTCAATGAAATAATAGGTCAACCCAGACATATATATCAGAACGTACCTCAAATCAAAGGATAACTTCCTTATTTCAGCTTCCAAAGTGTTTATCAAATTATGATCAGCGGCAGTTTCTTCTGCAATTATGTACACACCTTCCAAAGGAACCAACTGAGAACTAGTGGTAAGTAATGAAATTACTGTATTCTGACTATTTAGATATTCGGAGGAGATGATGACATTAACTCCCAGTCTTTGCCATAATCTGAAACACAAAAAGAAATATAGCAATACTAGCTGTACAAAATTTCGTCGAAATCGGTTCAGTAATTTAGGCGTCAAAGTTTAAAAGATAGACAGACAGTCAGAGCTACTTTTAACCCCCGATGTAAAAACGTCGGGGTGTTATAAGTTTCACGTGTCTCTGTGTGTGTGCGTGTGTGTCTGTGGCATCGTAGCTCTTGAACGGATGAACAGATTTCGATGTACATTTTTTTGTTTGAAAAGTGAATTAGTCGAAAGTATTCATAGCAATGTTTGATGAAAATCGACCCAAGATGGCCGCCATTGAAAAAGGGCGGACTAGATATTTTTGCACAAATACCTAAATATGGATGTCCAATGAAAGGGCTTGACTAGTAGGATACGATACACTATTATTGTTTATTATTTTTTTAAATCAATTTTTTTTAATAACAAATCGAATTGCTGGGTCGTAGACCACGGAGGGGTGGACACAGAAGTGAAAATGCACTATAAAATATTTGCAAAAAAATAGGTACCGTATTTTATGTTGTAAGTAAGATGATTGTTTTTGAACGTGCAGATACAGTTGCTTAGCACCTCTGGTCACCAGCCTATCAGCGAAATGTAGACCAAATATCGACTTCCCACATATTATGAGGCTGGAGCGATCCGGATTACATGTCATTCTGGAATTCAGTTTAATATAATAATAATATTCACTAACATACTGTAAAACGGCTTATTGTTTATGTAACTAGATTGATACTCTCCAATACGTTCATTGGTAGTGCTTGTGCGGCTAAGCACGTAATTGATTTCCTCGCAATTTACACCGCATAGCAAGGAGCGGGTTAATTTTTTTTCCGAATTTATTTAACTGCAACATTTTCGGCGCCCCTCACCGCGCCGTTTGTCGCGTAGCCGGTTGCCCCAGTGCCTCGCGCGTGAACAGTCAAATTGACGTGCCAAAAATAAAAAAAAACTCTTTCGATTTCATGCTATTTCACAACAAATATTTGAATATCAAACTCCCGAATATTGATATACCAAATCATTATAATTCCGAATGAATAAGTACATCTAAGTTTTAGTAATATTACATTACTTCATACAAACGTATTTTCATTTGTAACAGAACTCATGGTCGGTCTAGGTGATTACCCATAGCTTGCTTGAATAGTATTTTCATTCATTCGCAACAGCACGCGGCCGCGGTGTGCGCTCGCTGCCAGCAGTCGGAAAGCGCGCGCTGCCTCATGAGGCACGTACGTCACACGCGACAATGGACGGACATAGCCACGTGTAATGCCCTCGCTTACCATATTGTGTATAGCCTGTAAATTATTAGTAACATAGTTCAATACGAGTACAGAGGAATGAAATAACGGAGCTGTCGCGAAACGCCATCATGTCATGAGCAATGCAATGCAGTCAAGGAGTCAAGGTGACGTCAGAAGGGGGTAGAATCTGGGTTCTGATGACATCATTCAGTTCTAGTGTCAATTCATTGCGATTGTCTTTGTCCCTCTGTTACGCTTGCTCGCGTAAACCACTGAATCAATCTTGACGAAATTTGGTACAGAACAGGTAAAGGGAGTGGAATGGAAGCGGGAGCAAGGCGTCTCTGATGCTGGAAGACATCAGTTCCTGTACTACTATGATGCAAAAAATTAAAATTTCGTCTGTAGGTTCGGCACTGATTTCTAACACATCAGAAAATCTGTCTGGAGTCTCGCTTTTGTTCCTTTTTGAGGTCGCCTTAATTCATTATTACGAGTATTTGTATTAAGTATTATCAACATATACCTATTACCTCATGCCTATAACCTGCGATGCCGAAACGTGTCCACGTTTGACGGTTCGAACATTCAATGAATTAAAAGTTGCGCACGGGCTATGGAGCTATATTTGCTTGGGACGAACTTTATCCTTCAAAGAGATCCCTGCAATCTACTCTACTAAAGTTACTGACATAGCTTGCAAAATAAGCAAGATGAAGGGGCCGTGGAGACCGCTAGACAGTATGGCTAGGCGACTTCAGGCAGATGAACTAATGATCTGAAAAGGGGAACTGGGGTAGACTGGATGTGTAAGGTGGAAATTGGGAGCGGCTGATGTCCAGCAGAAAACTACGATAGGTTGATTGAGGACTCACAAGAGGACCATTACTCATAAAAGTGCTAGATTTCAGTTGCTCTTAATAATATCTGCTGGATTAACTAGATTTTTTTAAATATTAAGATAACCTACACCATGTCACCCAGACCCATGGTAAGCATAATTTAACTAGCTTATGTTATGGGTTCTAGAATGCTTAAAACTTACTTTGAGATCCTTTATATTTCCGGATTCGAACATGTAAGAAAAGTCCACGGACACATAATTTCCCTCACGATTCAAGTGAAACATTCCTAAATTATAATTATCTCCGTTTTGTATTTGCGAAAGGTCCAAAAACATACCTCCGTAGGATATGCAATCAAAAGTGATCTGCAAAAAAGTTAATCACAAATTAATTGATACTCGGTACTGCAGAACCTCCATACACCATATTTGTACTTTACTTTTGTATAGCGCGAAAATCCCTTCACATACCCGGAGTCGAGTTCGGGTGCCATGAATGGAACTCTATCGTTGAGACTTGGATCTTACCAACGATAGAGCTCAAACAGTTATATCGTATCCATGGTACCCGCAACGTTTCGCAAGATAAGGAACAAAAAGAGATAGAATTAGCGAGAGACAAAAGCGAGCTAGATCGTCGCCCGAGCGGGCCTGAGCGCCGGCTGCGGTATATCGCTAGCACTCCCTTCATGTTCTTTCTTTCTTTTCCTTTGCCTCGTCCTTCGCCACGCCACGCGGTCTGTATACATTATATAAAATACCACCTTACTTACATCTTTGAGATGTCCCTGTACACAGCTTATGAGGACACTGCATTTTTTGCCCTCTGTCAATGTTGAAACCATTGTACTAAACGTGTGATCGCGCGAGCATCCAATATGATTAGCTGAAATTTTAATTAGTTCATTCGTCAACTCAATGAACTTATCTGTAATCTAATATTACAGCAGTTATATTTTACACTTACAACAATGTTAGTACCATTAATAAAGATAAGTCAAATAAATGACACAATCCATTCGTTGCATGATGGAAGAATACTACAAAGAAGATAATCCGACTATATCAATAGTATAAATATTCACGAAAGGGAGGAAATAAACTTTAATTCGCTATAATTACGTACCTTTCAATTCTGGAAACAATTTTTGCAAGAAGCGCTTCTTGCGTAGGTCACTGACGGTCGTAAATACTTCACAATCTAGAGCCAAGGCAATGGATATCACTGCTTGTCCTAAAGCACCAGCTCCTCCATGCACCAATATCGTCTCTCCTCGAGGTAGTGGAACCTTAATTCCCTTTGAAAATAATAAAAAAATATGGTTTCCTGTTTGTCATAATCACGTTGATAAGTAAACCAAAATGAAGTGCTGGCCGTGTTACGTTATATTCACTTTTTAACGAAATTGGTCAACGTACTTTACTTTAGATGGTGACATTATGAGTCCTTCTGGACACATGTGTTTCGCAACACAATAAAATTGTGGAAAATAGAAATAAACACCCAAATCGTCACTTATTCATCACTCATTTCTACCCCTTCGGTGTAGGGATACAACATGGACTTGTCCCTTCACCTTAATAATACCTACCTTTCGGTCCCAAAACTACAAACCAACTATTGAAAAATCAAACATTAAATTTTAACTCAATTTTATTGACATTTACATCATATTAAGTATATTATCAAAATAGGGTCAATTTAGCTCCTCTAGCACCTCCTGTCAGGAGTACGTCTAGTTACTGGTAACCCTGTATACATACTAAACAGATTGTTATGTTATACTCACAAGGCAGTAGAACGCTTGCGCGTATGCTAGCGGCACAGTCGCAGCATCTTCCAGAGTCCAGTGCGCCGGCACCGGCCACAGCAGTTCCGGCTGCGCTCTCACCTGAGTGCTCGCTGTACCGCTACGTACTATACCCATAACACGCTTACCACTGCAATGTAATAACATATTAGCAAACTTACATCTAAGATGCCTCCTCGGGTGCGATGTTTAGACGTGATGACGTACAAACAGACAGACAGACATAGTTAGTTTCGTGTTTATAATATTAGTATGTATTACCTTTCTGTGATCCCACTGAAATCCATTCCGTATGTATTATTGACATATTGTTTCAATAACGAGGAACTGTAAGCCTGTTTCACATCAGTAGTATTGATTGCAGCATAGTGGACCTAGAACAAATATGACACGCCTATGCAATTAATTTATTACCTTACAACATTTCATTGTGTGAAGATTTATTGAAATCTAACTTTTTCGAGGTACACAATTAAAAGAACATTTTAACACACTCGAAGGAAAGTTAACAAATTAACGGGTACTATAAAATATGAAAATAATATAAATAACTTAACCTTTATTAAACTTTTCAATTGCAGGAGCAATGGACAGTATGTGTTATCTCCTCGTTGATATTTTCAAGTTTCTAAAAAATTACCTACAGGACAGCTGCTGCCTTACTCAAAGCGTTATTCTCACAATTCTCTTTTGGGGAAAAAAGGGTATTATAAACAGAGCTGCTCCCTCCCCCGGAACAGTATATCATATTAAATACTTTAAAAATATAATACGATTATTTGATAATTATGTTTACTAAAAAGATACCTACATTCCCAGTTACTCCAAATCCAAGCGATGCAGGGACGTTCACCCATTTCAACGAATCGTAATTACCAAATTGAGCTCCTTGTAAAATCACATTCTGTCTCCTGATAGAACTACGATTCACTGATAAGTAATAATCGCCTCCCAATTTGCCCTAAAAAAATAAATTGATTTCATAATAAAAATATGGTATTACTTTAACAGTAACGAGCTTTAGTCGCATACAGGAAAATTATCGTTCAGGCTGTATCTTGAGAATTAATGCGTTCAGTTCAAAACTATCAGTATTTGAAGAGTACCTATATTATTCTAGATTAGAAAATACAAGAAGTTTTCATAGTTTGATTACTAAATATATAACTCGCCAAAGTAAGCATTTCAAAAATATAACAGGATTAACAATATCAATGAGAATCAAGAATTTTCTGGTTTTTAGTCTGTAATTTCAATACAAAACTTATAGAGAATACAATACAGTAGATTTAATCTAAGCAATAAATTTACGAGTACCATATAAAGCCATAATAAAGTCAGAGGCGGATTTTAAAATGAAATTACCAAAACATGACTACTTGCGGTCCAATTATCGTAAACTGAATTCAACAAATGATAGTCAGCTTCTTTACTCACTGATATGGTCGGAGTGCCTGTTATTGCTTTCCCTGATCCCCAACGAACCAACTGCAGTGTGGTTTGCTTATTGTTATTGTGAATGGAAAGCACACGATACAGTGAAGTGAGTTCTGAGTGACCAGGATCTCTTACAGTTTCTTCGCTCACAACAAATTTGTCCCGCGGCAAAATTCCTTCCAAATGCTGACATATCTGTTGGCAAAATACTGAATCAATAATTTATACTCAAAAATCAAATGTTTAATTCTCATAAATCTACAACATACGTTTTTGTCAGTAGATAAATTTTCAATAAATATCACATCAACATCTTGAAAGTTTTGAGTTTTCAATGCCATTTCTCGAGTAACCTGTTTATAGTTTACTTCAATACGAAACAAATTCTTAAGTACATTATTTATTTCCTTGAATAAATATCCAAATTCTCTTAGATTTCTTATTCCAACCACATTTAGTACAGTTTTATTCAAATTTTCAGCCACTATTTGAAAATAAACTTCAAGCGATGAAAAAACCTGTATACCATATGAAAAATTAATATACCATTTGAATTTTTATTGGATAACATTTATTTCTTTGAAATTATACTTACATCAATTCCAGAATTGAAATAGGACACAAAATTCAAAAATTTTAACACGATTTCAGTATCTTTGTGCGGAGGTAAATGTTGAAATTGTATACCTTCCAATGTAACTCCTCCACACCTTAGTGAAACAAAGTATAATAAATTATTATAATACTATTATATTTAATTAAACCTTCATTAGAAACAGCAGATTACCTTTATAAATGTTTGGCTACAGGAACATAACTTGAATCATATTTCATTTCGTTAAATTCAGCATTTAGAGAATCGTAATTATTTATATTAGGGATTTTGAAATTTAACTTTTTAATGAATATGATTGGTGGAAGTATTATGAAATTTTTAATTGTGGCATTTAGCCACTTTTCACATTAGAAATCTATGCAAATATTAGAAATGTAAGTAAATTTACCTAGTATTATTCTGCGATCTGGAAACTTGGGCTCTAATCAAAGTGGTACCATCTGGTGTTATTATATTTTCAATTGTATTGTGCTGTTCCTTGACATCAATCGTGATTTTCCGGATACCAGTGGGCTGTGAAACCGCGTTGTGAGGTTGTCGTAGCACATTTAGCTGCAGCATGCCGTCGATAAATGTAGTCCAGTTATCGCGCCACACTATTTCGGCATCGCTCAGAGATTCATCAACGCGTGCGATGCTTTGAAACTCGTCGCTATCATATACAAAAATGTTTAAATGAAAAGTTATCATTTCAAACCGTAAAATTGTGTACATAGATTTATACTCAACGCACCTATAAAAATAATCCCTGTCACGTAATAATTCATAAACATCTTCACAATTGAAGAACATGTTATTTTTCTCACCACAATTGAAATTTTTTGTGGCATAGTTTGATTGGGCTTTTATGAATCCAGTTGTGACTTTTGAGCTGCCATCGAAAACCTTAAACAAAACAAAAAAATAGCTTAGATTAATAGAATGTTATGAAAACAGAAGCCTTCGTTATCCGTAGTACGTTCGATAGAACTGCCAGTGGTTACACACTTATTTTCTACTATCCCTGTTACCAACCTTCTGCGTCTTCTCAATGGCGTCGTTTACCCATCATAAACGGCCCTTTCGCTGGAGATCTTGACGATATCCTACTAATATTGTAAATGTGAAAATGTTTGAATGTTTGAGTACTAACCATGAGGACATTTTATGTTAATTTGATCGCCTTATATGTGGTAGGATAAGTGCATTTTAACTATTATATATTTGTGAAACAATGTTACACGATTTAGTCAATGAAAAAATATTCGGTTGTTCGGACGTTCGGGGAATCAATCTATTAAAGAATCAAATTCGTTTATTCAGTTTTGGCACAAAAAAAGCATTAATCATTATGAATGTCAAAGTTTTACAATTATATTTGTCAAAAATATCATAATTATTCATAATTTATAGTATGTGAATAAAATAGTAAATAAAACCATTTGAAAATGATTCATTCGCTGGATCTATTGAGAAGAGGGCAGCAAGAAAACAAGAAACCCAGGTAGATGACTGTCTCATTATCTTGCGGTGTTTAGAGTTTCAGAATAAATTGTTTATTTATTTACCTCAAAGTATCCAGTTCCTTTTTGTATGGTCACATTGAGTTTGAGCTGTCTCCGATCATGCATCACTGGTTGCGAATATAGTTGTACATTATCGAACACCACCGATAACTCCCTTTTGGGCTTATTCAGAATCATAGCCAATACTTCCCATACTAGTGTTATACTGGCAGCAAATGGATACACGATGGTTCCTGAAGGTAAATAGCGTGACAATTACTTTATTTTTGCAGTCCAGTAGATGCTTTTGTTTAAAAGTGTGTAGCAAACTCAATAATATCACTAAATATTTTATTACGATAAATGTACCACACTTGCTCGGTGACGATAATGGCCATGATGCACTGTAAAATCACAATTTTACATACAGATCGTACTTTGGACCTCATTTTAAACATATTTCCTTTCATTCTCAACCTGTCTTATGTTTCTTTTTACCTTTATTGTCATTTCAAACGCAATCTGCACTGAACTAAATTTTATTTACACGATTAATATTATTGATAATTCAACATTCATTTGTTGAAATAATAATGTAGACTAACCCAACGATCATCATCATTCCCTGAACCTTTTGCCAACTCAGTTGAGGTCGGCTTTCTAGTCCTAACGGTGATGCGGCTGAACTTCGATATTTTCCGTGAAGCGACTGCCATCTGACCTAAACAACCAATGGTCTAGTGACCAATGGCGATATCGAAGTTCCGAATTAGACTGGTTGGACTTTTGAGGGCTCCAACTACCCGTAACGACAGCCATAGATGTTTGTATGGCAACCGGGACCGACGGCTTAACGTGCTATCCGATCTTAATAATAATTATAACTAGGTACGTATATTACCCCTTATGGAATGTCCTCGTAGATAAGTGTGTTCTTTATCATGCAAAGATAAAATAAAGTTGCATTCAGAAGCACTCTTTCTGTTAGCAGAGCTGTACTTCGTCATTGGCCTAAAATGTATTAAATACGTCATAAATGAGGCACAAATATAATTATATACCTAATAGCTTTTTCATTGATCGTACCATTTTTCACCATGAGCCCATTTGACAAAATGAGATAATAACGGCGTACCAGTGGAAACCGGCATCTCAACTTTTGGATACAAAACCTGAACATTGGAATTGTAACCTTCCATATACAACCTGAAACCAATAAAGATCAGAAAAAGTGAATATTTAGACGGCATTCGAACCCACGATCTTTCCCTTACAGGGGGAACGCTCGGATCGCTAAGCCACAAAGTCACGTCTGAAGCATTCGAAATTCTCCTATACAATCTTTGGGGTGATGGTGAGAGCCATTTACCTACTATCGGTCAACAATCATCCGACCTATCGGTCACAATGAATATTAAAACTGGAAGCTCACCGGGTAGTTTTGTCCCAGTAGGCACCGGGTACAAGGACCAAGTAACCGGTGGCTAGGGCTTCAGACAGTGGCAAATCCTCATTATGAGTGCCATGCCTAGTAGAACCACTTACTGTATCAAGCCCTTGAGCCAGCTGTCTTACGAGAGCCTCTTAAGATGTTGGTCGAGGCTGTTGGCGATGAGTTCGTGGACTGCAATCACTATCTGTACCATAACATCTAAGTCCACATCCCATGTGTCGACAATCTCTGGATTAAGTTCAAAAATTTAATTTGTTTTTCTTTTTTTGCCTTCACGGAATTATTATTATTTCAAACTAGCTGTTCCCAGCGGCTCCGCCCGCGTGGACTTCTGATCCCGTTCCCGCTGCTCGGACTTCTGAGCCCGTTCCCGCTGCTCCATAAAAACCTTCTGTAGTGTTCAAGGAGCAAATAAAAAAAAAGAATTACTCGAATTGGTCCAGCCGTTTTCGAGTTATGCGCTTACCAACATATTTCGCGACTCATTTTTATATATATAGATAAGGTCATTTGGTTTTTGTAAAGTATATGACGTAATATGGCCGTTATTATATTTGCCATACTCACTGGCCAATAGCTTGAAGCAATAAAATTGTATTATCAGGATGCTTGCGTCTGGTGAGCTGAATATTTTTACAGGTATCTGGCAAAGAACGTTTGAGGATGGCTTGAAGTAGCCCGTGCGGTGCGATTTCGATTAATACGGCATTATTAGGTATTAGTTGAGAAGTCTCCTCGAATAGCACTGGACTCTACGAAATGTAATACAAAAACATGATTAAATACTTTAGAAAGAGTCATGATAAAGTAACATGATCCTATGAACCGTAGCAGGTACTAATATTCTTACCAGTAAATTATTAGTTAGATACTCTGCTGAACACAATTTCGCTATTGGCTCATCCCATCGCTCTTTCGGCACTGATGTTGATAGCCAACGCTCACTCCTTGCTTTAGGAGTAGTAATAGTACTTTGCAAATATTTTAACAATCCGGGACCTGTAATAGTCAATATCAATACAATCTTAACACTATGTAAATTAAAATAAAACCGAATGATTATAGTAAGTATAGGTTGACGCAGCCATTGAGATATGACCCAAGCTATGGCCTGAAAGCGAATGTAGTAACAGGAATTGAAAAGGGTATGCTATAAGGCGGTGTGGGCTCGTAGAGTGAATGGGAACGTACCGAATGAGACATCAGTAGCACTAGCATGAACTCCTATCGAATTCGTAATGTAAAGATTTCGAGAGAATGCTTCGTATTGTGATTGGCAGTCTGTCTCATGTGAACCTGTGTGCGTGTGTAGCCCGCCAATCGCAATGCTCCGTTCTGTCGATACCTTTACATTACGAATTCGATAGTATTTCGTGCTAAGGTGGTGTGTAAGGCTCAGGTGAATGGGTGAGGGACTAGTCGGGGTCGACCTCGTGGTACATACACACAACATTACTACAATTTTGAAATAAAGGGCATGTCGAAACCGGCGGGCGGTCTTGCACGGAGGGAAATATGCGTGAGGGTATATATGTATGCAAAATTACGAGATAAATTCATACTATAGTATGTAAACATCTTACCAGCATCAGCTACATAATGTGAGTGGTAGGCGATGTTGGAACACGGGACCTCCTTGGCGAAGATCCCATTAGCCGTCAGCTTCGCCACAAACTCACGCATCACGTTCGAAGGCCCCGAAATGGTGCTGGACTCAGGCCCATTGTGACACGCTACTACAATCTCCGGAGGACATAATTTTAATATCTGAAATTATAAATTATAATAAGAGTAATTTTTTGATAGTTATTGACTCACTCTAAACATACGCCAGACTCTGCCTGGCACGACATTGTTTTAACTGGCGACATAAATATAGATATATACATAAATGGATACCGCTATGACGTGAATCTACCATCAATACCAACAACATCGTACCTAATTGAAATTGGAAGAGCCTATTCGGATCATTGAGTTTAGTCTATGTTTTTATACACAAAATCAAAGCATGTTCCGGCCCGATTAATAATATAGGATCCTTACATAACGAAATTGGAGCTTTGTCATATTGGCCACTTTGATCTCAAATATCTCTTCTGTGGCTACAAATTCCAATTTCAAATTTACACGGCTTATACAGAATACATGACATGAATTTGAATTGAATTTTCATAACACTGCAAAACTTCGACAGAACACAAACCGTCACGTGATAGTTACCGAGTTAAATAATAGGGTACCGATAATAATGTGAATTGCAAGATGAAGTCTTACTTCTTTGTAACCCAAGCCAACAGCCGCCATAGACCCGTGTATGAACTTAGTTTCCAATGACACCAACCCGCGGTAGTAAGCAGATAGTATCATTTCCTCCGCATTCAAACAACCATCGGCGTAAGCGCACCCTAGTTCACCTGCGCTATGTCCTGTGGAAATTCAAACGACAATATTTATTCAAACGAGATTCTTTAGAAGCTCCATTAATATTATAAAATAGATTGAACTAGGTTAATAAATACAATAACTATTATATAAGGTTACTGGTAACTCAATGTCGCAACTCGAAAAAGTGTCCGTAGTTGAGTGACTAGGAAGTCGGCCTTACGATAGTATAGCCGGAGGGGTTAGAGGGAATATTTTAATTAAAGTAAGGTTAAGCTAGGTTAGTTAGTAGTAGTAAGTAATATAAGCTGGCAGAATAGCAAACGATCCACATGAAGTGTCTACCGTAGCCATTGGACGTTTCCCCTGCCAGTTATACTACCGACCACACTGTAAGAACTTTCGATGTCTTTCTTGAAGACCCCCATATTATAGTCAGTTGAGAAAATCACAGCAGGGAGTTTATTCCAAAGAATTTATTCGTGCGCGGATTGAAATTATTATCACACCTAACTGCACAATTTCCGATCGATGTAAAAATGAATTGAACAATGATAGAATGTAGCCGTAGGCATCATGTTGAACAATTCCTCTGAACACACATCGTTGCACATGCGGTAGAATACACACATTAAGCTAAAGTTTCTCTTGATTTTAAAAGTTTATTAGCGATGTGAGGACTTTGGATGCGACCGGACTTGATTTTTTTTTTATCTATGGCACGTCAATTTGACTTCACCTCACCTGATGTTAAGCTGAAGGCAAAGTCTCATGAAAGAGGGTCACCATTGCAAACACGCTCAGTGCTACAATGGTGGCGCTCAGCTTGACGGCCTCATCAGATGCTTTTTCACGACCCGCTTAAAGGACCCGGGACTGTAGGAAGAAGGAAACACGTGCGCTGGCAAGGAATTCCAGGACTTAATGGTGCGGCAAGATGATAATGATGACTGCTATACTCGTAGCATTTCTTGCTACAAACAATAATAACGAAAAAGGTGAGATTTTGGTTTCTCTAAAATTTCTTGGTAAGAAAAAGTCGAGCTGCCAGTATACTACATATATTTAAGAAATTTTACCAATGATGTTATTAGGTTTGAATCCAAGTTCATGAAGAATGTCAGTAAGTCCGATTTGAATGGCGGCTATTCCGACAAATGAGTTCATAATATTATTGAAGATACTTTCGTCATCTGATGTAATAATATTAACAATATCAAGTCCTTTGGGCTTCAGAACTTTTTGACATCTGCAGAAAGAAATTATAATATATCAATAATATTTTGAAGAAAATATATTATGGTTCATCAGAGCTCTTTGGAGAGGTTTTGTGGTGTCAGTGTGACTGGGACTGTCGCCTATATGTGATGGTATGAAATCCTGCTTTGTCTTCTGCACTGATACAACAGAAATGTTATTAACCTTCACCCCCTCAAATTCAAAATGATCCAAAGTCCCCCGACACGATAACGCTTAAATTATTTATTTTTTACTCTTTCTAGGTATATCTGTGTCGGGGTTCTTAATCTGAATATTATATTATACTTAAACTTTTTAAAAGGTTCTCTTAGTCAAGCACTTTCATTTGATGCCCATATTGAGGGACTTGTGAAATACAAAAAGGTAATTCGCCATTTTGTGGTGGCAGCCATTTTGAATTTGAAATGTGTCAAAGTGTGTCATACTTCTTACACTTCATGGCAGACATGACTTGATACCTTCACGCATTCTTGAGGAAAATGTCAGACAAACAGACAAAAATCAGACAAATTACATTACGATTATAAAGTGCTCTTAAATAGTTTTACATTTGTTGAAAAATAGCAGTTATTTAACATCAGTTATCATCAGCATCTGTTAAATGACTGCTGGAGCAAATGAATCCTTAAGTAGAGATGAAACAGAAGGCCTCTTAGCCAGGTGGGACGACGACCTGACAACAGACCTGACAGACTGTATGCTGATGCCGGAGAGGAGGATCGGCTGCAGTGGTGCACATTGGGAGAATACTATGTCCAGCAGTGGACTGTAATAGGCTAATTTATTTATTGACTGATTACTTTTTTTTATAATATCACGCCTATATCCCTGAAGGGGTAGGCAGAGGTGCTAGCACCCACAATTCACCAGTTTTATATTTAGGTCCCAATGTAATAAGTGGCGAGCCTATTGCCTTTAACCGGGCACTTATAAACCTGCGATAAATACACACATAACTTCGAAAAGCATCGAAAAGTCATTGGTGTGTGCCATGGTGAAACCTGGGATCGAACCCGAGACCTCGTCTCAGCAGTCCATTACCCATACCACTAGGCTACCGCGGTATATTTGTATATATGCGGTATAATATGACTGATTACACCTGTAATTATAGCAATAAGTATTC
Source organism: Pelosia muscerda (assembly GCA_963691645.1). Classification (NCBI taxonomy): domain Eukaryota; kingdom Metazoa; phylum Arthropoda; class Insecta; order Lepidoptera; family Erebidae; genus Pelosia; species Pelosia muscerda. Next base: position 13,852,231 of record OY829118.1, read on the forward strand.
CGATTCGGTTAAATATCATATTAATTAATAATTTCTATAACATACCTTTCTATGGCGGCTGCAAAAATGGGTATGCGCATGAGCTGCGTGCCCATGCCGGCCCACTGTGAGCCCATACCGCTGTAAACGAACCACAATGGCCGTGTAGGAGAGTCATCAAAGTAATCAACCTTTTCACAGAGACTAACAGGCTTTTGTTCGGCATCTGTCCCTAAAATTATAATCAATTTTTTTTTTTCAGATGTTCACAAATAAAGTAGCAGGTCTACTTCACATTCGAAGAGAAGGCCCCGAGTCTGCCGGGGTGCGAGGGATATGTTGACTACAACCTCACCTCCGGCAACTGAAGACCCAAAGACGGCGTGCGTTTTAGTCGGTTTGAGTCCGACATAACCTACCAACCGGCTGCGGTGGGGGGTATCCGTGGGGATTTTTCGCACGATAAAAAGAAAAGGTCTACTTCACATAATACCAATACCAATTTGTGCAGGAGTTCTTATTGAGAAAATACAATAATTAATTTGTAAATCAAATGGTTTTCAAAATTTGTGCAGTGAGTCCCAAGATAACCCATATAATCTCATAAAGTCAAAACTACACACCTTTTTATAATACTATAAGTACTTATGAACATAGTGTGATACCCAATGAATGTTAAAATCTATATGCTTACCAACTGTAAGAATGCTATAAAAACTCGAGATTTATACGCATTAATGTAACATTATATGTAATTTTAATAGTCATACTTTGGGGGTAGGCGATGTAGTTTCTAGTAGAGCGACACCTATGGCTCAATTTCAACACATATTCAAACTTATAGTAGATGAATAAGTAGAGCTACTGGACAGCTAATCTTAACGAAGAAAAAATTTAGTGTTTCGTTTATACACGTTTAGACTGATCGTGGAAGCGTGTTCAAAACACTGTGTCTGTGAGTTAAGTTATTGACAACTAATCGATTAATTATATCATCATTGACAACTCTATGTAATCTTGAATTAATCTAATAGGCCAACAGAAATAGAAATCTATAAAATTGAGAGCTCTACTATGAAAATCATCTACTAACGGATGCATGCCCAAACACATGTACATCAAATGAACACATGGGCGATTCTGAGAACTCAACTAAAATAGCAGTACACTGGGTACAGAAAATTTAATACGTAAGAGCAAAAAGGAGGACCAGAGAGGATTTTGAACTTCAGGATTTTAATATAGTAAAGAAATCACAAAAGTAATTAAAGTTGGAGACAAAATGTGAATTAAAACATATTAACTAAATATTTGGAACGGAAAATCAATGGATGGGTAGTTATAAAAAGATATCCACGAATCTTCTAACCTAATCCATATCACATATATTTCTTAAATACACGTGTAGGTAAGTCGTATAATTTTATAAATCGTCCATTACATGAATTGTCCAGTATATGAATCGTTCATTATAGCAAATTGGAATCAGTAGTCCGATTAAATAGTTCGATGACCTTATGCAAATTGACAGGTAACCCTTTACCAGACCCCTTACTTCTCCCCTTATTTAATACTAATGAATGATGAATTGGCGTTTTTTCTCCATTGAAATTTTATGGTAATATGTAGTTGATAATAATGTAATGTAGCTTACCAAGAACAATATATCCTCTGGCCAAATGTCCTGATATCCTCAGTCGATGAATGTTGTGTAATAGCGCCAACTGCTCAGGGTCTATCGGGTTTGATTTCAAAATGTCAAGCGCATACTGCACAGCTTCTTCATGTCTACCTGACATGGTAACTAAGTGGGGTATGCTGCTCAAGAACTTATCAAGATTCTGAAATATTATAAATATATTTATGTAAGAAATAAATAGCGAATCTCTTAGGCATTTAATAAAAAATTTCACACATTTAGTCTGCTAAAAAGCTTAAGTTCAAATTATCGACTAAATAACCTGATGGGTTTGCCGCTATCTTGAAAAAAAATGGTTGATGATGATGATTATGATTTTTAAACTATCCCAAAGAGTCTACCGAGGAAAAATTTCTACAGCTAGGACGCTAGAAAAGCATGTGAAAAAAATGACCACCTACAATTATTATTTTTTGCTGCATAATAATTTGGCTGGTTTATTAATTTGTTTTGTATTGCAATAATCCCCTGAACAACCATTCAATCATTTTGACGTATGGATACAACCGTGCGAGCAGCAAAATCAAAACCGGGCACAGTCTAACTGACTTAGCGGCGCGCTAGAGGTAATTCTTGTAGAAAATAAAAAATAAAAAAACGAATTAGTAGGTCTGAACACGTTCAACCATTTTCATACTGGACATCTTTTGATATCCTTCAAGAGAAAAAAGGAAATAGCGAAAAACATTTTTTTCGCCCAAATTCTCCCTTTTCCCCAAATTTATGGTTTTTTATCGATATCTCGATAACGATGATCGATACGTGAAAAATGTATAAGACCTTAATTGTAGATCGTACAAAGAGCAATAAAAAGCGGCGGAAAACCCATCGGATTATTTTACTTGACTTATGCTTTTCAGCCCCCCAACCTGTGGCCCTAAAGTTCTTCACATTCATACTTTGGACCTTTATTACAATATTACTATCATCTCTTCCTAATAATAATCACTTAGGATTTGATGATTAGAAGAAAATGTACGTAATTCAATGTTTAATAGAAAATGCCATATCTAATATTAATATTAATTCACTAACTTAGGATAAGTCCTTATAACTAACCAATATGAGTCATTGTTACTTGAATAAATCAATATTAATTAAATTAAAATTAAAGTACGTCCATACTACGACGTCATTCATTGGTCAACATTGGTTCTGTACGACCAGCAGTACCTATTGGTCTAAGAGGTCACAATTGACATGTTTTTCTTTCTGCATATGTTTTCACACATTGAGGTGATTACTTTTTAAGGTGCACACAATTTTCAACACCAGGTGAGTGCTAACGTTCACTACCGTCACACTATTATAAATATCTTCCTAACGACTAATTGTGTTCTAAATCAGAACACGTACGTGTAATTGGGTATCTAATCTTACCTTGGGCTTATAACATCCATGCAGCAACACGTGGGAGTTCAAACCAGTAACAGACATGCCATTTACAGCGACGTAGGTACGGTCAAAGTGCTCGTGCTCATTTATAACACGCATTCGCCCATCGCACAGTGCTGCAATATCTTTTCGGGGTTGTTCATAATTCAAGTTACCAGCTAATTGACCGCTGTGGTAACCTAGCAGCACCTTTAGAGAAGTCTGAGTTATAACACCTGGTCGGTTTGTTTCGTTTAATTTATTTAGATATTTCGGTAGAAACACCATCTGTGGCCCGTCGACCTCATAAAAGTAATATTATTTCAATCTTACTTTCCTTCCATATGTATAAATATTTATACATCAGCGTATATTTGTTTAATTCGTTGAAGTTTATATTTGTCCTACAAGATGTAGTATACAAATAACGCTGGACTACAAAGGCACGAGTCCAAATTACACAATCACACTATGATAGTAAAATAAGATGAAAATAATTTTATTTTTAAAGGTGGTGATAGAACACAGCGTTGATGTACTTCCCTGATTGTATCTGGAGCCAGGGGAACAAGGAGCGCATAGTTCGCCTTCCAGTATTTCCTCCTCCACCTCGCAATGTCCTCGGCGTGCATGGCAGTGAGACCGTTAGCTTCAAACTTGTGGTACATCCGAGGAAAGTCGTATCTCATAGATGTAGATAACTCAGGATGGATGGATCAGCCGGGGTGCGAGGGAATTGTTTCATCGTAATACGATTTATCATTACGTTTTTTTATAATGCAGCAATCCCCTTGCATCCCTTTGGTAGCTTTGGTTCACCTTGGACACGAACTGACTAAAACTGCAATTTGCAGTCCAGTGAGAGTCGAGACGGCGCGTGATCTTGTTTGGTTTAAAACCGACATAACCACTCAAGTAGATTTTTTATATGACAATACCTTAGTTATGGCAGATATTCCAGAGGCAGCTTCTCCATATCCGATGTTAGATATGACACTACCGACTAAAAGTGGTTTGATTCTATCCTTACAAAATATTTTTTCAATAGCTTGTAATTCAGCTTTGTCCGCCTCAAGAGTTGCTGTACCAAACAAATTAATACGGTTGTTTATATATTTTTAATCATAATTCGAACTTCGAACTCCCTTATAATGTAAACCCGAATACTAACCCGATCCAAAAGCTTCCACATATTCGATAGCTTCTGGTGGAACTCTGGCTGTTCTGTAGAATTGCTCAAGGAATTCAGCTGTTTTGTTGTGATCTCTGTTGAATCCAAATACTTGCCCTGTTTCTGATTTCAACGTATTTGCGAACGCTGTTTGAACGTGTACTAATTCGGCGTGTACTCTAAGAAATGTACAAATGAATATATAAATAAACAATGCACGTAATGTCAAGCTATCGAGGGTAGGGCACTTGCGATCAATATGGTATCATAATTCCTGGAACACCACTCATTATCTACTCGAGTTTCGGGATCCCCGGTGTCGATAAAATATATAAATATGTCTGTGCAAAGTTCAAAATATATCAAGTCAAGGTACGATAACTTCTGCCATCTCGATGGAAGACTGCACTTTTCCAGTCTTCGATCAAGATTAATTTGTCGTTTTTTGCTCGCTCGTTAGTCCTTATGCATCTTGCCCTAGAAAGGAAAGGCGGGCACCACGCAAACTCCTGCAAACCTTAAGTACCTACCTACCTATCTTACAATTTGATTCCCTAAATACCTTGACTAGTTAGTCGGTATACGTAGAATAATGGAGTCAGTGTGGGTGCTAGCACCTCGGCCTACCCCCTCGGGGATATAGGCGTGATAGTATAAAAAAAAAAAAAAAATTGAGTCATGGTCTCGGGTTGAGTCATCAAAATCAATTAGTTTAAATGTTAATTAAAATTACAATATATACCTTAAATTGTGATATAATATTATAAGAAACACACACTAAATTATGATATTTTACGTTCCGTGTTCGACGACTGTTCGTTTCGATCCGAAGCGAAAAAAAGTTTAATATAAAAAAAGATTGCGAAAAATTGAAGAACCTTTTACATTTTTGATGAGATAATGTAACAATTTACCTCATAGCATCCTTTGCCTTTTGCAAAAATAGTACATTTATGGCTTCAGAGATAACAAAACCATCAGCTCGTTCATCAAATGATTTTATCTTTGCATCATCACACATTTTCACAATTCTGTAAATAAAACAGTTACTTGTTTAGTTTCACCTGTCATTAGACTGCACCTCGTGTGAGGGCAATGAGTTGTGTTTCAAAAGACGCAATCATTACAAACAGATATGTAAACATATTTTTTTAGTATAACGTCAAGTACTTAATCTTCACCATATTAAGAGTTGTTGTGTCTTTGATGGTATCAATATAGGTCTCCGGAGCTCATTCGAAAAGCAGTGTCTAGTAAATCACCGCAACGGCAGTTGAATACCTTCTGTAGATCCAATAACCAGATATTCAGAGCATCATGTGTGTCTTCTCGACAATTCTCAGGGCACTACCTAAATGGAGCTTCTCTATTTGGTTTAGTCCATATATACAAAGACGGACGGACGGATATGGACTTAAGAAGCTAATGGACTGAAGCTTATGTTCAACATATATATCGCACCGAGACCAAACGCCATCGAAGGGGCGACACCTGAAGTTGTTCAACAATATAATATGTATCACGTTAAACAGCTCGGTAGAAAGTAGTATAGTTTGGTAGTATCATTTGGTGCGGTCGAGTGCTATTCAAAAGCTTTAGATAAAAAACGTACCTTCCATAATGCACTGATAACATGGGCAGGAGAGATATGTTACTACCACCAACAATGGCAGCTTCACATATGCCAGTACTTATAGCTATGTATGCTTGTTCCAATGCAGCTGTAGAACTGCAACATGCTTGATCTATCGCAAGCGATGGACCCGTGGTATTCAGCCAGTACGAGACGCGGTTAGCAAACATTGTTTTACTGCTCCTAGTGTACCAAATTACAAAAATATCAAATAGGTAAGATACAAATAGGTGCAACATATAGTTCAAATTAACCTACTTTTTATATATATTGCGCACCAGCACCATATCAATCAGGAGGACCTATAAAATGGTCGTTATGGCCGAAATCAGTCGGAGGTCATCATAATCAATCCTCGATTTTATAATAGCTTTTTGGCATAACTTTCTTTTAGTTACATTTTTCAAATCAAGTGAAGTGAACGTTGAACCCCGTGATTTTATTGAAGTTGAAGATAGAATAGAAAAAATAAAGAATATCATACTATATTGGCACAATAGGTGATGAATGCAATAAACAAGTTCTCGCGCATCGAAGGTTCCGTATACGATAAGAAGGAAAATGTAGTCACAGTTATCCTGTTCCATTAATTTGCTACATAAACATGTGCAGCTTTTGATTGCATTGATGTAGAAGTTTGATTTTTTCACAGCTTAAAGGTGATACCGACCTGAGTTTTTGGTATGAATATTTATTTATACGCATTCCTGCGAAAAAGCTTTTGACAGACAGACGAACAGACGGACAACAAAGTGATCCTATAAGGGTTCTCTTGAGGTACGGACCCCTATAAATGAACCCCGTACAGCTAACCTTTATGTAGCTACATACCATGGAGCAAACATGTTTATTGCTTACCCAGCTATGGCAGAACCGGATTTTGAAGCGGCATCATCAATATTGACCTTTTCGACATCAGACAAACATGAGCCTATATAAACACCAACTTTTTTACCTGACAGCTGTGTTGGATTGATTCCTAGAAGAAGAACATTATACCATATTTTAATATCATAGTTCATTTGCGTAACCACGGTAGCCTAGTGGTATGGGTAATGGACTGCTGAGACGAGGTCTTGAGTTCAATGCCAGGTTTACCATGGCTCACACCAATGACTTTTCGATGCTTTTCGAAGTTATGTGTGTATTTATCGCAGGTTTATAAGAGCCCGGTTAATGGCAATAGGCTCGCCACATTAGGACCTAAAAAACATAAACTGGCGAAATGTGGGTGCTAACACCTCTGCCTACCCCTTCGGGGATAAAGGTGTGAATTTATGTTATGTTATGTTATGTTTAATTTACACAGTGGTCGATATACTAATAGAGTTTAGTGGGAACGACTGCATCACACTCGCTCTAATGGAATATGCACTAATGGAACGACTTTTGTGTTGCTGAGGATTAAAATTCCCTCTCTAATATAAAATGTGAAGCGACACCGTCATGAGCAATACCTGCTTATCTTTAACTGTCATCACCAGGTTCGAGATAATGAGCCTAACTCTATCCAATCTACTTCAATATAATCCAGTGCTACTAATTCTGTCAAAGTCGCTTTAAGTATTAGGAAAGAGTTGGGCAGGACCCAACCATTGCGCACCTTGGTATCATCCGATAAAAAGCATTCTGGGATTTTTAGGCGGCTAAAGAAACTTTTTTGGATTGTCTGTTTCATATAAGTATCAGAGACTCCAAATACCTGAGACATTCTAGATACATACTCTCACACCCGTAATACCAGTAGGGGTAGGCAGATGTGTATTAAACACCCACATTTCACCAACTATTTGCAGATGCGTAGAGATGTTGCGTCCCTGGCAGTATTTTACCGTCTCTACCATGGTGAATGTTCTGATGAGCTCTTCCAATTAATCCTACCCTCCCCTTTCCTACACAGGACAACGCGTGCAGTGCTTAGGTGTCACTCGCAAACGGTACAGAATATTCCATCAAGACCCAAACGGTTCGGTGAGTCTTTTCTCTGCCGTACCATTAAGTCCTGGAATTCCTTGCCGGCGCACGTGTTTCCTTCTTCCTACAGTCCCGGGTCCTTTAAGCGGAGCGTGAAAAAGCATCTGATGAGGCCGTCAAGCTGAGCGCCACCATTGTAGCACTGAACGGGTTTGCAATGGTGACCCTCTTTCATGAGACTTTGCCTTCAGCTTAACATCAGGTGAGGTGAAGTCAAATTGACGGGCCATAGATAAAAAAAAAAAAAAACTATGATTTTCAGTCCCACGTTATAGGGGTCGAGCCTGTTGCCACCAATCGGGCATTTGGAACAAAATGAGTATGCCGAAAATACATTCCTAACCGAAAATGTTGCAGCAAAATAATTTTGTAAAATATTTTTTTTGATTCGATTCCTTGTATGCGGTATAAATCGCAAGGAAATTAATTACGTGCTTAGCTGCACAAGCACTACTAATAAACGTTTTGGAGAGTAAGTATCAGACGAACATTTTAGATATTTGTATACTTTGTGGCAGTTGAACAAAGAGTAGATAGGATATGACTCCGACCCTCTTTACAAAAATGATGGCCTAGCCCTGAACTCGCCAGTATTTTTATTTTAATAAGAGAATTTAAATTTTTATTTAGGTACTATCATTAAAACATTGTTGAAAACATTATATTTGACAAGCTTTTCATTAACTCGCACTGTATGTATGTATGTAATTTATTTGGGTGTAATCTTTCAATACGAATTTGAAACAGATATAGATACTCAACTCAACCGATTTTAATGAAATTTTGCATATGCGCTTTATTTTTTTATGATGGAGTTGGCCGAATGATGGAGTAAGGGGATATCCAGAAGAATTATAGCCAAAGTAAATAAAACAAACATATCTAGTTTTTGTTTCGTCTTAACACTTTTTTTAGTATTACAATTTAAGGTCTGAAGACGAGGTCAGAATGTGGCTATAATAGCTCTTAAACTTAGCAAGATACATCTACAAAGTTTAGCTCATTTGTTTTGTCTTAAATTAATCTTTGGTATTGCATGGTGGTATTCAGGGGATATGTATACTGACTCGAAAGATGGTCATAGGAAATTTTAAAGTAAACATAATATACCTATCGAGTTTGGACTCATTTATTTTGTCTTAACAAAATTTAAAAATGGAGTCCGAAGATGAGCATAATAACTATACAAGAATAATACAAAAATTGTATACAGCAAATGTTCTATTATACTCAATTGAAAAAGATCGAAAAGAATAATCTTAGTTGAAGTTGAATATTTGTTATTATAGTAGCAAGTATAAAGCCATTAACAAGCTTACCGGCATCATATATAGCTTGATAAGCTTGTTCTAAAATCTTTCTCGCCTTAGGATCCATAGAAGTAACGACGTGGGCGTTAACTTTAAAAAACTGGGCGTCAAAGTAAGCGAGTTCCGGAACGGTTCCTGCGAGCTGTGTTACTTCTGGATGATTACACTTAAAACGAAGATTGTCTGTTATTGGATTCACCTACAAAGAAATTATATGTTAAGATATGCGATATAGATGCAGGCGTTACCTGGCAGTAATTCATTATAAAAAGATATTGGTGGAGGGAAGCAAGTAAGATACTTCTTATCCGAAGAGAGATGATGTTGCAAAATTCAGCAAGTGTGACGGATAAACCTCGACACGTGTTTCGCCTCCACACGAGACATCTTCAGAAGCACTGTCAAGCGAAGCTTAAGTACTAAGGACGCAATATCTCTACGCATCTGCAAAGGTTCTGCCATATGACCTCCACAACCATTGGTCCAATGACCAATGGCGATATCGAAGTTTCAAGTTAGGATGGTGGGACTTTTAAAATGAAATTAAATGATATTAAATGAAATTAAATCAAAATGAAATGAAATCAAATAAAACAATTACAATAAACACAAATAAAATGACATTAAAATTCATTAATATAAAAATAGTAATTTAGATAGATAGATAGATAGATAGATAATTCTTTATTGTACACCTTAGAACAATGTTAGCGGTACAGTAGTAAACGTAAAGTTGCATGTACAATGGGCGGCCTTATCGCCAAAGGCGATCTCTTCCAGGCAACCTTAGGATGGACAGGAAAGTACAGAATAATCAGTAGTGTGATTATGTGGTGTAGATTGCATATACATCAAATATAATAAATAGATACACATACATATAATACTTACACTATTATAATATATATATATATATATATATATATAATAGTGGCAATGCATTCCATAACCGCACGGCTAGTACAGTAAAGGACTTGTCAGCATAGTCCGTAGAATGCATCGGCATCTTTAGTCTCAGATTACCGGACGACCGCAGGGACTTTGAATGTGTGTCATGGAGGAACTGGAAACGTTCTTTAAGGTAAACGGGGGTGGCAGGGTTAAACAATACATTATATAATAACGTAAGAATATGCGCATTCCTGCGAAGCCGAATTGGGAGCCACTTGAGTCGTCGTCGAAAATCTGAAACGTGATCGTATTTGCGTAGGCCAAATATGAATCTGATGCAGAAATTTTGAAGTCGCTCAAGTTTATCAAGTTGCTCCTCCGTGAGATCAGGATAGCTGACATCGGCGTAATCGAGAACAGGGAGAAGAAGCGATTGTGCAAGCTCAGTCTTGGTGGCAACAGGTAGAAAGTTTCGTAGCCTACGCAAGGCACCCGCTGAAGCGTAAAGTTTTCGACTGGTTTCTTGCAACTGGTGACCCCAAGAGAAGGTTTTGTCCATGTAAATTCCTAAATTTTTTACGCTATCACTAACCAGCACGGCGACTCCATCCATTTCGAGCTGAGGGAGTTGAGACCAAATTATTTTTGGAATCAATCTTGGGCTACCAATAACTATTGCTTGAGTCTTGGATGGGTTTAATGCGAGTCCATGGTTTCTACTCCATTCGCTTATCCGTTTCAGGTCTCTATTGAGGACAGAGATGGCTCCTGCTAAATTGTCTAGGGTAGCCTGTGTATAGACTTGCAGATCGTCGGCATAAAGGTGGTAGGAAGAATCCAAATTTTGTGAGATAGTATTTATAAAGATGGCGAAAAGTAACGGGGACAAAACGCCACCTTGCGGTACGCCCGCAGTTGTGTTGCACCAGGTAGAATGTGTTTCTTTAACGCAAACACGTTGCCGGCGACCAAACAGGTAACTGCGAAACCACTCAATTGCCGTTGGAGATATGTTAATAGAGCTGAGAATACCAAGCAGGATGTGGAAGTCTACAGTATTGAAGGCTTTGCTGAAGTCGAGTTTAATTAAATGAGATCAATAAAATTTGGTATACAATACAATAAAATTCTAAACCGCCATCTTTCCGTTCAGCAATTTTCAGTTCACAGAGTACAAGAACTTCTATCAGAAAGATGGGTGTCAATTGTCGAGCGTCTGCTGTTCAGTGATCCGTGTGTTCACAGAACCTGAATTAAATACCTACAATTTCAAAAACCCGTGCGATTTGATTTCTTGTGTGTCGCGAATGCAATCGAGCACGCGGATCTTGGTAGTGACACTAGTGACGACGTGCAGAAGAGGGTAGACCGATACGGTCTGCCTAATAACAAAACGTCACCGTCGTCACCTCCGGTACTAAAGTGTATAAAATATCGATCTATACGGTTATACTCTAAGGCAGATTTTTAGGCATCTTCTTTAAGACATTGTTAAAAAACAATTGTTTTTAACAATGTCATGACGGAATCAGAGCTTTACGAGGGCATAGCCGCGTGCAACAGCTAGTTTAAAATAAAGATGTTCGGTTCCAAAATTTACCTTATTGTACAGGATTTCTGATAACTCCTTGACGTTATTGGACTGTGGATACAGACCAGACATTCCGGATATAACGATTCTATCTTTCTGGTCCGGTATGGGTACGTACGGCACATCATTTTGTGGTGTAGGAGACATTGAAAAGTATTTGACACTCTGTAAAACAAATAACAAAGTTAAATTTTTTCAAATGCATCGTATATTATTACGGCCTGTACTATAAGTGAACTAGTTTTACGTCTTTAACTCATCTTCCATTATATTTCTCATGGTCATCAGCTCAGCAATTAATGGATGATATCAACCAATCAACCAATCAGCCTATCGCAATTCATTGCTGTAGGTCTCTCACAATGTGCATCACTGCTCCCTATCCGCCGCCCTCCGCATCCAGTCTGTCCGAGCCGCCTTTTTCAGGTCATCAGTCCAACTGGCTAAGGGCGGGGTATCTGACCTTCCTTCTCGCGGACTCTATTCGAGGACTAGTTTGCTCCAGTGGCCAGCCCACTGCCTCTTCAAATTGGTTATTCTCCGAGCTATGTCTGTAACTTTTGTCCTTTGCCAGAAGACCTCATTGCGAATTTAATTTTTCAAGAGACCCCTTCAAAGAAAGAGAAGCTTGCTCCATGGCCGCTTTTCGATTTGTGAACCTTTTGGAGCCCCGATTTCCTTGAATATTTTTTCAGCTCATAATTTTTTTCACTACATACAAATTGTACAACATGATTCCTTGGTTCAATCTACTTCAACTTTTGCATGAACCATTAAAAATATTCTTGTCCAAAATACCTCAGTGCTTAATGACAAAAGTCTTTAATCGGTGCGTGTTGCCAGTGATGACTTATGGCGCCGAGTTGTGGGCCCTCACTATATCGACATAGCCTACAGGGTTAGCCAGCTGAAGTGGCAGTGGGCGGGGCATGTAGCAAGAAGAATAGATGACCATTGAAGCCAGAAGGTTCTCGAATGGAGACCGCGTATCGTTAAACGAAGAGTGGGACGGCCTTCTGCGAGGTGGACGGACGACATAGTCAAAGTCACGGGTACCCATTGGATGCAGACCGCCTTCAACCAGTTGGATTGGAGCTCTATGGGGGAGGCCTTTGTTCCAGGCGGATCATGTTTAACGTAGGGGGTAAACCAACTATCCCACATGTATGGGACACTCTATACAAATCTTTGCTTACGGTTTTAAAGGAATATTGATTTGAAATAGAACTCAATTCATATTTAATCCATACAGCATACAACTAGATTTCAAGGAGGTAGAACACGACGGTATCTCCCGTCCGAAATGAGCTGTCCAACTGGGGAAGTACCTCCGCCCTACAGAAGACCGCGGTCATAATAACCATCGTGTTGTGTTCCCGCCGGTAAGTAGGGTAGCCAGTGCTCACTATACCCCTCCTTCCCCTCCCCTTCCTAGCCTCCCCACCCGTTCCCAGCTCTCCCCCTTTCCCTTCAGGGTGGGCAGCGCGTGTGTGACACCCTTAGTGTTGCACACGTTCATAGGCCACGGTGGCCGCTTTCAATCAGGTGGGCCGTGTGCTTGTCTGCTACCTACGCAGTATAAAAAAAAATAGATACATTTCGAAACCGTTAGTTACAAAAAGATCTTTCGATTCGTCAATTTGGAGCAAAAATGTAAACGGGGGTATCAAGTGTTCTCAGTCTCCCTTATACCTACATCGTTGACTAAGAATTACTATAGACACACCAAAAAAAAAAAACAATAGAAAATCCATATGTCGTTTGCCGGATTGATAATATGACCTTGAATCGTGATCGCGTTTGAACTGGTGCCGTTGACATTAAGTAATAAAATCAATTTATTCGGTTCCCGGTCAGTTCAAATATTTGCATGTATGAATATTGAATATGTCTATTTGTATTGTTCTGGCTTTCATTTGTAATCCGCATACTAAAAAGATACCGCCATTTAAAACGTTGTTATGCGGGACTTCAACGCCAAAGTGGGAGTATAAGAATGCATCGAACTTAAAATCGGACCTTATGGAGTGGGGCGCAGAAATTACAGGGGGCAATTGTTTGTAAACTTCCTGGAGTCTCAGGGGCTCTTCTTAATAAATTCTTTCTAAAAAGCCCCACGAGAAGTGGAACTGGCAACGTTGGGCGCTGTCATAAGGAAGAAGATATTTTTTTTTAATTTTAAAACAATTATTTCAAACTTTATGCCCAGTAATAGTACAAAGGTGGACTTAATGCCAAAGGCATTATCTGACAGTCAACCTTAGGGTAATGCGGAGACACATTGAGGTAGGTGCAGGTGGAAGATTGAACTGCATACATAATTATAATACACACTATAGGTACACCATAATCTATCTATACTAATAAATAATTGTAAAGGGGTCGTGTCTGTACATTGGATATATTAAAAAAAATTCTTGGGTTATACATACGTTATACATACGGTTAAACATACGATACTGAACACAAAAATATTTTTTTAATCTTCTGTCGATTTGTGTTTTTGTCTATTCGTTTGTTTGTCTGAACGCAAAACTACGGAACGGATTTTTTCGAATTTTAATCGAAGAGCGCCACCTACTCGCGGTTGAATCATTGAATTACAAATTTTAATTTCATCATTAAATACGTATTTGTTTACACAAAAATGTGAAGGCGAAGGAGGGTGAAGGTTAAGAGAGTTTCTGTGCTGTCAGTGCAGTGCATTATCGTTGTAATTATTATATTAATGATTGGTATCCGTGGGGATTTCGCACACGGAAGGCTTATGTAATACTTACGAGTATTATATCATGTTGTTATACCTTTTGGCATTAAATTACAATGGTACGAGTGCCTTATTCATAGATACGGGGATGATGCTATTTAACGACTAACGGGACGGTGTCAACAAAATGTAAATTCTGTTGAGAAAAAGTAGCGTTCAGTACAATATATGACAAAACCACCATGTAAGAAAGGGCCATAACACTCGCCAATCCGAACGTCGCGAGTAGTACTGTATGCAAAAGGACAGCCGACCGGGCACCAGAGCCCGTTCATTTCGTTCGGTTAGTTCTGTCCGGATTGTCATGTCACATGATTTTGCCATGCCAAATTTTGCCGGGTAATGCGTACTGTTACAGTACGCGATCGGGCTATATTATGCGTTATACATTAGGTACTCACAGCACTTACACAAGTCTACAGGGAAGCACTTGCGTAGGCAACTTGTACACTTGTTCTATCGACTCGACGGCAAACCGCACGCTTGCATAACACAGACAATATGTTAATTTTTGGTCGCAGTCACCTACACGAACTTGGGTGGAGCCGTGGGTAACAGTTATACTATAGTGTACCTACTATCTATGCTACTACTATAAAAGCAACTCTGTCTGTTACGCTTTCACGCCTACATCACTAAACTAATGTTGATGATAGGGTAGATTAGACCTTAGGACTGGCTTGACAAGTCAGGAGGAGGGTGTGGTGTGCGGAGTCCCGCAAGGAAGCGTCCTAGGCCCTACACTGTTCCTTATTTATATAAATGATCTTTGTAATATCGCGTGCAGTGGCGGGCGGATCTTTTCATATGCAGATGACACTGCAGTTGTCTTTACAGGAGTGACATGGTCTGCTGTACAGGCTACCGCCGAACTGGGTCTGGCTACTATTGCGGGTTGGCTTAAAGCGTACCTATTAACCCTAAATGTCTCCAAAACTAATTATATGTGTTTTACACCAACCCAGGCGTCACAGCCAAATGCTGATTTTGGTTTAGTGATCCATGATTGTAGTGGTTCACTTGGTCCTGATTGTGGTTGTCAGAACGTCGAACGTGTCAGTTCTACCAAATATTTAGGTATTACAATAGACCAGAACCTAACTTGGCATTCTCATATTGAGGTCCTCATGTCTAGAATCAGAAAACTAACATGGATTCTCAAGAATCTGCGCCACGTAACACCTGCACAGCTACTGAATAAAATCTACATTGCCCTGGTACAAACAGTCATATCATACTGTATACCGGTATGGGGTGGGGCCGGGAAAACCAAGTTCTTAGAACTTGAAAGAGCTCAAAGAGGCCTTATTAAGGTAATTTTTTAACTTTAAACTTAAACTTTAAACCATCCAGGTACTCTACAGACGACCTCTACAGGATGAGTAACCTATTTTGAATATCACTCTACCTGTACACAAGACAATCTACTACAATCCAGAATACCGGAATAAAAGACGTAGACACAGGGTAGCTTATTCTCCAATGGTGCACACTGTATTCGCCACTCGTCAGAATTTTACACAATCGACGTACATTTACAATAAAGAAAACGAAAAAATTAATATTTATTCGATGCAACTCCGAGAGTGCAAAGAAAATATTACGAACTGGTTAAAAACTCTCACATATGAAGAGATTGAGATGATTTTGATTAGAATTTGTTAAACACACACACACACACACACACACACACACACACACACACACACACACACACACACACACACACACACACACACACACACACACATATATACACAACATACACCCATATACATACACACAGTACGCATGCCTACACAGTATAGCTGATAGTTAATAATTAATATTTTAATCTAGTATTTACTTTGAAAATTTTGTCAATTATTCTGTGTTCGGAGGTTACGGTGGCATAAACAAATACACACGCACACACAGACATGTCAATCTTATAACACAATGTCGTTTATATAATAGGGGTTGAAATTATTACTAATTGATATAGCAAGGAATACCAAACCTTCAAAGCAAGTAAAACGACTTTTTAGCCGAGGAGATATAATTTAATTGTTTCGCCTCTACACGAGGTATCATTATGCCTATTTCAAATATTTCATTATCAAATATGGTATTATCTTACCTTATTTATGGTAGACACCTACAATTAAATGTAGAAAGTATAAGTGACTTAAATGGTTACGTACTTCAGTTTATATAGGTACGTTACTTATATTAGTATATATATATATATATATATATATAGTATAGTATTTATAGGGTTCTGCTGTACCAGAAAATATGCAAACCTTTTTGAACAAGATTTCTGTATAACTTGTTTTCAATGTAACCACGGTAGCCTAGTGGTATGGCTAATGGACTGCTGAGACGAGGTCTCGGGGTCGATCCCAGGTTAACCATGGCACACACCAATGACTTTTCGATGCTTTTCGAAGTTATGTGTGTATTTATCGCAGGTTTATAAGTGCCCGGTTAATGGCAATAGTCTCGCCACCTATTACATTGGAACCTAAACATAAATTGGCGAAATGTGGGTGCTAGCACTGCTAACTCCTCTGCCTACTCCTTCGGGGATAAAGGCGTGAGCATATGTTTATGTTATGTTATGTTGTTTTCAATGAAGTACTGAATACTTCGGAATCATCATCATCATTGTCATTGCGTCACTGTGATTTCCGCTTTTATTTATCCACTTTCGACGGTCTCGGGCATCACTGGTAGTTAATAATAACAAGCTCGCCGTAACCGTAAAAATCTGGCGGCATGCAGATAGATCATATGAAGGCGATCGATTTCGTGCAACATACGAGGTTTTTGAGGGTGTTGGAGTTGTATTGCTGCTGGGCAATACAACTCCAACACCAACACCAGCCAACACCACCAATACCAACACCAGCTGGGCATTTTTCAAGGAACCCACTTAGTATTTATTAGTGAGTTCCAAGTTAGGTTATAGGTTAAGAAAAGAGAGTGATGATGGTAGGCAGATGGTATCCCACCTACTTTACATGGATGATTTGATATTATTCGCCCTCACTAGTCCTCAACTAATGGTTTTACTGAAGGTAACCGAAATTTTTAGTAATTCTATTACGATGGGACTTGGTGTGGACAAATGTGCAGTAATTCATGTAAAGCGAGGACGGGTAGTGGAGTCGGAACTTTTTGAGTCTACTAACCTGAGATCACTCCTCGTAACTGAGACCTATAATTACTTGGGTATGTCACAGGCGTTATGCATCAATGAGGCTGGCAAATATTGCCTCTGCCCCTGGGGTGTGATACGTTACTTGGAAAAGTGTAACACCGAAGATATATAGAAGGTATATCCCTCAGGCATATTACTTCCGGTTCTCGCTAACGGTGAGTACTTGCACAGACATAATCAAGTACTGAAGATAATCCACCATCGACTTGATCTGAAATATAACCCTATGAAAGTTGAGGTACCGTACCATAGATTGTTCCTGAGTCAGTTCTGGAAAATGGCCATATCACATTGTACTGGGATCGAACACACTGATAGGACTGTTGTAGCCAACAAGCCTGACATTGTGGTGATAGACCGATCTGAGCGCCGAATGGTTGTTGATGTCAGCATTCCTCATGACGAAAATTTCGTGAAAGCTGAGAAAGATAAACAGGTTAAGTACTTGAACTTTGCTCACGAGATTCTATTCTAGGACAATCTACACAACGCCACTTAGACCCACGATAAACATAGTTTAATTAGCTCGTGTTATGGGTTCTAGAATGCGGATAAACATACTTAGATGTTTCTTTTTGTAAATACATACATATTATTCATATAGAACAGATAGAGTAATATTTACGTTTTACTCAGACCAATGCAAATATTCATATTCATGCACACAAACACTTGCACTGAGCGGGAATCGAACCCACACCTCCTGCGCGTAGCAGTCGCGTTCAGGGTGGTCGTCAAGTCTGTCTGTGGAGTGTTAACTCAGCAATCATTGTGCCGATGGTCGTGTCAGTCAAAGCACTGATGGCAAAGAGCCTCGACACAAACACATTTTTCACTTCTGCTCCGCACCAGTTGGTTGTAGCATAATGTTATATACATATAAACCTTACTCTTCAATCACTCTATCCATTAAAAATATGCTGCATCATCCATTGCGTAGTTTTAAAGATTCAATTCAAGCATACAAAGGGATGTAAGGACATACGGATATAGGGACAGAGAACGCGAATTTGTTTTATACTATGTAGTGATGCCAACATGAGGAAACATCTTTTCATGTAGGTACCTATACATTCCAAAATATAGAGTGAATGCAAACACTAAATAAATGGGTGATAGTAATAGTCAAATGTGTGATTTTGGATATAATTATGAAAAGAAATAATGCACTACTTGACTTTTGACTTGTAATATATTCACAGATATACTAGCTTTGTTCGTTATACGTTATACTAAATGTTATATTTCGACGGGTGCAAAGTAAAAAGAGGCATCTGCATAATAGCAACTTTACAGGAGAGCGAAAAGAACGAAAAAGTGTATTATTTTCTTAATGAGTGGGCCAATATTTCTGTAAAATTTTATCATAATTTATTTATAGTCTTATTTATTTTTATATTAAGTTAATTAAGCTAATTTATTAATAATTTAGGAGATTTTGTAGATAGCCGTTTTTACAACGAACTTTATAAAACGCTAACTGAGCCAACTACCAGCTGGTCGTATATGCTCGGGACTTTTAATATCGTGTATAAATAGTTTTTTCTTTTTTTTATTGATCTCAATTGTTCTCAGGCCACTTATAAATAAATATATATTTATAAAATATCCACTACAGAAAGTAATTTTGCAGATAACTTTTTATGCTTCGTACTTTCATAACAACATTTTGTAAATTGGCTTAGTAGCCCAAAATCATCATGCGAATATAATTGCAGTTACAATACTTTCAGTTTCTTTTTTATAAGGTCGTTTATTAAACAGAAAATCCTACTACGTGATAAATACTTTGTATAAAGTTAACCGACGTAAATTTAATTGACCGCGAAGTAGAAAGAGTCAACTGGCAGACGGTCGTTAATGCGTCGTATGTGCGTTTAAAGAGTAATGCAAATAGAAATTAAAAGCACACCTTGAAATAGTTGCCGATATACATAAAAGCTTTTAAAAACTTATAACGTATGCGCGCCGGTGACAAGTAAGTCAACTGCCTGATGACATTTTGTGTACGCTCGGAGTCCGCCGCCGCGCCCCGCGCAAAAACGACCAACGTTACTTGGTCGCATTACCTTCGTACTATTTGCAAAATTGAGTGTAGATGGCTTTTTATACTTTTAAAAATTCATTGAAATATAATGAAATCTCCAAAACCAAATATACCAAATATGCATGGTTGTGGAGTCTTATTTGATTAGTACGAAAATGCAATAAAAAGAAAATCGTGAATTTGTAGTTGACTTTATTTACTTTGCACCCGTCGATTTAAAACATTATCCTAATCACCTTATTAAAAATTACTATAAACAAAAAAGCCAAGAATATAAGGAAAACATAGGTAAAGAAGACATATTAAACTTTATGTAAAATGTTCGAAGTTTTTGAATAAGAAAACCGGCTGTTCGATAAATCTAAAATCTCCAGAGGTTCTCCGATTTTTCGTGTCTGGGTCACAGCCCTAACGTGAATGCCTGACAAAGATTATAAATAGTTCATTCATTTTCAACAGTAGGCAGGAATGAAAATAATAGAAAAAGAGATTTTTTTTTATCTATGGCACGTCAATTTGACTTCACCTTGCCTGATGTTAGGCTGAAGGCAAAGTCTCATGAAAGAGGGTCACCATTGCAAACACGTACAGTGCTACAATGGTGGCGCTCAGCTTGACGGCCTCATCAGATGCTTTTTCACGCCCCGTTTAAAGGACCCGGGACTGTAGGAAGTAGGAAACACGTGTGCCGGCAAGGAATTCCAGGACTTAATGGTGCGGCAGAGAAAAGACTCACCGAACCGCTTGGTTCTTGATGGAATATTCTGTACCGTATGTGAGTGACACCTAAGCCCTGCACGTGTTGTCCTGTGTAGGAAAGGGGAGGGTGGGATTAATTGGAAGAGTTCATCAGAACATTCACCATGGTAGAGACGGTAAAATATTGCCAGGGACGCAACATCAATAAGATTTGGAGCTATACCTATTGTATAGCGCAATCTATTTCTACCAGAAAGTAGAGCAATATTTACGTATCTTGTAACGTTTTTAAAGAAATAGTTAGGTACCTCTTTAGAGTTCCGTAACCAAATGGCAAAAAACGGAACCCTTATAGATTCGTCATGCCTGTCTGTCCGTCCGTATGTCGCAGCCACTTTTACCGAAACTATAAGGCCTATGCTATAAAAACTTGGTAGGTAGACGTATTCTGTGAACCGCATTAAGAATTTCATACAAAAATAGAAAAATAGCAATAAATTTTGGGCGTTGCCATACCTATGCAGACTTCCATCGAAAATTGGTTTGAACGAAATCTACTAATTACTTTTTTGAATACGTCATAAACCACAATGCGACTAATTGAAGCTGTTGATGTTACTGGCTGCTATGCAATGGGACCCTTCATGGGCGAGTCCGACTCGCACTTGGCCGGTTTTTAAATAACTGGCAGAATATTAAGTCAAAATCCATGAATATTCAAAAGAGAAAATAAATAGTGAGCAATCAAACAGGGCCGTAATGAGGAATTACAAATTCAAACAGGGCCGCGCCGGTACTAAGGACCTTCTTGATGATAATTTTAGAAGATTCGGATGGGTCTTCTAGAATTTCACGTTCATTTCACCACATTATGGCTGGCACCAGTTCAACCGCGTTACGTAAAAGACGACAGTCTCCCACTAACAACTTATAAGTAGGAACATTGTTTCTGGACTTGTCGCCATTTAAGACTTTAACAAATTAAAATAATTCGCGGCAACTCAACACCGAGTGGCGAGCTGACGAATAAGTCCCAACATGACCTAATAGTATTTAATCTTAATTCATTTATGTATGTTTGTACAACATCAGTGAATTAACAAGTTAATTATAATATTAATCATATATACTACCTATGTTATAACTTGAAATTATTATGGTTATGCTACTTAATTCACTATGACAGAATAATAATAACAACATAACATAAACTCACACCTTTATCCCCAAAGGGGTAGTCAGAGGTGCTAGCACACACATTTCGCCAGTTTATGTTTAATTTATGTGAATTATAATAACAGCATACAATATCATCCAGTCAATAAAAGGAATACGGCAACACATTTACATACAATAGTATAAGAACAGACGGCACCGCATATCCCCTGTCGACTGTACCTACTCTATAACCCTTCAATCCTAAACTCAACATGACTCTACACGAATATTAATGATTACTTTATGACAATAAAGTCAATTTTAAACTAAAATATGTATATTCACATCATGGTCTCATAGCAAGCCATATTGTACTTTACACCGGGAGGTCAAACAAGCCGACAACCCCCCTAATAGTTTCCTAGTCCTAACCTAGCCTAGATTTTACGCGGGGCAGTGCCAGTGGTCCAACTGCACTATCCAACGAGGTGGATCATGGGTCTTTACTAGGGGTGGTTGTCCACCTTACAAAATAGTGTTGTACCACTGTTTTGAGGTACAACACTGAGGTGTGTTTTGAGGTTTCCCTGGTCCAATTCATTTAAAAAATGTAAGAAGAAAGTAGAGGAGCCTGTTATATCTTCAAGAGGTAGGAGCATGAAATTTCGTTCTATTTCCAATTTTCTGAAAAAAATATTGCAAAAGTACAGTATGTGCAACAAAAATCATAACAGAAATATATGTTAACAATATGGTACTCAATCACGTCACTTAACAGCTCCAACAATTAGCCTATCGCAGTCCACTGAAGGCTATAGCCCTCTCCCAAATGTTGGGAAGCTTTGGCCAACGTTGTCAAGCTGGTCAGCCGGATCGGTACAAGGTTTTTTTTTCTACTTTTATTACTGTGATATTATCCTCAGTATGGCTGTGGCTGACCTGCCACTTAATAAGTTTAAAATAGAAGTGAAAAGATGTTTAATGAAAATAAAAAGTTATTATAAAGTAGACAAATATCTTGATGATAAAAATGCATGGTCATAATAATCTCTTGCTCTTGCACCCATAACTTATTAATATTATAAATAAACAGAACTACTTATATATTAAAAAGAAAATAAAGGATAACGATAATCTACCTCAGTTTCTTGCTGTTTGCTGTTTGTTGCAGTTTCTTCTCAGGAGATTTAACTACCTAACCAGCGAAAGAATCATTTTGAAATGATTTATTTACAAAGTATTTTATTAATTATAAATTATAATATTTTTGACAAATGTAGGTACTTAATTATTGTAAAACTTTGACATTCATAAGTGCTCTTTATGTGACTAAACTGAATAAACAAAATTGATTCTTTGATCCGCTTATTTTTCTGTTAGTCGCCTCTTACGACGCCTTTCGGGTGAGATGAGGTGATGATACCTTGTATTCTCTCTACTTCAACAAACGTTAACAGATCAACTTACGTGTTAAAAGGTTTTTTTTCAACCATGTACCTACATCACCTGCTATAGTGACCATGTATATATAAATATTAATAAAATAAATAAATAATGATTGTGAATGACAGAAGCTGTTCTTCATTAAATGCCAGGTTACACTGTACTCGCAAGGACTTGAAAACCAATTGCAATTTGTGTCTCTGAATACCTTATTTTTGTAAAGTTAGACAGCAGATAGTATATTTTGACTGTACTACTGTTACAATATTGTGAATTATAAAAGAATAATATTAATAAAATTGAACATGTATACTAATAATAATAATTATCATCGATATCACCATCCCGCATGATGAGAATCTCGTTAAAGACGAATATCTGGATCTGGCTTACGAGGTCGTCGACATGTGGGATGTGGATTCGGCGATTATTGTTCCGATAGTCGTATCGGTTCACGGACTGATTGCCAAGAGTCTCGACCAACATCTCAAGAGGCTCGCGTTAGGCGGTCCTGATGCAGAATGCTGTAGTCCTCGACACGGCACGTATTGTGAGGAGATACCTCTTCTTGAAGCCCTAACCACCGGTAGCTCGGTCCCTGTACCCGATGCCGGTGGGCTACTACTATTTTTATATTTTTAAATATATGTTTTTGTATAATTATTTAAAATGTAATTAATAAGTATGAATAAAGAGAAATAATAATAATAAATATGTCTTTATTGTACAGTTTATGAGGTATATACAATATTGGCAGTCTCTTATCGCTCTGTGGCAATCCCCTACAGGCAACCATGGGATGGAGAGAAGTATTTGGAGAATAATATTTCGGGGCAATTTGGTGTACTTACATGAATTTTGAGAGTAAGCATAGCAACTACCTAAGCATAGGTATACATAAATATGAATATATAATAAATATATATAGTGTATATTATTATTGGTATATTACCAGGGTTGATCAGTAAGTACCCGTTCTTGAGAATAGTTGGCGTTGATAAATGAAATTAACATTACCATCGTGTTTTATTACATGACATCGCGCATAATTTGAAGTTATTTCATCCGCTAGATTGTTTTTAGAGCTATTTGAGTTCTTTGTGTCTTGTGTTTATAAGCAAAATGGGAAAAAAACAATACCGATCCGTAATTCGTTTCCTATTATTGGATGGAAAACTTGCGACCAAATAAAAGTAAAGTTGGATGCTGTGTATGGGGACTCTTCGCCCTCTATGACCACTGTGAGGTATTGGTATAATGAATTTAAACGTGGACGTACTTACGTCTGTTTTCGACGATGAGCGGCCAGGACGGCCCTCAGACGTAGTTACTGACGAAATCGTCAAAATAGTCCACGATATCATTGTTGCTGATCGCCGAACGAATGTCCGAGAAGTAGCTGCAAAAGTAGGCGTTTCGTAGGGTAAGTACAACTATAAAATTTATAGTGACAAAATTGGTGTTGAAAAGGTATCGGCGCGATGGGTGCCGATATTGTTAACAGCGGACAACAAACAGTAACAATATCAAAGCAATGTTTGGATCGTTTTCATCAAAACCTGCAGGAGTTTATTCGTCGAGTTGTGACCGTAGATGAAACCTGGATTCATTACTACACTCCAGGGACCAAAAGACAATCTAAGCAATAGATGCAATAGATCTTTCGGGTTGAACCTACTCCGTAGAAGGCAAAGACCATGCCCGCAGCCGGTATATTAAAAAAAAAATTATAAAATTGTACCTTAATTTCTAACACGGGTATTTATTGATCAAGCCACGTATATACACATATATCCATATATTTATTTAAGGTTCACTAAACTGGTCAAAACATATTCACAATTGCGCTTATAATTTAACACATATTTACATAATTATATACCTACTACAATAAATGTACATGTTATTAATATCACGGAAGATGCCATAATATATTTACACACAAAAACATACTAACGTTGGGCATAACATCAACACAATTAAATAAAAGTACACAAATTAATGCAAATCAAATTACAATAATTTTAATTATTATTATTGCGAAAGTAAAATAATGTTCAAGGCCATTTTTCCATATGTCGTGCTACTTGACTTTTGACTTGTAATTTATACATAGATATACTTAGCTTTGTTTGTTATACGATATGCCAAAGGTAGAAAAACACCCGTAATTATATACTAAACGTCTCCATTAGTTTAGTTACAGACGCTACTGACACTACAGCCGTTTAAAATGATTGAGGTTTTTCAATCTACTTAGACCTCAAAACTATAATAGATTGAATGTATGTAATGGCTATATTACGTAATTAAATATTTACATGTGTGTTCATTGATATGATGATTGATATCATATATGATTGAATAACTTGAGAAAAAGGGTTCTTCTCAAAAAATTATATCACTGAGTACTTTTGTAGATTACGTAGTGGTGATTCAGAAATATCTAATAGCAAGCCGTTGCACTTGCAAACTCTCTCCTTGTTATTTAAAAATGATCACATACGCTGATGATAATGTGAGACAGATGTATGGCATACATTGTAACGAGATCCACTGTAATGCTGTCTGCTTTACGGAATACCACCTAATGGTCGGCGGAAAATCTCCTCAGTGCTCCCTCCTTCCAAGTTCTTATTGACTGTTCGATGGCGTGTGATGCACCAATTTTTGGAAATTATATTTGCTTTTAAAGAACTGCGAATTTCCTTACCCTGGGAACTATATGCTACGCACTTGAAGACTTCCTAGTCACATACCATGTGACGGCTTGAGGATGTGCAGATGAAACTTTACTCTTACATCTTGAACGGTTCACAAAATCAAATCGCGCAAACCCCTCCACTTCTCTACCGTTACCGTCTTCTCACCATACCAGTGTTCAACACATACATTGCTATTTTAGATTTCAAATTTGTCATAGTGAATCGTATTCTACTAGTGAAACCCTTTCATTTGACATCCATATTGAGGGACTTGTGCCGAGTCAATAGAATCTGAGAAATATACTTGACGAAATCCGAAAGGGTACGATATCGGATATATACGGATATTTTTTGTGCTTCAATCTACAATCGAGATAGAGAGTTTTGAAGGGTCAGTAGGAAATATGGTTAAAGTAAATAAAAGTACTGCAATGCAAGGTGGTGCTGCAATAGATTTTTCGATTTATTCACATATTTGTTTCCAGGTGAAGCCGGACCCAGCACTGATAGTTTGATTACATAGGTAATTAGATAATACGACTTCGTTTTTCCTTATAGGTACGGAATACTGAAAGCATTCTCTAATGAATATTTAATTGGACGTAACTATATATAAGCAAATCGTATTTAAACTATTACTACCTATTAACTACTGACGTACTAACGTCGATGTTATAATTTGGTTGCAATATTTGTGAGGTAAGTAATAAATATATATTTCTCATAGATTTTATTATTAATTGAAATTGGTTTGGCATTTCAGTCGTATTACAATAATTATAGCGACACATTTGAAACGTAACCCATATATGTATGTATTGTTTGTGTCTATTTTCTTATTTTTGGGTTTATTTAATCATTAAAATCTAGACTTCTTTAGTGCCTACCTCGTTATAGCTCTGCACCACCTTATGATTGTTCTTTTTTGTTATAATATCATCCCTATATCCCCGAAGGGGTAGGCAGAGGTGCTAGTGCCCACATTTCGCTAGTTTATATTTAGGTCCCAATGTAATGGGTGGCGAGCCTACTGCCATTAACCGGGCACTTATAAACCTGCGATATGATTGACTGGTAGAGAATGCCTACGGCATTAAGCCCTTATTTTGTGCATGAAGTTAAATAAATAAAATAAAAAATTCGTTAGGTACTGTTAGGTATTTGTAGTGATGTAGTAGGTGACTTAGTGACAAGGCGGCCACTAGCTACACGAATTCAACAACGAATTTATGTGGCGCCAACGGTTTGTAGAAAATGAAATAAAACATCAAGTTTCACTCTCTGAAGTTAGTATTTCGTTTTGGTAAACTTGATTTGAATAAATTTAATAAGAAATTTATGTACTGAGACATTCCACAGTAACATAGGTAAATTGATGTGTTCTTCTTCGGATATTAACCCTACAATTTAATGATTTCGATGCGGGTTACAAGACAGCTTATTTTTGCTTGGGACTTCTCGATTGTCATTACTTGCTCTGTAGTGTATGACGGTGTACAAAAGTACTTCACGGAATTGTGAAACAATGCCCTGTAAGCAAAAGCACAACTTAGCGATTTCCATGTTCCAGTATAAATCGTATGTTTGACTCAATTAATAAATGGACACGATGAAGTAAACATACACCTTTATTTTATTTTTTCTGATATCAACTTCCATTTGCTCACTAATTTATTAAATATTGTTGATATTGACGTTTTGTAAGTGCCGTTTAATAGTGTATACAGAATAAATGATTTTTGATTTGATTTGATTATATTACAGTTCCGTCGGCAACAACTTTTCACAAAAAGATGCATTTATCGCATATTGTTTTTGTTTTTCAGTTGCCTTTTACATTTCCTTCAGAGAGCATAATATAGAAATCTATAACAATGACTCCAACACCACAAAACCGAGAGCCGGTCGACACGACCCCGCCGCCGCACGAAGACGGTAACAGAGTTGTGATATCCGGCATGTCCGGTCTGTACCCACAGTGTTATAACGTCAAGGAGTTCTCAGATATATTGTACAATAAGGTAAATAAGACATTCACTAAAGTTATTAATAAGAAATACCTTGAGTTGTGTTTTCGGTGGTGAGTAGGGTAGCCAGAGCTCACTAGAGGTTTTGTGTTGTCAGTGGGAAAACCAAAAGCTTATCCTGCATCTTTTGCGCTGACGACACAGAATGTCTCTGTTCTTACAGGGGTTGCGGCACGAGTGTTATTCCTCTGGTGTTACACTCGCCCATAGGCCACGGTAACCAATTACCATCAGATGGGCCGCGTGCTTGTCTGCGACCTAAGTTGTATAAAAAAATAGTTTTAAATAATTGTATGCAAGGGTTGTGCCTATTTCTAAAGTACAAGATTTCAAAACACAAATCTATCTATCTATCTTTTAGAAGTGTATGACAAGTTTACAATAACTCGCATTAAGCACGGGCCCTCAAGGTTTTGGTAGAGGTAGGTAATAGTTGTTCAGAAGGCAGTAAGGCGCCTGCTTCTGAGGAAACTCAGTGCGTTTATGAATTGTTTAGATCGGATTTAATTACATGACTCCATAGAGAGTTATAGCCTCCTACAAACTAGAAAGAAAGAAGGGTCAACTTTTAGTCTAACGATGGCGCCTACGAATTTAACATTTTCCATGACGATCCTATTATGATGATATCGAAGTTTTATAGATAGGCCCCTTCTAACCTGAGATGAATGATGAAAAATAATAATAGTGATAATAAACCTTTTTATTGCTCACCAGCGGACATATGTATAACAAACATTAAAAACAATTTAATATATATCTAATCCATTTTATTTCTGATCTCTAATATAGGTGAATCCAGTAACGACAAAGGATTATCATTGTAATTTCTACCACCCCGAAATCATGGAACATACAGGCTGCGTTCCTGGACTCGATTACTTTGATGCTAAGTTTTTTAAAGTGAGCTATCGTTTTGCTACTACTATGGATGTAATGTCGAGAAAAATTTTAGAGGCAGCATATGAGGCTATCTACGACTCTGGTAAGCTAGTCTTCGGATATTTTTGTAAAAACCATTATTATCATCTTGCCCCAAAATAATATATATAAAAAAATAAATTTAAGCCTGACTACTGAAAAAACATGCTCTAAAAAGTATTAAACAAGAAAATATTAGGGACAGCCGTGATCGTTTACTACTTACTGTAACAAAACAATACATTCTAGGGAAAGTGGCATGCGACCACGGCTCGGCTATTCTTGATGTTTTCTTCTAATACTTACGATATCGATTACTGCATAAAACCAACAAATATGTAAATATCCCATCAAAATTACGACCATATCAATTCAAAACTATACCTAATAATAATAATTATTAGGGTACATTCGACAAAAGAGATACTGTATCACTTTTTCATACAACGTTGTATGTAAATGTAGTACAGTATATATTTTGTTGACTGACGATCATCATCAAAATTAGTCCCGGTCGCATCCGATTCCGCCTCGGCCTTCGCCTCGGATTCCGCGTACCGACTTTTTCTCTTCCACTTCGCACGGACTTGCACATCCATGGTGGTGAATCCATGGCACGCATGTCAACCTCCACGATGCCAAGCCAGCACTTCTTGGGTCTACCCCTCCTACCGTGACCCGGTGAAGGTGGCATGGCCAGTCATCTGTTACCCGCGTAGCCGGGTGGTTACGGCTGAACATGGCCGTACCAGCGAAGGCGAGTCTCCTGCATTTTGTCTGCAATGTCACGGACATGAGGGTTGCCCCGGATGGGAGAGTTTCTCACGCGATCATTACGCGTGACTCCACACATCCACCTCAGCATATTCATCTCCGCGACACGCAGTTCCTGCTTCGGTCGCTCTAGCAGAGACCAGCTTCGCAACCGTGTAGGAGAACAAGTCTAATGTTGGTTTTGTATACCTGCCCCTTTAACCTGACCGGCATTTTGGGATCGCCTCGCGCCACTTGGCCCATGTAGCGGCAATGCGCCCCTTGACGTCGTAGTCGATGTACCAGTCGCATGAAGCACCGATCTTATAAAT
Source organism: Pelosia muscerda (assembly GCA_963691645.1). NCBI lineage: Eukaryota > Metazoa > Arthropoda > Insecta > Lepidoptera > Erebidae > Pelosia > Pelosia muscerda. The sequence goes on from OY829118.1 coordinate 13,881,910, forward strand.
TATAACATAATGTTTGACATAGAGTCGGAAAAAGTACTCGGTATGTCGGTCGATCCGATATAAGTAAAACTCATTGCAGTATTTTTAACTTTCAATTTATAATGTTTATAATGGTAACCTATTGAAATATCGAATTTCTGTTACCCGAATCTTAAAACCCCGAAAACGGTTGGTAGAACTTTTAAAAGACAGATGTAATGAATGACAACTTTCTATTATTCCGTTTTTCATTTCCCTGATGAATCAATTTCCAGGTGCACTAAAACCAAATTTTCAAATAGTATTTTTTGGTTTTCCATAGTGTCATAATCCAAATATAGTTATACCAGATTCTCAGAATATTTTTTTTTGTTTCCCATCGTACCATTTGCCAAATAAACTAGTACCAAATTTTCATAATCTTTTTATTTGGTTCCCATACAATCGTTTTCCATCTAAACTATATACAGGTATAGTAAAACTCAGTAAATTTATACGATTCATTTATTGGGTAGGTACCTACAGCAAGTGATTTAGAAATACTAGTTGCATATCACAGATAGGTTTAAGTGTCAAATTCGACTCAGCAGGTTAGGTTAGGTTAGAACTGAACCGACTCGCTATTGTTTTACTTGCCCATTACAGTCAGGTTAAGGTTAAGTACCTACCTTGTAATTTTTCCATTGGATTCATTTTTAAAAATCTGGATATTGTTTGTCTGGATATCAACAAACTGCATTTCAAAAATTTGTGTTTCAAAAATTCGGCTTTCGTGCATATGGATTACGGTCATCTGGATTTTGTGCATTTAGATTTCGTGTGTCTGGAATTCGTTCGTCTGGATTATAAAACGTCGTACAAATGAATAAATAGGAAAATGAAATTCGGAGTTGCGATTATATGGCAAATAAAACTTCGAAATTTGGAAAACCGGGATTATGAATAAATGGCCAAACGTTTTCTGGATTATGATATTCGGAATATTAAAATTCGGGATTAAGATAGGTAACCGTTTATAATAGACCCTGGCCTGTTTAATAAACACATATTATAGAGATTTTTCTCTAATTCATTCAAATACATGCATGAACTATAGTGTAATCCACATGTTTGCTGGTTCTGGGGCGAGATTCGACGATGTCATTTACATTTTAACACATACTTTTTTTATATATGACACATCAATTTGACTTCACCTCGCGTCATGGTAAGCTGAAAGTAAAGTCTAAGGACCGCTTGAGGGCGCCACATTAGATTCAGTGACACTTCATGTAGACTATAAACACCTTCAAAACCTTATAACGATACATCATTTAAGGAGATATAAAGGGATAGATGAACCTACATACATACAGATTCGTAGTCTGTGAAAATCATAGCCTTCTTTTGGATTCACTATAGCATAAAAACCCGTCATAATGGGTTTTCCTCTTGGCCAAACTGATTTGGCAAACTGGTTTGGCCACGAGGAATCAAGTTTCCCGGTGGCCAAACTGTTATGCCGTATTCGGATAAAAATATATTATGTTTTTCTCGTAGGAATGAACCCTCTGGAACTGTCGGGTAAAAAGGTTGCTGTTTTCGTGGGCGCATGTTTCTCTGAGACAGAAAAGACTAATTTCTACGATTCTCAATTCCCTTCTTCTCTCGCGATAGCTGGGTAAGTATTCAATATTTTTATCTACTCTCATACTGAAATATCAAAATTAAATCAGAACTTTAATGACAGTCTTTAAGCACAAGCTACAAAAATAAACTTAAAAGTTATATTTTGATGTATGTCTTCTATGGCCTGTATCATAGTTTGACTTTTTTGCCTTTATAACTTCAGCCGGATTGAGGACGCTTCAAAGCTAGATGCTAGAAATACTTATTAAGAAATGCAAGTATGATAGATGCAATGAAACGGGAATGCATGCAGGAAAAAATACTGACATGTTTCTTTCGAGATATTTATCATGTTTTTTAATTTTATGGAGCAACCGATATTTCGGTGCTGTTACAAGTGCCATGACCACGGCGTGCTGACTACCCTATTTATATATACATATATATATATATATATATATATACCGTATATATCGTATATATATATATATATATATATATATATATATATATATATATCATCTATGGTACTGATGACCGCCGAGCTAGTTCTTATTGTGACCAACCGTATCGGGCAACCCTCTTTCTTACTCGTTTACTTCGCGCGCCGCACTACCATTGTCCGCATTCTCACATTATACTCGACCGCGATTCACAACACTCACTGTATCAGCTCACTCGGTTTTCGGATATCTCTGCCAAAATATTGGTTGCTCCATAAAATCAACAAACATGGTAAATATCCCGAAATATTTAACAGTGAATATGTAAATGACCATGTTAATCTTAAATCATACATTTACATTTTTTTTCTGATTTGCAATTCAGGTGCAATAGGTCAATGTTCGCTAACCGTATCTCGTACTGGTTGAACACCAAGGGTCCATCACTAGCTATTGACGAGGCTTGCTGCAGTTCTACCGCTGCGATGGAACAGGGATACTTGGCCATAACTAAAGGCGAATGTACAGCGGCCATTGTTGGTGGTTGCTATTTATGCCTACATCCACAATCATCAATACATTGCGGAAGGTACGTCTTAAGCCGCCTTTCCACAGCCCTCGATTTTACGGACAATTTTATAAACTACGCACCGTAGGTTAAGGCTCATCTGAGATACTGCAGACACTTTTAAATAAATACATAATGCTCTCGCTCGTAATCCCTGAAGGGGTAGGCAGAGGGGTAACGCCCACATGTCGCCACCCGTGATTTCCGGTCCCACGTAGTGGCCGCGAGCCAGTTGCTGGCAATCGAACACTTCCTAAAAATAAAAAATGGGCATGCTGAAAATAAATTCCTTACCAAAAATGTTGCAGCTGAATTTTTTTTATCCGATTCTTTGCTATGCGGTGTAAATCGCAAGGAAATTAATTACGTGCTTAGCTGCACAAGCAGTACCAGTTAACGTCTTGGAGAGAATCAGACACTTTTGTCATTATAAATGCAACTGATGAACTTCGATTTCATATAGGTCTAACTAAAGACCGGCGCCGGCCAACTGTCTAGATAGCTGTCGGACTATGTAGGTATGCTGAGCCAGAATATTTATTTATTTACTAGTTGTTGCCCGCAGCTCCAACCGCGTGGACTTCTTACCCCGTTCCTGTTCCTCCATTTCGAGCATTTTCATATTTATTCACTTTTTAAACCTTCTCTGGAATCCCACAAATAATTCAAGATCAAAATTAGCCAAATCGGTTCAGCCGTTCTCGAGTTTTAGCAAGACTAACAAACAGCAATTCATTTTTATATATGATTTTATACTATGTAGTGAAGATTTATTTCTAAATGCGTACGCGTCCATGTTCGCGTCCGTGAAACCTCGCACCGTGGAAACCTTATGTTAAAGCTCTATAATAAAAAGTGTTTATTTTTGTGTATGCCAATTTATTAATATTATATGTTCAAATAATTTACAGAGCTATAAAACTGTGCACAGACGGTAAGACAAGATCATTTGATGAACGTGCTAATGGCTGTGTTAAGTCTGAAGGAATTAATGTATTGATTATGCAAAAAGCAAAGGATGCCTTGAGGTACATTTATTTTCGAAGATGATATTTAGTTTTATTTTTATTTATTTATTCCGTACATACAACCATCATTACAGACAATTCCCTATTCGACAGAGTAGTAACATTATCAATAATACTTAGCATGTTTTATATTGCATTATACTTGTTATATCAACCTCCAACATGAACATAATAAAATGAAACTCGACCGAAACCGAACATTCGGTCGGACACTAATGTAATGTAACCGAAGATAAAGGCCCGTGGTAGTACACCAGGGGCCTTTATCTTCGGTAGCGTTTTTCTTACACCAAGTATATCAGTGTGTACAATTAAATTCGATTTTTGCAATCACCGGTTAATTTTCCCGAGCGGTCGATATACAGAATACTCGTATTTAATTAAATATCACTAATTAAATAACTAATGGGCATTTTATATCTTTTGAAATATCCTTATTTTAGAGTATACGCTGAAGTACTGCATGTCCAGACCGAGTTTAGAGGATTGCTAAAATCGGAAACTGGTCAAAAATATGGGTTCCAAAGAGACCTTGGCAACACAACCAACTTTTTCGAAACATTTTACAAAGACGCTGGGGTTTCACCGCAAGACATTGAATATGTTGAAGCTTTTGGTTCCGGTTAGTACCTATATAGTTTTATCACACACACAGACAGTCAGACATATTGGGAATCTACTTTTTTATACTATGTGATACGGCACTGATAAGTTTATTTGTTATAGCTGAACCTGAGGCAGAGAAAACTGAGCTACAAGCTATTGAAGAAGTGTTTTGTAAAAATCGGAGTGATCCACTCCTTATCGGCAGTGTTATGTCCAACATCGGGTACCAAGAAGCTGCTACAGGACTATCTGCAATAACAAAGGTATAATGCACATCATAATAGATACTTCTAAGGAAGATCTGGCCATATTAAAAAACTAGACCACTTGCAAGTAGTGAGACCGGGCTGGTCTCTAACAGATGCTCGTACGGACTTTATGTTTACGGATTCTCGAGACGTCCGAGACCTTCTGTGGTTGATTTAACGATGGACCAATCTACTCGAATTTTTATTTCCAACTTCTTGTAGATTTTTTAACCAATAATCTGAATTAACTTTATTTCTGTATAGGTACTCCTGGGTTACCATAATGGTCAATTAGCTGCCAATTTGCATTGTACTCATCCACGAAAGGACATAGCAGCGCTGAGCGATGGGCGAATGCGTATCGTAACTGAACATCAGCAGTTTGGCCGTACCTATACTGCTGTAAACGGCATGTCTGTTACAGGAATGAACTCTCACGTGTTGCTTCATGGAAACTATAAGCCTAAGGTTAGAGGAGAATCATAACAGACCCAATATTTTTCTAGATTTCAGAGAATGATAAATGTTATATTACGTGACGACTGAAGAAAATTCCCAAAATGTCTTAGTTATTCTTCATATAGGTACTAGTTATTACTACTATTCTAGCCGCGGGATTCCCGGCTGAGTAGAATTTGGGCTATCCCATTCTTCCCAGTGGTATCGTACAGATCGATTGAGGTATAGGGCTGTTTAACATCAGACAAGTACTACAGTTTTTCTCGTGCATGTTTGCTATTACGTTATAGAGGAGGTAGGACACGACGGTATATTCGTCCCAATCGAGCAGTCCGACTGGGGAAGTACCTCCACCCTACAGACTATCGCCGTTTAATACCCTTGTGTCGTGTTTTCGGTGGTGAGTAGGGTAGCCAGAGCTCACTAGAAAGGTTTTGTGTTGTCCGTGGGAAAACCAAAGGCTTATCCTACATCTATAGCGTTGACGACACAGAATGTCTCTGTTCTTACAGGGGTTGCGGCACGAGTGTTATTCCTCTAGTGTTACACTCGCCCATAGGCCACGGTAACCACTTACTATCAGGTGGGCCGCGTGCTTGTCTGCGACCTAAGTTGTATAAAAAAAAGTATTGCAATAAACATTATTGTTATTAATTATAATAATTCATAAAAATTAATGTTAAATCCTTAATTTTTAACCTGGGAACAGTGGACCCTGACTACATAATATCAAACTATCTGTAATCAATGTTTCAGATTATCAATCGTTACACTGCTAGTTTACCCTACTTAGTTAACATATCTGGCAGAGATGAAGATGCTGTGAACCATACCTTTGAAATCTTGAAATCAAACCCGATAGACCCTGAGCAGCTCGCACTGTTACACAACATTCATCAAATGCACGTCCCAGGACATCTAGGCAGAGGATTTATTATTCTCCGTTAGTAAATGAAATTATTTATGTGCAAAAAAATAATGACTATAAAATATGAGTAAGATAATTGATTATTATTATAGATCTTAAAAATAAACAATTATCATAATACTTAAAAAAATTCAACAAATATACAAAACTCATAATTTCTGAAAGTCGTGACGTCTCAAAGTTTTTAGTTATTTTTTAATTTGTCTTAGAAACTGAATATATTAATTTTATTATAAATCAAAAAGAAATGCTAAGAAAACCACCAAACCAGTGTAATATTTGTTGCAGAGACAGACAACGAGCAGAAAGTGGTTTGTCTAAGCGAAAAATCGGATTACTTTGACGACGCGAGACGGCCATTGTGGTTCGTTTACAGTGGTATGGGCTCACAGTGGGCCGGCATGGGCGTACATCTTATGCGCATACCCATTTTTGCTGCTGCTATTGAAAGGTATGAAAAAATATATACATATTATACATTGACCTAATAGACGCTGCCAATTTATCAGGGTAGTGGAGCAGTAATGCTCGAAAAGGAGGAGGCGAAGCCGGTCCGAGAAGACTCCGGGCCCGCACTGCCCGCGACGAGCGGAGGCGACTCGGACGTCGGAAGTCGCAGAATGACCTCCGTCCACCATGAACGCGGGCCTGGGGGTGACGGGTGGAGCCGCCGGTCACCCTAGCAAAAGCAGGCCACGGCGATGGCACAAAGTGCCACCCTATACCCAGGGGCTAGATAGGGACACATTGGAGGAAGTGAGTTATCTCAACAGAGATGTCCCCGGGTCTGCCGGGGTGCGAGAGATATGTCTTGTATAATTTCACCTCCGGCAATCAAGGACCCATGGACGGCGTGCGATTTGGTCGGTCCGAGTCCGACATAATCACCTCCATCGGTTTTGGTGGAGGTGGTATCCGTGGGGATTTTGAGCACGATAAAAAAAGGGTAGTGGACCAGCCATCTTACATTAGTAGTATTACAACGTGATAGTAACTGTAAGCACTTATTTATCCACGATATAGTACATTGGGATAAATTTCAATGTTCATTTCATTGCTATTTTCTTTGTCTCGAAATACAGATGCCGGAAAGTTTTAGAGCCGAAAGGAGTTGATATTGTTAATATTCTTACATCGAATGACAAAAACATCTTTAACAATATTCTACACTCATTTGTCGGAATAGCTGCTATTCAAATCGGGCTTACAGATATTCTACATGAATTAGGATTCAAGCCAGATGGAATGATTGGTAAGAAAATAATAGTAGAAACCAAGCTCAATCCGATGAACGAAGATATAGAGCTCCTGAAGAATCTATTATTTCATAAATAAAGCATCATCTGAATTTCCACAGGACATAGCGTGGGTGAACTAGGGTGTGCTTACGCCGATGGTTGTTTGACTGCGGAGGAGATGATACTATTTGCATATTACCGCGGGTTAGTATCGGTGGAGAATAAGTTTATACACAGTTCGATGGCTGCTGTTGGCTTGGGCTATAAAGAAGTGAGTATTTATTAAAAACGTGTGGTGGCGGGAATAGAACCCTATTTCATCTGAATGGTGTCGTAACAAACGGAAAAATACGCATAGAATATCATTGAGAGAGAAGTCAAACCAGAGAAACCATCTGGCTAACATAGAAACAGTAATCCAAAGCCTCCCAACATTGGAAGAGGTTCATGTCCAGTCACTGTTACTTTGAACGTTAACCTATATAAAGGTTGTCTACTGGTCACTGAACTACTAGTGGTTTTTGTTTTTAGGTTTTAAAAAGGTGCCCTCCGGAGATTGACGTAGCGTGTCACAATGGACCTCAGTCTAGCACAATTTCCGGTCCTTCAAATGTGATGCGTGAGTTTGTGGCAGAACTAACGGCTACTGGAATCTTTGCTAAGGAAGTCCCATGTTCCAATATTGCCTACCATTCCCGGTATATAGCTGATGCCGGTAAGATTGATGACACAATTTATTATTCTACTCCTTTTAATATCATAAGTGTGAAAATTTGTGAAGATGTTTGAAAGTTTTATACTGAGTAATTTTATGCATATTTCTAATATACTTTAGGAGCAACTAGTAAATATTAATCTTTTCTACATCCTGTCATCTTTATTATAGGGCCTGAATTGCTAAAATATTTGCAAGACGTAATCATCACTCCAAAAGAACGTAGTGAGCGTTGGCTCTCGACATCTGTACCAAAAGAACTATGGATTGAGCCAATTGGAAAATTGTGCTCTGCAGAGTATTTTACGAACAATTTTCTGGTAAAAATATAACATTTAACTTTAATAGGTAAGAAAAGATTTCTTTCTATCTAAAAATAACATGTATGAACGCAGAAACCGGTGCTATTCGAGGAGACTTCAAGGCTGATACCTAATAATGCTGTGTTAGTTGAAATCGCGCCACATGGGCTACTACAGGCCATTCTCAAGCGATCAATGCCAGATAAATGTACAAATATCGCGCTTACTAAGCGCCAACATCCAGATACTACAGTTACTTTACTTCAAGCTATTGGCATGTGAGTTCAACTTTTATTATAGATATAGAAAGATCGCACTTAGTAGGGCAGGCTTTTCGGTCAAGATAATGGGTAGTTGAGGTGCCAATGCCAAGAAATTAGTAAGCGAGTTAAGGCGCAGATTGAAGGACAAAGCGGTGACTCTTGCTCCACCTCGTTTGCTATTTGCTATTTGCACCTGGTATGATGAGTAGCGGGTTAATAGATCAGAAATTATATATCTGTTATATTATTTGACTGTGCAATAATTTTATATAATATCAGGAACCTTATTGTAAAATGTAACACCTACATTCCATATAAATAAATAATCTATTCTATATTCTATTTACAATATTATCATACATAACACAATATTTCCAATTTAAAAATAAATACAATTATGGTTTCAGGTTGTATATGAACGGTTATAATAGTAATATTGGAATGTTGTATCCAAAAGTCGAGTTTCCAGTTTCCACTGGCACACCTTTCTTATGCCACTTTGTCAAATGGGCGCACGGGGAAAAGTGGTAAGCTTTTCAATATTTTTTTAAACTGGTGTTTTTACGTAATGTGGTTCTCCAATATTTAATAGAGTTTGCTTCTTTTAGGCCTTATCCACTCTACTGTTCAGGAGATGAAAGGTCCGCTCCCACTGCTACTTTTGTATTAGCTTTGGACGATAAAGAACACACTTACTTAGAAGGACATTCGATAAGGGGTGAATATATTCAAGTACCTCAAAATCTTTTTGGATTCCTGTGCACTCTTATCCAAGAGCAAATGCACAGCCTGTTTCGTTCTAACAAAGATTTATAATTTATCTAATTTTTGTAATACTTGATTGTCTGTCGAATTATTTTTGATAGACTCAAGTCAAGTGTACCGACTAATTTTATAGTTATTTGGTAAAATAACGATTTTGAACACTTTCTCAATAACAAAATTTATTTGGTAAAAACTAAAATAACATAATCTATGGGAATATTGTATTGTGATGTAGTCGAATGGAATAATTTATTTTATAAAAAAAATTAATACTTGCCTACGTTTGGGTGCACCATGTGTTTCTCCGCATCGATGTCTATGTGGGGAAGTAGTCGATAGCCTTGGACATCACGGATTATCCTGCAGCAGGAGCGCAGGTCGCATATCCCGACACGCGCATATTAACGACATCATTCGTCGGGCTCTTGTCACCGCCGGCGTGCCAGCTGTTCTTGAACCTGTTGGCTTGGCGCGCGACGATGGAAAGAGACCGGACGGGATGTCGTTGATGCCTTGGAAGATGGGTAGGCCTTTGGTGTGGGACGCCACTTGCGTCGACACCTTGGCGCCTTCTCATCTTCCAAGCACGATGGACTGCGTATGCGCTGCTGCTGCATCGGCAGAGACTCTCAAACGGCGCAAATATAATAATTTAAATAGTAATTATATATTTGAGCCGTTTGGTGTCGAAACGCTGGGTCCGTGGGGTCCAAGTGCGCGCGCGCTATTTAAAGAAATAGCGAAGCGACTTGTCGACGCTTCCCGTGACCATAGGGCTGGCCTTTACCTCGCTCAACGAATTGGCATCGCCATTCAGCGTGGTAATGCCGCCAGCCTTCTGGGCACGGTTCCGGTAGAGATCGATGGGGAGGAATATTTTGATGCCTAAAGTTGCAGTCTCTCTACCTTTTTATAATTAATATAAATATGTAAATATTTTGTATATAGTTATTAAATTTTGTATATAAATTGATAATGTTATTGAAAATAAATACTTCAGATGATCAAACAATTTTACCATCGTTACTGTGCCCAAAATTGTTATTTTTTCAAAAAGGCCGTAAAATCTAACGGTCGGTATAGTGATGGCATAATTTGTGCAGTAAATTGTTATTAAGTTGATACTAGATTATGCAGTAATACTGATAAGTTTAATTTTCCTTAGGAAGCGTATTATATCCATTTGCTGCTAGTCTAACACTGGTATGGGATGTACTAGCTATGACACTAAATGTTCCCAAGAAGCAGTTATCCGTTGAATTTTGTGACATACAATTATACTCGCAACCAATGCTGATTAATCGAGGACAAATCAATCTGAGAGTGTCTATATTCAGGGGAACAGGATACTTTGAGGTATATGTGAAAATTATTTGATTGGATACTCTGAATAATTTGAACTCAAACACTAAGTCGCAGGTTTTTTTTGCTGTTTTCTTATCGAGCGAAAAACGCCCACGGCAACCTTCCCTGCCGGAACCGGTTCAGGAGGACGCACTTGTACCTACTTATCTATCTTCACAAAATAAACCCAATGGCATAACGTACACATTTTTATAATCATCCTTAGAAAACTCATTTAAAAGATTCATGATTTTGTACAGTTGAAAAAGACTATACAGTTTTATTTGTTAAGTAATCATACCGATATCCGAAGATGATAGATTTTTTTCAAAGAGCTTTAGTGTGCAGTACTTCGTTTTCTGGCTATCGAAATTCAAAAAAAGAGAGATCATTGCGAGTGTACCTTCTGTAAACAAAGTCACCTGGTCCTGATGACAACCAAAACATCATTATTAGTTCTCGATGGCGCAAACCTTTTTTCCGTGCGCAAAATCCCCACAGATACTGCCTCCACCAAAACCGGTGGAGGTGGTCATGTCGCCTTTGTAGATACCCAGTGCAACCTGGCCGAAACGTCAAGCAAATCAAAAGGTAAATCATTGTATTTACCTTATGATCGCGCTAACCATATATCTCTCGTACCCCGGTAGATCCGGGGATAACTCTTTGAGATGACCCCCTTACCCCAACCTAGGAACTATGCTGTACTTATCTAGCATCTGGATAAGGGGAGGTGCCCTTTACGCCGCCGCCGCCCCCTGCTTCTGCTAGGGTGACGGGCAGCTCCAGCGTAACCCCCAGGCCCGCGCTCATGAAGGACTGATGTCATTCTGCGACCTGATGGGGCAATACTTAGTGAATAGTGTCGTGTTTTATCGACGAGTACTCATCGTCTAAACGCTCACCGTTGTCTCATGTTGAGTTTGGTATATATGTGCAATTTGAGTTCAACAACGATTTGATAAGTATCGTGATCACTTGTTAATTTTTCAAATGTTTAAAGGTTTTAAATGATACCTCTAAAATCGCATCAGGATACATAAATCCAATACAAAAAAACGACTTAATACATGATTTGGTTGAATGTAACAAAAACACGTGCATCATTGCTGAAGATGTATATCAAATGTTACGGGATAAAGATTATTGTTACAGGTACGTTATACACCGGGAATCTTAATGTATGAGTTATTTAATTTTTTAAGAATATAATTTAAAAAAATCTTTTCTTTTCCTAACTTAGTGGTGACTTCCGAAGCATTGCAAGTGTTGATGAATCTTTAAGTAACGCAGAACTACTGTGGCATGATAACTGGATTACATTTATTGATGGTATGCTGCAACTAAATGCACTACGACAACCTCATTGCGCCGTGTCACAGCCTACAAATATTCGAAGAATACTTATTGACATCGAAGCACATAGTACAGCAGTTCTCAAATCAAATACATCCGATAGTAAAATTCAGATTTTGCCGGCTCAAATTTCTGACCTAAACGATTGTACCAGGTAAAACTGCTATTAACACAATTAATCCATCATTTAGCCTATCGTAGTCCACTGCTGGACATAGGCCTCTCCCAATGTGCGCCACTGATCCCTATTTTCCGCCCTCCGCATCCAATCTGTCCCCGCCGCCTTTCTCAGGTCATCAGTCCATCTAGCTAGAGGGCGTCCTACCTTCCGTTTGTCTTCTAGCGGTCTCCACTCAAGGACTCATTTACTCTAGTCTTAGAGCAAATGAGTCCTTGAGTCAAGCCATTACTAAGACACACGTTATAATATTATTTAGTTTTAAGTAGCTATTGCGTCTCTGTGTGAGTCCTAAATTATTCGTAGGTCCCAAAGAACTAATACCAGAAATAGTGTGCTATCTTCACTTCACGTCGTAGTGCCTATTGTCATGTGCCATATTGCTGAAATGCTCTAGTGAAATATTCCTGGAAATTAATTCATAATTATCTGTTTTAATAAGGTGTGGTGGAGTCAAAATTGAAACTATAATATTTCAACAGCTGCCTCCATTCAGAGGTCATGAAATAGCCTTAAAACATCTTAATTTCGTTTCCTATTTCGATTTTGGTATGGATGTAAGTAATAATTACTATTTTTCTAAATATTTGTTAAGTAAGTTCAAATATTCAGTACTGTTTTTTAAATGTTAAACAGGTTTTCTCATCACTGGAACTTTACTTTCAAATGGTGGCTGAAAATTTGAATAAGAACATATTAACTATAGTTGGAGTGAGGAATCAAGCTGAAGAATCATCTATGTTCTTGAAAATAAATGATGTTTTGAAGAATATTTTTAGAATAAAAGTTAATTATACACAAATTACTCAAGAAGAAATAATGAATAATTACAAATTCGAAGATGTTGATATGATATTTATTACAAATTTATTTACTAACAAGAACGTATGTACAAAATTGTTAAGAGTTATTATAATTTTACCTTAAAAAGTTACAAAATAAATACATAAATTTATCTTTGACCAGGTGTGCCGGCGGTTACAAGAAGTTCTGCCACGAGACACATTTGTTGTAAGCGAAGAATATGTAGAGCTCTCTGAACCATCAGAAATGCGTTCAATGTATCGAGTGCTCTCCGTTCATATTAACAATGAGAAGACAAAACTACAGTTGGTGCGTTGGGGTCCACCCGCAGATACTACGACTGTCGCAGATCTTGAAGAGGTACAGTTTGATCTGTTAATTCTTAGTGCATACTAATTAAATCGCCAACTCCGTAATTAACAATCCCTTAAAGAACTTAGTCTACTTGCTCAGTATAATATTTCCGATATAACCGCGAGTGCCACTGAAGCGGGTACGTTGGACTTGAATGGACAAAGAGAGCACGTTGTTTCATTATATCGGCTTACGTGACCTAGAAATCTGGTGGGCCCTAGGGAAAATATCCCAGAGACGGCCCTTGGCCACCAACATAGCCACCCCAATGTATTGATGAGGTTCAAAATCCCCTTGGAAAGATGCACAAAGAAACATGACGTGTTACCACCCTAGGACAAACACCATTTGCGATCTCTTGGAACGCGTTCTGGAGTACTGGAGACTCCTCTCGTTTCTATTTTGCCATCTCTTTCTCGTCATCACTGCCTCACGTAGAGGGTGGTGGCACCCCAGTACTTGCATCAGCCTATGGGAGTGGCTGCCGTGCTGTGTCTCCAGCTATTCGTCCATGATAAGTATTATTGTCTGTAGTAGCCTGTGATTCACTCTTCTAACTAAAGATAATCAGAGTCTGCAGAGTGATGCTATCATTTATTGATGTGAGTAACAGCAATGAATATTTCGTTCAATAACTGCGTAAAGTTGGCATAAAAAGGCAAATTTAGGCGGATGAATAGAGAACAACCAATATTATTTCTATTAAGAACAAACTGATTGTTTAGGGTAAGTGTGGTGGAGGCGAATACTACTTAACGGATAAACAAAGTAAAACAGGGTGTCAGAATGTGATATTACAAGGTGCGCAATATGGTGATTACGACTTGTTGAAGTGGATCAAAATGCCTGCATGGACTGGATCTGGAATAACAGTAAATGTATGTTTGCTTTCAATAAATATTTTTGTCATATTACATTCAGAACATTAAATAATATCATACTTTGATATTATTGTTTTTTGATTTAATTATTTTTTATTTTGCATACGGAATTTATTACTAAACATATTTTTCTTAGGTCTACTATGCTGGAATCAATAATAATGACGTAAAACTAGCTAATAACACCGTATTATTCAAGCATAATACTCCCAATACGTACGGAATGGATTTCAGTGGTGTCACCGAAAGGTATTATGAAAGGAAACTCATATGACTATTACACGTTTATATCATTAACTGTGTCGAGCAGCATATAAGAATTTGAAAAATATAGAGTTTTCGGACTATTTACTATGTATTGTTAAGGTATTGTTGAAAGATGTTGAAAAGTTTTTAAGGAGTAAAATTCGGTATTTTTGATTGCCCTGATATGTTCCTTGATTTAGAATGTTATCTTGAACAGAACCGGGATCAAGCCAAAATAAAATTGTGAATAGATAAAGTAAGCATTATGTGTCGATAACGTGATCAAGATCGATTTCGAGTTCATTTGAATTTCAGTTTAGTTCAGTTCAAGTGAAACCAATGGTACTGTTGATACTTGCAAAAATTTTCACCTTTTACCGCCAATACTCCAGTTGCTCTGCGATCGTGGTGCTTGCAACAGCGCCGAAAATAATACATGCTAAATATTCCGACAGCTCTAATAATAATGTGAGTGACCATGATAATTTGGACACCGATAACAAGTTAACTCATATTTTACATCACAGCGGGAAGTGTGTTATGGGTATAGTACGTACCGGTGCAGCGAGCACTCAGGTGAGAGTGCAGCCGGAACTGCTGTGGCCGGTGCCGGCTCACTGGACTCTGGAAGATGCTGCAACAGTGCCGCTAGCATACGCGCAAGCGTACTACTGCCTTGTGAGTATTTATGTGCATACTACTATAGTATATGTCTGCCTTTAAGCCAGTAGAAAAATAACTACAAAGGTATAACGTTTACATTTCAGAAAATAATATATTCTTGTATCGGTGTAGCTTATTTGATGTTTCTAAAGTAATTATTTGACTTCGTACCGCCATATCTTTTTAACCCGCCTGGAATTCATATCCCGTTCCCTATATCACTCAATATCTCCCCATACTTTACTTCCCCTTCTCCTACACTATGTCCTTTATCTTTTATTCTTTTTCCTCCCTCTCTCTCCCATTTCTCGGTGTCGCAGGCATTAGGTATCTCCGAATTGGCGAAACAGGCATTGCAAAGACGTTGTTTTCGTATTTTTTTCCGCGCAGAAATCCCCAAGAAGTTCGGACTCGAACCAATCAAAACCACACGGCCGTTTTGAGCCACCAGTTACCAAGGGTGAGGTGGCCTCTGGCATATCCCTCACGCACCGGCTGAAAACAAAATAAGACTTTTATTGGACGGTAACAGGGTGTGCACCTGCAATAGTAGTGCGCATTTTACCGCCTACGGGACCTTCTGCCCACAAAGACGAAGACCATGCTTGTCCAGTCTGTATTGTTTCCCATATTCGACTATGTGATGTTTGTTATCAACCTCAATGCAGAACACTTTAACAAATTTGACAGACCTTGAAAGACCTCCAAATAACTGCGTACACTTCATTTTTAACCTTCGCAAGTACGACATTGTCTGATAGTCGGGCTCAACTAAAATGGCTACCGATTAGGCAACGTAGATATGTACGAGCCCTCACTACCCTTCATTCAATCCTCACGTCTCCTCCTCCACCTATCTCCTTTCTTCCAGTACCTCCACATTAACTACGGTAGAAATCTTCGATCTAAAAATAATCTTCTGCTACGCTGTCCTACAAATGAAACTGGTTTTGTCCAATACTCTTTTCCTGTCCAATCATCGTTTCTCTGGAATGAGTTCACTCTCGAAATCAGAAGGCTTAAGTTTATAGTATATATTTATAGAAAGCATATATATAATTGTATGGATATTATTTTATGTATAACTATGTACTCCTATTTATTTGTAAGTACCTCTATCACAATATACCTACCCCTGGTAGGGTTCGCATCTACCCACTTCTTTACCTACATAGTTTTCTATATACTAGTCATTTTTATTGGTTTTAAAATGCACCTACTGAGTCCTTCTCTGCACCACCTTTGGTTGATTGGTAGAGAGTGCCTGTGGCATTGAGTTTGCCAATGTACTTGTGCATAAAGTGTAATAAATAAATAGTTGGGTAGTACGCTACTGACCACATTTCAGTTATCTAAATATTGATTCCTATTGTATAAATTGTACTCATTCATTTCACATGCATTATACATACATACCCGATTACATACAGTACGCATGTTACTATTAATTTTATTTTTATTCTTTCGAAAGGGAATCAAGACCCAACTTCCTCGAGGCAAGTCAGTATTCGTGCACGGAGGAGCAGGTGCTTTAGGACAAGCAGTAATATCCATTGCCTTGGCTCTAGATTGTGAAGTATTTACGACCGTCAGAGATATGCGTAAAAAACATTTCTTGCTAAAGTTGTTCCCAGCATTGAAAGGTATTATTTGTTTAACAACTTTATATAATAATAAATAGTTGGATGATTTTACCCTCTTAGCGATTTCTCAGTTGTGTTCAAAGTTTTGGTTGGTTAACTAAATAGCAGATTAGGCTCAGGAGCAACTTTTCCTAGACTTCGATATTAGAAAAGGATTTTAGTCCCAAAGGATCTACTCAATATTATACCTGCGTCGTGCTCTCAATTTCGCCAAACATTTAGAGCTTCATTCGCTGCCATTACGGAACTACTAGTCTTAGAAGCTACTGGATAATAGATCTACTTATTGAGTGTGAGTTGATTGCTGATGAGTTTACTTATCTTCTTATAAAGAAACAAAACGACCTAGTTTATATCATTAACGTTAAGGTATGTTCGTTTTGGTTAAATAACACTTAAGCTGTCAAAAGATATTATAGATCTTAAAGTGGCCAGAAACTTTTGAAGCCCACTGTTCAAGGTACTTCGTATTTTTTTCCTGGCGCAAGATGGCGCTTTATGGTCTCCTTGAGCCAAACCAACGCAGCAAGAAGCTGACGGGAGAACCGGACGGCACCCTCTTTTGTGCAGAAATCAACTTGGATGAACCGGAAGGCTTATCCAAGATAGATACCCAAGATAGCGTGCTGTTATGGGTATAATCGCTATTCATCCCAGCCGGGCTACCACCCGCTATCTTGGATATTCATTCGCCGGGGTGTGGGAACCTTGGTATCACAATTTTCCTTCCGGATATATGTACAAGCTTCTAGCCGACGCGTAGCGACGTCCCGGCCTGCTTCTGCTATGGTGGTGGTAGGTAGTGAGGCCTACCACAAGTAGGACCTGTGGATCGTCTCACAAGTGTTCAACGGATCCATGTCCACACAATTAAGATAGTTGTACAGCTCAAGAAGAGGTTGAACGTGTAATATTGGTATACCCTTACACGTACATCACTAATTTCCGGTGAAGTCATCATCATCATTTTAGCGTTAGTCCCGATCGCATCAGAAGCTTTCACCTCGGAGTCCGGGGTCCACTTTCCGACTTTTTCTCTTCCACTTCGCTCGGTCTTGCGCATCCATGGTGGTGAGCCCATTGGTACGCATCTGATTCTCCACGACGACGCCAAGACAGCACTTCTTGGGTCCCGGTGACCCGGTGGAGGCGGCATGGCCCTACATTTGTTACCCACGGAGCCGGGTGATCGCCGCTGATCGTGGAATGTACGATGAAGTGTTAGTCTGATGCGCTCAACACGTGTGTCATTTCTCCCGCATGTATCACAAGTCATTGTTAGGTAGTCTTGAAGATAACACTGTAATAAAGGTTGAAAAGTAGACCTTTAACTTAAGGAATGATGCCCTAGAATGAAATTAAATAATTGCTCTTGAGTGTAACATAACAGTAAGTATAGCGATTATAAACTTCAAGTTTAAGTGGAAAGTATAAATCACTGTATAGATATACTGTGAAGCTAAAAATGACGTAATCATTATTGACACATAAAACACTAATTTCAGCTAATCATGTTGGGTACTCGCGTGATCAGACCTTCCTCGACATGTTTGCATCGAACTCGGCAGATAAAGTTGATGTTGTCATTAACTGTGTCGACGGAACACTTAAAAATGTGAGTAAGATATTATTTTTATAAAAAGAAACAATTGGTAATGTATTTACATCATAGCCTTAATTTACCGTGACATACCGCTGCGCCGTTGCATGTTGGTTGCAATTGTGTTTAGCCTGTGTTTACTGTGCTAAAATCGAAGCACGCGTTAAGCGTAACGTATTGCATTACCACTGTACTCAATATTGACATTTTGTTTGTATGTAAGTACGGTTCTATCGGTAACTCAAGTTGAGGTTTGTACTTCAAAATTATGTTCGTTTCATAATGTGTTCATTGTATCTAAAATACATCATAATTCGCCAAGATTTGAAGAGCGAATGGAAAAATAACGTATGTGATCCACGTAGGCTGTCACTGGTAACACACAACATGTGCACAATGAGAACAGACGAGAAGTTAGCTGAGCTGGAAACAGAACTGAGCAGATTGCACAGGGATATCGTTGGGTTGTCCAAAGTAGGAAGAGAGGGAGAGGACACAATACCACGATAATTACCGGGGGGCGACGAGAAGTCGCAAGGTGATGTCGGATTCCTCGTCCATAGGTCCCTCATAAACAACATCATCACAGTACAGGGTACAGGGTACAGGGTCTCGTACCTGGTACTCAAAGTGTCCAAAAGATACTCACTGAAGGTCATTCAGGTTTACGCACCGACCTCGAAGCGACCAGATGATGAAGTGGAGGCTATGTATGGGGACATTAGAAGAGCCATACATTCCTCTAAATCATACTTCTATGTTGTTATGGGGACTCCAACGTAAAATACAAGAGGTGATAACGAGTTGAGAGTGGGGCAATAAGGGTATGAGAAGCGTAACCGGAGTGGTTGGAGGCTTGCCGACTTTCTTGAGAAAGAGAGACTCTTTATGATGAACTCTTTCTTCAAGAATCCACGTCACAGGAAATTGACCTGGAAAGGCCCCGGGGGTCTTTTGGCATCGACTTAATCATTACTAAGTATACACGTATATTTAATTATGTCTCAGTGATCCATAGGGTGAAAACATTAGATGCAGATTAGTGACAACGTTAGAGGCACATTGAAAATTAATGTCAAGCTGGGGAGAATCCGTCTGATGAAGGCCACGCTTCGACCTAGAGCTCCCCATATACCGTACCCCGAAAGCTTTCAACTAGAACTATCGAATCGCTTCTCTTGCCTAGAAAAATGCATCTCAGTGGACGAGATCAATAACAGGTTGGTAGAAACTGACCATTTAATGGGCTCCAAATCTACAGGCCCCACCGAAGAGACATACCACAGTAGCTCACCGATCATACCCTCAAACTCATGGCCAAACAACGTTCTATGATGCTGTAATCTATCAATGACACTGAAGCACATCGGCAGCTCAATAAACGTATTCAGCAGTCCTTGCAACACGACATCCGTGCCTTTAATACTGAAACTATTAGCTAAATAAAGGCTCCAAAGTGTTTGCAAGCGACATATCTGTTGGGCAGAGCCAGTTGACAAAGCATACGAGGAATGACAGCAGTTTCGCGTCGACTAAGGCAGACGTTTTGAGGGAGGTCAAGGGGTTTTATGGACAGCTGTATAACTCAGTCTCCAAACCTGCTACTGACACGGCTAAAGATTCCAGAGCCAAACTAACCCGACCGACCGAGGTTATCCCTGACATCAGCCTGTACAATATTGGGGTAGACCTCAAACAGCTCAAAAAAAACAAGGCACCAGGAAAATACGGAATCACTTCAGAGCTTCCGAAAGCGGTGGAATACCGATACTTATAGACCTAGCCTCCGTTTTGCTAACGATACCGTGCTCATGGCAGGATCGCTGGAAGATCTTAACACAATACTCGAAGTCGAAGACTTCAACCGAGTCTCTGAACAGGTAGGCCTCAAGATGAATATGGACAAAACCCAGATTATGGCGAATGCTTACATTCTAAGGCCTTCCCTAGTATTGAGAGTGATTGGAAGCTCTACCCTCGAAGTTGTAGACAAGTACGTCTATCTTGGACAGATGGTCCTATTAGATAGGTCAAACTTCGGGGCGGAGGTTAATCTTCGAATCAACCTCAGCTGGGCAGCGTTTGGGAAGTTACACAGCGTCTCGTCCAAAATTCCTCAGTGCTTGAAGACAAAAGTCTTTAATCAGTGCGTGTTGCCAGTGATGACTAATATGGCGCCGAAATGTGAACGCTCAAGCGTCATAAGAAGCTCAAGGTCACACAGCAAGTTATGGAAAGGGCTATGCTCGGAATTTCTCTGCAAAATCGTATTAGAAATGAAGAAATCTGTAGACGAACGAAAGCGGCCGACATAGCCAGGGTTAGCAAGCTGAAGTGGCCGTGGGCGGAGCAAAAGTTTCTCGAATGGAGATCGCGTACCGGTAGACGAAGCGTGTGACAGCATCCTGTAAGGTCAAGAGACGATATAGTCAAAGTGGCATTGGATGCAAACCGCCTCCAACCAGTCGCATTGGAAGGCTATAGGGGAGGCCTATGTTCAACAGTGGCCGTCCTACGGCAAAAATGATGAATGATGATGACTCCTTTAGTAAGGCATGATAGAAAAAGGGTCTCATATTTATAAAGAACTACCAGCCGGATTCATCCTAGGACTTGAGTGACCGTGACCGTGGACTTCATACAAGGTTGATCACTAAGATCTATCAATAATGTTTTAACTATCTTGTTTGCAGGTGGCTTTTGCATACACAAAAAGCTATGGCATGTTTTTGGACCTTTCACAAAAACACAATGAAGATTTGTATAATTTACAAATGGCTCAGTTAAATAATGATAAAAATTATGTAAAAGTGAATTTTTCATCGATATTTGAAGTTCAAAATACGGAAGAGCTTAAAGTAAGCATTAATGTCAATACACTTAAATATTGTACTGTCACTTCCGATCTAGTTCAATAATCTCATATCGCCTTGATCAAGGCACGATGAAGTGGTTTTGCGGTGTCAATGTTGAACAGTAATATTAATGATGTCCACAGACTATACACAAAATGGTAAGCGAGGGTATCACATGTGGCTACGTTCGTCCGTTGTCGCGTGTGACGTACGCGCCACACGAAGCAGCGCGCGCTTTTCAATTAATAGCTGCGAGCGCGCACCGTGGCCGAGTGCTGTTGCGTATGAAAGAAAACAATGTTCAAGTGCACTACAGGTAATAATCATATATTATATCATAACTACCTTTATGTGTACAATTGCAAAAGTGCAAAACTGAAAAGATGAAAATAGAGAGATGTAAAGATGGAAAATTGAGGAATAGGAAAATGGGGGCATGGAGCATGAGGAGGTGGGGAAATAGGGTGACGGGAATATGAAGAGATGGGGAAACGAGTAGGTAATAAAGTGGGTAGTGGGGAAGTGGGAATAAAGAAAAATGAAGTAGGGTAATAAGTAAGTGGGAAGTGGTGATATGAGAGTAAATAAAAGGGGAGAAAAGGAGATGCGAGAACAGGGTAGAATAGAGTAATTGGTTATAAATATAGATCTGTAAAGTCCGTCGTTTTTTTTGTTGATTACATTCTTTTAATTTTTTTACATACATTAATAGTGCAACAGCCTTGTTCGACCTGGTTTGGATACGTAATACCGTAAGGAACGCATTGAGTATGGACGGGAGTGGAAGACCTAAGACGAGAAGGATGGACTTCGGTAAAACATGAGATGAGAGGACAACCACAAAAATGAATGGCAAAGCCACACATGTTGCACCGACCCAAAATAAATATATGTTACGAATGTCATCACTGATGACGTAAGCCGTCTATGATAGAAGCATTTGATAATTTCGACAAGAAACTTAACAACTGCGCTGGTCCAATGCGTGGAGCGATGGGCTGCCGTTCCAAGAGGTTGACGGTTCGAGCCTCACATGTACATAAATGGGTTTTTGTGATTTTTAACATGTCTAGAAGTTTATTTGGTAAGTAAGGTGGGCAATTCTAAAACTTATAAGGTACTAGCAAGTGATAGAATATTCTCGAAGAGAAACCCAAGTTCTGAAATTGAACTCCTCAAATGGAATGAACTAGAATAATTGTAAATAAAGAGAATCGAAATAACGTTCGAAAAAACTAGCGAAATTAGGAATTCAAGAAGATTCTGCATGATATATAAACAGCACCGGGAGCGCCAAAAGGGCAGTTAAGTCTCAGTGGCCGAAGTGGAATGAAGAGAAAGAAGAAGTAAATCGAAAAGTGCTAGTAGTAGTGCTAAGAAAAGTGCTAGTGGTGCATGTGCAATAACTGTACGTGCCGTGAACCATAGACGCTCAGTGAACGTCGACATTCTAGAGACTGTGTGTAAAGACAGTGCGGTGCAGTACAGTCCTCTAAGTGTGTACGAGTGCCTCGGACAATAGACTGTGTGTACGATTAAGACTGTTGGTGGTTTGAATAAAGTGTGAAATCGCTCGAGGTTGTTTACTTCCAATCCCGAAACCCGCTTTCCGTTACATATAGGATAAGGGCAAAATTCATAGAAGTAACTTTATGTCTTTGAGAATAAACTCATTAAACCTTAAACTGAATTGCAGGATGACATGTCGTGCAGATTGTTCTAACCTCATACTATGTGGCAAGACAATGTTTGGTCTGCAGTTTGCTGAGAGACTGGTGAACAGGGGTGCGAAAATATTATATCTTCATGTCCAGACACAATCATCGTACTTAAAAATCAAAATACGGTATTTATTTATTTAATTAGTAATTCAAATTCCTGCATACATAGTACACATACACACCTTAAGTAGCTTTTAAACATCTCCGGTCTCAGTTGGTTAGCCTAAAAAGGCAATTCTCTGGCATCCCGACTAACCCTGGGTGATCTCTAGCTTTGAAAACGTCCCTCGGGAACCGCGGCACAGATTACCTATGACCGCGGTATCAGCGTCATGCCCTGGAAGGGGACATGCATGGCGTAGTCGCCCGACCTTGCTTCTGTCAAATTGTGGAGGATGGGTCCTTCTTCTTCTTCTTTTCTTAAAATGGCTTCTGCAGCAGGATAGCCGCAATTTTGCCAGTCTCTAGTAAATGTAAACGTTTTATTAAATTAATGGCGAGACGCCAATGTCAAGTTTCAAGTTTTTAAAAAGTCTTCCAGAGCCACGTTAGCCACGCCAGTAAATTCGTTTCCGTGTGTCCGCCCCCCACGAGATCAGGTAGACGATCAGGACGTGTGGTTGGATTTTAGGGGGCGAGGATGGGTTCGAAACGTCCACTACATGACATTGATGACATTTTTAAATTCTTAATTTATTTTATTTTAATTTAATCAAAATGTTTTAGTTCCTGGCAAAGATTGGGTATTAAAGTAATCGTGTCCTCAGAAACCTTAAATAACCAGGAAACTGTAGTATCACTACTAAACAACTGTTTGATGTTGGGACCTCTAGAAGGTATTTATGTAGTTGCAGAAGAAACTGTCACTGATAGCGGTTTGATAAGTATGTTGGATGCTGAAATAAGGAAATTGTCCATAGATTTAAGGTACGTTCAAAAATTCTGGTTTGATTACCCGTTAATGTCATCTAGAATATAGTCTAAAGGTATAAACTCTATATTATTCAAAGAATTGTCAGTCAATCATTTTTCTAAGCGACTGCAAAATAGGACTCTAAGAGCTGCACCTGAGGGTTGTTACTTGCTTAACACTACGAGTATGAGGCCACTGGTAATGCCCACGTTCCTTGGCCACTGTTACATTGGACAAATGTAGGTACATAATTATTGTAAAACTTTGACATTCATAAGTGCTCTTTATGTGCCTAAACTGAATAAACGAAATTGATTCTTTGATACAACTTTCGTGTGCCGTGTACTTGTCTGACTGTCTATTAAGTGGTATATATAGATTAATTAATATTATTTCTTCTTTTGCCCTTAAATGATGTCAAGTGTTCATTTTCTTCATCAAATGAAGCCATACACAGTCAGAAATAATTATAAACTTACTTATGTTTTAGCTATTTTGCTGTACTTAATTTTGGTAACAATTTAACTGGCAAGAGTGTGTGCCTTAATCGTCTGTGTGACAAACTGCCAGCGACTGTGACCACGCTGTCTGAAATTAAGGAAGTAAGTGAAACTATTTATTGCTTTTATGTTTTTGTCTTATATTATTTTCTCTTCAAGATGATGCAATACGATGTATGTTCACTACTGCCTCTAAATAGAATGCCAGATGCTGAGCAGTTGAGTATTTCCAAATATTTTTCAGATATGTTGTCTGTCCATTAATTGTGATCTAGCTTTTCTTTACAGTTATTTTTAGGTATGAATCTAAAAATGATGTCTATAAATTAAAATTCCCTATCCAACCTCAAGAGGAGTAATCGTCACTCCTCCCTGTCCCCCGCCAACCCCTTGACCTCCTAACACGACGCAACTTGTGTCTTTTTCTTTATTTGTGCCATAAACGTTCCTCTTGACGTACCACTTCCTCTTCCTTTCCTTCTACCTTCCCTTCTATTAGAAACAAATCGTGTCTTAGTAGGTGACCCATCATCTTCGGTTTTCGATTATTTCCAATATAGACCTTCTTTCCTGTACCTTGTTTAGTACTTCACTATTCTCACTATTATTAGTAAAATTCACTATTCCTTCTATAATAGTGACACGAAGATTTACATGTAAGTATTACATATAAATGTTTTTGATCTCGTTACGAAAAAAATAGGAAACTCTTAGGAGCGAATGTTAAAATGATGAGAGTTCCCCAGTAGGTACGGACAAAAGAGATACGGTACCACTTTTTCATGTGATGTGTGTAAATGTGGTCCCGTGCATCTTTTGTTAACTATATCTTCACTGCGTCGGTTTATGAGACGTGTGCCGTGAAACCGAATTACTAGTTTTCTAGAAAAATGTGTAGTTAATGTTTGCTACTCTGTGCAGGAAACATACGACAGTTACATAAATTGGCGAAATGCGGTAGATGCTGTGGAACTTGCCTTAGAAAGCATTCACGGGGTGGCTCTGGCGCATGAGATCACTTATAAACCTTCACTTCTGCAACAAGTTGCTAAAATAGCTGGTGAGCCTATCGATTGCCTTATAACTAATTTGGTATTACAATAGACATACTATTATCGGAGAGGACGCGGACGCAGTAAGTTTTCCCAAAAAGCGAAACCTATGCTCGGGCCCTCTCCGTGAGTAGCGGCGCTGCCGTGAAACAAATTGCTACACCACGATGGCAACTTAAAACTACCGTCGATTCGACAGAAGAAGAAATTGTGATTTTTCATTCATTATGACATCACACACATATGCCCACGCTTATTCCCCTATGGGGTGGGCAGAGATGAACTAACACCCACATTTCACCAACCATTGTATTCGGTTCCACGTAAGAGGCGGTGAGCCTAGGTATCTCAATCCATGCATCCATGAGTCTGTGCTGTACGATATCTGTCTGATGATAAACCCGATGATTATTTACAATACCACTATACAATAATGTTATTAATAATACTGAAATAAAATGCAACACCATTATATGATAACAATACAATGACAATCAACACAATACGTTATGATTATTTACGCTGTACCTTTCATTTCGGTTACTTCTGAGCAGCCATGGTCATAGCAGAGAGGAGAGAGAATTACTGACACTGATAAGCAATGGCAATAGGCTCGCCACCTATTACATTGGGACCTAAACATAAACTGGCGAAATATGGGTGCTAGCACCTCTGCCTACCCCTTCGGGGATAAAGGCGTGAGTTTATGTTATGTTATGTTATATGTTAATAAAATTATTATTATCAAATTCACAATAATTATAACAGTGGTACAGTTAAAATATACTATCTGCAGGGTTAAGCATACCAGAAGACGTTGCGAAGAGTCTCACTTTACAAGAATTAGGTATTCAGAGATATAAATTGCAATTGGTTTCTACTTTCCTGCGAGTGCAGTACAACCTGGCATTTGATGAAGAACAGGTTCTTGCATTCACAATAAAAAAGTAAGTTGATCTGTTAGCGTTTGTTCACGTAGAGAGAATACAAGGTATCATCACCTCATCTCACCCTAGAGTGTCATAGGCCACTAACGGGAAAACACACAGATAATATCACACTGATAAAAGTTGAAAAGAAAACCCTGTACCGATCTGGCTGACCAGATTGACAACGTAAGCGAATGCCTCCCAGCATTGGAAGAGGGCTATAGCCTTCAGTGGACTGCGATAGGCTAATTGTTGGAGCTGTTAAGTGAAGTGATTGAGTACCGTATTGTTAACACTATATTTCTGTTAAGATTTTTATTGCACGTACTGTATTTTTGCAATATTTTTTTCAGAATATTGGAAATAGAACGAAAAGTCACACTTCTACCTCTTGAAGATGTAAAAGGCTTGTCTACTTTCTTCAGTTATATTGATTCGGATGAACTCCGTGCCACTACCGATTTTGTTTTATTGCCAACACTTGCTAAGAGCGTGACATTGGTATGTACTTTTTTATCGTGCTCCAAATTCTCATGGATACCACCTCCGCCAAAGTCAGTGGAAGTGATTATGTCGGGCTTGAACCAATTAAAACGCACCACGTCTATGGTCTTATAAACGCAATACAACGACATAATTTAATATTTTCAGGAAAACCAGGAACTTGAATTGAACCAAATAAACTTATGTATTGTACCGGGGATGGAGGGCTACTATGGAAAGTTTCGTATTCTTTGTGAGCGACTTAAGATCCCAGCACTCGTTCTACAACCAGGACTTGACCATCCACATGAGACAGTTTCACAAACAGCTCAAAGACTTGCTGAGGTACTGTAGTAGGTCACAAGTTTATTCCATATAGGGGAAGTTTATTCTTACTGTTTTTGATTTAATTGAACATTCTTTTTATGCATGCCTATGCACGTCTGCAATACCCATGCTTCCGACCCTGTCCCCTCCCCGAGGGAAGGGGGATGAGAATCAACAGAGTGTCTGTCTTATTAGTACAGAAAACAAAGCAGGTCTTCATACCACCTAGAGCAGTGCCAACCTAAGCTCTCGGTCTTCTCATTGACAACACAGAACCTCTCCTGTGAGTTCTGGCTACTCTCCTCACCATCACCACCTCACCGGTTCTTCCCCAGTCAGCTCATTGGGGCTGCTCAATAGGGGCGTAAACCGTCATGTCTAAAACAAAATTACCAGAACTTAAAATTTAAATTTCTAAAAACATAGTGCGTATCATAAGTAAAGGTCATTTATTTTGAAGTCGCAAAATTGGCCATACTTCGACCATCGCAGGACCTAGATTTAATAAGTGAACTTCAATCCTCTTGACTTTATGAAAAGACAAAAATTTATTCAACATTTTTTACAGGTTTTGTTGAAAAAAACTAAACTGAAAGACTCATTTTATCTGTTGGGCTATGAAAGTGGCATACTTGTTGCTCTAGAAATTGCTGCTATTCTAGAAGATCACGGTAACAATTTTTAATTTTCGTTCTTTGTTGGACAATAACTACAGTACTTATAATATTTATTTGTGTTTTTAGGACTATCAGGGACAGTATTTTGTGTTGGATGTACACCAGAAGAATTACAAATTGTGCTTGCAGAACAACTACCATTAGAGAATGAAAAAAAATTACAAGACGAGGTGCTGCTGCACATGTATGCATTAATGGCTGGAGGCGACTCTATTGGGCTTCACCATGAGTTACAAGATTTGAGCACATGGTCGCAGAAAATCGATGCATGTGTTCGCAAACTTCTGGGTCTAGTGTCGCACTCGGCGCAGTACGCGCGCTCGCATATAGAATGCGCACTGGCACGCATTAGTCAAGTACGGAAGCATAATATTGCTCTGCGACCGCTTCGCTCTCAGGTGATCCTGCTTCGCGCTGACATAGGATATGCTCCGTTACAACATACAGCTCTGCAGAATGTTTCACAACAGCCGCTTGTCGTCTACCAGCTTGATTCACCATTTTCTCATATTGCCACGGACTTACGATGTACTACAATTATCAACGAACACCTGAGCAGTGAAATTCTTGATAGTTTTTCGACGAAAAATATCTGCGAAAGATATATTCGGATAGCTGCTACATTTGTTTCGGACTAGCTGACCCGCGCAACTTCGTCAGCCTCACCCCGTTTTTGCAACCTTTTTTCACTCCTGCCATTTCGCACCATTTAGTTGTAACATGATGTTATATGCGCATAATCCTTCCTTTTCAATCATTCTATCTATTGAAAGAACTACATCAAAATCCGTGGCGTAATTTTCAAAATTTAAGCATACATAGGGATAGAGAAAGTGACCTTGTTTTATACCATGTACTGATTGATAAGAAATAAATAAACACCATTCATTTTATTCCTTTTTTATTTTACTTTATACTATTTTACTTTTATAATTGTAAACTCCCATGCATTTATGAACTCACTTGCAAGTTTCTAAAATAACATATATTTATGTATCTATAATTTTCTCACAGCGTTGAGTAAAGCGTATTTTCAATTATTGTTAGATAATGAGTCACAAATTCTTACAACAATCAATACGCACAAAGAAATTCACACGTTTTGTATTTGGGTTGGCCAATGCTCCGGCCATTTCCTAAAGAACTACGGAGAATTAACTTCAGGATATTGTAGGGTTGTGTCCATTGGACGATGTATTAATTACTGGACATAACTAAAGTATACATACAGAAAGATTACAACAAGTTTTCAATAGGTTAAATGAAGTGGGATTAGTATTGAATGAAAATAAATGCAATTTATTTCAAGATTCCGTTCACTACTTAGGATAAGGTCAAGGCCGCCGCAGTGACTAACGCTAAGGCTCCATCTAATGTACAAGAATTAAAATCATTTTTGAGTAATTCCAAATATATTGCGTACTCGTGATAAATTTTAGATGAATTACATAGACCGCATTTAGATATAATAAAAACAAGAAGAAGCTGGATCTAGGTTTTGGTGGCCTTCTATAAACGATGACATAGCCAACAGGATTAGGATTCTTCAAGAAGGGCATTAGAAGGTTTCTACAGGGTAGGCAGCGCGTGTGTGACGCCTCTGGTGTTGCAAACGTCCATAGGCCACGGTGACCGCTTTCCATCAGGTGGGCCGTGTGCTTGTCTGCCACCTAAGTGGTATAAAAAAAAAAGGATATCTAATTGTAGTGTATGTTTAAGTTTGAAGTCCACACTTACTAGGGCCCTGTTGACACCATTGTGAAAAAGTATCTGATGAGGCCGGCAAACTGAGCGCCACCATTGTAGCAATGTGCGTGTTTGCAATGGTGACCCTCTTTCATGCGATTTTGCCCTCAGCTTAACATCAGGCGGGATGAAGTCAAATTGACGTGCCATAAATAAAAAAAAGATAATGAACCTTCATTTACCAGTAAAGTATTCAAAGATTTCTGTAGTTTTAACGGTATTAAACATATACTCGCCGTCTAGTAATGGACTAGCGGAAGTATAATATGTTAAGAGTATAGAAAAGGTATAATATCTTAAAGTATGCCTAACAATGAAATAAATTCCTACCTTTTAGAATTTTTATTTAGATACAGGATTTCTAAATACAGCACTACAGACAGCTGACCGGCTCAGTTAATGATGAGCCGTAATTTACATTCCAGGTTTGATTTATTAGAAACTACTGCCCAAAAGTTATCACAGAAACTTGGAGAATTTGTGAGTGAGAATCGCTATCGGTCATTGGACCATTGGTTGTGAGGTCAAATGGCCGTGGCGAACCCCAACTGAGTTGGGAAAAGGTTCAGAGAATGATGATAGGAGACATAAAAATCATTTATATAAACTGAAGTCAAAGGAAGGTCTTGTGCCCTTGTGAACTCTAACGGGGAAGATGGTCCGCTCAAGGACTGCATTCAGATTTCGAATCCGAGTGAAGTGCCCGCGGGGGAGGAGGAAGAGTGAGGGCTCTGACCCTGTCTTGGACCGGGACCCGGTTCTAGGCCGTAAGCTTGATTTCCGCTCAGATCCTGATGCTAACCTTAAGTTGAGAAATGTTCTTCGACATGATTATAACGATGCCTCCAATGAACACTACTATAATTATAAATTATGAAATATTCTTTTTTAGTTAACGTGCTTCACTATTTAAAATTGGGGTTTACTTACTTAATCAGACCCCAATTTTTATAAAAATGTCATGAGAAACAAAAAAGTTTTAAGGTTTACATAACGCTAAGTTTAGTACCTGTACGTACTTTCGGTAATCGTGTGATAGATATGCCGATTTCTCTATTTGACGGAGTGAACGTGGCGCGCGCGACGGGCGGCCCGCGAGAGATTAGCCGCCAACTAGGTTTGGCGGGAAGACATTCGGGGGTTCCCGCCGCATCGTTTGTTTATTAGCTCTCCTTGTCAGTTAGAGGTGTTAAAAACGATATAAAACGATGTTTCTGAATACTTTTTCCAGGTATTCTTTCGTTTTCCATAAATTCATTTGCACTAATTTCGTTTGCCTTAATCATCCCTGGTCATAATATTTACTTGCACTATTATCATTTATACTAATAACGTTTGACATAACAACTCAACAGTCATAACGATTTGCCATAAAATCACTTTCTATAATAACATATATCATAATAATTAGTTTCCATAAGTAACACATCTCATAATCGACTCTAGACATAATCAAAATTTGATATAATTATGAAAATAATACATAATATTGTTAGGTCAAAATTAATTATCGTTAACAACCCGAAGTTTTAAAATCACCCAGAAATAGGAGCCCGCGAAGCGGGCTCCATCGAGCTTATTTAGTAGACGACTAAACCTGACTAAACAGACTAAACCTCATATTATGAGGTTTAGTTTCTGGTTTAATTGTGAATAAAGAATTTGTGTCGTATTATTGACATTATTGAAAACGAAAGTTATGGCAAATACATTTATGGATTTTAATTATTATGACACTTGATCGATTATGACCAATGAAATTAGTTGAAGTGATTTTATGTCATTTCACGATTATGGCAACTGAAACGTTATTTCTAATGAAATTATGACAACTACCAGTATGGCATATAAAATTATGGCATTTAAAATTATGGCAAACATTAGTAAACCCTTTTTCCATGAGTAAAAATTTTATTCATACAAAAGAACTTGAATCCACTGATTTTGACAGTTTTATTGCCGTCCCACGCTTCGTCTACCAGTGTCAAGCAATAGGAATAATAATATCCACCTTATCGTTGTCTCAGATTACTTTAGCAAGTATGCTATGCTGCGTATGCCTATTAGGATTGCAACAGGCGCTGCAGTTGCGAGACTTATAGAAAATAATGTGTTTCTAGTCCATGGAGTTGTGGAGGAATGCGATGTGATGTCCCTCCAACACAAGGTTAGGATCCCGAACAGGCAAGGTGATCATGTCAGACGAGCCGCATCCAACGATTGTCGTTGGGTTGTTGTATGTATGTTCTATCAGCGCGAGAACTTCACTTTCGCGATGCAGGATCCGGAGTGTCGTAGTAGTTACTCTTGCTGTCGCTAGATGGCGCTGGGTACACGTGGTATCGCCACAGAGTTTGCAAGACTATTTATATTGATAACTGTCCTCAATATGTGAGTAAGCAATGTAAAGACCTGTTAGCCAAAAATATAATGTCCCCAACATATATTATAATCCTAGATATCATGCCCAGCTCAATCTGGTTGAACGTGTGATTCAAATGTCGTTCAAGCTATATCATATTATATGAAAACACGGCACAAGAAGCGAAACGAATATCTCGTTGAATTACAGTGCGCTCTAAACACTGCAGTAAGCGAGGCCACGCGGTTTTCTCAAAGTCCTGTTTTTTAGTCCATGGTAGGGAGTTCATAGGTGATGGAGTTCTGTATAGACAGTTCGACATTACTTGTCACTCTTCGGTGACAAACTGAAAGAAATGCAACGCATGTACGATCAGGTGAGGAAACATTTGATTTCGGCTCACCAGCGTAATGAAAAATATTACAAATTCAAAAATAGGCAGGTCGAGTTGAATGTTGGTCAAATTATTTATAAACGTACACATTAACTATCTAACAAGGTCAAATATTTTACCGCTAAATTAGCTCTAAGTTTATGAATTCCGGTCATTTTGAAATACACTGATGAGAAACAAGTTTCTTCTCACATTACCGCGACTCGATGACGCTATCACCTAGCTGTAGCTTGAGTGTGTCCTAGAATGGAACATACCTACTGTTATTATTAGGTACACCTCGTCGAGTATTCGTTTCTTATCTACATCTTCTCTATAGTTGTGTTGCATATGCAATCAATTATGACTATAGGCAGATGAAAGTAGCTTTCTTTGTAGTTGCTTAGTGCGTTTCGACAGAGTATCAGACTCTGTGAATATGCCGTAAGAGAGTCTGTGTCAATTTTATTATTGCTTCTAGGTAGACTTCTCAGTAGTTTTGTTTTGTTCTGTACTTAGAAATATTATGTTTTGTTATATCCCTATTGTTTACCTCATGAAATTCAGAAATTACATTTAATTAATCATAACGTGGTTTATATCAGCTGTTTACAGTTTAATAGATTCCGTTCTGAGGTCAGTGGTCGTTGTTAATTTGTTTTTGATACGTGTTCTACTCAATTGCAAGAAATTTAGATGAGGAAGCTATATAAGATGTTGCAGTTGCAGCTTGCGCAGCTATATCTTGTGCACTTTGCCTACCACTAAACTAAGGTAAAAAAAGGTTGAATAGCTCGTAATATTATGCTAAAGTGAAAAAAAAAACAATAATAATTATTATTAAAAACTTTATTTTCAAGCACCAGTGGCTCATAGGGGTTAGTAGATAACCATTTTCACTTATAACTATGTTAGTATAATGATTTTACAGTACAGAAATTAAAACAAATCATTGCCTAGTACATTCTCTTCGGCAATGGAACAGCGACATGCCTGTCACAGCAGTGCCGAAGGAAGGGACACGCAAGCAGACGGTCAGCCACCATCATCAGAACGGTGTTGGAGCTGGCCCGCACCCTGCGCACCAGTGACGCGCAACGCTTGCGTATAGTTACGTGAAAACAATCCACGCGAGCGCCCGCAAACATACCAGAAGCGCTACAGAAGCGGGGCAGCCCCAATAACATTCTAAACGCGTTATTGTACAGGACGCGGAGAGCGCTGTAGCTCTTTTTACTATAGTCAGCCCACAGGCAGCACGTGTAGAGAGGTGTACAATATGCTCTAAAGAGCGTAATCTTGACCTCGGCTGAGCAACGTGCGAACCTGCGAGCCAGCATGTTCGCTCGTATCGACAGAGCCCTCCGCTCCCGCTCAATATCAGCATCATCTTTAAGGTCGGCAGTGACAATATGTCCCAGGTACTTAAATTTTTTAACAGTATCTAAGACCTCGCCATAAAGTCGAACGTGTGGTACATTCTGTGGACATTTGGTGCCGGCCTTAAAGACCAGATACATTGACTCTTTTTTACATTGTACTTCAGACCGAGACCACACGCGTACTCCTCACAGGTCCTAATCAAACGCCTTATACCACAGATTGATGCGCTCAGCAGCACCATGTCGTCTGCGTAACTCACATTATTTACACAGACTCCATTAACATAACAGCCCACATACTGACTACTGAGCGCGATGATAAGTTCATTTATATATAAGTTGAACAGAGTAGGAGACGTCAATCCACCTTGCCTCACCCCACACTCAAGCTTGTACGGATCTGACAGCACTCCTGCCCATCTTACATTATTACATTGATTTGTATACCAATACTGAAACATATACACTAGCTCACGTGGTAGGTTTATGCCTATTAATTTTCCCCACAGTATATCGTATGACACCAGATCAAAGGCCTTGGATAAGTCGAGGAAGCAGGCATACACGGGCGTCTTGCGATCCGTGTAGTATCTACTGTATGCTTAAGACACAGAATTGCGCTCTCAGTGGATAGTCGAGGACGAAACCCGAACTGATTATCGTGTAGCGATACGTAATTGTTTAACTGTGTATTAAGAAGACAATCAAACACCTTTGTAAGTATGGTGGCGAGCGAAATAGGCCTATAGTTACTTTTATCTGACAGGTTTCCCGTTTTATTTTTCACTACAGGTACTACCACCGTTTTCATGAAATCACTGGGTAAGTAGGAATGACCCCCGCACAGCGAGTAGAACATGGCCAACAGTCTACATATATGTGGGCCCGCATGTCGGAGGTGTTCGACACTGAGCCCAT
This sequence comes from Pelosia muscerda, assembly GCA_963691645.1. NCBI lineage: Eukaryota > Metazoa > Arthropoda > Insecta > Lepidoptera > Erebidae > Pelosia > Pelosia muscerda. Next base: position 13,916,367 of record OY829118.1, read on the forward strand.
CGTGACCCGGTGACTTGCCGCCAGATATTTGCCTAATGGCCTCGCTTACATCCTTGGCCGAGAACGCAGTCCCTACCGGTTTACCGTTACTCTCAGTCTGCAACACTCCCGTGGCCGGCCCTAACGGGGACCTCACTAAGAAATGGCTCTTAAACATATCAGCAATTCCTTTCGGATCGCTGACGTCATCGACGCTCACCGGAAGACCAGGTCGCATATTTAATTTGTTGGTTTCCTTCCAAAAAACCACAGAACTTACCATTTGAGTGTTTTTCTACCAGAGCATCCATTTTCAATTGTTCCTGGTGGTCTTGGCACCATTTTAAACGGGATTTGAAAACTCTTCTCGTCTCACACATTTCCAGGTAAATGGAACCGGATTCAGGTCTCCCACACACTACCCACTCTCTGAATGAGTCCCTAGCCCTCCGGTGAGCCTCGCTGACGTGCTTGTTCCATCCTACTACGCGCGGGCCGCCCCCCCTCACCTGCACGCCTCCTCGACTCTTACATAATACGATAATAAAAATTTCAACATTTTTTAATTTAGCTTTCTCGTTGCAAACACATAAATGAGCCATCAAGATAACTATCACAGACATTTCTGATAGCAAAACTTTCGAGTATGGCAGGATCCAAGTGTTCGTTAATGATTGCGCCACAACGTAAGTCTGTGGCAATATGAGCAAGTGGTGAATCAAGCTGGTAGACGATGAGCGGTTTTTGTGAGATATGCTGCAGAACTGTATCTTGTAAATATGTGTTTCTCATCGCAGCGCGCAGAAGAATCACCTGAGAGCGTAGGGGTCGCGACGATATTATGTCATAATGTCGTGCGTGGTGAATACGTGCCAGTGCGTATTCTATAAGCGACCGTGTGTACTGCGCCGAATGCAATACCAGACCAAGAAGATTGCGAATGCATACTTCTATTTTCTGTGACCACGTGGTCAAGTTACGTAACTCATGCTCCAGTGCTGTGGAATCACCTCCAGTCATTAACAAATACATGTGTCGCAATAACTTATCTTGAAGTTGCTTCTCATCTTCAAGTGGTGCCAGTTGTTCGTCAAGCTCTTTAACAAATTCCTCAGGTGTGCAACCAACACAAAATACTGTACCCGATAATGCTATAAATACAAATAAATTATATTAGCTCAACACTACTCCACAAACTACTAATATTACTGCTACTGTAAAAATTATTACCCTGGTCTTCTAGAATAGCAGCAACTTCCAGCGCAACGGTAATACCACTCTCATAGCCCAACAGATAAAATGAATCTTTTATTCCAATTGTTTTTAGTAAAATCTGTTGATAAAACGTAAACAAAGTGAATACAAGTAAATCCTTATGCCAGTAAAATCATGATGAAGCTTAAAATGTTAAACTTGTTGAAAAATAAATACACCTGACTGAGTTAAGGCTTAACGAATAACAAAGTGTTCCCGCTAAGTCGATATAAATACAACTATTATAAGTACGACCATGAAACCGAAACTAGGATGTACATGCCTTAGCAAACCTCTGTGCTGTTTTTACCACGGTCTCATGCGGATGATCAAGACCAGGTTGTAATACGAGTGCTGGGAGCTTAAGTCGCTCGCAAAGAACTCGGAACCGCTCGTGATGCCCCTCCATTCCCGGTATTATACATAAGGTGACTTCGTTAACTTCTAATTCGTCGTCTCTCTGAAATAATTGACATTATGTTTAGTGTAACATTATAAGATGTTATTGAAATATAATCACCGATACATAAAAAAATATTTTGTCTTGTGATTCGTGCTACAAAACACCCACCCTAGGTAACTTCTCTCTTCTTTCATAATGTATTTACAAATGTCTCTGTGATCAGAAGAAGTTAGAAACTGGAAGCGATCACAGAATTATTCGAGGCACAATCAACGTCACTATTGAAAGATTCTGAATTATAAGGTCTACTCTTCGAAATATGCTATTCCAAGGAACTTTAGAGTTCAAAAATTCCAATCCAAACTTCAAAATCCTTTTACAGTGTCATAAACCAATATTGATGAGAAAAACTAACACTGTGGTCAAAACATCGCAAAGAGTCTCTCCAAAAGTGGTTTCTCGGAAAACGCAAACTGCATGAGTCCAAACGCTATCCTGAGATTCATGAACTGTAGAAAAAGAGGCATGAACAACCATTCATTCAGTCATCTTCGTTACAAGATAAAACCATAAACCAGCAATTCAAAATACTGAGACGACGCGACATCCAATGCTTCAACACTCCTTACATCCACGAGGTGAAGCTAAATGGGAGGTCGGAAGCATTCACTCCGTAGTTGGGCAGGCACCTATGACGGACCTTAAAACTGCGAATAACAAAATGATTGCCCAACATTCTTAATCCTAGACAATGAAGTGGAAGTGCGGTGGTACTGTTCTCCAAAAAAGACGATAAGATCTAGCTGAAGCTGCTTGTATGACACCACCACAATACGCACGCATAGCGTAGAAGCAGCTTAGACAAATCCACGTTCACTGAACATGGCGCGACACTAAGATCGATCGCTATCAAAGGGGCGACACTCGAAGTTGTTCAAAAATGCGTCTACCTAGAAGTAGAGTACATATAGTAAATACAACTTCGAGGACAAATGAACCAGAAGAATTCTATTTACTTCCAGTATTTGCTTCAGTGCTCCTGAAGATTCCTCGTGTAGAGGCGAAACACGTGTCGAAGTTTAAGTCCTTCGCATTAGCGGAATACTGCATGGTACAACATCTTCTCTCAGGTAAGATTTTTTGTTTTTCTTACTTTGAAGAGCCACCCTCTTGATTCAAATTGACATTCCAATATAAATTGTTGGAGTGTTGAACCGCGGGTGAGCGGTGGGCCCTCCTCCCTCTCCCAATATATATCCTTTCCAGTATTTGGTAAACTACGTTCGGTCTTCTCATAACTACACCTGCACTGGCTGGTCACATCTGCCGAAGGATCGATTGCCACGATTCCTAGGGTGGAAACTTTTTTTTTTTTTTTTTTTTTATCTATGGCACGTCAATTTGACTTCACCTCGCCTGATGTTAAGCTGAAGGCAAAGTCCCATGAAAGAGGGTCACCATTGCTAACACGTTCAGTGCTACAATGGTGGCGCTCAGCTTGACGGCCTCAAAAACTGTGAGAAGTTAAGCGAAAAGTAGGCTGGATGACCTGAAAACGATGGCTGGGACAGCTTGGATTGGGAGCAATGGCACACATTGGGGGAGTAGTAGACTAATTGATTGATTGAATTCTTCTAACTTGCAGTAGGTACGTACCATAGTTGCGCTTCTAACAAGTGTGGGCATAAAAACTTTGTCAGTAGTAGCAAGCAATTCGTCTGAACCAATATGACTAAAGAATGTTGATAAGCCTTTGGTATCTTCATATGGAAGGTGTGTCAGTTTTCTTTCCTCTTCCAATATTCTGAAAATTAAATTAAAATAAGAGTAGCATTATTTTTTTATTGGGTGAGAATAATTGCGTGAACATAATCTCGACCACGTAGAATTTGGGTTACCCCATCTCTTCTTCTGCGGGCCACATTTCATCAACCATTTTATGCGGTTCCACCTAATAGGTGGGGAGTGGGAGTATCTATTGTCGTATTATTGTTGGGCACTATTGTTGTAAGGTGTGTACATATCTGTACTATACTATACTATACTAAATTTCTCTTAGTCTCCTTTTAAGACACCGCCACAGGAAGAAAAAAGATGACCCAAATTCTACTCCGCCGGGAACTTTGAAGAACAGCAAATGTGATCAAGCTTGTGCAGGGCTCTAAACTTACGTGTTTGTTGTTAATGATAGCAATTGTTCCTCATCAAATGACAGGTTATACTGAACTCGTAAGAAAGTAGAAATCAACTGCAATTTATGATTCGGAATACCTAATTCTTCTAAAGTCAGACTATTTGCAGCGTCTTTCGGTATACTTATCCCTGTAGATAATATAATAAAATTTGTATTACACAATTGATTTTTTATACATTCATTACAGTATCACATTATTACAATACATTAAAATAGATTCATTTTTTACTACAAATTTTAGTCAATTTATGTCCCCTCGTCCGAATGTGCCCATTAGGCTGGCAGCATTTCCCCTCTGTATGGCCAGAGAAATATTTTGAGGTAATATTGACCCGAGTGGATCTTGGATTTTATAATTCTTGGAATTTATAAAATCTTGGATTGATTCAATTTTTAAATTTATGTATAGATAAGTCTCTAATTTCCCTAATTCAACTTTTCTTGGAGGGAGACTCTTGGGTCCAAATTACAAATATCTCGCACAAATATAAATCCGCTGAATTACCCAAAAAGAGACTTTCATAACTCATAATACTACGAAAATAGCTGAAATATATTCCTAATATAATATAACCCTATTCAAATATGAAGTTAAAAGCTCGAAAGCCTTGTACCTTATTAAATGTAACGCATGTAGCCCGCCGCATAACTTACCGGCTAGTTTAGCAATTAGTTTCAGAAGAGAGGGTTTATGTTTGATCTCATGTGCAAGAGCCACGCCTTGAATACTTTGCAGGGCATGTTCCGCCGCATCCACCGCACTTCGCCAATGTATGAACGTGTTGTACGAATCCTACCCAAAACAATAATACAAATCACTGAACATTGCCTTATCAAATTTCAGTTAAATATAATTAGGTATAACACACGCAGTTACGAGTAGTGTGGAGAACGCGTCCCGTAGACCACAAGGTGATTGTTTCGGATGTAAGAACAAAACATAAAATACAAAATATTAACTTACTTCTTTAATATCAGGTAGCATGAGTACAGTGGCCATTAACTTATCAGTCAGTCGATTGAGACACACGCTCTTGCCGGTTGAATTTTCACCAAAAGTAATCACAGCAAAATATCTAAAGAACCAAAAGGTAATTGGACAAACGTCATATTGAATTTTTTTCATAATTTAACTGCTTTATATGATTTAACTACTAGAGATATATCTAAATACGTGAGCTTACAACAGCGTCGAAATATTGGAAAATCAAAGCAATACATGATAAATACTCCAATATCTATAGAGATAATGTGAGTGAATATGATAGTGAATTATAAAACATTTACCGCCAAACTTCTAGGCCGCTCTGAACACAACCGTGAGACTAACGCAGGGACTAACGCATCTACAGTCGACTTATTAAGTCACTTTAATGATTTCCTTACTTAAAATATAATATTATCGGTCAACATAATACTTAGTGAAACGTACTTTAAATCTATAGATAACTTCCTTATTTCAGTATCCATATTGCTAATTACATCACTATCAATGGCAGTTTCTTCTGCAACCACATAAACACCTTCCAGAGACCCCAACATCAAGCAGTTGTTTAGTAGTGAAACTACAGCTTCCTGGTTATTTAAGGACCCCGAGGAGATGACTACTTCAACACCCAATCTTTGCCAGGATCTGAAATGCATCATTCATATAAACTTTTTTCATACTGTTTTTGGTGTTATTGTTGTATTTTTACCTGTTTTGAACTTCTGCTGTTTGAAGTTCTACAGGTTAAACAACAAAGTGATATTACTGCTGTGTCTCGCAGGCACGCACGCGTAGTATGGTACAAAACGTAGGTACACTAATATAGCAAATGTAATAAATTTAGAAATATATACCGTATTTTGTGTTGGTAATAAGGTGATTGTTGTATCTGGACGTGCAGATACAATTGTTTCGCACCTCTGGCCACCAGTCTCTCAGCAAACTGTAGACCAAATGTTGACTTGCCACAAATTATGAGGTTGGCACGATGTGCACTACATATTATCCTGAAAGTTATATTAATATTACACTGCGAAAACTGTCTTTGGTCTCAGGCTGTAACACATTATTAGTCTTAGCGGATTATGTTGTCACCTGCAGTGTGCTTGGGCAGTATTTTCATTCATTCGCAACAGCACGCGGCCGCGGTGTGCGCTCGCAGCCAGCAGTCGGAAAGCGCGCGCTGCCTCATGAGGCGCGTACGTCACACGCGACAATGGACGGACATAGCCACGTGTAATGCCCTCGCTTACCATTTTATGTATAGCCTGGGGATATTATTGAACGTTATATACATACCTACATACATATGTATATGTACATAATATACACACATATGCAGGAGGCGCTGGGACTCCGCACCTCCTGCATATGTGTAAGTGCAAATATCGATTGTTTGTTTGTTTGTTCAGCGATTCCATGTGGGCCTCGGCTTAGTACTTACTTCAAGATCTTTCGTATTTTCAGCTTCGAACATTGAAGAAAAGTCTACGGAAACGTAATTCCCTTCGCGATTGAAGTGAAACATTCCTAAAGTGTAATGATCTCCGTTTTGAATTTGTGAAATATCCATAAACACACCCCCAAAGCTTTTGCAATTGAAAGTCACCTGCAAAACAGATAAATAACATAAATCGATGTCCAGTATTACAGAACCTAGGCTTAGTGCTTGCAACGTAAAAGTCAAATGTGTCCTTGAACCTTTTCTGTTTTAGTCCAGTCCACGTTTTACAAACACAACACAAACTATAAAGCACGTTTACCGTCTTCACATTAAGTACTTGGTATTTAACACTATCTCACTTACATCTTTAAGTGTTCCCTTTGCGCAACTTATCAGCAGATTGCATTTCTTACCATCTGAGATCACTTTGACCATGTCGCTGAACGTGTGATCCCGCGAACATCCAATATGATCAGCTGAAATCATATTTCGATAACCAGGCGAGTTTGTCAGCAAAATTAGCTTAACAGATATAGCAGTGGAATAAAATTTGATTCAATTTCACAAAATCAAAGGTTTACAAAAATTAAAAAGCAATAATCAAAATAAGATCACTCGTTAATTTGTTAGTAGGAAAAAAACGAAACTCATATTTCATCAAATATACCTTTTAATGCTGGGAACAGTTTTTGCAAGTGGCCTTTTTTACGCGTATCACTGACGGTCGTAAATACTTCACAATCTAGAGCCAAGGCAATGGATATTACTGCTTGTCCTAAAGCACCTGCTCCTCCGTGCACGAATACTGACTTGCCTCGAAGAAGTGCAACCTTGATGCCCTTTGAAAAGAAAGAATAAAAAATACAAACACCTGAGAGGGTTTTAGCTTTTAATATTCTCGCAATCAACCAACGTTGCCTGTATGATCACTACATGTATGCAGTATACATGACTGTCATGTTACATTATTTTTGGTACTCCCCATATTGTACCAGTTCAAAAAGACACATAGTTTGTCCATATCAAACTATAAACATGTTATACTCACAAGGCAGTAGAACGCTTGCGCGTATGCCAGCGGAACTGTTGCGGCATCTTCCAGAGTCCAGTGCGCCGGCACCGGCCACAGCAGTTCCGGCTGCACTCTCACCTGAGTGCTCGCTGCACCGCTACGTACTATACCCATAACACGCGTACCACTATAATGGAACAAAACATTAGCATACTCTTTTTTCGTGCGGTAATCTCCGCAGATGTCACCCCTACGGGTTCAAGATGGCCCCCATGCATGTGAGCTGTCACCATCGAACCTGCAAGCAATAAGCACTGCAGCGGTAGGGTTTGCAGGGTGAGAATCAGTCATCCTTTAACCCCTACACCTGCACTCGGAAAGCTAGCCCGCCCTTTGCGTGGTCTCCACTATATCCTCCGCTAGGCAGAGGGACATAGGTATGAAAACTATATTACCCAGGGTACTCCTTGTTACTGCGTTACCGAATTCAAAATGTTAAATGAATGGCAGGTATTTAATTTACCGAATTTTATGTTTCTTTACCTTTCTGTTATACCACTAAAATCCATTCCATAAGTATTTTTAGCATTTTGCTTCAATAACAAGGAACCACCAGCTTGTTTCACGTCGTTGTAATTGATTCCAGCGTAATGTACCTAAAATAGAATCTTGAAATATATAATGTAGTAAAAAATAAAACACTAGTTACCTATTTAATTGACAATGAAATTAGGTTGTAACTATTTTAATATAAGTATTTATTGAGAGTGTACATACATTCACAGTAACTCCAGATCCAGTCAACGCAGGAGCAATTACCCATTTCAAGGAATCGTAATCACCAAATGGAGCTCCTTGTAATATCATATTTTGACTTCCTATTGTACTTGGATTCACCGATAGGAAGTGTTCACCTCCCCACTTACCCTAAAACAATCTTGCTCTCTTAAATTGTAATAAAGGTGCTAGATAATGGTAACATCTAATGTGTATTTTTTATAGTACCCTAAGTTAACCATTATCCTGTAACCTATGTTTCACAAAATAAATAATTTGGTTTTGAATTTGTAACCATATTCGAAGCCAATAAATGATATAGTGCACAGCATCTAACTTGGCAAGGTTTTGTAGTAGTTCATTCACCAGTATGCCATCATTTATTTTGAACCATGTCTGCTTTACCGCAAAAGAGACTCAAAAATCGTCTCAGATTTGCTGAAGGTTCTTGCCAAGTTACGTGCCTTTTTTTGTATAATAATTATTTGATTTATTTTGACTGGAGACTTAGAGAAGGCAAGTCGCCGAACGGTAGTTAGGACGCCCCCTAGCCTAACCGACTACCCAAAAGGCGACTGGGACTAACTGGATGAGGAGGGCGAAGGATTGAGAGCAATGGTGCGCTTTGGGAGAAGCTTTCGTCTAGCTGAGCAGTGAACGGTTAATAATTGATACACATGTACAATATCATTTACAAAGCAACATAACAATGTAAGGTACGAGTGAAGTTATAATATACATGTGCATTATTTATAGTTAACGAGTAAATATATTTCTCGAAGGTTCTAATAGTATTCAAGAAATTGTTAAAAATTAAAATGGAAGTACCACGAGATGGCGGCTTGCGTTCAAATTCGTATGAACTAAGTTCAACAAATCGAAATCAGCCTCCTTAGGAACTGATTCAGTTTTAGTATCTGTTAGTGTTTTTAGTGATCCCCAACAAACCAACTTCAGATTTCTACCTTCAGAGTTGGTATGAATGGAAATCACATGGTACAGAGAAGAAGGTCCTGTGCGACCAGAATGTTCTACGTGTTCTTCGCTCACGACAAATTGATCTCGCAGCAACTTTTTTTGTAAATGCTCCTGTACCTGTTGATAAGTAATAAATAAGTAAATATATTTAATTATTAGTTAGTAAAATCTTTTCAGAAGTTTCTAAATCTTACTAATCGATAACGTACGTTTTCATCAGTAGTCAAATTTTCCACAAGTATTAAATCAACATCTTCAAATTTGTAACCTTCCACCTCCATTTCTTGATTAACTTGTTTGTAGTTTACTTTTATACGAAATATATTCTTAAGTACTTCATGTATTTCCTCGAATATGGATCCTTCTTTTACTTGGTTTGTCACTCCAGCGACAGTTATCATACTCTTATTTGAACTTTCAGCTACTATTTGAAAATAAACTTCGAGTGATGAAGAAATCTGTGCACATAATAATAAAAATATATTTTTTATATTTATACTAACTAAGATTTACTCACATAAATTTATACTTACATCAATGCCAGATTTGAAATAAGGCACAAAGTTCAAAGATTTTAATGACATGACATCATCGTTGCAAGGAGGCAGCTGTTGAAATTTTATATTTTTCACTACGACTCCTCCACACCTTTAGCAAAACAAATAAACATAAATGTTTATACTATTAAGTCACAAGAAAACTTCTGTTAATACATTATTTCCTACTAGGTCATCACATTTTGTAATAATAGTGAAATTACTTTAGTTACCTACCTAGTATTATCGTATAAGTCTGAAACTTTGGCTCTCAACAAAGTTGGACTATTTGATGCCTTTGAGAAAAGAATTGCTTCGCTATGTGCTTTAATATCGATAATTATTTGCTGAATACTGGTGACCTGTGAGACGCCGTGGTGAGATTGTCGCAACATATTTAGCTGCAGCATACCATCGATAAATGTCGTCCAGTTATTGCGCCAAATAAGCTGAGCGTCGCTCAGAGACTCATCAACGAATGCAATGCTTCGAAACTCATCACTGTGAAGAACAAATATTGTAGAGTACAATTAATTTAAATTTTAACACAAATAGAACTGTGCTTTTACAATATTCTATTTATAAATGGTACCTGTAATAATAATCTTTGTCACGTAATAATTGATAAATATCTTCCGTATTGAAGTACAAGGTTTCCGCCTGGTCATTCACAGCAAATGTTTTATTTAGATCATGTTTGGGTTTTATGAATCCAGTTGTGACTTTTGAGCTGCCATCTAAAATCTTAAAAATAATTACATAATTAGTTAGTACTTTTATGATCAACAGCGCACACCTAAAACTAAACTGAGAAAACTCAAAAAGTGAAACGCCGCAACCCATAAATTCGCTTGCCATACATTTTGTATGAAGCTGTGTTGCATCTGCGTTGACTAGAGGCGGGGCGTAACGGAATCCACCTGCCATAAATAATGTACTGTAAGCAGATTTTTCTGGGTTACTTTGTGACACCACGCTCCATGCAAAATAGATTTTGACTTAATGAAGACAAATTTACCTTCGAGTAACAAACATATAGAAGCGATGTTTTAAAAATTGTAGCATCTTATAAGTGGTTTAGGAAACCATATTATTGTAATAATGTTGATGGTATTATTAAAAAAAATTAAAGAGGTCCAAATTTACCTCAAAGTATCCTGTTCCTCTATGTACTGCCACACTAAGCTTGAGCTGTCGTCGATCATGTAGTATCGGTTGTGAATATAGGCGTACGTTTGCGAAAATCACAGAAAATTGTTTTTTTGGAGTGTTCGAATTCATAGCTAGTACATCCCAAACTAGCATCAGACTGGCAGCAAATGGATACAAGACGATTCCTATAGGTAATTATATTATCAGATTTACCAAAATAATCTATTGAAATTAAATATTAACAAGATATGTACAACAATGAGCTCAATAATCATTATTTCGAAAATAAACATTGGAGTAATAAAATACATGGTTGTTAAATACATTATTAAATAAGTTGATAGCAAAGCAACTACGCTAGTTTTTTACATGACTCATAGTATTATTAATGTGCGCGTGTTGTCTTGTGTAGTAAAAGAGAATGAGACTAATTAGAAGAGGTCATTCGAATATTGTTACACATGTGCAGCTGCAAAGGCTTTTGGTGACCTCAGGACTACCTATGATTTGGACAGTGCAGTATGTCCAATACAATGTGCAATTATGATTAACGGTGCTGCCAGATCCCGATAGGAGGGGTTCCCAAGGAGTGCTGGCTTGAGGTCATAGAGACATGCGTGGCAATGATCTTTCTGGCATGAATACCGAAGTCGGTGAGAAATGGAACATAAGAGTGATATGGAATTAAAATAGAGATTTAGTATCGAACTATACTCACCTTTTAACGAATGTCCTCGTAGATAAATATGTTCTGTATCATGCAAAGATATAATGAAATTACAACTGAGCCCGGTGTTTCTTCTGCCAGCGTTATAACACGATATGGACCTAAAACAAAATGTATTAAGATCATCATCAAATGAAATTCCATTCAGAACAGCAGATTATAAAATCTTAAAAGTTTTACCATTTTTCATCATGTGCCCATTTGACTAAATGCGATAGGAACGGCGTGCCAGTGGAGACTGGCATATTGACTTTTGGATAAATAGCCTGGATATTAGGGTTGTAGCCTTCCATGTAAAGCCTGAAACCATTATAATGAATATTAAATACCTACATTATTTTTATTGATGTGACAGGAACTCATTACCTATTATTAAATTTGTGAAACATCTTATTAATATTTATTTTGTGGAGAGAGGTGTAGGAGAGGAAAACATCCTTATTGGATACCAATTTTGACGAAATAGTTAATTTAGAAGGTACTTAATTCGGTATTTGGTGGCACATATGAAACTTATAATAAAACCTCATCGTTTACGTCGGGGGTTAAAAATAAGTTTATGTGAATATGTTTCTTAATTTTCAAGTATGAAATAATAAAATTTACCCCTTACACAAGCAATTTGGCTTTGCTGGAGGGTTTAGAGAAATATTAGCAATTGCGGTTGCCAATATTTTTTAAAATAAAAATATGCTGTATTTTAACCTACATAACATGCGTATTGGACTCACTTGCCAATAGCTTCAAGTAACAAAACTGTGTTGTCGGGATGCTTTCTTCTAGTGAGCGCGATATTTGTACAGCTAGTTGGCATGGAACGCTTAAGAATAGCTTGCAGTAGCCCGTGTGGAGCTATTTCCAACAACACAGCATTCTCAGGCACCAGTTGGGAAGTTTCTTCGAACAACACAGGACTCTAAGAACGTAATATTGACATAATTAAGTGCTATTGAAAGAGGCACTGGAGAGCAAATTGTAATACATTTTAATATTAGTCATATATATGTAATACCGCTGAACCCAAATCTACAGCAGCCAGTATTCTAAATGGACATAAGCTTCTGAAAACCCTCAGAAGATATTATCTATACGGAGATTGTATGGACAGAGAGAGAGACATCATCTTCTGTGAGAAAGCGAATATTCAGATCCGCCCTCTTTATTGTCTTATCCTATGGCGTCTTTACGACAACGATATTCCGAAATTATTTTGGCATAATTTTCTGTCATCGATTATTTTGGGAGGCATAAGTATTTCTTAATATCAGAGTGCTCATAATACTACAATTTATAATGGACAGGCGATGGAATTACACCTATTTGACATAAGTAGCTATCACAGAAAAAGATAATTCTGCGTAGTTCTGTTTAACATAAAGTTTTTTTGGTGACAATCATTTGGTATATTTCTTTGGGGTTTCAATTTTAATAAACACTTACTGATGCCTGCAATTATGCCCGCTGACGGCTGCTTGCTTGTTGCAATTCTGCTGTTTTGCACTGTTTTACAGGGTGATATAATATAGTATGTACCTATATGGTTAATATATTTGCAACAACCGTCAACGAACTACTAAACTACTAACAACAACCGAAAACGAACTACTGACAACTCATAACAACCAACGCACTCTATAGCAACAGCAAACAATATTTATTGCCTGAAAGATGTAGCAATATACATTACTGTCGTATATCCGTGGTGAAGAACATGGGTTCTATTAATTTCCACTTTATTTACATCGCTGTTTATCAATATAAATTCTGAATTTATATCTTTTCCCTTTTTTCTCTTTTCTGTATCCCAAAGGATGATTCGTATGGTAATCTTTCTGGTTCTTTAATATTACCAATGTAAAATAACCCCTAGCACAGCACTCACGCCTCGGCTGACTCATAATCATCAAAGACCCTCTCAGGTCTGAAACCATGGTGTCGGATTTGCACTACCTCCTTCTCGAGCATTACTTGCTCACAGAGAGAGGCGGCAGAACTACCCGCTCTTGCAAACTTTGAAATATTCTTACCAGTAAATTGTTAGTTAGGTACTCTGCTGAACACAACGTTGCTATTGGCTCATTCCACTTGTCTTTCGGTACAGATGTAGATAGCCAACGTCCACTTCGAGCTTTAGGCGCATTTATAGCACCTCGCAAGTATTTCAACAATCCGGGACCTAAATTGATGTGAGTATTAAAAAATGTATTGTAATTAGTAGATTGTATATTTTATAAATATACTAACTGTTGCCCGCGGCTCCGCCCGCGTGGACTTCTGATCCCGTTCCCGTTGCTCCATGAGCATTTAGGAGTATGAAAAATAGATGTTGGCCGATTCTCAGACCTACTAAATATGCTCACAAAATTTCATAAGAATCGGTCAAGCCGTTTCGGAGGAGTATGGCAACGAAAACTGTGACACGAGAATTTTATATAAATATTAGATGTATGTATAATATTTACCAGCATCAGCTATATAACGTGAGTGGTAGGCGATGTTGGAACACGGGACCTCCTTGGCGAAGATCCCATTAGCCGTCAGCTTCGCCACAAACTCACGCATCACGTTCGAAGGCCCCGAAATGGTGCTGGACTCAGGCCCATTGTGACACGCTACTTCAATCTCCGGAGGACACATTTTTGATATCTAATGAAATGATTCATGTTTCAATATTTCGGTAAGCAATAATGGACGGATATTGTATCTACGCTGTGATTAATCATAAATATACTTTTTTAACTTCGCCCTAAAGGTTATCTCATTACTGCGTGTAATAAGGTTTAAATTGCATTAATGGTGCCTTACTTCTTCATAACCCAAGCCAACAGCAGCCATAGACCCGTGTATTAACTTAGTCTCCAGCGACACCATCCCGCGGTAGTAAGCAGATAGTATCATTTCCTCCGCAGTCAAACAACCATCGGCGTAAGCGCACCCTAGTTCACCCACGCTGTGTCCTGAAAAAATGTAAATTATATTTAATAATAATAATATTATGTCTAACTTATAATTTAATCCTCGAGAGACGGAAAATTCGAAATAAAACCTTGTACCAACCCATCAGGCAAAAATTTCCGCAGCGCTTAAAACGTTGTTTTAGGGCACTTTTTTAAATCTTGGGTTACGTTCCTTAAGTTTTAGTAGGGATCTTTAATCTTTTCTAGTAAGAAATATAGCCTAGTTGCTGGATGTAACTGTGTATATGTTTGAAATCGGTTCTAATTTCTCACCAATTATTCCATCTGGTGTGAGTCCTAGTTCACGAAGAATGTCAGTAAGTCCGATTTGTATTGCGGCTATTCCAACAAATGAATGCAGTACGTTGTTAAATATGCTCTCATCGAGCGATGTAATAATATGAACAATGTCTAGTCCTTTAGGTTCCAAGACTTTTTGACATCTGCAATAAAATTTGTTACAAGCCGTTTTATTAGTCGTGTTGGAGAAGAGTCAAACAAGCAGACAAACAAGTAAAGAAAATACGTCTACATAAGCTATTATTAGACTTTTAGTTTATAATTGATAAAGGAGAGAGTCAGCCACACGATGTAACGACAAAATACTAATAATAATAATCATTACAACTTTTTCTTAAATTCGTGTCAAGTATGAGAGAGACAATTATTCGTGTAAGAGGAGAGGCGAAGTACCACGTTATTGAAGGTGTATATATCTCACCCCGATTTTATATGAATATATTTTAACGTACCTTTCTATGGCGGCTGCGAAAATAGGTATGCGCATGAGCTGCGTGCCCATGCCGGCCCACTGTGAGCCCATACCGCTGTAAACGAACCACAATGGCCGTCTCGCGTTGTCAAAGTAATCAGTTTTTTCACAAAGGCTAATAGTTTCCTGTTCTTCATTTGTTTCTAAAAATTGTAATACATTTTTCAATCTATCAGAATTTCTGGAAATAATTTAACTATTTTTTTACGCTTTATTATTTTTTTATTGCTGTACAATGTAACTGATTTGTGCCAAGGAATAAATAGGATCTCTTTATTCCTCGTATTATTTCCTACCTACTCGTAGTAGTAAACAATCACAACAATCGAGAGCAATATCACACCCGCCTACCTACCTAATAGTTTTATTTACTGACAAATGACAACAGAGATTAAGTCCTCCAGTGAAACAATTAACACGACATCAATGAAGTGATGAATTCAGAGAATGAATGATAGGGTCAAGAAACGGTTTTTTTTCCTAGAGTGGGTTTTTTCTGTATTCCCATAGTAGTTGACGTTTCCGTTTGCAACATTGTTTTATTCCTGTTGTTATCCAGCGTGGACGTGTTGTTGCATTTATCTTTTTTAAAAGTTTGGGAAAACATAACTTGTAAAACAGAACAAATTTGTCATAAAAGTGATTAAATGCTATGTTTGGATTTAGGCAGTCAAAAACTTCAGAGAAGCTTAGAGATTCTATAGTTACATTCTTTAAATTTGTTTATATTGTCTATACTGTAGTCCCGCCTTTCAATGTACCAGTGCTTAATTGTGTATGTGGATTTGACAGGATAAGGCAAGCTCAATAATCTCCGATATGAAACCTTTCACATTGACAATAAAATTGACGATACATGTTCCACTTGATAAGCGAGTTGGTTTTTTAAGGCATATATTTAAATTATAGCATCGTAAAATTCGCATAAATTCAGTAGTTTCGTTGCTTTTTACAAGAACAATTATATTGAAGTCACCACAGAAAATTTCCCAATAAAGACTCAAAAACCGTGAAGAATTTGTTTTTTTTTCCTTGCTTCTCTTTGGTGGTCTGTAGACACAAATTAATGAAGTTTGTGCTCTGTCAACTCAACTCCTGAACATTCAATAATATTCACAATGCAGTAGTTAGTAACTTCAGTAATAGGGATGTATTCTAGTGAAATTGTGAACCAATTTACAAGAGCCTCCATATCAGCCGCTTCGGAAAAAGAAAGAACCAACGGTAAAGTTTGGTATTTTTAGAATACCAACATCGTTTTCTATCATACCACGTTCATACACTTATAAAAGATACAGTATTTTTAGGGTTTCCATTTTTGCCGTAAATATATCTGATTTGGAGACTAGGCCATCTATATTCTGGTGAAGTATATTAAGATTATTAGTCACTAAAAAATCATTTGGTTCTTCTAGACTGAATGTTTTATTCAAATCAGTTGCATCAGTTTGTGTACTCTTATCAGTTTGAATATATAATTTTTGTGCGGAGCTTAACTTTTTATTTTCATTACTATAACATTCAAACTTTAATTTATAATCTATATGGAGAATTTCTCTGAGAAGTCACTGACATTTATGGAAAGCAAAACAGTTGCGTCGGGGTAGTGAGATATAATAATCCATATTAACAAATTTGACAATTGACAATTGAGAGATATGCTCTCAATTGTCTTGTCAAATGAACTTTAATTCATAATTTATTTTCTGTTCATTCATGTGCTTGTTGTAAGAAATATCATAGACTATAACGTTAGTATTACGTGTATTCGTCAGAAAACTACGCAAAGAGTATTTTAGATTAGTCGGGTTTTTGTCATTCATTCCTCCAAGTATAATAACAAAGTCTGTCTTTTGCAGTCCACTTTATATCACTTTTGGTTGGTTGGTTGGTTGGGTTTTGGTAATAATTTTATGAGATATGGAGATAAGAGTATTGTTGTACTGTTCTATTAGGATATTCATTTAGATTTTCGTTTAAATGTATAGCATTTCGTAGTAATCCTAATTAGTTTTATATTTTCGCGTTATGTGGTCGGGTACTACAGAATGATGACTCAGTACAATGAGCCGCGGTAGCCTAGTGGTATGGGTAATGGACTGCTGAGACGAGTTCTCGAGTTCGATCCCAGGTTACCATGGCACACACCAATGACTTTTCGATGCTTTTCGAAGTTATGTGTGTATTTATCGCAGGCTTACAAGTGCCCGGTTAATGGCAATAGGCTCGCCACCTGTTACATTGGGACCTAAACATAAACTGGCGAAATGTGGGTGCTAGCACCTCTGCCTACCCCTTCGGGAATAAAGGCGTGAGTTTATGAGAGAGTATGTACAATTTGTTTTAAAATTCTTTGTGTCATTATTGATGTGACTTACTAAGAATGATATATCCTCTGGCCAGATGTCCCGAAATACTTGTGCGATGAATGTTGTGTAATAGCGCCAACTGCTCAGGGTCTATCGGGTTTGATTTCAAAACTTCAAATATATACTTCACAGCATCTTCATGTCTACCAGACAAGGTAACTAAGTAAGGTATGCTGGTAGCGTAGCGACTAAGATTCTGAAATATAAATAAAACTAGAGGTTCAGCTTTATCGAATACATTCAAGTGGGCATATTATATATTTTTTAATTACATGTACACATATACAAGTAATTAACTTTCATGGCAGTCAATGTTATTATAATAAAGGTAACTTTAATTAATTCTAAGGTTTCCTTTAAAAAATTCTACGGTTGGGAAAGTTAAGTTGTAGTGATGGTCTCACCCATTCCTAAAACTTTTAACTCGTGTCAGGTAGGTATCGCAGCGCGGGCGGCCGCGGCGGCGGCGGCGCTCAGTCGAGTCGACTCGGCCATTCGAAATTCGTTTGCAGATGACTCGATATACGAGTACGAATATGAATTAGTCGCGAGATTTGATGACTAAGTTTAATTCGATTGATTAGAATTGAAAAAATACGATTCGTCTCATCACTAGTGATTATTGATACTTTTTTTTTTATCGTGCGAAAAATCCCCACGGATACCCCCGGTTGAGAAGGTTATGTCGGACTCGAACCGACTAAAACGCACGCCGTCTTTGGGTCTTCAGTTGCCGGAGGTGAGGTTGTAGCCAACATATCTCTCGCACCCCGGCAGACCCGGGGCCTTCTCTTCGAGATTACCCCCGTCGGGTGTAGGGACCACGGTGTCCTCAACTAGCCCCCGGGTATGGGGAGGCGCATTTTGCGCCGCCGCCGCGGCCTGCTTCTGCTAGAGTGACAGGCGGCTCCACCCGTCACCCCAAGGCCCGAGCTCAAGTGATTATTGATACTGAGGCCGAGACAGAGCTGTGCATAGGACGAATGTCGACAGACAACTGACTAATGCCACGACTGCAAAGATGTCGGCAGGTGGACCTCAGTGCATGAAAGCATTAACTCTTGTTAATGTAATTCCCTATTAAGTTTTAATCTTACCTTGGGCTTATAACATCCGTGCAGCACCACATGAGAGTTCACACCAGTGACAGACAGGCCATTTACAGCGACGTAAGTACGGTCAAAGTGCTGATGATCACTTATAACACGCATTCGCCCATCGCACAGCGCTGCAATATCTTTTCGAGGTTGTTCATAATGTAAGTTACCAGCTAATTGACCGTTGTGGTAACCTAACAGCACCTGCACATAAGTTATCCATTTTAGATATTCTGATATAATTTTGTCTGGTTATAATAATGTAAGCTGGGTACTAACATAAATAATATAAACAAATGAAATGCGAATGGTAGCCCGCATCTTTTGTCGCTAGACTCGAATGAAAGGCCGCTGGAGGCACACAGCTAAGAGTATACATACGCGAAGGCATATAGCACCTTAACTTAAAAATTATCGTCAACGTTTAGCTACAAAACAGAGATGGATCCTGTAGGCAGCGCACACAACGAAAATAAAGTGCAGCCGGCTTTTGTAAGACAACTTTTCTCGATAATACTCGTATAATCATAGTACAAGAGGTAGATCGGTGCCGTACCGTTTCTAAAATTCGGAGGATGGAGACGAATTGGTTTTCCCACTGATAGAACAAAAACTCTACAGTTCGCCGAAAACAAACATGGTTATTATTAGCCGCGGTATTCAGAAACGAGGAGTTAATGAACTGAACTGAAACTTCGCCTCCTACTTGTATATATTCAGTTTTGGTTTGTATTGAGCACTTATGCTCATCCCGGAACTTTAGATATTTTATTAGGTCTTTGGTGGTGCGTCATGAAAATTTTGCCACCACTAACAGTGTCTCCACTTTTACCTTCGTTATGGCAGATATTCCTGAAGCAGACTCTCCATATCCAATGTTAGACATGACACTACCGACCAAAAGCGGTGCATCTCTATTCTTACAAAATACTTCTTCAATAGCTTGTAACTCAACTTTGTCCACCTCTGGTAAACCTAATGAATAAATAAACAAATTAACTGTTATGATTATTATACTTGTTCTGTAACTAAAATGCGATCTCTATTGTTACGAATGTCACCACTCATGACGTAAGCCATTTGATAATTTCGACTAGATTCTTAACAACAGCGCTGGTTCAATGAGTGGAGCGAGTTAAATCTCAGTGGTTGAAGTGGAAACAAGAAGAAGAAGAAGAAGAAGTAAAGCGAAAAGTGCAAGTAATAGTGCTAATAAAAAGTGCAAGTGAAAGTGCTAGTGGTGCATGTGCAATAACTACATGTGTTGTGAACCATAGACGCTCAGTGAACGTAGACGTTCTAGAAACTGCGTGTAAAGACAGTGCGGTGCAGTACAGTCCTCTATGTGTACGAGTGCCTCGGGCAATAGACTGTGTGTACGCTTAGGACTGTTGGTGGTTTGAATAAAGTGTAAAATCGTTCGAGGTTGTTTACTTCCAATCCCGAAACCCGCTTCCCGTTACACTATCAAGGTTTAGATATGTAACAAACCGTGACACAGTTAACGCTTTGTGTTAGGTACACATATCGGTCATCGCTTTAAACTCAATGTACATGTTAACTACAATACTAACCACACCCGAAAGCTTCAACGTATTCAATGGATTCTGGCGGAACCCTCCCCTTCTTGTAGAAATTTTTAAGGTAATTGGTGTAACCTCTCAGGTCCCGATAGAATCCAAATTGTGGCCCTGTTTTTGTTTCCAACACACTGGTAAACTCTGTTTGAACTTGTAATATTTCAGCATATATCCTAGAAAATAGACAAATTTATTCTTAAATTGTTATTATTTACATTACAATAATATTGATTATTTATTACTTTTAATCATTTACCTTAAAGCATCATTTGCCCTTTGTAAGAATAATACATTTATGGCTTCAGACTTGCTACAGCCATCAGCATTTTCATCAAATGATTTCGTTTTACCATCAGTACACAGTTTAATCATTCTGCAAATTATAAATTGTACATTACACGTTTATAGAAAAATCATTACCACTACCGTATATAGGACTCGAAATATGATGATGGACATACCTTCCATAATGCACTGACAACTGGGGATGCAAACATATATAACTACCTCCAACAATGGCAGCCTCGCATTCACCTCGACTTAGAGCCATATACGCTTGTTCCAACGCAGCGGTGGAGCTGCAGCATGCCTCATCAATGGCCATCGATGGGCCCTTGGCGTTCAGCCAGTACGAAATTCGGTTAGCAAACATTGTTTTACTGCACCTGAGTTTGATAACAACAGAAATTTTACTGGAAAGTTTGCTGGGAGAGAACTCAATGTTGAGTTAAGCTCATGTGCTCATTTTGTGATCATATTATTTACGTAAAATTATAAAAAAGCCTTGATTTTTTTAAGCCACGAAAGTGCGCCATATCGTTACACATTTATTGTAGAATTTATGTGATAGCGATGAACATTACTGCGAACGTGCGCCACATCGATACACATATTGTAGAATGTATATATCAGCGATGATTATTACCACGAAAGTGCGCCACACCGATTCACACATTATCAAATGTTTGTCACCACGGTGAATTTTACCGCGAAAGTATGCCAGAACGATACACACATTTATCTGTTGTCACCACATTGAAAGTGACCGCAAGGTTACACTAGATCAGATTCAAAATCGCAATGAATAAAGTATGGAAGTGCGACTCACGGTAGTGCGGAAGGGGCGGCACAAACAAGTCTTTAAAAATGTGCCTACCTACATAATTTCATTAAGAACAAAACTGACGGGCTGTTGTACGCCTAAATTTACATTCTCTACATTCTATTTACGTCGAAAAATAAACACTATCCTCGTTTAACAGACTATATAATATTTCATTACGTTGATATTTAATATTTTGTTAGTGTGTTCTGAAATTTTCGCGAACGGATAAGCCATTTTTTTCAAATTGTAAAGTAATAAACGCAATCTTCTCCGCTTTAAGTTATTTTATTAAAAAATGTTATATTGTTTTTTTATTTTTATTATATTATTATTAGTAGCGGTATAAAAGTAAATGAGTTCTGAGTTGAGTTAGTGAATTTGCGAGTATTTGGAAGGGATTTAGCCTAGAAATTATAATCCATCGTTTCTAGTCAGTGAAATGGTATATCGTATCCCAGTGGTAGCGAACCCACCTCGCGCTTACTCGAATCACCAAACTAAACGCCTTGAATTAGTATTTAGTGACCGAACCAGAACCACCATATAACAAGCTACAAAAAAAACGATCTTTGATTTAATTTATCTGAATTTTTTATAGATCGATTCGCATTTTATTTTCCTCACCCATATCCATTCATTATTATTTTTAAAAACGTACGGTGCGGTGCAATGCGAATGCTCAGGCGGGTGTGCGGCAACCCTCTGCCCGTTGTAACGTCGACGATACGCCGAACTGTATCACCTCCATCGGTTTTGGTGGAGGTGGTATCCGTGGGGATTTTGCGCGCACGATAAAAGAAAAAAAGGTATATAACGCGCGGCCTTAAACGAGTGACTGAGGCCTGGTAGCAGAGAGTACCGACTCTGAGAGACTCCAGAGTACCTTCGCAATTGGTCAGACGAATTGTCGTCTACGACCACTCAGAACGAATAGTTTTTGAAGAAATTAGAAGGCTCTGTTAGCAAGCACCTCTAGATGGCCTCACTCCAAACACAAACAAAAATGCTAAACTCCAGATCGTTGTGGCATATACCAGATGATCTCCAGAGGAACAATTGTTAGCCCGAACTCTTACGCAAGTTCGCATGCATAAAGGGCAGATCTTTCTGTGATCCCGTCACTCGGTTAGAAGAAGACCAATTGTGCTGAACAAACTCTTTTTCATTGCTTAGGTTTTTTTTTATATTTCTTTTTTGTAAATAGTTGTCTCTTGTTTTTTTTGTTTTGTCAATATACCTTTAGTTGCACGGAACCAGCTTTTTATTTTAATTTATGTTTGTGAATTACGTGACAATTCCAAACACCAATATAGAAATACAAATAGCGCATGAATTTTATGTACCCTCACGTCTTACTCAAAATAGCCAAAAATAATATTTAAAATGGAATTATAATTAAAGAAGCTTATGACATTTCATATAATATTACTTACCCAGGTATACCGAAACCAGTTATTGATGAAGGATCGTAAAAAGTAGCCTTTTCTGTTTCAGAAAAACTTGTGCCTATATAAACGCCCACTTTTTTGTCTGATAGTTGCTCTGGATTGATTCCTATAAGTAGAAAAATATATTTATATAATATCATATTTCGATTACCTGGACTATTTATTTACTGGATTTATTTTTACTGGTTTATTTGAAGAGAGACATGATGTTATTTGGCACAAACGTGGCATGATTCATGGTCAATCACAGTAGCGTTGTGTATGTGTGTGAGCGTGTGTGCGTGTGTGTGCGTGCGTGTGCGTGTGCGTGTGCGTTTGTGTGTGTGTGTATGTGTTTGTGGCATCGTAGCACCCAAACGGATGTACCGATTTTGATGTAATTTTTGTTTTAAAGGTGATTTAGTCGAGAGTGTTCTTAGCTATGTTTGAAGAAAATCGCTCCAATACGGCCGACTAAAATATTATCATATTTTGACACTATGACACTATGACACTATGACACTATGACACTATGACAAATTTCAAATCCAAAATGACTGCTACCATAAAATGACAAATAACCCTTTTATATTTATACAATTATACAAATAAAAGGGCTTGACTAGGACATAAATTTAAAAGTATTAAATAAAAATTAAATGAAAACAAATTTGATTTTTTAATTTCTGATTATACCGCAATATGTCTAAATAAGATTATATTTAACATTTAGCTTACCAGCATCGAATATGGCCTGATAAGCCTGCTCTAAAACCTTTCTTGACATAGGATCCATAACATCACTGAGACGAAAGTTGATTTTAAAAAATTGAGCATCAAAGTAACTGAGTCCAGGAACGCTTCCTGTGTATTGCCCAACTTCTGGATGAGAACACTTAAAGCGAAGATCTTCAAGTGATACTGGATTCACCTGAGATGATTAATATAATAACAAGTAAAATTAGGGGTTTACACGGCGCGCGGTGGTTTGGTCGGGAAGAAGCCATTTACCGGTGCATATACCTGTGTCACCTTTGTCGAACGCCTGTAATTTTTAGTTTGAGGTACGCTACCCGATTCGACATGCCACCGCCTTCAATAATGCTGCTTGAAGATTCTTTTTGACTGAAATACAGAGGTCTCCCTAAGAGAACTGATCACTTTCTCTAAAGCAGAACAGATCGCAGGACTCAACGGTTGTCCTATTCTCTCCCTTTCTTCGGATCTCGGACATCCCCAGTATATTCAAGTTTCTGCAATCTAGTTCTACCTCGAATTCTGATAAGTAAAGGTCCAGCTGAAGTGTACTGCAGTTGAATATTGCGACTAATAGTCGATTCAACAAAATTATTATGATTAATAAAATTATTGATTTATAACTTTACCTTATTGTATAATATGTCTGAAAACTCCTCGATGTTATTAGACTGCGGATACAGACCAGACATGCCAGATATCACGATTCTGTTACCGTCTTCCTGCGGCGGTATCGTGACGTACGGCCCATGGTTTTGTGGTGTTGGAGCCATCAAAATAGTAATTAAAGAAGCTCTGTAATGAAAGTTCTAAAATGTGAATGAAATTCTAGTCTGTGTTCTTAACAATCTATTTTTTTATAGTGTTTATAATGTTCGGGACTTCACGCGATATATTTTTGAACAACTTACTTTTGCCGTTGTTCAAAAATATATCGCGTGAAGTCCTGAACATTATAAACACTATAAAAAAATAGATTGTTATTTGTCATTGTATTACACAATGAAGTGTGTGGTGATAGATTGCAACTTTTGCCTTTGTTCAAAAATATATCGCGTGAAGTCCCAAACATTATAAACACTATGAGTAAACACCGCAATAGTTTAAAAGTTACTATTTTCTTAAATTAGATTTAATAGTGTCCAGAATACTGAACATATCCAGAAGAATACCTTACCTAAATTTATTCGTACAAAATGAACTTGAGAATGTGTAATTTCGATATATACCCGTTCTTATATACGTAGAGGTAAATTGTAATTTAGTGTTTTAGGGTACAGTACCTACCAAAGAATAAAACGAAATGTTCTTTTTAAAATAATATTGATGTCAAAAATCAATCCATCCATAAACATCCAATTAACATTTGTATCAAAGTAGCTGACTTCATGCGAGTAAATTGTGAAAAATAATCAATTTGCAGCGCCACTTACCCAATCTTCATCCAAAGGCGAAGCAAAGTTTCGGTTAAGCATTCGAACTTTATTGACGGATAGTTGTACTTGTGCAAATATATATTATAATGATTGCACGTGGTAAGTTTCGCAGCAGAATGCAGAGAGTTGAGCAATTTGTACGTGCGAAGTCGACATGCGTAAATCAGTTTCCTATTTTATATACATACATACTTATGCTCACTTATGATTTTCGGTCCCACGTAATAGTGAGCGAGCATATTTCTGCCATTCGGGCACTCTGTAAAAAAATAGATATGCCGAAAATGAATTTCTAACTGAAAATGTTGTTGCTAAATAAATTTGGAAACATTTTTTTTGGCCCGACTTCTTACTCATCATCATTCCCTGAACCTTTTTCCCAACTCAGTTGGGGTCGGCTTTCCAGTCTAACTGTGATGCGGCTGAACTTCGATATTTTCCGTGAAGCGACTGCCATCTGACCTCCACAACCAATGGTCTAATGACCAATGGCGATATCGAAGTTCCAAGTTAGGCTGGTTGGACTTTTGAGGGCTCCAACTACCCGTAACGACTGCCATAGATGTTTGTATGGCAACCGGGACCGACGGCTTAACGTGCTCTCCGAGGCACTTATAAACCTGCGATAAATACACACATAACTTCGAAAAGCATCGAAAAGTCATTGGTGTGTGCCATGGTAAACCTGGGATCGAACTCGAGACCTTGTCTCAGCAGTCCATTACCCATACCACTAGACTACCGCGGCCCGACTCCTTACTATGCGGTTTAATTGGCAAGGAAATTAATTACGTGCGTAGCCGCACAAGCACTACCAATTAACATCTTGGAGAGTATCAGAAGTTTCCTATTTTACCTATATCGGTTTCGTGAATCTACCAAACGTGTCGGGATGGGTCTACATAATTATGTGACGATTATATTCTTAACTAGAAAACAAAACTTACTCTTCCCTTTAATTAATGAACTCACCCAAATTTGAAAATATTTGAAAATGATTGACCCACATATTTGATACGGAATCCTCTGTAACAAAACATCTGTATGGTATATCGCGTATAACAAGTCAAAAGTCAAATGAAATGTTTCCTTTTTACATAGATAGAATAAATCAAAATTTATGAATCTTAATTTGAATGCTTAAATTATCAAGAAAACCTAATTTTTGAAGTCCGTGTGCCATTGTCGGGTTTCATTAATAATTTGACGTAATGATGCAAACTAGAACTAATTCTATTTAATATTAATAAGTTATTATAATTTAATTAATAGGAATCTTTATTTTAACCGTGAGAAAATTGGTACCTACGTTACATGAGATAAATAATAAAGTGAAAGAACTATATTACAACCTCCATATAAAATTAAAGAGAAGACAGTTTAGAATTTGTTAATGTGCAAAAACCATGGTTACTATTGCAAAATTGTCGTTTTGTAGGTTGATTCCTCGAAGGAATGAAGTGAGCGGAGCAACTGCAATCAAGTCCTATGCCATCAATGCTAATAATAATAATAAATCTCTTTAATGCACACCTTAGGACAAGTATTACAATAAATCAATCTAACAGTCGGGGTGACGTCATCGTCAGAATGGGGCGGGCTCTAGGCTCTGACGTCTCTGTTGACGTCAATGGGCTTGTATGTGACTTTTATTGAATTTTTTTGCATGTAAAAATAATGTTAACCATATTACACAATGAAGTGTGTGGTGATAGATTGCAAAAATTGTTCATGGAAATGTATCATATCAGCGGTAAGTCCGATATCTTTCTATTTTCATTAAAAAAAAATAAAATGTATCAATAGAACCATCTAGTACACAATAGATGTAAGTGATATTGTCTTACGCGTATCATAGTTGTAATGTTATGTCCTGTTTGTGTGTAGTTTCACTATGTGCTGTTTTAGGATTTCTTAAAAGTGGAAGGGGTTTAACAGAGTATGTACGAGATATGGTTTCATGTCCCCACGTCTCCTTCACACTTGCGACCGGCGATGCGGTTTTGTAAAAAGAAACATCTCCGTCATCTAATCATATACGAGTATAATATTCTGACCTTTGTGGTTTTTAGCCTCCCTCTATCTGTTACATTAACTGCATGTCACCAGATACGACAAAAGCTTGGTTCGGTAATGGACATTCATGGAATAATTTAATTGGAATAAATACACAATAAAATACAAAAAAATCCCATTACATTACAACTTGTTAAGTGATAGTTCTGCCGTTGTTGTTGTATTTGCAGTTTCAGGCCCTTTTCAGCGTGAAATAACTGTCAAGTCAATTTGACTTTACCTCGCTCACAACATTATAAAATACTGTTGATTGATGGCACTTGGTGGAACCTATTGTTATACATAATTATTATATTATACATAATTGGAATGACATTCCAACTCCAAATTAACATTGAATTCCAATTCCAAATTATGTCACGTCATGTCAACCTTTGAGAATGCCGCAAGGCGCAACCGGTTTGGTACAATAATAAATCCAGTAGAGAAGTACAAGTGTGTTCATAGTTATGGATTGATATTTGTTGTTTGGATTGATTGGATTGAATTGATGTGGATTGATATGGATCGAAATGATAGTTAAGGATTATATAATACTCTTTGAGGTTTCTGAACTTAGATTATGTTTAGTGACCTCAATAAAGTATAAATGTATATAACATTACATCATGTTTATGTAAATGTAAACTATATTTGTTAGGGCAACAAAACACGTATTTATTAACATATACTTATTTATTAACAATAGTGACGTTCACTTGATAACTTAATGGAAATGTACATAGGTACTTAATGCGTGACGTAACATCACGGGTGCCACCTGAAAATCATGATTCAACATCTCATGTTCCTGTCACGCGATTGGCAGTATTTATGGTGAGATGGTGACCCATTTAAGGTAACGGACTGCTGAGACGAGGTCTCGAGTTCGATCCCAGGTTTACCATGGCACACACCAATGACTTTTCGATGCTTTTCGAAGTTATGTGTGTATTTATCGCAGGTTTATAAGTGCTTCGGAGAGCACGTTAAGCCGTCGGTCCCGGTTGCCATACAAACATCTATGGCAGTCGTAACGGGTAGTTGGAGCCCTCAAAAGTCCAACCAGCCTAACTTGGAACTTCGATATCGCCATTGGTCATTAGACCATTGGTTGTGGAGGTCAGATGGCAGTCGCTTCACGGAAAATATCGAAGTTCAGCCGCATCACAGTTAGACTGGAAAGCCGACCCCAACTGAGTTGGGATAAAGGTTCAGGGAATGATGATGGTGACCCATTTAAGACTCGCACAGCAGTCACACACTGTTCTTAGTCATCTATACTTATCTATTATACTCGGTGTAAGATGCGTGTCTTATAAAATGCATTTAAATTTTTCTTTTTCGTTCTTTTTTAAAAGACCGGAGTAGGTGATATCCCAGGAGGCTTATAATCAGTCTTTTGAATGACAGGGTAATCATAATACGAGTATAATCTATTTAAAAAATTTTTGTGTGTACAACTAATTTGGTTTCTGCGGTTAATCCTAATTTAGTTTTTAGTTTTAACTCAACCTGTTAGCGATCAGAGCACTGATCCTGTAAGGTCCCGTAATCTCTTCATGCCGGAGCAGCGATGTCTTCTCTACAAGACACACTTCCTTCTTTGCTCCTCCATGGAATTCCAAAGATAAGAAACTTTGGAATGACTTCGCACAGTATCTGCTAGACGCTCCCGACACACTGCTGCAGCGTGCGGTTCGAATCATAGATTTCCCTCCCGAGGTCCCCAAAACCTTTGAAAAGTTAATCGCAATAATGGATTCGTTATTACGATTAACTTTTCAAATAATAATTATAGTAGCAAAGTTAGTTACAAGTTAGTAAACAATGCTTAGTTTGCTATAATAATTTGAATTACTGATGTAATAAAACTACATCAAGGTATTTCATAGAATTTGCTATTACTAAAACGAATGAAACGAGAATATTTTTCATGTCATAAACAGTTCGTCAAGAACATTCTTGGTATGTCAAACTGTTCTCAGAGGTATTTAAGCTAATATTTTTTAGAAACCTAAATTACGTTTGCTGAATATATAATTCTCACCCGCTATTGTCTTATTGTTCATACAGTGACCCTAGGAGTCACTGTATGGACAATAAGGATTTGAATTAACTATGATATCGGATTTGAATTATTTATGAAGACCTAAGTAGGTCTTCATAAATTTTCGGTTAGCAATTTATTTACGACATACCTATTTTTTGTACAAAGGCCCGACTAGCGGCAACAGGCTCACCTCGCAACCTAAAATCATAGTTGGCGCAATGTGGGTGTTTAATATACCTCTGCCTACCCCTTTGGGGATTACGGGCGTGAGCATATGTATGTGAATTTAATATTTTGTCCCAATTGATAACTTTTGCAAACTACTCTAACCTTGACTTTAGTATATTATTGAATTTTTGCAGTCTCATCAAAGTGTTAATTACACTGTGAAACATCATAGCAGACTATTGCAACGCCACTTCATATTGGTTATTGTCGTCGCTGGTTCACTTAGCGGGTCAATTTGCATTTATTGTTTGTTTGGGAAACACTTATGACATACAGTACATAATTTAAAAAAAAGTTACTTTAAATCAAACGATTTGCATGTACGTCGTATTGATTGTGTTGTTATGATGATGAGTTCAAAGATCATGACAATGTAATATTTTGTTATGTTTATCTTTTATGGTCGTCACATTTGCCGGTTACTATTATTCTGTTTTTTTTTATACAACTTAGGTCGCAGACAAGCACGCGGCCCACCTGATGGTAAGTGGTTACCGTGGCCTATAGGCGACTCTTAGAGTAATTAGATCTTTGGTTAATTAAATGTGAATTTTCTTTGTCGAACCTACATCCTTTCTTTGCCGCACCATTAAGTCTTGGAATTCCTTACCAGCGCACGTATTTCCTTCTTCCTACAGTCCCGGGTCCTTTAAGCGGGGCGTGAAAAAGCATCTGATGAGGCCGTCAAGCTGATTGCATTGTAACACTTTACGTGTTTGTAATGGTGACCTTCTTTTCTGAGACTTTGCCTTCAACTTACCATCAGGCGGCATGAAGTCAAATTGACGTACCATAAATAAATAGAAAAGAGAATTTAATTGTTCCACGATACGGCCTACGTAATAAATAAATAAATAATATATGTCAATATTGTTCTAAACTGCCAATGGACTGCTGAGACGAGGTCTCGGGTTCGATCCCAGGTTTACCATGACACACACACCAATGACTTTTCGATGCTTTTCGAAGTTATGTGTGTATTTATCGCAGGTTTATAAGTGCCTCGGAGAGCACGTTAAGCCGTCGGTCCCGGTTGCCATACAAACATCTATGGCAGTCGTTACGGGTAGTTGGAGCCCTCATAAGTCCAACCAGCCTAACTTGGAACTTCGATATCGCCAGTGGTCATTAGACCATTGGTTGTGGAGGTCAGATGGCAGTCGCTTCACGGAAAATATCGAAGTTCAGCCGCATCACAGTTAGACTGGAAAGCCGACCCCAACTGAGTTGGGAAAAAGGTTCAGGGAATGATGATGATTATGTAATTGCATTATGTCAAACTTGTACCAAAGGTGATTGAACTTTTTGTGCCGCTTCACTTTTAAGCCTATTATACCTTTGTTAATTGTTATAACATTTCGCGGATGCAACACAAGCACTATTGTTGCAGAAGATTACCTCACGCCTGCGGTTCGACCCACTTGGATTATTGTTACTGAAACCTATTGTTAAAAGAATATGTACTGGGTGACTTTTTCTATTCCAATATTCCCCTTTTCCCGCCGGCCCAATCCCCAAAGCACCCGTGCCCGGTGATCACCTGCGTCAGCCGGTACGACAGGCTACCGTGTGACCTCTATAGTCAGTCCTGGGTATTACCGCCGTTACGACGGTGCCCTGCGCTTAGTTGCCCAAGCCGTCGCTCCTACTCAGCTACCATGTCCCTGTGGAGCTGGCCACTGCCATTGACTTTAGCACAGGCCCTAGACTTTAGCTTGTGACAACATTTTCAAAAGAAACTTGTGTGTTATTTTTCAACTACAGAAATATAGTTATCTAGAAATATAGGTTCCGCAAAAGGGGCGTCACACTTCTGTTCTACAAAAGGCTCGCCCCCTGTTACGTGGGACCGCAAAATTATAGTTGGTGAAAAGTGGGTGTTTAATACACCTCTGCTCCTTCAGGGATTACGGGCGTGAGCATATGTATGTATGTATGCATTATAACTTGGTTGGTAATATGTTAGTCATCTCGCACTAGCAACGTCATACCCATCACTGAGTCTGTATGTACTCGACCAAAGGCTCGACAAGGCTTCATTCAACTTGTCGCGCCAACTCGCGCTGGTCTATGCACCGCAAATTAAATCAAAAAATTCATAATTATAATATTATTTAAATCCGTATCTTTAATTAGTTTTATAACAAAATTAACTTGTGTATGTGTGTGTTATAATTTTAATAAGGGTAAGCATATATTTTATGTATTTTTATTGTTATTTTCAGCACATTTTCTCTTCGAAGTCGACACCTTTATCACATTACATTTTTAATGGCTTTGTTCGTAAAATAGATAATATTCTTATTTAAATGAGTCTTACTAGTAATTAACTAAATTCTTTTTATGTCGTTGGAGCCGGTTGGGGAGGTTATGACGGACTCGAACCGACTAAAATGCACGCCGTTTTTGTGTCTTTACTTGCTGAAGGTGAGACAGTAGTCATTAACTTTCTCGCAGCCCGACTACTGACCCAGGCCCTCTCTGACGGGAAGAGGATGCTCACGATTCCGACCTTCTAAAAACCTTCTAATACCGTATTTGTAGAGCTAGGAAAACCCACAGCAGGGAGATCATTTTACAGCACACAAAAATTGGCCTACCATAACCTGTCAAAACAGGTCAATTGTTGAACGATTGTCAACTAACTGCATAAATAACTTTGTAATGCCATATAAATTTATTGCGTTACAAAGTTACATTTGTAGTTAGTGGTCTGACAGCTGTTATTAAATTTTAAGAGTTTATGGTAGGGCCGTAGCTGTCAATATCTTAGCATAGTTTTTTTTACTCACACTGCAATAAGATAAAGATTTGTAAAAAATACTAAGTCAACATTGCAGTATACATTTACTTAGTAGATAAACTTATTCAAATATGTAAATGTAACTGAACACTGTATTATAGACACAATATGCAAGAGAATAAAATGAATAAATACATTTCATTACGTTTTCCACACATGCTTTAAGAATCTGACAACGAACCAGTACTTATGTCCGTGTATTTCCTTATGTGGATAATATAATAACGAACTTGCTTAGTGATCAAGCCCTTTAGATAAAGGAAATAAGTATGTTCTCGATATGTGCTCTATTAAGTAACAATAGTGCAATAGTGGTATGTTGGCAATAAATTCTTGACACGATACTTACGAATAAAACAGAATCAAAATGTCTACTTTATAAAAAT
Organism: Pelosia muscerda; assembly: GCA_963691645.1. Taxonomy (NCBI): domain Eukaryota; kingdom Metazoa; phylum Arthropoda; class Insecta; order Lepidoptera; family Erebidae; genus Pelosia; species Pelosia muscerda. The sequence goes on from OY829118.1 coordinate 13,948,835, forward strand.
ATCGATATAGTCTAATCCAATTAACCAGCTGAATAGCATCAAGCCTAGTATGGTCTACGCATGCCACCAATCAAATTTGTGGCAGGTCTTATTCATGAATAGATGAAAAGTTCAAAGACATGATACACTAAAAGGTTAGCAACTATAGCAGAAAATTGTTTTCTGTGGCAAGCACGGATATAATTTAAGAGACGTCTTATCAGTAATAAGTATGAGATAATTTATAAGATGTAAACAATATTCATTCCAAGTCTTTCTATACTCCTTAAAATTCTGACGGAGGTAGGACATGACAGTATCTCCGCTTTACAGAATACCGTAGGTAATAATAACCTTGTGTTGTATTTCAAGCGGTAAGTAGGGTAACCAGAGCTCACTGGGGAGGTTTTCTGTTGTTTGTGGGAAAACCTTGAAACCCTTCTTTATCATCTGTACTGACAACACAGAGACTCTTTTAACCCCTCGCCCCTATTGTCTATATGGTCGGCAGCACGAATGTAATGCCCTTGGTATTGCAAACGTCCATAGGCCACAGTGACCACTTTCCATCTGTTGGACCGGATGCTTGTCAGCCAACTAAGTGACATAAAAGATTCGAAAGTAGGTGGAAATCTTTGTTATTCAATCACGCCAAAATGACTAAATCGAATAAAATGAATAAAATTTGTAGCCGTGGAATAGGTACCCAATATTTTCTCTTAGAATATTAATATTTCGACGATGACATGGACTTTTTATTCCTTCCACGATTACATGTTTGTTTGATAATGATCTTATAAGTATCCAACAAGTGCTTAGTATACATGTCCATCCATGTTCGTATTGTACGTGGACAAGATCACTCAGATATTGTTGACTTTTGGATGTAAATATCACTAATACTTCCTTCACTGTTTTAAAATAACATAAAATAACAATCATGTTGTTTTCAACTAACTTCAAACAAAGTTCAATAAAATATTTTACCTTATAAATATTGAAGCTGTTTTGTTTTTAAATCCACGACTGATTCTTCTGTATTTTCTTTTATATCTAAAAGTAAGTATCTTGGAAATTACATAAACTGTTCCAATATTATCATTCACAAAAAAAATATTATTATTTCTTTTTATATTTCTGTAATAATGTCAATCAATCAATTAACATAACGCACTTCATAAACCTCTGCCAATTTTGGAATGCTTTGGTTTTCTGTTTCCATGCTAGCCAGACGGGTTGGTGTAGGGTTTTATTTTGAGTCTTTATTTCTCTTGTAGTGATATTTTTGGCGTATTTTTCTGTTGGCCGCCTCTTACGACATCCTTCAGATGAGATGGACTGGTAATTTTCTTTTTCCGTCATTATACGGATATTAATGTAGGTAATGTAATACCTTTTTTTAAATGCCATTCATGAGTCAGGCACATTCCTCCCTAGCCTCTTGATCGGTATTCTTTCGTTTTCCATAAATTCATTTGCACTAATTTCGTTTGCCATAATCATCCCTGGTCATAATATTTACTTGCACTTTTAAAATTAATAAAAGTCAAAATTTAATAAAATAAATCACTACCTACATTAAGTAGTTTCATAAAGTTCTTTACATAATCATCGACCGTCTTGGAGAGTACACAAGGATGTTGAATGGTACAACCAATTAATTATTGCCATTTTGTATACGACTTTTACCTGAATACATCTTATGAGTTGTTTAATTACTGGAATGGTGAACTAATCGATAAATGCAGGGGATTGACGAAGCTGAATGAAGCCCTGGTAAAATTTTCCGTGCCCCAAGTAATTTCACACGAATGTGGTCACACCTGCTGATTGCCGGATGCAGCTCTGATGCAAGGATTGTGGATAATTGAACGGCAGTTTCTCCTAGGTAATATTACAGCAAAAAGTAGGAAAGCGAACTCTGAGTTCCAAAACGAAAGCTTTGGCAGCAACTGGGGCTTGCACTGTGATGATGTTAGGAGAAAAAGAGATGGTCTGGTCTATACGTAGCCTAAAATATAATGCTTTGTGTATATAACATTTATATAACATAAGCAGTGTAACTTAACTGGATGCATTAACGAAAATGCTAGTAACAATAAAAAAAATAAATGTATTTTTATTTGAATAAGTGCCTTTTTGTACTCTCTAAGTAAAATATAATATGCAGGTGAATCTTGTAAAAATGCATTTGAATTAATTTGCCGGCAATAGGACTGATGACTCAAGCTTATGTAATCGTAATAGTGGACGTTTTATAGAATTTTGAGCAATTATTATTCTAGCTTTTTCAAATCAATTCAAAGGCAAAATAATTAAAAAAAGTCAATGTCTCAACGGCACTTGAACTGGGTCCAGACTCTTACAGGCAGAAGGGTCGAGGAATCAAGTCCTGTCTTTGACATTCACTTTTTCCAAATTCAAATCGATTTGATGTTTGAATAATAATAGTCGGATTTTATGTGTACTCTTACAATCATACAGTAAACTTAATTTTAGCGATTGAAGTAAACCTTCAGGTACTTGTATGTATGTATCTTTATTAAATAAAATTAACTAAAAACTTAATATTAAACATGGGCCCACAAAACCGTTCACACCGTTCACCGTTCTTATAACTAACATAATGATAATGATAAAAGAGTAATTTACTAATAACGTCTCGTCAACATATAATTTCAGATACAAAATGACGGGTGTCGTAAAGCCGATAACTATAGAGGAGGAGTATAGAAAGAACCCGGACATCTCTCCGGAGGACATCAAAAAGTTGAGGGAATGGCTCAAGACGCAACCACATCTGCCAACTAATTACTTGACCGGTATGACTATATTCATTAATGTTCGGTACCTTATCGAACGTCGCCTGCTAACTGTACCTTACCTGATTAGTTACCGAAAAGCCAGTGAAGCGCCTCTGATCATAGGTACTTTTAATACGTAAAAAATATATGCATTGAAATGGTTATGTCTGTGTATGAATATGGTTATGAATATCAAGTTCCGCTTTTATACCGAGATCTATAGACATAATACAATAAAACAAGATGAATGTTTTAGAGTCAAATCGAAAAAGTACTAAATGCACTTGCGTTAGTAAAATTATTTTGATTACTATAGCATTACAACAATATAAATTATAATACAATTGTCAATGATGATATTAATTATACCGGAAGAAGAAATTATTTTGGGACATTCATGAAATAACATCAATTTAGTAGTTAAGTATGAAGGTCGTCGATAATTGTATGCTATTTTGTAATTGTCCTAACTGATCTTTTGTAATATAGAAGATAAAAACAACCAGCTACTGACAAATTTAACAGACTGACAAAAAGGTGTAACTCATGAATAAAAACTTTACAATAGTAGGAAAGAAATGTAGAAACCAGTCAATTGCATCGAGGACTAGCATTTTGAGGGTACACACATACATAACTGGATTAAGGAATAACAATTGCAGACATGGGGCCCGCCCACTATCTCATAAAGGATTTCTTTTCATCCTACTGTACTTTCATAGTTTGATTCGGACTCGGGCCGTTGTCGTCCATCGATATTTGTGTACATTTAGAGATTTACACAGAGTGTAATTTTTAAGAAATTAAACTAACATATGTATTTACTATATGGTAAGCGAAACCCGGGTAGGTACTTACGTTTTGATTTGATTGACGGTTCGGTCATAATGCACTAGCTGTAACGGCTAATGCAACCATATGCTTGCGTTAATAACCGGGTTTCGCTAATCAACGTTACGCGAAAGTATAAATGTGAGTATTCACTACAGTAAGAGATACTTTCTGACCCATTTTAAGCATATAACACTAGTACACTAGGACGCTAAGGGTCCGAATCTCACTATGAAAGTAAAGTAAGATTGAAATAACATTACTTTTAACTGGTGACGGTAGGGAACCTATTTGACATTGATGTCGACTAAACATCTCCACATGTACCTTGACATTCTCTGTGACGTGGAGCTGGTGAACTCTACTGCTATGTAGGAGGTGCGAATTCTATTCCAGCTCATTGTAAATAAGTGTATGCTTGAATATGGCTATTTGTACAGCTGATCTGTATTGAATCGGAGAGCACGTTAAGCCATCGATCTCGGTTGTCATCTTAAACGTTACGGGTATTTGGAGCCATAAAAGGTTCAACAACTAGTATAACTGCAGTAATTCGACGGTCAGATGGCAGTCGCTTCACGGCAAATATTCAAGTTCAGCAGTGACGCAGTGGGAAAAGGGAACCTTTTTTTTTCATTGTGCAAAAAATCCCCATGAATATCCCCTACCAGAACCGGTTGGAGAGGCTATGTCGGACTCGAACCGATCCAAACGCACGCCGTCTTTGGGTCCCTAGTTGCAGGAGGTGAGATAGTAACCAACATATCCCTCGCACCCTGGCAGACCCCGGCCATCTCTTTTGAGATAACCGTTTTCAGGTGTAGGGACCACGGTGTCCCAGTCTAACCCCTGAATGTGGGCCACCGCAGCCCGCTTCTGTTAGGGGACAGGAGGCCACCCGTCACCCCCAGGCCCGCGCTCATGGAGGACGGAGGTCATTCTGCGACCTTTGACGCCCGAGTCGCCTTCTCCGAACCCGTTCGACCAACTCCTTCTCGAGCATTATGTGCTCACAGAAGCTGTCGGCGGCGGCCCAAGCACTCGCGCATCGTACCATCGCTGTAAGGGGAAAAGCGAACCTAAGACTCCGAGGCTTTGCATATGTCTGAAACTAACGCAAGGATGAAGTTCCTGAGATAGACTACCATTGTTTAACTAAAATAGGTTTTTCATCACATTTTCTGTGATATAGGTAGCTACATAATTACGGCATAAACCTGAAAGTCACTAGCGTAGTACAGTCTTGAATTTGATTAAAAACTATACAGTTATCAATATAGTTTATCTATACGATGGTTAACTGTAACCAGACTTTAACGACAGGTTAACATTGTTGATCGGTACTTCATATAAAATCACGTCGTTAATGTGATAATAACATGTCTTAACTGCGTACCTCAGTTTTCTATTCTGTTCTGTTATTAACTAGAAGTACCTAGTCAGTTTTGACCTTGGAGTGTCATGACTGACGTTTTGACTAATAATTAAGCGTGTACTATGAATGCTGTGAATAATTATGAAAAAATACGGTGTAATCTACTTAATACGTAATTTTAAAATTCTAAACGCGTAATACTTTAATTTCGTTTAAACACTATGTAAAATTTCATCAAGGTCTACGAATTTTTAATGAAATTTCCTCACCTAGTTTTTTTTGTATTTCGTTCATTGCTATACAAGAAGTCGGTTGAATTCGTTTTGTTAAAATATACTTATTTTTTATCTTTTTAGTGAACGTTATTGAACGTGAAGTCACTCGAATAAGCTAGTGATATGCTAAACGAGATGAAACTTTTATCTGAAAGTATACAATATAGCACTTTGAAGTTTATTTTGGTTATTTTGAGCAACTTGAATATGAACTTACAATGAAAAACAGATTGTTAGATGCTGTTCTGCTTGTATCTTTACTTCACTATTTGTAGAATAAGGTTAGGTAATACCATGGAGAATTGAAGTAAGCGGAGTTGTTGCAAAGGCAACTGAGTCATAAGAATTCAATCGTGTCGAACGGGCGAGATAATGTTAGAAAGGGACGAAGTTTAGGCTCTGACGTCACTCATCAGTTCTAGTGTCACGGCATTGGGTACGGATGTCATTTTTCTTAAAAAAATTGCAGAATAAAATAGTTTTCATTGTCTTCCGTCATGAAGTGTGTGGTGTCAGGGTGTAAAAATTGTACAGGAAAACTGTCTAAACATACTGATGGTGTAACATTTCATCTGTAAGTCCCCTGGATTTATATTTTAATTTTTATAAAAAAAATACCCTAATAGAACCATCTAGTGGAGAATAGATGTAAGTAATCTTGTCTTTCATGTATCGTAGTTGTAATAATACTCAATGCGTACTGTGAAATTTTCACAACAATCATTTTGTCTTAGTTCATTAATAATTTCAAAAATGTCGTTTTATTTATAAATAGTTAATTTAACTGAAATTTCAAATTTTAAATAAAGTTAACTAGGCCATCTACCGGGCTATGACTAAACCATGTAGAGAAACTAAATGATTTGCCCTTATACCAACAGATGTTCCAATTTTCAAAAACAATACCCCTATTTAAAATAAGTGTTGTTTATTATTATAGCGAGACCACTTCTATATTTACTTCTAAATGCAATATTTATTTTTCAAAAATGGGCTGAGCGAGTAATTTATAATTTGGGCCCAAGAATCTTCCTCCGAGATAAGTTTAAGGAAATAAACATTCTCATCGTAGCGCTTAGTGGCCAGTAGTCAAACTACAATGAAAATTGCATGTCACGTTTGTTTCCAGTTTCGCTATGTTCTGGTAGATGGATTTCTTGAAAGTAGGAGGGGTTTAAACAGAGGGGTACAAACACGCGGGTGGAGGGGAGTGATTACATGTCCCCGCACGTCTCCCTTCACACCCGCAACTGGCCACGCATTTTTGTATAGAGAAATCTAACTGTTACATCTCCGTCATCTATATAGTTCGGTCCTCCGTGGGTAATACTATCCCTCTAATAACTTCTGAGTTTAATCAACAGACAGACAGACAAACAAACAGACAATCATCAGGTATGGATACGGAGTTCTCAAAATCAAAATCAAAAATTTATTCTGTATAGGCCATTAAACGGCACTTACAAAACGTCAATATCAACAATATTTTATAAATCAGTGAGCAAATAGACCACCGCCGGTTTGAAACACGGCCCCGGATTGAGGAGACTCCAGCAAGAAACTCAGCGGGTTTTTCTTTTTTTTTTGGTCTATTTACAATCATTACCTTAGTCTTGATACAGAACTTTGCTTGAGTAGCAAGTTGACAGCAAGTCTATTTATCAATCTAGAGTATTCCAGTAGGTATGTCTGTACGTCTACCTCATAGGGTCGTCATAACCCCCCTTAACTTTAATGAGATATTCATGCTGTACATCATTAAGGAGTTCTGCGTATCTGTGTATTTGTTTTAAACCACTTAGGTGGCAGGCAAGCACACGGCCCACCTGATGGGAAGCGGTCACCGTGGCCTAACAATGCAATATATTACACAATTGCAGCAATCGTAACTGATTTCCTGATATCTATAGAAAAGTTCCGTAGGTGTGTCTCAAAAACTCTCATCAAATTTAAAAGAATTAAAATATCGTAGGTGTGACGAATAAAAAAAATAAACAGCCGAATAGAGAGTCTCCTCCTTTTTCAAAAGTCGATTAAAAACGAATGAACCTCTCTGTAACCCAAATTACTAATATTCCTTCTTACTCCTCGAAGTGTACTGACCACAATTTGAATCTTATACCTCTGGATCGCCAAGCCTCTGCATCGTGACACTGTACGTGTTTGTAATGGTGATCCTCTTTCCTGAGACTTTGCAATCAGCTTACCATCAGGGTAAAGTCAAATTGACGTGTCTTGGATAAAAAAGTAATGCTGACTTCTTATAAAAATAAATGATGGTGACTTCAAGAATATAAAATTAACTTGGCGTATCCGTGGCCTGGCGGTAGTGAACGCGACAGCTACGTAGTAGGCGTCAGGTTGGTTTGATTCCCGCTCAGTGCAAACATGTGTGTGCATATGTATAATATGTTTAAAAAGTATCTAATTATCTTATCTTGTCTTATGGTATTGGGGTGCGTGCTCTGGAGCTTTCGCGGACACTTCCGCCCTATTGGATCCTTTGTGTCGACCCCATCATGGCTCCTAGGTTAGAGGAGGGATAGCCCTCTCTATCAAGGTGGCACTCCTCTCAATCGCAGGTGCATGTAATCCTCTGGTTTGGGGTATCCCCTCCCGAGTAGATCCATTCGATGTCTTCCTAAGGCGTGGCACTCGCACAGTATGTGCTTCATCGTTTTCACGTCCTCCTTGCAGTGTCTGCATGTTTCTTCATTTATGATACCAATCTTGCTCAAAGTGTATTTTGTGTAGTAGTGGCCAGTAAACGCTCCTATTATTTTCCGGATTCTGTCCCTGCTGAGATTAATTATTTTCTAGCTCAGCCTTCCTAATTCATTGCTTAACAATTCCTTCGAATATGTTAGGTTAGTTAGTTCTAATTATGTTTATCCGCATTCTAGAACCCAGAACACAAGCTAGTTAAACTACGCTTACCATGGGTCTAAGTGGCGTTGTGTAGATTGTCCTAGAATAAAATAAAAAAAGACTTTAGTTTTACGAATGACGGTTGAAATCGACCTCAATAAGTCCATTGTTTATTCATTGAATATTAATAACTAATATTAATTGAGCTATTAATGAGACATTTTGTATTGTATTTTATACGAACCGGTTAATCGTAATTGCTGCTCAATGTTCAAGGGCAGGAGTAATAATCCTGAGGATAATATCGTTGAGTGTCCTTAACGATAGGACATTTAGTTAATGATGGGAAATCATTGTAAATCATTGTATTTCAATGGTGTAATACTACTATTAATAGACTAATAAAGTTATAAGTTTGCTATCGCTTGCTAATGGTGGCTAATTTTTACTGTACTAAGTTGTACTGTGGTACAATGTTCATTACTAAACTTGATCCATTTCGACATTCAGTTATATATGTCAGAATATGAAACCTGTTCACTGTGGACTAAAGAAATACGTAGGACGAATATATAACGAACGTTTTGTAAGAATACCTACCAAATTACGTCATACGTTTTACAGTAATTCATACATATACACATAAATATACTTACATACATAAAATCACGCCTTTCCCATTTATGTAAGCTGAGCTTACGGATCTCCATTTGCTACAATCCCAACTACTCTCACTTAATTCACTTTCATTAACTTCTTCATGCATGCTCGTCGGTTTAGGGTACTCCTGACCTGCCCCTTTTCTAACACTTCCCCGATTTGGTCCAGGTATGTGCGCCTAGGTCTTCCCCTTCCGACGGTGCCATCCACATCCTCATACACTTGTTTCGTTAGTCTTCTTTCATCCATTCTCTCAATATGACCGAACCATCTTAACATACCTTTCTCCATTCTCATCATAATATTCGTTATAATTTTTCAGTAATTCATTTTTTTATTTCTCTGTTCCAGATATAGATCTCCTAATAACATTCCACTGTTGCGAGAAAAGTCAGGAAGTCGCTAAACAAGTGCTGGACATGCACTTTACACTCCGTACAATGTTTACGCAGTTTTTTAAGGATAGGGTGTTCGACCAAAAAGCTGAGTTCGCTCTAAACACAATGTAAGTGATTATATCACATTACGAGTATTCATATATATGAATCATGTTAGTGTGTGAACTCAGGAGTTTTATTTGTAAACCTACTGAAGATTCATTTTGTAACATTAGAAGGAGGTATTTTAAGTACTAGCCCACATTTCGCCAGTATGAATAGGTCTCAATGTAATAGTAGCGAGGATATTGCCATTATCCGGGCACTTATAAACCTGTGATAAATACACACATAACTTCGAAAAGCATTGAACAGTCATTGGTGTATGCCATGGTAAAGCCTGGGGATCAAACTCGAGACCTCGTCTCAGCAGTCCATTACTCATACCAAAATTTAAAACTGTTCAATATTAAACACAGCCTCTGTGACGTAGCCGTAGTGAATGCGACTGCTACGCAGAGGCGCGGGTTCGATTCCCATTCGAGGTTAATATTTGTATGCTATCTCTATGCATTGGTCTGGACGTATTTATGCTCTATGACAGTCGTTATCGGTACTTGGAGCCCTAAAAATCCGACCACTGCTGGTCTAAATGGTACAACTTAAAATTATAATTGGTATTATAAGTGGCTAAGTTAGTGATAAAATGTTAAATGTTAAACGTGAGTGCTAGCACCTCTACCTACCCCAGGGATATAGGAGTGATGTTATAAAAAATAAATAAAAAAAAAGTTAGTGGTCTATGGAGATCAGGTGGCAGTCGTTTCATGTAAAATATCGGAATTAATACTAGAATAAAGACGATAGAGAGAATAGACGATAGAAGAATAGAGAAAATAGAATAAAGACGAGATATTAAATTTCCATGAATATCACAAACATAACTATAATATTCAAACCCATCCCGACAGTACAGTAAATATTTTAATTTATATAGTTTTATATTATTTTATTATACCTACATACTAATTTATGTTCCTAAGTATATAATTACAAAATAATAAGAATAACAGAGGTGGTCTTAATTTGCTAGAAAACTCGTAAAACAGCTAACAATACAATTAATGAGACGAATGACTCATTAACGGTGACTTCAAGTGCAATTTTTCTTCTTTTTTTAGTTGAAGTACTGACCCACTCCAGTTTCGTCTGTGATATAGCTTAATAATAATCAATAATCAACTTTATTTCGTTCAACATAGGTGGTACAAAGGTGTTACATTAAATAATATGCTCTTCCATGTTCCGCCTAAAGGCATACGATACAATACTAGCAAACCCGGCGAACTCCGTTTCGCCCTGTTTTTTCACATGATTTTCCCACTTTTCTGTTGAATTTTTTCTGAATTTTCTTTGCTATAAACCTCACGGAGCCCAAGACTTTTCCAACGAATGCAAAACTGTGGAAATCGGTTTGTGCGTTCTGGAATTATAGCGTCAGGAAGGAAAACCCGACTTATTTTAATATAGTTATAGATTAGTTTGTCGGTATTTTTGACTTTGGCTCCCGTGGCTTCTAATTTACAAATAATTACTTGTAATGAGAATCTACCGTATTAGCTGGCATTTGTAATTATTGATCCGCTACCTTGAGTAGTAGCATGATGTTATACAACCTACCGCCTTTCTTGATAAATGGATCTGATAGTTCCTGAGATTAAGCGCGTTCAACTTATACAAACAAACATTCAAATTTTTAAAATTAGTACAGTTGTGAGTTTAAAAGATGTTTCTTTTTTACTAACCACATAAATCTTCATTTATACAGCTGATAAAAGAATCAACGGGATTTTATTCATGTCATGCTGCAGCTTTAGGGAAAACCGGTCTACTAGTCTACCGGTCTACTAGTCTATAGATCTATTGGTCTATCGGTCTATCGATCTATCGGTCTACCGGTCTATCGGTCTACCCTCTTCCTCACTCGATTTTTGTGAGTAAAACAATCACTGACTGATGCCTAATGCCTGTCAAAAACATAGTTAAGCGAATATTAATATTAATAACATGCGTGTATTTATCAAAACATTTCAGTTTGTGTGCTCCTCTACCGACATCAACGTTGCAAGGTGACCGCATAGTATACCTCAGACTCCTAGACACCGACCCCAAGAACTTCAATATTGGAGAGATAGCTAGAGCGTTCATGATGGTCTTTGATTTGTGGCAGTACGAGGAAGGCACGTTTCCTGGGTTTGTATCGACTTCAGACTTTTTACTAATAGCAGTAGCGGGCTCCTACTGGATCGGCGTCACGAGTAATGACGCCTCTTATTTTGCACACGTTTAGTGTGTTTTAGCCACGGTACGGTAAACACTTTCTATCAAATGGGCTGGATATTGTTGTGCTATCTAAGTGGTATAAAAAGACGGTTATTTTCAATCGTAAAGACAAGTAAATATATTGGCCCATCACTCACCAACGGTTTAATAATAGCAATAGTACGATATTACTAGTTCTCATACAACGGAATGCCAAATTGCACCCCTCAAAGCAAGTAAAACCACTCCTGTCCCGAGGAGATATCATTTAGAAATAGAGACATTCACCGAACAGTTTCATCGCCTAGCAATATCTCAAAGAACATTGTAAGTTAAGATTGCCGGAATTACAGAGGCTTTAACCCTGTTACCTGAAGAAGATAGATTTTTTATTTTATTTATGGCACGTCAATTTGACTTCACCTCGCCTGATGTTAGGCTTAAGGCAAAGTCTCATGAAAGAGGGTCACCATTGCAAATACGTTCAGTGCTACAATGGCGGCGCTCAGCTTGACGGCCTCATCAGATGCTTTTTCACGCCCCGCTTAAAGGTCTGTTATCCTTATCTGATTTTACTATAGATGATTATCTATTTGATTTCAGATTCGTAATCCTCATAGATATGGACCAGTCAGTTTTGAGTCATGTCACCAGATTAGATCTAATGGTGGTGAAAAAAATTATCTACTTCCTACAGGTTAGTTTGGTATTTTCCATACTGATACTATGAATGCAAAAGTAACTGTCTGTTTGTGTCTGTTTTTTTATCTGTTACGCTTGTACGCACAAAACAACTTAACCGATGGTGATGATATTAGAACTCTTAGAACTTGGGTAAGGAGTGCATCTAACACATAAACTGACAGATTAGAGATTGTCGTAATAACTAACAGAGCGGCGGGCAACACCAAATTTAGTTCCATTTTGTTTTTTTTTTCTGGACTTAATATTTATTTTAATTGTCATATTCCATAATTTAAGCAGGTACTGTGATTATTAAATAAATATATGAAAACTTTCAGGAAGCCATGTTTACGAGGCTGACGGGTATTCACTTCATGAGCGCACCTTACTTCATGGACAGACTGATCATGCTACTGAAACCATTTCTGTCGAAAAAGCTAATGGATATGTTGAAAACTCATCAGACTGGAAGTCCTGAACTCTTCAAAATGATACCACAGGATGCCCTGCCGAAGGAAGAGGGGGGCAAATATAAAGATCACATGACATTGCGAGGTATGATCATGGACAAATCAGTAGTACATCAGCAACATTAATATTCTATAGCCATAGTTTTCAGCCAAGTCTGACTAAGCACTGGTTTAGACTAGTGTTCTGCTCTGACTTCTGTCTGGTTTTAAATACTACACAACGAATTAAGACCTCCACTTACAACTAAGTCAAAGTACTTTCTTCTATGGAAACATCGTCAAGCTCAATTGACTATTAATCCAAATCACATAATATGTTTTACCTATTAAAATGTATAAAAATCAAATTAACAGATGAACTTCTTCGGCGACTACGAGCAAATCCAACCTTCTTTCGTGATGAGAACCGACGCCGCGTGAACGAGTCACTTCGACCAGCAGGCAAACCTTCCGCAGTAGCAGAAGAATTCGGTATGCAGGGGAGCTTCAAGAAATTGGACATTGACTAGGTGCGGGTGGTCGCAGTACAAGAATAAAATAATAAGGGTCAATTGCCACTGAAAGAGGAATAGCTGGTGGCGGCTTTATGAGGTGAAATATTATTATTACTGCCAACTGCGGCTCTTTTCAGTGGAAACTGACCCTATATATTACTTCGGTGTATTAAGTGATCCAACTAAATGGAATTGGATGAAATGAAAATTGTTTTAGAAATGCATTAAAATATGAAATATTACCAATTGCACAGGGATTGCAAGGGATTGTTTATTTGTTTTTGGATAAATTGTAAAAAGCTTTGTGTGACTACGTTGGAGTTATGAATTATGAATATAATTGCGATTATAATATTTTTTATTTATATTCTTTATTGTTTTTCTACAATATATTTATGCGTGTATTTATACAATGTACAATTAAAATTACTTATTCAAGGTGTTTTTTCTACGGAAATTGCCAAACTCTAACAGGAGTTAATGACCTGACCATTGTAAGTCAGAATTCAAACAACCAAGACCGCACAATAGTCCTTTAGAAGAAACACCCGCCGTGGCGGGCATCCATTTAGACTAGACTCTACTTAAGAGAGTCTTTGTGCTGTCAGTGCAGAAGACAAAGAAGGGTTTCTCGGTGTTCCCACTGACAACACAAAACCTCTCCAGTGAGCTCTGGCAACCCTACTAGCCCACGGCACCACAACACAAGGTTATTATTAGCCGCGGTATTCTGTAGGGCGGAGGTACTTCCCCAGTCGGACTGCTTAATTAGAATGGAATATACCGTCGTGTCCTACCTCCGTCAAATCCTTCAAACCCTTGAAATGCTTCAATCTTCCTAAGCTATTTATATATACTCTATATTAAAATAATCTATATTACCTGTTACTGGATGTCCTCAAACACTTTGGACACAGGTCAACAATAGTAATGAAAATCAGAGTACCCGGAGTTTCTCAAACGAGGTGAGTACGCGGTGGGAAAGTGAAACTATTTCAGGGGTTATGGCTCACTACTAACGTATTTTTCATAACAAGCTAAGAACTCACGGAGCAATTTTGTAAATGCACCCGCCGCATTGGTGGAACAACGTTTTTATTTCTAAATACATGATACCGGTTATTTGCGCGGTTACGATTGAGATCATCACCTATAGCGAGTGATGATTGCAAGATGAACACCACAATCTAAAATGGGTTGTGAGATGTGCTTAAATTTTTTACACCTAGGTATATCTGCATCGTATAGAAGCTGCGGTTCTGGTTCGACAAGTACGGGTGAAAATCACTTCGTGAGTTCTCAACCTTATTATATGGTAGACAAGCATATGGCTCACATGATGGAAAGTGATTACCGCGGCCTATGGACGTTTGATACAATTTCAAATTCGTGTTGCTAAAAAGAAAAAAGAAACCTTAATATAACTATAGAAGAGAGACTCAGTGACGTCCGCGCAGGAGATAAACTGGTCTTCCCACTGACACAACATAAACTCTCCAGTGAGCTCTGGCTACCCTACTAACCGTTTGGAACACAACACGTGGGAATTATTAGCCGCAGTATTCTATATGGCGGAGGTAAATCCCCACTCGTACGGGAGATACCGTCGCGTTCTACCTCCGTCTCCATACAGAATCTACGTAACATGTGCCGCTGTGTAAACTCATGAGCACCTGCAAAAACTCAGTTAAGGTGACTTTACACTATAAAACCACAATTTGATCAATATTATATCACCTACTCTGCAATACTATGTAACCATTACTTCTTGAACATTTCATTTCAATGTTTAAATCATATTTATAATTATGTTATCCGTCCGTACACATTGTGTATACGGAAATTATGGTGCAAAAATGATAGTTTTTTCACACCACAATAATAATTATACTCGTACACGGTGATTTAGTTTGAACTATGATAAATTTCCAATCTTTATACATAATAACTGTTATTAAATCGTCGAGCGGACGAACACATTATCACACCTGAGTTGACAATTTTCTCGATTTTTTTTTACATTTTAATCTTGAATGACGGCATTATTATGACTATGGTCCTTCATACAATAATAGGTGTAAATACTTTTGTTATTGTGGTATTTTTTTCATAATTTACAGAATTTATTGCAGATATTATAACTTTACCATAGTCTTAATATTATTACTAATCTTTATATTTTTAAACATTAAACAAAACCTTTTTAAAAGTTAAAATAAATAAGTAATACATACATTATGTTCACGTCTACTTTCCTCCGTTTTGTGCAGAGGTGAATTAACATCCACATTGCATCAACCATTGCATTTGGTCCCACGTAGTAAGGAGTAAGCCCATTTGAAAAGCAATGACTGACTGTTCAAATCAAATTTAGATAAGAAGAAGTGAATGCTTCGACGGGATCCGAACCCGCAATATTTCCCTTACAGGGTGAACATTATGACCGATAAGCAGCCAACAACGAAGCCTCGTCTAAATTGTTCCAAATTCTTTATTTTCTTTTCTTTAAATCTTTGGGGCGGTGGTGGGTGCCATCTACCGACAATTTTGATGAGGTGAGCCTATTGTCGTGTTTCAGGCATTACTATTGACTCGAGCCATGCATCTCAGGCTGTGTCTATACCTTAGTAGCCTGAGCCTGTAAGACACATAATACTAACTTTAAACGATATTTTTTTCATTACTGTAATTTCACCACTTTTCCGGTAACTGTACTCGAAAATTGGTGAAATAATTTCTTTTTTTTTTGCCACTGGGCAGTACAAAGAAATTTAAGTGCTTAACACAATAAATACTATATTATCGTTGCTGTGAGAAAATTTTGTATTCATAATTACAATCAATAAGACGTTCCGAATCAGCTTTATATTATTACGTAAGCGATATTATTGTATCCGAGTAACATAAGGTAAGACTGAAAATGACCGGAGCTGTGATTTATACTATATACTGTAAGTAAAGACGCAGTCATAGACTAATACAAATTCTATAGACTCAGCAATTGCCACGCAACGTGGTTTAGAAAATTGCTACAATCGCAAATCAAAACTGAATCAAAGTGAAACATCGAGAAGGTGGCGGTGGCACGGATGCAGAGTTTTCCCCCGGAATGCTAATGCCCGTGACGACCGGAGGCGACTCGGCCGTCAGAGGTCGTCGAATGTGTGTCCTCCATGAGTGCAGACCTGGTGGTGACTGGTATAGGTGTCTGTCACCCTAGCAGGACCAGACCGCAGCGGCCGGCTGTGTGACGCGCGCTTCTCCCTATCTGGGGAAAGATGTGGACACCGTAGTCCTACACCCGAGAGGGCCTTTACTGGCCCTGGGTCAGCCGGAGCATGAAGAATATGTCAAAGGCTATCTCAACTTCGGTAACTATTGGCCCCAGACGGCCGTGCGGTTTTGGTTGGTTCGAGTCCGACATAACCACACTCGCTCACTTCCCATCGGAAAAAGAAAGATTAGTCAAGCTAAGTCAAAAAAGTTTCTATCATAAAATATGTGAAATAATTCCAGTCATCTTTCACTTCGCTTCGCTAATATAAGCCCTCACCTTTACCTAATATTGTTCAAGACTTTAATCCTCACACGGGTGTGAGAAGAATCACATGGTCATGGGTATATTTAATCAAAAACGTTTAAGAGATTTTTTAGTAATCTGGAATTTTTGAAGATGAAGTTACGCGTAAATGGAGTACTTCTCATCGTCCTGGTTGGTGCAATTAGTGTTATGGTCAGTATACCAGATATATACATTGTACTTGAAAACAGTGGCTCATAAATGTGTGCTTAGGATATTATAGTGACTCTATAAACCAGTGCAAACGCAGAATTATAAGTGCATACAATATTCTTCCGAAACTTAACCTTATAATAATAATGAATACATTACGCGAGTTCGTATATTTCGGCGAATCAAAAAAGACGCGATAGAATGAATACAAGAGAAAAAGGTGGACAATTAAGAAGCTTACTTTGGCTAACTTATCTACTAAATACAGTTCTTACGGAATACAGCAAACTGCTTGGACTTTAGGAATGATTCACGCAGCGAGTAATCAGAAATAACAGCAGTTTGAAATGTTACAATAACCACTTCTGAAGTCGCTTGCATTGGACTTTCGAATGTGTATTTTATTGTAGTTTCCTTTTTTATTACAGAGTGAAAGAGTCTTCCGTCTGGATATTAGAACGAGTCCATTTCCCCCTCTAAAAGACGAATGTCCTTTCGGTGAAAGTCGTATTGTTGTAAGTTTTGTTTTTATTTCAGTAGTCTTAGCAAATCTGTCGTGAGTTTCTTAAACATTCAAAGCTATTGCACAGACAGCAGAAGATTACACAGTAGTAAAGTACTCAGTGAAATGAAAATGAAGATAACCCCAATAACACATATAATTAGATTAGAGAGTCTGAAATAAATATCATAAAAATTTGACGTTTACTATCAGCAGTAAGTCCAGTTACCATGAATGGATGATTGAAGTACTTATAATATGTTTATATTTTGCATTATAGTATGCAATAATAATAATACTTGATGGCTTCAAGTATTATTAGGTAATTGTAAGAAAGCAAACTCGCAAGGCCAATCTTAGAGTCAGGTTTTGAATAATGGTCAAGTTTGAAGCATGCCATACCGGAGAGCTCGTTTAATACGAAGATGTCAATAAATCACCAATATCGTTAAAATCCCGCAAGGAAAAGTTAAAAACTGTGACACTAGGGTAGACTGGGTACGGTTGTAACAAAGGACGGTTATAACAACTCAAATATCTCCCGAACCGGCGGCATAAGACGTAGGGGTCCAAGGGGGGAAATAAGCAGGTGACACGAATGAACATGATTCATAATGTTGCGTCAGCCGCGGCGCGCTGTGCTTGTCCACAGTAGACCCGATTACTTTTTGACGACCTAAAGTAGGTATTTTTGGCTGCAGTTTCTTTTCATTTTTATGTTTATAGTTCAATATTTTAACTTTAGCGTTTTATTATATTGATTTGCGTTTTATTACAAAAAAGAGAAAGCGTTTTATTTTTATTTTGAACTATGCATTGCGTTATTATGTGTCGTATTCTGCCAAAATGGTCGGTGGGGACGGTTATAGCAAACCGAATGGGTACAGTTGTAACAAAATGTGTATATCCGATTGCCTCGTTTGTCTGTCACTAAATTCAGAAAGCAGGTCCAGGGAGCAATGGATGGTATTGTCAGCTCTGGGCACACGAGGAATGCACTGCAGGTGGTCTGCCTTACATTTGCCATAACTGCAAAACTAAGTGAATTTTTCTTTATGGCAATTTTTCTATATTATGTAAATACGATTACTAAGAATATAATTATAAACTGTTTCAAATCATTGATCTCACAAGATTGATAAGTAGATTGATTAGATTTATAAAAAAATGGGGTATTAGTATAGGTACTAAGATTTGTTTTGTTTAATTTTGATAATTATATACTTGTTACTTGATTATAATGTAGCTGGAAGTACTAATTCAATTTAAGAAGGCGGTGTCTTTAGCCTGAACCGCATAAAACTATTGATTGTTATAATAAAGCTCATTAAATTATTCAAACGGTTTGTGTTATAATTGATCCCATTCCTTGTTACAACCGCCCTTGCCATGTGGTCGGTTGTAACAATTTCTCACTTTGTAAATAAACTAACCTTGTAGCAAAATTATTGGACCAGAAGCCACAATGCATGTCCTGATTGAAGGACAGATATATTTTCTTTCAAAATAATTAAAAATTAATAAATTCCGTCAAATAATTCCAATGTTATGTACATTTAAATGAAAATTGTTTCAACCGTACCCAGTCTACCCTACTACAGAAGCAAATCGTAGACTCGCCTTTTAAATCACATTGAAAATGGAATCGGCAGCATGAATGTGACTCCTATACGATCATAATTTACGGTAACTGCTTCCCATAAGGTGGGCCGTGTGCTAGTCAATCACCTGAGTGGTATAAAAAACCATTATTATTTCAATTGATTTATTCAAATAAATAAAAAAATAATGCCTCCCTTACTTAATAGTCAAACTGTCAGTCCATAGCGAGTGAAATCCAATATGTATGTGAAAGAGCGCGCGATTGAGTGACCGTTTAAAGTGGCTAATACCTGTATTAGTAATGCAAGTAGATATAACGAGTAATATACATTTGTAAAATAAAAATATAGTTTAAACATGTATAGATAAATATACATAATTTCTGTTGAAGTACATACAGAGGCTAATTGTGTACTCTAAAATAATTAGATGTGAAACCACAAAATTACTTATGAAATAGATAAATAGACAGTAGCTATACACTTTTAATAATATCTTTCTTTTTCAGATATTTCAAGCACTCGGCTGCAAATTACGATTACTCCTCAAATATGCATTTAGTCGTTTAATATTATAAGATTAAATAAATATTATCTACTTATTACTCTTTTTCTTTACGTATTTTCTGGATTAAAAATGTGACCTGGATTAAACTTATGTAGATTTATCCATCTTTAGGTATATATTGGACCGTAGTATTATAGTAGTATTCATTGATTGGTAACACACGAAGCAATACACCTAACAGATTATGAAGAGGTAAAATGTTTGAGTTCGTGACGTTGTTGGGGATTATCCCGAACAAGGTCACATCTCCTTTTACCACATATCCTTTTACCTATAGAATTAAGAGGCTCAGCCGTGGGAAATAGATCAGAAATACACTTGAGCAGAGCCACGGGCCACAGCTAGTATAAGTATAAAACAACAGGACAATGAGCGCAAGATATTGGAATATTAGCTACAGCTACAGCAGCAATAAAACTCAACCACGTTTTTCAATCACCATCATTAATTTGGCAATTGAGCAGTCTGACTGGGGAAGTACCTCCACCCTACTACTGTCAATCAGCCTATCGCAGTCCAGAGATGGACTTAGGCTTCTCCTAATATGCGCCATTGCTCCTAGTCTTCAGCTTTCCGCATCCAGTCCACCTTGCGGGCGATAAGGTTAACGGGTGGAGCCGCCTATCATCCTAGCAGAAGCAGCATGTTTTTGGCGCCTCCTCAAACTCGGGGGTTAGATAGGGACACCGTGGTCGTGATGGGGACATAATGAAACGTCTTATTTAGAAATAGCCCTGGGTCAACCGGGGTGCAAGAAGAGGTTACCTACTAACTCACATCTGGCAAGCGAAAACCTGAATTGTAAAAGAATGGGTATGCTGAAAATAAATTCTCAACCGAAAATGTAGCAGCTAAGTAAATTTGGAAAAAAATTGACCCGATTCCTTGCTTTGCGGTGTAAATCGCAAGGAAATTAATTATGTGCTTAGCCGCACAAGCACAACCAATTAACGTCTTGGAGAGTATCAGACGGGGATAAGGAATTCCAAAACTTATAAAATGGTGCGGAATATTATGCACCGTATGCGGGTGAGATCGAAGCTCTGCAAGTGCACGTATTGTCCTGTATAGGAAAGGAAAACGTGTCATTAACTGGAAGAGTTCATCAGAACATTCACCGTGGTAGATACGGTAAAATACTGCCAGGGCTGAGTCCTAGACCTGAGACTAGACGTCAACAAAAAGTTTTAATCAACGAAAACGTCTCAATAACGTTCTAACTAATCAAATGTGCCAGGTACTGATGAATGCATTCTCAAAAATGTTTACTTCATAAAACATATCAACAAGTCAGCTTACACTTGGCCATTTTCTTGATTGGTTTCATTATAATGAAAATTGTTATTAGTCCTACACCGGATGGACAATTATCACTAGCTCAGGCTCTATGTGGTGTGTGGCTATATAAGCCAAAGGTTTGATGAAACAGTCAGTTCAACAACTGAGCAGTCAATATGAAGATATTCGGAGCGTTGTTCGCCATTGTCGCCCTGGCCTTTGCTGCTGCTGTGAGTATTATGTGTACCATAGAAGGTATTATTAAAAAAAAATATTAGCGGACTACTGGTGGTTCCAATCCCGGCTATTATTCTATCGACATAAACCCATTTGTCACACAAGTCATAACTCTGTGGAAGTCGCGGGTTAAATTCCCGCTCATTGCAATATTTTATGAATAGGTTTATTTGCATGAGTCTGTGTATATTTAATACTAGCTGAACCGCGCAACTTCGTCTGCGTAACCCCGTTTTTGCAACATTTTTTATTCCTGCTCCGCACCTGTTTGTTGCAGCATGATGTTATATACAATTAAACCTTCCTCTTTAACCATTCTATCTATTAAAACAAACCGCATCAAAATCCGTTGCATAGTTTAGAAGATTTAAGCATACAAAGGGACAAGAAAAATAGGGACAGAGAACGCGACTTTATTTTATACTATGTAGTGATGACGAGTAGGTATGTAGTTAGAAAGAAAATTACATAAATTTTTCCGCATTCTAGAATCCATAAGACAAGCTAGTTAAGCTAGGCTTACTTTTGTTCTAGATGGCGTTGTTTAGAACATCCTAGAATATATTTTTTTAATGAATATAAATAAAGGTATAAAAGAACTAGTGAGTTTAATTAAAATAAGTAATTTCAAGTATAAGTATTTTTTAGAGAAGATTGAAGCACCCCTTGTAGCTCTAACTGTACTGAAATTAAATTAACTAAAAGGTGCAGGAAACTTCTCGAACCATATTAATTAAGGTCGGGTATCTATATACGAGTTGATCAACCAAAACATCACCAGTATAAGGATTGATAAACCAATGACGCGAACCCGTGTGCCCGATAATGTAATCTACGATTCGTAATCAACCATCTGACGTACCAAGATTTGTAGGGTAATGCGCCACTAGAGTACATTGTTATGAAGCCTGCAGTTCACTACAACTGTTACTTGTGAATGTATGAAATTTAAATAATGATAATCTTTCCAGAGCGGAATGAATGTAGCACCTAAGTCTGCTGGGTGTCACGGGGGCGGGGGTCCGCCCGGCTCGCCCCCTCCTCCCCCAACCAGTAAGTACAAACACTTCTCTTTGACAGGCGCAACAGACTTAAAACAATAGTTAGTTTGAATTTGGATTTATACAATTTGTATATAGTCAAAGAATAGTTGTCGACAATCAGATTACCTCTAGACCCTAGAGGTTGAGATTTCTGCTGCTAAAGCAGAGGTAGCAGAGTTCGATCGATGAAAGCTGCACTGTATGATCCTCTAATTGTTTTGTTCTTTCTTCCGGGAGTAACTCCCATGTGACCTCTCAACACCTACTGGGAAAGATTATATCCATAACATAACATAAACTCACGCCTATATCCTTAGGTAGGCAGAGGTTCCCACATTTCGCCAGGTTATGTTTAGGTCCCAATGTAAATAGGTGGCGAGCCTATTGCCATTATCCGGGCACTTATAAACCACCGATAAATACACATACAACTTTAAAAAGCATCGAAAAGTCATTGGTGTGTGCCATGGTAAAACCTGGGATCGAACCCGAGACCTCGTCTCAGCAGTCCATTACCCATACCACTAGGCTACCATATATCCAATCAATCGTTATTTACCCTTTATACTCAGTAGGGTCCTGAACACACAATAGGACTACAGAGTCCTAGGGCCCTGTACACTCGGTAGTACCTTGTACACCCAGGCCCTATTCTATACTCTACAGTACATTTTAACGGATTTAGAATTTAAATTGATTTGAATGTATTCCATTTTCTTCTATGGAATCGGCGGCATTTTGGATTTCCAAAATATTGTCCTATTTCATTCTTGTAACCAAGTATGTTTTTGTTTTTATTCAACAAAGATAAACTCTAAAAATTAATATTGATGTTTCTTTTACAGACTCCACTGGCTAAAGATCACCAGATCGTCGACCTTTCTCCCTGACCTCGGCAAGCATGATCTTTCACAATAAAACGTTATGAGCTATATACTAAATGGTTATTTCTTCATCCTGCGTTTTTCTTTCTACTTCATTTTGTTTTATTTATTACTTCACAAAGTATTTTTGGTAAAGGGATTTTGTATTTTATGTTAGGTCCAATTACCAATAGCTACCCAGTCATGAAATGATTTACTTCACGAGTTACAGTGTTTGGAATACTTTAACAGTTTATAAATTGATAAAAAATAATGTCCAAAAATATAGCTAAAACTCAATTCTGTTTAGCACGGAACCCGCCTGTCAACTTATATTTGTCCAACAAATGGTTAATGATTTAGATAGATTCTAATATAATTTCTCCATGTAAATATTAGTAAATAAATTAATCAGCCACTTAGTAAAGTTAGTAACGTATTTAGGCGCAATAAAGACCTTTCTTAGTATTAATATCGTAACAACAATAAATTATTTTATTTATTTATTTATTTTCCCAAACTAAAGATACTTATAAAGATACTTAAATAATTGTGGTAGTCTAATACTAGGTGTGCATCATACTGAGGTAAAAATTGGTTGGGAATTTCCGCAAATCCAGGGAATTTATTCCAGAAATAAAAAAGTAACTAATTTTCCGTTCCAGACTGTAGTCTGGTAAGGAATTAGTAGATTTTTTTACTACGTCTACTAACTTCTTCTAATAAACTGTTTTCTCACAGTTTGGTTACCATTTACCAAATAATGATTTAATGAAGTTTACTAAACGAAATGTTGTCCAAACAGGATGTAGCTATAAGATCCACAACGTCTGACTAATCGAATAGTGTGTATTTGAAAATATTTTTCATGTGACGAATCGATTAAGTATTGGAACTTAGGTATGTTCCAATGTTAACCCGATCTGTTCAGTCATTTGATTGTGATTGAGCAACAAATTCAGATTCATTATTCAGATTACTATCGAATTCATAACGTGAAGGTATAGACAGAATGGAGTATTGCGATTGGTGGGCTACAAGCGCACACAGGTTCACAAGAGACAGACTGCCAATCGCAATGCTCTGTTCTGTTCTCTTGATTACATTACGAACTCGATAGTTTTTCGTAATTAGATTCCTAATAAGGTTCATATTCACATAATCTTAAGATTCATATTCAGATTCAGATCTAGGTTCATGCAGTATTTACATTAGGTCTGATTTTAGATTGACATGGTCATTTTCATATTCACTGTTAAATATATTGGGATATTTATCTCCTATTTACCGAGTTCGCCGGTCGGCGGTCGTCAGTACACCGTGATCATGGCGCTTGGAACAGCGCCGAAATATCGATTGCTCAATAAAATCAACAAACAAGGTAAATATCTCGATATGTTTAACAGTGAAAACATTAGGTCTCTCCACACACAACATAAAACATTCACATTATTCTTTCACATTTAATAATATCAGAATGATATACCGGTAGTGTTTATGCCTCTCGGTGTGCTCGGAGAACGCTTCAACGGTTTAAGTGGTGCCTGGACCAGGTGCGCGGTTACCTTCGAAAGGCCGATTATTGTAAGGTGATGTCACACGCATATTATATAAATTATAACAAATAATAACTAATATTATTATGGTATGCAGATTCACGCATGAGTGCCCTTCAAAACAGTGTACCTTAGGGTTCCGTAGCGTTACATGCTTTAGTCCAAAACATCAACGCAGTGCCATGCAAAGGAGATACTGCAATTCACAGCGAAATCCCGTTACAAATAGAGCGTCCCCACAGAGGCCTGGTCGGAGGCTGTCTATATTTGCTACACCGACAGGCAAGGGTCGGACCGGTTTTCTGAGCTGGAGGTGACACATGCCCATATGTTTATGTTAGAGAATAGAGATTCGAACTTTTTTTCATACCACTTAGGTGACAGACAAGCACGCGGCCCACCTGATGAAAGTGGTTACTGTGGCCTATGAACATTTGCAACACCAGGGATGTCACATTCGTATTGTCATCCTAATAAAGAAGAGTGGGGAAGGGAAAAGGGAATAATAAGCCTAATAAAGGAGGTTAACAGAGGCTCTGTGCTATCAGTGCCGAAGACAAAGAAGGGTTTCTCGATCTTGCCACGGATTACACAACCTCTCCAGTGAGCTGGGAGGGTGGAGGTACTGCCTCAGTCGGACTGCTCATCAGACTGCTTATTAATGGAAGATACCGTCAAGTCCTACCTCCGTTATGAGACAAAACCCTGTTCATTCACAACGTTATTATAATAGCAGAATTTATCGCAGGTCTCCTAATATACCGAAATTTTAGTAGGTATTGGGGAGAACCTCAATAAGTATGGGAAAAATGAATCTCATCTGCAAAGTTTGGTATGAAAAAAAAAGTAGTAAAAAACTTTGACTTCATTTTATTTCAGATGGCATCATTATAATAAATTGACATTACATATTATGATAGGTATGTGGAGCACCGGATGGACAGTAATAACATATTTGGAATCCAATTTTCGACCATATAAAAGGGATGGTTCTATGAGGTGGTGAAGTCAGTATTACAGTTGACAAAATGAAGATATTCGGACTCCTATTCGCTATTGCGGCAGTGGTTTTCGCGGCTGTAGTGAGTTACATTAAAATATCTTAGTCTAATGCTTACGTCATTCATAATTACGTGTTTTAGCAGTTTAACGCCAATTACCCAAAAGTGCTGGATTCACGAATGTCAATTCACTGTACATTATTGATAACACACTTGTACTTCTCCACTGTATTTATAATTGTACGTAAACGGTACACCACTACCAATAAACCGGACACTATTTCCTCAAATCTGGGGAAAGGTTTGGGCTGGTATACTTAATTTAAGTACTACCTATAAAAAATTATTAACCAGTGTTGTAACCAATAATCAATTCTCTGTACTGATTTGAATTACAGATACCTACATACAGACGTATGACTAATAAGCATGCAGTAGCTCTAGCATTCTTCAATATTTTGCTAATTCAGTTAGGATCGGTTTACCAGCCTAACTGTGAAGCGGCTGTACTCCGATATGAATCGACTACTCTTTGACCCTCACAACTAATTGGGTAAATCAAAGTTCTGTAGTTAAACTAGGACGGAGTTTTTAGTGCTAGAAGTACCCGTTGCGACTGCCATATTTGTAGATCAACTGGGAACGACAATTTAATGTGCTCTCCGAACTTCGGTGTAACGTACTGCTGTTATCATTTGAGATAATTTGGAAAATAAAGCTAAAATCAAAAATTTTGTTATTTTCAGAGTGGAATGAATGTGGCCCCTAAAACTGCAGGGTGTGGAGGTCGCGGTGGTCCTCCACCTACCAGTAAGTACATACTCACTTTGCATCACATACGTGTTGCCTATCAATTTCGCAAAAACTATCTAATGCCCTCTTTTAAAGAAGCCAATATTGTAGTCGATTGGGAAAATCACAGCAGGGAATTCATTCCACTATATGTATAGCATATGCAGGATGAATGTGTGAGGATGAACTCCCTGCCTGTAGTGACCATAAACCATTGTAACAGCACAGCGAGGCTAAATCCTTCTTGAGGCTGAGAGGTTCCACACCACCTGTGAGTATGCTTTTAACGACGATCCTGAGCGCCTGTCTCGAAGCTCGAATGTTGCTTGTAAAATGGTAATGCGAATATTATGGAGTGAGCATAGGCCCATACTAAAATTTTTGCGACTAGCCAACCTCACCTACATGGTACATGCATGTGGTGGGTACATGGACTGATTAACGAACGGGACTCTAGCAAGTTTCCTCTCGGAATTATGGGTCAGATAGTAGCCACTCTAAAATCAGCTGTACTAAGAAAATCTGTTTTATTTTGTAAAGTTATTGAAATGCACACGAAAGAACTTTATTTTTAGATTAAAGATATTAATTCAGAAAGTATTTATATAAAGAATAAATAGCCGCGGTAGCCTGGTATGGGTAATGGACTGCTGAGACGAGGTCTCGGGTTCGATCCCAGGTTACCATGGCACACACCAATGACTTTTTGATGCTTTTCAAAGTTATGTACTATGCACTTATAAACCTGCGATATATACACATATATCGCAGGTTTATAAGTGCCCGGCAATAGACTCGCCACCTATTATATTGAGACCTAAACATAAACTGACGAAATGTGGGTGCTAGCACCTCTGCCTACCCCTTCGGGGTTAAAAGTGTGAGTTTATGGAAGAGATGAGAGAATAATTTTTTGTTTTTATTTTTCAGACAGCACTGGCTAGACAGACTATAAAAGCGGACCTCAGAAACTTCACCTTCAAGACTCTGGCTGACGAATTTTCCCATGTGTACCGATAAAAGAATTGCACTACTCATATTTTGTTCATTTTTACCCTTTCCTGTACTCGATTAACAATAAATGAGCCTCATAAACCAACAGGCTCATATCTCTACTGGGTCATTCTATTTTTATTATAGTTTTTTAGATCTATGATACTCCTCAAAAAGTAACATAATACTTTATCGGTCCTGAAATTTGAACCTAGGAAATTAATAACTTACGTGCACAAACCACATAACAATAGTGGAAAATGCACAGTTTTAGTTTAGGTAACCTAAAAAGAGGAAAAGGTTTTTCTATTACATACTTTTTATTATTATTACTAAGATAGTAAGTGCGTTTTTAGCACTACCACCATACCTCAGAGGTCATCAACGTTAATATTAAAAATAAAATACATTTCATAATGTATTTGATAGCTATTATGTATGTGCGTAGGTATTACAGTAAGCGAGGGTTTGATTCCCATTTAGTGCAGATATTTGTATACATGAATACGGCTATTTGCGCTGGCGTGGTCGTGCCGCGTGATAAGCCGTTGATCCCGGTTGCCATGTGAATATCTATGGTAGTCGTTATTTATAGGGTGACATGGGTGAAATGGCTTACACAGAAAGGCTGTTTACACGTCTGGTCAATGGCGTTCCCGTTGAAACCATTAATAGTCGATATAAATGTATTTACAAATAAGATACGGTAAAGCTTCAGATGCGAACCCTGATTTATCGCATACCTGAAATAAAAACTATGCATACTTATCTTACTAAATTCGGGATTGTACACATAGCCCGCCTTTTTTTTTTTTTTTTTTTTATCGTGCGCAAAATCCCCACGGATACCACCCCCACCAAAACCGATGGAGGTGATTATGTCGGACTCGAACCGACCAAAACGCACGCCGTCCATGGATCCTCGATTGCCGGAGGTGAGATTATACAAGACATATCTCTCGCACCCCGGCAGACCCGGGGACATCTCTGTTGAGATGACCCTCTTCCCTAAAAGTAGGGACCATGGCGTCCCCATCTAGACCCTGGGTATGGTGTGGCATTATGTGCCATCGCCGTGGCCTGCTTCTGCTAGGGTGACAGGCGGCTCCACCCGTCACCCCCAGGCCCGCGCTCATGGGGGACGGAGGTCGTTCTGCGACCTCCGACGTCCGAGTCGCCTCCGCTCATCGCGGGCAGTGCGGGCCCGGAGTCTTCTCCGGACCCGCTCCGCCTCCTCCTTTTCGAGCATAACTTGCTCGCAGAAGGAGGCGGCGGCTGCCCAAGCACTCGCGCATCGTACCATCGCCGTGAGCAAGGTGGCGAGCGAGACAACTCCCACCCCTAGGGCTGTCACTAAGGCCCGCCTTGGCGTCTCCCACGCCGGGCATTCGGTCAACGTGTGCAGCCCCGAGTCCTCGCTCGCATCACAGTGATGGCACTCGGACGTTGGCTCCTTCTGAATCCGACGCAGGTAATCCCCGAAGCACCCGTGCCCGGTGATCACCTGAGTCAGCCGGTACGAGAGGCTACCGTGTGGCCTCTCTAGCCAGTCCCCCATGATGGGTCTTACCGCCGCTAATACAGCGTGCCCTGCGCGTGATTGCCCAAGTCGTCGTTCCCACTCGGATACCATGTCCCCGTGGAGCTGGGACTTCACGGCCCGGAGCTCACCAGGCTCGGGTTCATGTCCCCGCTCCCGCGCCTCCTTTCGATACCGATATAGCACCGAAAGGGCTCTCGCATCCAGGATCCATGGTATCGATCCGGCGAGGAGACTCGCTGCGTCGAAGGATATCGTACGGTACCCCCTGATGACCCTGATGGCCATCGTGCGCTGCGGGGCGTGCAGTTTCTGCACATGTCTGGCCTTCAGGGTCTCCGCCCATACTGGGCACCCATATAGGGCCATGGACCGTACGATTCCCGCGTAGAGTCTCCTACAGGAGTCATCCGGCCCCCTCATGTTGGGCAGCAGCCGTGCCAGAGCATTAGCTGTGCACACATAGCCCGCCTGGTGTAAAGTGATTGCTATGGCTGAATCTATGAAAGCTTTTATTGCACAACCAGTGGTAATGAAATGGGAAAAGGAGATTGATGATGAATATGAAGTTAATATCATTTTAACTTCTTTTTGTATATTATCAATTTATACAAGCACAAATTGATCATGTGTTGAAATAGAATATTACTAGATCTCGTATGTGAAGAGTGGATTTTTATCATAGTTAAGTGTCAGACATGTATACAGTAGAGGTTTCCAACACTAGGGCCGTCATGTCACACTTATGCTACCAATCCTGTAGAAACCTTCTAATGCTAATAATTAACGAAACCCATACTGTAGATGCTTGTAAAAACTACAGCAGGGATTTCATTTCACAGCTTGAGTGTTATTAAATTAGTAATTTAGGACAGATATCACGATGTGTACTTTATAGCGAAATGCAAGTGCAAAGGATTCTAATTGTCATTATAATTCCGTACAACACAGTAGTATTAGGTACTAGTTTTATTTATATTTTTACATTACCAATTTCGGTTACGACAATCCAATCCAAGGTAGTTTCACGTGTAAGTACCCAAACTATGATAAATTGTTGATGTTACTGACTGAATAAGCTTACTGTGTCTTTAAGTCTTGCTACATTATGTGTTTTTGTATATTAAACGCTATAATCCATCCAGCCATCGGCCACAGGCTGCCACTTGCCCCACCGCAAGGGCGGTCGAGTTAATAAATGAATTGCTACGTGCTAATCCAGATGTTGATTTGTTCTTTGATAGTGTTTCCCAAATGACAAGAAAAATATTAACGTTTCTAAACGCGCCATCCTGAGCTGTGTAAGTGGGTGGATCCTTAGAATTGTCACCATTATAGGGGATAGTATTATATAAATATAATGCATGTATATAATATATAAGAATATAGTAACTTTTAGTTATTAAGTAGTATAATATTATAAGCAATTTGGTGTTTATTTTTAGCTTGTAATGTTTGTGTAAATCAATAAATAAATAAATAATGATAATAATTTTAAATTGGCATGAAATTCTCTTGAAACGTAGGTGTACTGTCGAACACCTTGCACATCAGCAATGTATTAAAACGATATATTCAAAATCCTCCCGTAACGCATTGTTCAAATCCAGGACGCAAATAATTGTCCGAAGTACCTAATAAGTCCTAAACAAATTCTGAATTTACAGTTTTTTTTTCATAGTTGTAGGTAACATGTTTTCAAGTCAGCAAGGTTCTTTTCATGATGTCCTTCCTTAATTAAAAATAACCTTGTACAAACATAAATAAATATTTATTCCACACACTTATAAAAATAATTACGAAAAACATATTCACAATTTTCACACAGTTTAGAATCATTAAACTAAATATATAATGTTCTCGCATGAGCTAGTTCTCATATCCGACTATTAAATCGTGCATTGGGCGAACCAAATGTGGTATAATATAGTTAATTATCCTGTTCTTTATAAAATTCATGTTGTCAGAACTGCTGCTCAGTTTGACTCGTCAGTTGAATATGAAGATGTTGAAATCACTTCTTGCTGTACTCGCTATAGCGGCAATTGCCTTCTCTACAGTTGTGAGTGCAATATAATTCAATTTATTTAAAAACGTCATCATAACGTATTCTCAGTTGTATCAGTTTGAACCTTAGAGCCGAGATCAGCTCATTATTTTCCCGAGATTCCGGTCCATCTCTCAACCCCGAGATGAATACTATTTCTTCTCAATTTTTAATAGTTGGAGAATATAGTTAACATTGTTATGATATTTTCTAGCCACATCTGGTAACTAAGAAATCAGGGAAGACCACGTGGATTACAAAATATATAGGCTAACCATCATTATACTCTGAGCCTATTCCCAACTCAGTCGGGGTCGGCTTTCTACTCTAACTAAGACGCGGTTAAACTTCGATATTTTCCGTGAAGCGACTATCATCAGACCTCCAAATTCAAATTGGCGGTATCGAAGTTCTGCGGTTAGGCCAGTCGGACTTTTGAGGGCTCCAACTTCGCGTAACGACTACCATAGATGTTTGTATGGCAACCGAGACCAACGGCTTAACGTGCTTTCCGAGACACCGACCAGACCAGTGCAAATAGCCATATTCATGCATAGAAATATTTGCACTTAGCGGGCATCAAACCTGTATGTAGCACCCTCCTCACCTCTCGCGTAGCAGTCGCGTTCATACGCGCAGGTTGTCCAATATAGGTTAACCATGCACTTTAAATCAACATCCATAATTATTAAAGGAATCCTCTCTGTTATAAAGAATACGATTCGATATTTATTTTAAACGAGACTTGTTTTCATAGGATGGCATGGGTGTTATCTCCAAGAGAGCTGGAGTTGCCGACTTTAGCCCCCAAGTAATGCCGACTACAACAATGGCGAACCCGTCAGGTGGAACTCCAACGGGTGAACCTCCAATTGTAAGTATAATTATGCCACATTTTTTATATTTCAGCACTTATATAAGTTATTAAGATGAGAGGTATGCACACTGCTTACATGATTTCTTACTTTTTCGTGCGTAAAATCCCCACAGAAATTACCCCACCAGAGCCGGTGAGACTGGTTGAGGAGAGAGTGTAGGGGTGAAGGTTAAGAGAGTTTCTGTGCTGTTCTGTGTTTCACAAGTTCTCGGTCTTTCAACTGACAACACAAAACCTTTCCAGTAAGCTCTGGCTTCCCTACTCACGGTCGGAAACACAATGTTATTATTAGAAGCGGTATTCTGTAGTACGGAGGTACTTCACCAGTACCTCCGTTTTACATGTTTTGTATTACAAGTACTACTATATTTTACAAGTTAGCTGTGTTTCGTTTAAATCTAGATGACGATGTATGAAATGTTTGATGATATTTATTTATTTTATTACCTACTTTAATAATGTGCTACTAAAATAATAATTAATTATTGTTTCTTTTCAGACTCCACGAACTAAATAGCTATCAAGGCCTGACTCTGAATAAAACGAAAAAAGAACGATGCCGAATTAAAATGTTTTTGAGAAGAATAATGGGTTTTTTTTGCGTGTGTTTCACGTGTACTGAATTAATAAAAATTATATACTTGTTAATCATTTCGTACAATTTTGCAACATAAAGAAATTTCTAAAATATCGACTGAAATTATTAATATTGTTGTATTGTAATAAATTATTGATAACACACTTGTATTTCTCCACTAGATATTGTATTTCTCCACTATATATTTACCTAACCGGTTTTGCCTTGTAGCATTATCAAAGGTTCGCATTGACAGATAATTTAAATAAAACAACTACCATCCTGATTTATTTAGTTATTTTGTTCTTTATTCCAAAGTTTTGGTTTAATTAGGCCAGTTACTGCCACAGATTCGCAGAGAGAAGGGCGGGGAGGGGGAGGGAAGTGGGAATAACACCAGATAATATCTAAGAACGTCGATATAAAGATTCCTATAGGGTTAGCATCACGATTATGACGTCCCTTGTGTTGCACACTTCCATGGGCCTATGAACGATTGCAACACCAGGGGCTTTACACTCGTACTGCCTATTTTGTATAAATCTTATAATACCCTTCTTGAAGAACCCCATCTTTTAGTCGCTTGGAAAAACCACAGCAGAGTGTTTATTCCACACCTGAGTGTGCGCAGTATGAGATATGAGAGTACATTCTTTTCTTCAATTTATTTTTCCCTCTGTCTGGTTTTCCCTGCGAGGTTTTTTATCTTATAAGCGTCCACAAGATATAATGATAATACAAGGTGAGTGTGCTTGGTTGCGATTCCGATATAAGAATTTATAAGAGACGATTTGAGTTATCCTGTATGGTGAAGTTCACGGGTGATGATATAATATGTTATTGTAAACTTGTAAACGTTTGCCATCAGATGGTTCAAGAGCTTCTTTGCTATGTTAGCACATTTCAAAGAAGCATCGCTCTTTAAGGTCCTGGGTTCAAATCCTAGCATCACACAAGCAATTCATATTAGTTGGAAAGGTTAATAAGAACAGTGTATTAAAATCGGTCTTTTTTAAAACATATCTTTAATCTCGTGAATATGAATAAAAATTTAGGTGGCGACGTAGGAGCCATCTACTGATAGTCTAACAAGCTTCCACAAATAATGAATGGTTTTCACCCCCTAAGACACAAAGGGGAGACATTTAGAATGCTCTAGAATGCTTTGAGAACTGGTAGCTCAGTCGGTCAGAGCAATCTTCTTGAAAGGGACTTGTCGCAGGTTCAATGCCATACCATATTGCCATTAAGACCGTACTTTGTGGGCCGAATGTTTACTGTTAGGTGAAAAACAGCCCTACCGCTTAGTCGCCTTTCATGACATCTACTTGCCTAGGTAAACCTTTTGAAATGGATACACTACTCCCTCTACTCGCAACCAACTAAAACCGCACACCGTCTTTGGCTTGAAGTGAAATTTTTCGCAAAGTGGCTGACCCAGCTTCAGGTGACAGGCAGCATCACTTGACACCAGTAAGCCCCTGCTTATGGAGGATCGAAGTCAATAAACAACCTGACTCGAAGAGTTTCTTCTTCAGATCCACTCACCGTGTCTTTGTCGAGCATTACTTGCTCGGAGAAGTAGGCGGAGAATGTGTCGTGAGGGGAGTTCCCCACGAAAAAGTTAATGAGTAAACACCTTTTCATATATGTTGTAGTTGTTTATACTTTTCTCCTTTGCTGTCTGCATATACTGATATACGTAATTTAGAGAGTAGTTATCTGTCATTATCCTGGAAAAGGTTAACTGTTATAGTTAGCTATTTATGTTTTTTTTTCTAATGACCACAGCAGTATCAGTAAAAATAAATAATAGGGTGTAATTTTCTCACATGGAAAATGATGTATTTTTGTAGGCTAAGTAGGCTTCTTATACTAATGTGCATGATAATCGTGTACCGGATGTACAAAATGTGAAAAGTAAATAATTATAGCTGTCCACCGCACATTTATATATCGCGGACATAGGCGTGATATCAGTACAGAGTTTAACTTATCAAAATGAGGCTGTTTAGAGTTATCATCGCCGTAGCATCTATTGCCTGCATCGTTATTGTAAGTTTAATGTCTGAAATTATCTTATAAGATTTCTTTGAGACAATCATATTAATTTTTCATTCTCCCAAGACCACTGCAGCTGAAGAAGGTTCTGAAGGCGCACCAGCACCGGGAGGACCTCCACCAGGACCTCCCCCCGATGGAATGCCACCCGGTCCACCACCCGATGGTGTGCCACCGGGTCCACCCCCAAATGGAATGCCACCGGGTCCACCCCCCGATGGTGTACCACCAGGCCCTCCACCATCATCCAGTGAGTACACATATGTGTTAGTAAGCAGATTAGAATGGATACACGGTGTTCCTTCAATCTAAGGTGATATTTGGTCTCTCTGTGTGTGTTCTATCGTCCATATATATGGCTATGCCCATGACTGCTCTACAGCATAGTACCGAGGAGGCAAAACAAGAGACGGAGCCCCGATATTGCCTATACGGTTATCAACCACGTAGAGCCCGTTTGATGAGTCAGAAAAGCTTCATTAAAAACACGATTGTAGCACACGAGCTCCCTATAGTGATGAGAGTGTCCCTATGGAAAGAGGAACTGCCACCACCCTCTGACTTCCCACCTCCCCGGAGAAACTTGCTCCCGGGCACAACCTCCCATGGCCAGTATGGTGGTCTTCCAACCATCTTTGCACACTGATCGATCGGTTGAGGCAAAATTTAAGCAGGTGAGGAATGCGAGACCTGGGCCTAGCCGCATGTGACAGCGGTGCCCCCGTGCAGTCCATGACGCACTTAGTTTCGTGAGCCTTATGCCTTGCACTAAAGACGACCTGAATAAAGCCACCGACTTATGCAGTCGATAGGGCAAGATTTTAATCTGGAGTGGTCTAAACATTGGTTGATTTGATAAACCGAAAGAAGAAGTTCATAGTACCGTTCACCAGTTCTGCAGTTCCGGATGAAACGTGTGCATCAAGATTTAATACACATGTTTCGTGATTTAATACACACGTTTTCAATAATGTGCATAGTGTTGCTCTCGGAGTAATTTGGCATTCATCATTCATTTGTTTCTGTAGTTAGTAGTTCTATAGTATTTCTGTAGTTAGTTTAACAATCTACTAAAAGCGATCTCGCTTTCATCTTAACGGAAGACAATTACTAATAGCAATACTATTATATTCGATATATATTCGATGTTAAAAGACTATTTTTTCTTTTTCAGACTCCACGAGATAAGGCTCTGATACAGTACAATCGTTCTGTTCCAAATGAACTTTTATGATGTTATACAAAATTATTATATCAATTTGCTAATTAAACTTGTATTGTTTCACACTATTATTTGATTTTCCTTCAGTCAACTGCCATTTTCAAAACAACAAATCGGTACGGAAATGACTTGGCTTATGAGTAATTTCAGCAAAGGCCCATAGATAATGACGAGTGAATTTTGAAATCATTAGTGCAGTCATAGTGCAGCTAATTTATCACAATGTTTCATCATAATAGCAACCCAAGTTTAATAAAATGTTAATGGTAAAATATTTTTTTAGTAAACTATCCTAAAATTAGATACTATAATAGATGTTTTGGAATTATTCTATTAAATACAATAAAACATGAAAACAATACTAAATTAAATTAAAAAGTAGAAACTATGAACCACTAATAAATAATTATGGTAATTATGAATTCATAATTAATAAGGGATCTCAAAAATAAGATAAATATAATGGTTCATGTTAATACATAATTTGGGTCACATCAAGGAAAACAAAACGCTACTATTAAATATTTTTAATAAGGAGATGTTTTCATTTCGAACACAAGGTACAAAAATATACAAAATTTATCTTAATACATACTAGAAACATTATCAAATTGGTATGAATATGGCAATCGAGAGTATTGTTATTATTCTTATATTTTAAAGTTATATACAATCCTAAATATAATGGGTATTATTCACAATATTAGGTACCAGTACATAAGATTAATTTTGCTGTAATAAATAACAAAATTAAAGAAGTAGACAACAAAACAAATAAAATGCATGAAAGTTATAAAATGCAAATGTATTGCCTTAGCGAAAACCATGCCATTATTACACAAATATCCTAAACTCCAAGAATTGCAAATTTGTGATTATCACGTAGTCGCGGTTGTTTAGTATATTCAAATATGGATAGCAGTTTACTTACAAAAACATGATTATATATATAACAACTACAGAGTGAAGCACATTGAGTGAAGTTTCTAATTTTGTTCATACAGAAAAATATTCCTAGGAATTGTATTATTGTATTTATGCAAATCACTTCAGTCTTACTTTCCTTTGTAATATAATTTCATCCTCAATACATATAATACCTTAGTAATGAAAGAATTTGGTATTCTGAATGAATACCAAATTCTTTGTCAATAATCTTTGCTGAATATAATTTTTCTAACTGCTCATGAAGATGATAATGCAAGCTTCAAAGCAGAATCACATAATTTTTTTCATTCCCGTATACGATCACTTTTATATTTTTGAAAGTATCAATACCCACACCATTAAAGCTTAATTATCACTGCTTATCCATATTTGATCAATAACATAACATCTTTGGAAGCCTATTGCCCCAGTTCCTGTAAGTGTTGCCTTTCTTCTTCTTCTCTAATGAGGGCTTCTCTCTCGGCTGCTATCCTCGCGTGTTGCTCAGCTATCACTTTGAAGAGTTGTGCGTGTTTTGCTCTGGCAGCTGCTACAGCTTCAGTTTCACGGGGAGAAGCGACTTCTGAAACATAATGATAGA
Organism: Pelosia muscerda; assembly: GCA_963691645.1. Taxonomy (NCBI): domain Eukaryota; kingdom Metazoa; phylum Arthropoda; class Insecta; order Lepidoptera; family Erebidae; genus Pelosia; species Pelosia muscerda. Next base: position 13,985,993 of record OY829118.1, read on the forward strand.
ACTCGTCAATTTAAATTACTTATACATATTCAGTGGGTAGAGGTGACTTAACACCCATATTTCTCCGACCATTGTATTCGAGCACACGTAATAGTGGGTGAGCCTATTGCATTGTAAGTTTCCAGGGGATACTATTTTTAGCTCGAGTCATGTATCTGAAACTGAGTCTTGGCTGTATATACGAGTATCTGTCCGATGTTGAACAGCTCTATCCCGTAGTCGCTTTGTACCACACCGCATGGGAAGAGATGAGGTACTTAGTTACTACTTTTTTAATCAAATTGAATTATTTATTTATGAAATGGACATCGATAAGGAAAAATACAAACGATACGATTGGAGACACAAATATTATAATATAGATAAAATTTAATGGAACTTATCGTGATTGTTTCAAAAACTAATAATATTTTAGTTTTTTTTTGAAAATTTCACGTGTGATACAGTAACAGTACCATTAACATTTTGCAATAAATAATACAACCTGCTATTTGTAGGATGTACTATATTGCAAAAGATATATTACATAAATTACTAGTGCTTACCATCAGCATACGGGTGTTGAGCATGCTCTTCAGCAATTTTCGCGTACAGTTGGAAATGCCTGTCCTTCGCCTTTGCTACCGACTCGGAATCAGCTGGATGTTCTGGTGGTACATCACTTAAGACGGGATGAAAACCTTGTTTGTCGGCAACATAGTCCACTGTGCGGACCTTCTGGCGAGGATCTACATATGAGAATGATCCTGGAACCAACGAAAAGAAAACTATTACACGCATTGCTGTGAGAACTCACAACAAATTGTTATCCATGTAACGGGTGTGTGAATCGAATCGAATCGAATCGATAAATCGATAACATTGAAGCCTATAAAAATGTTTCTACATTTCGGATAAGATAAATATGTCAAGGTGCAACTTTTACAACAAATACAGTGAAGGGGGCGCTCCACTTCATATGTATGTGACTACTGTCGTTAATCAGCAATGTCAATGTTGGTTACTTAGGTCTCAATGGAATTCTGTATTCAATTTCGTCAAGCGGATGTTTTGCAACGAAACTGCATGGTGAAGGGAAGTTTATATAGGTATAATATAATCTTCTAGGTTTGAAATTTTTTAAATTATTCCAGTACTGTTGTTGTTTAATTGAGTTGAATTGCTATTTAATTAAGAACCTATAAAACTAGCAACATCTACACTCGCAAATCTAGTAACACTATTAAATTGATCTTTATAAAATATACTTCGAGTACTTCCGTTATTACAATCAAAACCAGTAATCGACGTCTTCAAATCTGTAGTAGAATACGAGATATAATTGTAATTTGTACTACCTCAATGTAAGTATTACATGCTAATGTACCTGCATAGAATAGATAAGCCCAAGTTAATTGGTCCGTTGTTCTCTAACTGTCGACACATTTTAACCTCAACAAACGTGCTTGGAATGCAGGTGTACTGTGGTCGGAGATCATAAAGCACTGTTTAGTTCAGATTTCTCTTCCTTATGTACACTTTGATCAGATTAAATATGTGGAGCAGGGAATTTACGCAAATTTCTTGTTATTAGAGTTATAATCAGAAAGTGTTTGCTGCAATCAGTTTTAAAGGAGAGTTGTATTATGTGAATTTGTATTATTTTTATGTGAATTTCCCTAGAGTGCACTTCACTTCTTCAGCAGGTAATAATTTACTGCCCTTGTAGTTAATCTAAGTAGAATATACGTACATGCGATTCTGTAAAAGTTGGCTCCTCAATACCAGACATAGACATTAATAAAAAGTTACTTTTTGTTACATATGGTGCACTCCACAAGTTTAATTGGATTTAATAAAAGTCTAACGTAATTGAAAGAAAGGGTTATAGTTAACACTAGCCAAAAATGTAGGTTAGAGCAAAATTTACGGAGGTCAGAAGCAACATTTAAAGTTAATGCTCTGCTCAATGGGTAGAACGCAATAGTGTAATAGGCATTAAACCTTCAAGAAAAGAGCACCGCAATAGAATCTCACAGCCAAATTTTGTTAATCACTAAATTGCAATGGCGTCAGACATTAATTTGTTTCCACATAATGTATGTGTCCTTCTGAGGCTGAAGCCTTGGCTTGATTATAATTTACATACACACACACATACATATGCTCACGCTCGTAATCCCCGAAGGAATATGCAGAAGTGTATTAAACACCCACATTCCACTAATTATGATTTTCGATCCCACGTAAATAGGGGGCGAGCCTATTGCCGCCAATTGGGCACTTTGGGTATGCCAAAATAATTTCTTAACGGAAAATGTTGCAGCTAAATTAATTTGAAATTTTGTTTTGATTGCTTGCTATTAATTACGTGAAATTAATTACGTGCTTAGCCGCACATGCACTACCAATTAACGTCTTGGAAAATATCAGATGATTATTATCGACATATCGTCATAGATATGAGGTGAGGGATTATAATTTCGAAGGCAGTATAAAAATTAGTGAAATCAAAGAAGCCAACGGGCAAGTGGTATAATATGCTTTATGAAAGAGTATAAATTGACATATTATGATCTATAACAATTTATACTTCAATATTACTTCCAGAAAAGCCTTTTTCACGACTATTATCGTGATTTATTCGTGTTATTTGTTACTATACTCAACTTTTCGGGTTTTCTTCATTATCTTCGTGACCACGAAAAATCAGGAGAACAAATTTAAATGCCTTTTATTTTTTATATTGACATAACTTACAACAGTAACATGAATCAATCTCTGAAATCTTATATCTTATACAACATTATGTAACTTTATATAAACTTTAATGTATTCCCATACATTTCATCTCACAAATTGCCACTTGTGAAAATAACTGGTTTTTGATCAACATGATTATCCTATTATGATGCACTTATTGTTATTACCAATAATGTGTTTAACTTCTCCAAAATGATTTTTAGAAGTTAATATCACACAAAGTATTCCTGTTACTTAAAGGAACATTTGCATAATCAACAGTATTACTGCTTATGCTTGAAAATATAATTAGTTTCTAAATCATTAATAAATATTAATTCACCCAGGAAATAGAAGAATTTTGAATTTGTCAAGGTTCTTACATTTATTATCTTTATTATAAAATTATTGAAATTAACTATTTTTACCACGAAATTAAGTTACTAATGAAGTATTACTGCTCAGAATAAAATACATTATTTACAATATCACGAAAATCTCTATGGATACAAACTACGCTTTGGCATCGTTAATTAAGATAAATTAATGTTATATTTAGACGCCACCAGTTACTGGCGTCACTTATAAAACAGGTCTATGACATTTTGATCACTAAAGGTCATCACATAATAACCACAGACACATAATAACAATAAGAAAAACTATAAAATATGTTCACTGATTTGAACGATATTATGTAAACAATGTATTAAAAAAAGTTTGTATAAATGACCATGTAATCTAAAATCTTCTAGATTTCAGATTACATAGTCATTAGTCAAGGTTAGGTTAGTATAAACTAAAACGCATACAAACATAAAAAAGTAAAAAAGAGCATGATAATTTTAATAGTTGGTTGATTCAAGCCATGCCTCTGAGCCCTTTTTTCCGTTCGCAAAATCCCCGCGGATACTACCTTCACGAAAATCGGTAGAGGGGATTATGTCGGATTCGAACCGACTAAAACGCACGCCGCCTATGGGTCTTTGATTGCTGGCTGTGAGATTATATAAGACATATCTCTCGCACCCCGGCAGACTCGGTGATATCTCTTTGAGATCTCAATGAGGGAACCATCTAGCCCCTGGATATGGTATGCATCTGAGCTTGAGTATATATCTGTCTGATACTAAACAGCCGTTAGTCACCTTGTACGATACCGTAACGGACGAGATGAAGTGCCCCAAATTTTATTTTGTCTTAACCACGCGGCAAATATACCAAAATAAAATGCATATACAACCCAAACACCAATATTAATCCAGATTGACCGTATCTCAAACTTAAAACGCACCTCTAACAACTCCACTTCCATCGCTGATTTCGGTGTGTTGTCTGTCTGCGTGTCCAGGGTACCTTCCCGCCGTATATGAGAACAAATAAGGTCTCGGTGGGGGCGCCTCTGTCGTGGTGGTCTCGTAAGGTAGGTGCTGTTCCTGCAGCAAGTGAGATACATCGCAACTGGCCAACGCCAGAGACGCTAGCAGTAGTGTAGGACACAGCATCTGGAAAACCAAAACAGGCTGGTGAGAATGATACCTTCAATAGTTTGGTTTCATATAGTCTGATTTTTTTTTATACCACTTAAGTAGGTGAGTAAATGAGAGCAATAAACGGGTCAGTCTTTAGCAAGACCGGCAGCAAATTTATATTCCGCAAGTGGAGTGCAGTGAGAAAGATAGCATGCATTAAGCAGTTACCGATGTCATTGTTCATCACGTTAGAATTCAAAGAAGCATCTCAAATATGAAAATAAAAAATGCCACGCCTTGAATCTTTACTTTTTCTGATCTATATTTATTAGTTTTATAATTAATCGAAAACGATCACTTTACATTTAAAAGAATGTTTTTTTTAAAATAAATATAACAAAATTTAACTTCCGATCATAAATTTATTTTGTTCTGCTCCTAAATTTTGATTCAAATGTTCCAAATCTTCATGTTTGTTTAGCAACACATGTGAAGCTATAACTTTTTGTCAGTGAACAGACCTTCTTAGAACTGAAGGGCATTCGCCCAGTGCATCGGGTCACCAATCGAAGCCATATTGAAAGTAAATGAACTAAAACAAAAACTGCTACAAAAAAAACAAGTGTGAGCGGGTCCAGTTTCTTTATATTGAAATTCTAATTTGATAAGGCACAAAACTTGTTTATTTGCGTTCGGTGTTTTATCAGGTTTATTCGAAATATTGCCAACGAAATCTTTGAGCTTCTAACTTTTCACAGTGATGAGAAATTTTCATTTGCAATATAATCAAACACCGTATTTTCAAAAGGTTTATAATTAACACCAGCTCTAATATAATATTTATAATGTTTTTATGTGTGATTCTTTTATTACATTTAAGCGGCAGATAAGCATCTGACGTGGCCCATCTGACGGAAATACAGTTCGTATGAATTTTTTGAAGGATTTTTTTCTGTAGAAACTAGAGCTTCATTAATTAATATCATAAAGATCGAACTAAAAATAATCTAAACACGAAGGTAAGAAGAATATTTATTTCCGCTGGATAATGCACATACGATTATTAACGTAATATTACATGTACTCACTCTTTGTCTGTGTGTACCACTATTAATATGTATGAGTAATACTAGTATTTTATAGTGAGTAAACTTTAGTTAAAAACTGACTACACTTGTTGACGTTTTAAAAACGAGTAAGCTGTAAACCACGGATATGTTCTATACCAAACAACTCAATGACTAATATTTTATCCCCCCTTCGTGTAGACATCATATGTCATACAGATTTGGTGAGGTGTCATTACGTGGAAACGATTGTGTCATCTTGCATAAAAATTAATAACAGGATTAAATTCTTTTCCCCTTGCAGGGAAGATTCCCCCTGTACGGGCAAGATCGCGGGTTCGAATCACGTCGAACAAGGCTTTCTGCACAGGGTTCTCGCAGCCTAGATAAGTCAAATTAAGAAACAAGTTTGGTAGCTGATAAACCTACTGCTTTAGTGAACGAGGCCGTCTTCACAGGGTTGGGGGGATTAAACAACAGTTGCTCCCGCAATAAAGATAACTCAAAGCAAGAAAGCTTTTATCTTTGAATTGCTAGTTACTACGAATTTACTAAAAAAAAAAATCCAATAAACAAGAATTGAACAGACTTGACAGATGGCTAGGGTTCACAAGCGAAGCAATAACACCAGGGGTGTGATTACGGCTGGCAGGCAAAATAACTATGCTTTTGATATCTAAACATCGTGATTAACATACTTGCTCATCACCGGCCGCAATGTTCAGGAAAACTTGTAATATATGTTATTTTAAGTTTCCATCATTCAGGCTACTGTAGATCATAAAATTGAGTTTGAAATAAATTTTCTAAGTGAAAACCATCAGAAATAAATCTTCATTAAAAGGAAATATTCATGAACTGGACAACGTATTTTGTTATGAACATCTCTGTATCAGGTAGACGTCTGAAAAGTTCACGTATGACGACAGTTGACGAAATAATATTATTAGACGATAATATTAAATAGGAACAATGGTAGAACACAAATACCATGAGTTCGTTGGTAACATCCATGCTTAACAATAAGAAGAAAGTTTCAATAACTATATAAAAGGTTACTTCTCAAACTAAAGAAAAAATGTCGAAGTTACACGTCTAAGCTGATGTACTCAAAAGAGGCAAGCAACATTTGAGGAATCTCGTGTTAGCCACATCGAGCGTGCGATGTAACCTGTTCACATGACCTTTGCGGCAGTGATGCGCCCGCGCCGGGGCCACGGAGCACGCGGGTAGTGATTTATGATGTCATATTTTATTAGTTAGTGTTAAGCGTTTAGGAATTGAATTCGGTGAGCATAGCCTGAAGCTTTTTGCTGGTAGCAGCTGTGATTATTATCTATTTATTTGTTTGTCGTAATTTTTAAACAGAAATAAAATTGTGCTTATTGATACGAATACTGGAATTACTAGTATTCTCGTTAACCCCTTCACCTAAGCTAATTTGCTTGTGTTGGCAGTGGGTTCACGGTCGCTAGTATATAGTGACTAAGCTAAGCTACCACCGCTTCATAATATGATTCTGCTATAACAAATTATCACGATAGTTACCATGTTTGTGTGTTTTGTCGAGGTTTCAATGTATCAATATTATAGCCATGTTCACAGATGTACAGCATTCGATCAGTTTCTGATATAAGAAACAATTGCATCAAATATTCAGTCACTTTATGAGGTAATTAATAGATAAATTCTTGGAATGAAAATTAATTTCAACTAACCTTTAATTGTTTTGTTTCGTATTTGGTTTTTCATCATTAACTGCCAGCCTCATAGAATTATATGAGGCGTATTAGGTTGCGTCTTGTCTAAGGTTTCGCAAGACCTATTTCTTGACTTCAAATTATAGTTGAAGAAGTAAAATTATTGTGAAGTGCATAATTATTTACGAACTTTATATTATGTGACATCTTGTCGTATTAACTTGATATAATATGGCCTCACTTATTAGCAGAAGAAAAATTCAATAGCATTATCAAGATCAAATCTAGATATTACACTCATCAATAATTTTCAATGTCATAAAACACACAAAAGAAAAAAATATATCTATTTTTCGTGAACACCTGTTTTTCCTGACAATATTATATAGATGCAATGAGAAAACAATAATTTGCAAGATTTTAGTTTATCATAATATTAGATTACAATTGAACTACATTACTGTGAAGCAGTTATGTTGGGTCTACTAGGTTAACAACAATTTTGAAAACTTATGACTCTACATCACAATATGTTTTAAACAAGACACAAAGTGCTTCAATGTATTTTGTTTCACAATGTCAAACAAATTATAAATCATTAACTGGTGAGCTGCGAACAGATAATATGCTCAAGCTTAAGAAGTGGCAATTCTGCAATGCATACAATAGAAAAAGTCATATTATCACATTTTAGACACAAATATTAACGAGCTACCAAAAAATAGCTTTTTATGTGAACGAACTAGCTAGTAAATTACATTAATTATAGCATGATGATGATATTCTCTTAAACAAAACATTGTGTTCCTATATGGAAAAGACTATCTCAAGCTTGTCAGATCCCTTCAAATTTTTTGCGCTTTATGTTTCATCTCATCTAATAGTTTTAACTAATAGATGTATCGTTATTAATCTCAATAGCTTCATTATTTCTACTATAAAATAAAATATTTGGTTCACCACAAGGTGATGCACAAGCATTATTAGATTTACTATCGGCTAATAGTTTAGCACCATCAGTATGTATAATATAGAATGCCAATAATTTAGCAAGTTGTCTTCTGTAATATAGAGATAGAAATATTCCATCTTCTGTCAATATACAACCCTTGACAAATTTATTGATATCAAAAAAACATATTAGGTCACCATAGCGATAGGTTTCGTTATACATAAGTAAATTTAAATTATGTACATACATATTTTGGTTTTCTGTCAATAAATTTAAATATGGTAAAGCACAAACAATAAACTTACAGCCTACTTTTGAATGAAGTGCTAGCATTGCTTCTGCCAGCTTGATTATGCATCTCTTAGAGGTCGATAAGCTGTCACCAAATAATATTATCACTGTAGACTGTACCTCTAAATTGTATGAGTTCAGATCATCTATTAATTTGGATAGTGTAATACCAGGTGAACAAATGTTAACGATTGGATATTTAATATGACACTTTAATAGACTACCAAATCCTACACCTAAATGGTCAGAAAAAATGATCACGCTTTTATTAACTGACTGTGAAACAGACTTCATCGGAATTAAGCTTTGACCAGACATTGTACAAATACAATTGTTCTTATTATTGGCAATTTCGTCATTTTTGCTATGGTGGTTGTCAACCGGTAATAATTTTGGAAGGCAATACGAGCCGGAACTATTTGCATCTGATTTTTTATTTTCTTTGCTATTTTCCTTATCAAGTCTGACATATTTTTCATATTTCAACTTACATTGGTATTTTTCATTCTCATAATTAAATGCCATGGTATTCAACTCAGCTTGTAAATTAACGATTTGTGCTTTAAGTGCCAGTATGTGCTGCTCATATGATATTTTGCTGGAATCAAGCTGTTCTTTGTATCTCTGTAAATCTAATAGTAACACACTACGTTTCTCAATTAGTTCTCTATTTTGATGACATAATAATTTAATTTTCTGATACTTTTTAAGGTCAGCTTCTAGTTTTCTCACTAGTTTATTGATTCTTCTATACTTTCTCACCTTTTTACGACTTTTAATACCAATCGCAATATGCGAACACTTCTTACATTTGAACACTTGTGGTGAGTTACCTAATAACTCAGAGTATAGACTCTGAGTCACAATACAGTTGAGTGCCTGAATTTTCTGTTCAGATGAAATATTGATGTTATGAGCATCCTGCAATCTTAGTTCTAACTCTGAAATGCGATTCAGAGACTGCAAGTATGTGTTGTAACAACTGCTGAATGAATCAATTTCATCTTGGAGTCTACTCCGTTGCTCTAAAAGATCCATGTTTACAGTATGGAGTCGAACAAGTTCAGCCTTCAGATGTGAGTTCTTGTCATTGATATTCCTGATCTCTTCCTCAACATCAACACGTTCCTTCAACAAATGACTAATTTCTTCTTTGCTTTTTTTGAGTTCAGTCAGAGCTAATTTCAATTTGTTGTCTGTTTCCTTGGTTGTTGCTTTACGGATCATGATAATGCTCATTTTGTAAGAGCACCTGAGAATAGAGATAGAAAGCTTAAGCTATAGGAAAGAAGATTGCACAGTGCAGTATCACCTTAAAACTTGTAATGAAGTAAATATAATTATATTGAAGAAATAATTTATTATCTAAAGCAACAGAAGATGAAGTTGACTTGGGTGACAAAGATGGCATGGCCTTGCAAACCCAGGTAGGTAAGTTTTTGTAATCGCTATTACAGCCAGAAAAAACAGAAGCCAAAATGAAATATTTGCAACTTATCAATTAAATGCGAATCGCTTGTTTTATGAGCCCAACACGCGAGCGTAACTCAACACAGAGAGTTATGATTGCTGGCGCCTTGCGGATGGAACCATTACTTTACAAATTAAGCAACATCTAAACGAAGATTATTTTAAACTTTTATGTTTTTTGGGTAGATATTACTTTTAAATAGTTAAATGCTGTGTTAGAAATACATTAAGTACTATTTTTCTTTATAACTCAAAGGTTTGCTAGCTGAAAACGCATATAGAGCTTGAATTTTGAAAATCAATGTAAACATTCTCAATAGTTTAGGTATTGCTTTTGTATACAATAAAACAATAAGAAAAGACTTATTTTTATTTGCATATAGCTAGTCTTATGACATAATAATAATTATCGTTTATATACTCATTACCCCTCATTTATTTCCACAGTCGAATAAATAATAATTCAATAAATTATTTAGCACTTCATGTTTATTTCATTAACATTCTGGTTAGATAAATAACATGCGGTTGTTGTGAATGTATAATAGTCATTTGAACATTTAATTATCTGTGTACTATGCTGATATCATGTGTAGCCACTAGATGATGTTTTTCTTATTATTATTCATAATTGCTTGTTAAAAGTGCAGCTTTGACTCAGTTTATTATCGATTAGACATAAAATATTGTTGTATAAACCAGAATTATTGCGCGTATTCAATGTCTTGATTAATTATAAATGCTGAGGACATTAATAACATTAACATATACTAATAATATAACTTTAGTACACAATACATGTTTAATTTATATGTTTGAACTACGTAAATTGAAGATCCGCATTTATAAAAAAATCGGTAAGTGGCTCTTACATCACCTCAAACTTACATAAATAAAGAATATCCTGAAATACTCTCTCTACAAAGGCATTGATAAAAGTTCCTAGTGCCATCCTGAATATTAAAATTTATACACTTAATAATAGATATTTTTTTTTTTTTATACTATCACGCCTATATCCCCGAAGGGGTAGGCAGAGGTGCTAGCACCCACATTTCGCCAGTGTATATTTAGGTCCCAATGTAAGAGGGGGCGAGCCTATTGCCATCAACTGGGCACTTATAAACCTGCGATAAATACACACATAACTTCGAAAAGCATCGTAGTCATTGGTGTGTGCCATGGTAAACCTGGGATCGAACCCGAGACCTCGTCTCAGCAGTCCACCACCCATACCACTAGGCTACCGCGGTATATATATATATAATAATAGATAAATATTACTTATACTTTCACTGTTAAATTCATCGGGATATTTACCATGTTACCATGTAAAAAAAAACATTTATACTGTTGATTGATTGCTAGAACTTATTGTTATACTTTATTGATAACACACTTGTATTTCTTCACGATATTTATTATTGTACACCTAACCAGTTTCGCCTTGCGGCATTCTCAAAGGTTTACATTGACAGTTGACTGTTAGGTACCGGTTAGGTACAATAATAACGTCGTGAAGAAGTACAAGTGTATTACCAATAATGTATAAAGTACACCAATCACTGTTTAGGGGTAAGTTGTCAGCCAACCATAAGTGAGGATGTGTACAGTTTAAATATCACATTCATTCAATTTAAGGTATCTTTATTTACAATTCAAATTTTGATATTTACCAAATTATTTGTTCATTTTCCACAAATGACCTCACGAGCCGGATTTCCTTCGATTTGATATAAATTCCAAACGCATTCAACCTATAAACGTTTCAATGTTTGAGGAAATTGAAATGTTAACGTCGATAAGAAGATTGCAATAAATACTTGGCTTTGATCCAATAACCTTATGTAAAAGAATTGGAAAGCACCTTTCAATAAAATAACATACAGGCCTAAAGGAAACTGCTAATAAATATATGTTAGAAAATATTAATAAAATGATGTAATGTGTAAAGTAACGTTCAAACTAAGTCAAGCCCGGCAGTGCAGTCAATATTCGTTGTTAATTATGGGGAATGCTTTGTTCTCCTACATAACACAACATAACACAACATTATCAACAGATAAACGCGGCATTTTATTCCCATTTGTTCACCCATTCGCTCTCTAGACTCATTCCCGCTGGTCAACACTATTAACTATGAAAGTTTGTTCCACTGATTAACACTTGAAAACTGCGATATGTTTTTCAGTTATTTCATACTTTTATTACTCAATTCAAATAGTGACTTGTGAGTCTTCTTTCTGTTCAAGTAGATGAAAATAGCTATCTCCAGATAGCCTTGAGGGTCTACTTCAAAGAACCCACGAATGCGATAAGAACGATATCACCAAATATATTGACGCTAGATACATAGCATGTTCAGTGGGTATGGGTGTACCCACTGTACACGCTATGAATTGTACATGCTAGTTCAGAAATAATAAATTATTATAAAATAAAAATTTCAACTGTGGGCGAAAAGATTGAAACAATTTTCATAGCAGGCGGTACTCATTAATTTTCTTTAACATTTTCGTCAGTAGTGGACGTTGAAGGCCTTCCAGAGCGGGGTTCGTCTTTCACACTCTCTCTACCACGCTTGAATTCTGCTATCCATTTTTTGACGGATGAATATGAAAGAGCGCAATCCCCTAATGTACTGACCATATCATCATGGATGGCTTTTGATGACAGCCCCTTCTTATGGAGGTACTTAATGACGGCACGCTGCTCGATTTGCTCCATTTGCGGAAATGATGTCAGATTGCTTTGTTAATAAATTTATAAACTTAAAACTAATTATCGCACACGTTTCAAACTTCACACAATTAACAGGTCTGAACTGAACTAAATAATGTTGGTAGATTTGATTTTTAGAACTAAATGGATCAGTGTTAGGCCGACTACTTTTCAATCCACCCTCGTATGATGATGTTTCGACTTTACCTACCTACCTACCTACCTACCTACTACTACTTTAATAATTCAGTATATTTTTGTCATCTCCCTTCTGATTACCTACTTGATAAGTTTGAGTGAAAAACTTGACTTGATAGAGGCAACAGCAGCTTGCAGTCGGTTAAAAAGTAAGTCGGTAGCTATGACATAGTACGTAGGTACATCAACGGCCCGTAGAAGTATAAATGTAGTCCACTACGATTTATTCACATCGCTAATAACCAAACCGGTTCTCATTAAGACGTTACATTCAATCTTTTCGGCGACAGATTGGCGCGAGGCGAATTTGAGAGCAGTTGGTCGCGGCCTTGACCGCCCGTGCACCTCGATACGACACTCACTCGCATAGACATGTCAAGTGTGCAACTACTGTACGTGCCGAAATACATCGATTGAAATTCTACTTTTAAGTCGCTATCACTTCCTAACTTATTACTACTCTTGAGTAGACAGTTACGACTCATTTTGACAACTTTTGTTAAATCTATAGATAGCTTACAGACAGCTAAATGATGATCTTGATAAGCGGGGCGTGAAAAAATAACTGTCAAGGCCGTCAGGGTGGGGACCGCCGTTGCAGGGACGGCACCTGTAACGGCGGCCACCATGTCTCGGACTGCGCCATTGCTTACCATCAGGCGTGGTGCAGTCAATCTGACGACTTACGCATAAAAAAAAATATGGAATGCAAATTGATAAAAACATTAATTTATAATATGTTGTTGCTATTTGTTGTAAAATCTATTCAACAAACTATAAATTCACTTGTGTCTAAAGTATATAGCATACTTTTGCCAAATAATCACTACTTTTGGCCAAATAAACGTGTGTTACCTTATGTCCCTACTGTGGTTCTTCTAAGCGACTACCATATGGCGTTCTTTAAGAAGGGCATTAGAAGGTTTCTACAGGGTAGGTAGCACGAGTTCACACACGCCCCTGGTGTTGCAAACATCCATAGGCCAAGGTTGAACACTCTCCATCAGGTAGGCCATGTTCTTGTCTACCACTTGAGTGGCATAAAAAAACAAGTCCTGAAGGTCCAATGTTATAAAATTTAACTTACATGTAGGGATGAAATTTTATGGTATTCATAGTTATGCTAAAACTCCTCAAGATGATTCCTCAAAATGCTCAACCCCTTAAGTTAATTACAAGTGAGGTGATATTACATTCAACTCATTAATATGCACTTGATCTAATGATCTTGACCAAAATTTTGCAGTTTAAATTTCACCTGAATAAGGCCCCACCATATTTGGACAGTAGAATTACTACATACCGACAAGCTGTATCAAAGTACTGACCCTGTAGTTATCGTTCGGTATTATTTTTATTGTGGAAAGATTTTGGTATAGTTGCCACCGATATTGGAATGTGGTCTTTGGTGCTGTTACCAGCACGTTCTGTATGAGGACATAATATTTCTGTGACGTACTGGTTTGGGGCATTTTAAGTGAGAAAGGTGATAGAGTTCCAATCTGAGTATTTGGCTACAATTTTGTACGTATATAAAGTAGAACCAGGGCGAAAGTGTTGCCTCCCCTATTAATTAGTTCTTCACTTGGAGATAGGGGCTGTAAGTCCCGTGGTGAGACTATGGAAAGAAAGCCCCTCCATTTTTTAATGATTATTATTGTCATTAGGTCGCCCATTGATGATTATAGATGAGGTATCTGGTGGTATGTAAGCCTTAGCGCAGTCTAAAGAATAGTGGCCACCTCTATTGGACCCCCTAACTTGATCACCACGATAGATGCTTTTTTTACGCCCCGTTTGAAGAATCCGAATAAAGCGTTTTAATAAGGGGTAGTCTACCTCGAGGGTTAAATGGCTCAGTAGTCCACGCGAGAACAGACACAAATAATAGCTACTATTTAATAAGTAATAGGTATTTCCTATTGCTTCACTTTTTAGCGGCTATACACCAATATCGTCATAGATTACATAACGCAGCGGTCACATTTGCAATGTTACAGTAGATTTATCTGTAATATCGTAACTGCTCCATACAATGGACTCGGTGCTAGACGTGAATACCAACGAGTCGATTGTGAACAAGTTTATTAAATACCTACTTAATACTTTTTGAAGATTACGCGATTGTTATATACACACCACAATTCGAAGCCCTCCGTGGCGTGGCGATAGGCAACGCAACTGCTATGCAGAAGGCGCGTTCAATTCCCGTTCCGTGCAAATAATTGTATGCATGCATATGAATATCTGCATTGCTCTGGGTGTTTCTATGTATAATATGTATGTATTAACAAACAAAAAATGTATCTAAATATGTTTATCCGCATTCTAGAACCTAAGCTAGTTAAGCTAAGCTTACCGTGGGTCTAGGTGACGTTGTGTGGATTGTCCTAGAATATGTAGAATATGTACCTATGTATTTATTTAATAGTCAAAGCATCGCGCGGTAATTGATGATACTTTTTTGTCACATAGTTTGAAGTGTAAGTTATCTCAAAATATCCGAACTATGATGAGTTATGTACTAGTATTCACGCAGAATGAGTTTCACTGTGTTGATAAGCTTTGATGTATTTTGCATGTTCTTAGGTTCAATTAAATGAATACGCTCCAACCATCTTCTCTATAATATGGTTGTTTAAATGTAAATACTACCAAATATATCGCGACAGAATCCGTGTGGTCTCATTTAAAAATATCTACTTTTATTTACTCACATTTTTGTATCTCTCCGAGAGGGAATAATAATATTCTACAATATAATCTCCACTTAGAATTTAACTAAGCATTGCTGTTATTGCTAATTACGTCCTTGAAAATATAAAGAAAAATAGAAAAGCATAAACTAGATAATAATCGAGTTATACACATACTGTGCAGACAAATCTGGCGACACATCAGCCCTGTGTGTATTGTTCTAATTCTGAACAGATTCATTTTAGTTAGGGTAAACACGCACGTATAGGCACAGAAATAGTTTTATAATAAATCGAATACGTCATCAAACCCAATTTCACAATAGTTTGTTCTGGATCTCAATCAGAGTTATTTTTCATTACATAATTTAAATTTTATACGTATACGCTATCTGTTACGATTCCATGTGATAGGGGATTACCCTATTGATTATGGAATAATTAGAATTAGAGAATTCTAGAATATGGGCCTAAGTAGGCTCTCGATGGACGTATAAGGCATAAGTATGTAAGTACCACTCAGGTTGTACTACTAAACAAAACACGTATTAATATTAATAAGATGAATCACAAACTCATCCTACTGCACATCCGAGTAGGCGAATTTACATACAAGCCTACAGCGTGTACCCGTGGGTGGTCGAATTTTTGTCACTAATTACATTTGTGTACAATTTATTTCACACCCACCGAGCAATAGTAAGTATATTTGTGAACTTAAAGAGCATGTGTGGGTCGGTGATGATCATATATTTATGTATATAGCCACTCAGCATCTGATCTCATATATACAATTGGTAACTGAGAATCGTAATGCGGAAAGTTTTATGACCAAATGGACTATTGACTTTATGACATTTATTTTTATTAGGGTTCCATGGGTATCTACGAGTACGTCTCGTTAAGATAGGAAGAATGAAGAAAGGTTTAATGAACAAATATATGAGGCAATATTTATGTTTGTATGTATAATAATATAACTTGATACTTGCTACTTCCTCTTTCTAGTACTATATATAGACATAGAAGTGTATGAAGATTTCTCATCCATTTTATTGGAAGGAAAAGTTAGCAATAAAATTAAAATTACCACCGTTGTTATAAGGAAAAATACAATTCTGACTCCGATCATTCAAAAGAAAATTATGTCAAAAGGGCTACTATAACATTCAGGATTATTTAGAGATGATGGAGCCTGGAAATGAGCTGTTCACTCAAATTGCTACTCAAGTAAATTACTGTGTCTAGACTGAGTAAGACTGAGTAGAAAAAATTGGAAAAGCCCGCTGAGTATCTTACCGGAGTCTTCGAACCGGTGCCGGTGGTCCATTTGTTCACTAACTCATAATATATTATTGATATTGACGTTTTGTAAGTGCCGTTTGATAGTCTATACAGAATTAATGACTTTTTAATTTTCAATTTTGAACTGTTTATTCCGGGTAATTTCTGAAATTGCTATGCTGGTTTGGGATTTTTACTATAAATAGCTTTATTTTTATATTCAGCCCATCAAAAGACTACACCATGCTGGATAGTAAAAAACTAGGGTGAAGTCCAGATGATAGGGTAGGATATTGATTTCAGATATTTAGAGCACCGAAATGGAGGCAGCTGATACTATATGGTAATTTTATTCATAAAAGTCACAAAATGTTAATAATTATTAGTAGGGGTTTAAAATTCTATAACATCAATAAAACAATCAATCATAGTAATTTGACTAACACTAAACATTATTAACTAGTAGTCACTAGGACATGATTGATCGAGCTCAATCATTAACACAATTACGATTGACGGTTCATCAGTCAATCACGCATTAGTGTAACTAGATTGTACCCAACCCTGACCCCGGAGTGCATATAAAGAGTTTCATTCTCAGCGATCTTAATTTGTTTGCTTTGTAGACTTATAAACGAGTGCACAATATAAAAAGGCTGAGGCTACACTAGAGCGATTAGCGATTTCTCAGTAGCAAATAATGTATACTTGCTACTAAGAAAAGTTTCTGCATTCGTGATTATGTATTTGTAAACTCTGAACAGTAACTGAGAATATTTCAAATAAATTAGCTTAAAAAAGTCATTTTAAATATGATTTCAATTTGAATTCTTAAAACTAAACGTCATTGATATTAATGTGGCCATAGTCGCAAAAAAATTTAATGGATTTTTTTTAACCTTGGGTCGTCAAATTGACTGCATTGATGGTAAGCAGATTTTACGTTACCATGTATTCCTCACATCACTTTGTATTCTTGCTACTAAGAAAGCCAACAGTATATGATATTATTTGTTGTAAATCGCTCACTTGTGGCAAATCGCGCCGCTTACTAACATCGCCTTAGTTTCAGTTTACAGTGCAGTGCAAGAAAAAAATGTGTTGAGTACAATAGTTGCAACACGCGTATTAGATGTTATCGCGGGTTGCCTCACCGGTTGGGCAACGAGCGCTCTGCGCGGGCGCCGCTCGTAGGGCTGGGAGGAACGCGACGATAAATCACACACAGTGTAGTGCCCGAGGACTGACTCTACAGACGACTGATGGTACTAGATACTTTTATGATGGCAGATTAATAAATAAGCAATTATGTTATTCTAAATAGGATGATACACCCTCTCCGGCCTCTCCTCGGTGCCCTCCAAAGAACGAAAGCCCTCAAATGAAATAATACCGCTAAGTTGACCATCCAAATGGTACCGAGCCTATATGAATTAAACCAAAAGCTCTGAAGACACAAAATAAAACAGGGCAGCATGGAACTTAGCAATAAAAATAGTTGGTGGGAACAAACTATGAGTCATAACATTCATTCATTAAATTTCACAAATAAAACATTACCACTAAATCAATCATTCAAATGGTACCGTGCGTTATAACCAACCGATCATTCAGCGTGAATAATCCGTATAATCCCACCAAACGTAAAAACATATTCATATAAAAAATATATAAAACAGAATTTCATAAGATTAAAAGTTGCAAATGATATCATATAAACGCTTTTAGAAATATATGTATTAAATCTAGTTGTTTTTGGCACCCTTACGCAGTACAGCCGTCGATATTGTTACGTAGCAGAAATATCACACTACCGCAGAATATATACTAGGTCATATTACACAACGCTGTCGAGAGCCGAACTAACCATAGCTTGTATTATTGGTTCTAGTTTGCTAATAAACATACTTATATACACTTATTTTTGTATATGTCAGTCTACTGTCACCTCAAGTTGCATGAACTCGCTCTTATACACTTTTTTTGAGCAAATAAAACTGACCTGATCGAGGTCACAAGCTGAATCTCGATGCTCTTAATCTGACCTCCCAACCGTAAGAGAAAAACCCGTATTAGAGTATAATTCGTCTATCAGTGTACCGGCTCATACGCGAGATTGACTCGGTCACGAATATTTTTTTATTATATTATTTTTTTTATTCAGAGGACCAACAGCCATTACAAAGGTATAGCGACTTAAATCTTGCTTCGATGCCTCTACACGTAACCCAGTCCAATGCAAATAGACATGTTCAAGCATACAAATATTTACACTGAGCAGGAATTGAACCTGCGACCTACGACAACCATGGATTAGGAACACTCGTAATAGTCGTGAGTGTACCTACATGCGTGTGTAACGATTACATCAGCGTGTGATATCATAACGGCGATGGGAGCCGCTTGCCGTCACGTGGCGCACGAACTGCCGTTCTGCCGTCACGCGGATTAGGTGTATGTTTAAATAGGAATGGAGTGAAGACTGAGAATAATCACCATAGCACCACCTTCTGAGTCCAATTCTTATATCGATATACTGTATAATATTAATGAGTATTTTGCTCTCTTTATCTGTATTGAGCATAAACCTTAGTAGTTCATGAATAATACTGTAATTAAATTGTCCTATTGTCTAAAAACCTATTGTCTAGACTGATAAATAAATTAAAAAATATAACAAATAGGTAACAGCCAGCACGACTCGTTGATGTCTTTTCTATGTATCTGTTGCCGTGATTTAAATCGACTATTCAGTCTTAATTAGTTCGTAACTGCGGCCAGTGTACCACGATTCAAATATCATGTGATTCTAAGTTATACCGTGATCACGTGGATACATTATTCGAACGTACAAAAGTTAATATATTTCGTATTAAATTACATCAGGTAACAGTAGAACCTAACGATCGCTATTATTGGGTTGAGGGTATATTGTCAGTTAATAACGTGTCAACTTTCTATATCACTTTATATATCAGGCAAGGTGAAGTCATATTGACGTGTCCTATATAAAAAAATCAAACATTCAACCTATCTTTGTCCATAGCTGGACTTATTCCTCACTCAATGAAAAAAAAAAGTTCAGCTAACGTTCCAAGAGTAACAGACATATACACAAATAATAATTAGTATTATTAAGTACTGACTCATTTACTAAACCTTCTGTGTTTTACTATGCGCAAAGCCCCTACGCATACCACCTCCACCAATACCAGTGAAGGGGATTACGTCGGACTCCAACCGACTAAAACGCACGCTGTCTATGGGTCTTTGAGATAATTCAAGACAGATCTCTCGCTCGGCCAACCCTGCGCCTAATTCGAATGATGGCGGCCATTCTTCTCTAGTCAAACGCAAATTGCCGGTTCGCTCGTATAATGTTATTTGAGCGCACATCAATATCTCGCCGCGTGTGGTTCCCACGGCCCGGCGGTTTGTCTGTTTGTATACAATGTTTATTTATTGTTGCCCAACACTGACATGATTTTTATATGATAGTAATGTGTTGCCCCTTTACCGTAAGCGACTACCACGGCCTACGTATACTATAGTACGGTCGTTCCTTTCTTAAAATCATAATGAAACATAAACTCACGACTATATTCCCGAAGGGGTAGGCAGAGGTGCTAGCACCCACATTTCGCCAGTTTATGTTTCAATCTCAATGTATAGGGCTAGCTTATGGCCATTAACCGGACACTTATAAACCTGCGGTAAATACACACATAACTTCAAAAAACATCGAAAAGTCATTGGTGTGTGCCATGGTAAAACCTGGAGTCGAAACCGAGACCTCGTTTCAGCAGTCCATTACCCACACCACTAGGCTACCGCGGTTCTTAAAATGAAGACATTATTATATCCTCCTAAAGTCCATTCTGAACTTTTTCACCCTTTTAAAACATTACTATTATCTTTTCTCAGAATATGTAGATTATATGTAAAATAAACATCTTAATTTTTAATCATAGTAATTAAAAGTCCAAGCTAATACCGGATCGTAAGAATGTGCAGACCGGTCTGCGTACTGGTCTCACCAGAATAACAAAATCAATCGTGTGACATTGATATTATAATACTCCTTTTATAACTGGTTTTTTTGAATCAATATTTTATCTCAGAACTAATGAATCGCTTATTAATACAAATTACGATTTCATGCTTTTGTAAATTATCAAGTTTTTCGTTATCACAGGCCTTGTTGGACACCTTACCCGGATAAGACCCGAAACGACGTCCGCTTTTAGTCGGTTCGAGTTCAAAACTGACCCCGTAGGTCAGTAGGGAGTAGGTATTCAAAATCGAAGAACTTTAATTAGAGTTGCCTATGTGGAAACTTGTTCAACTGATCGAAAAGGTACTAGTACCTATTCTGCCTATCACCTTGCACTTTCAAGAGGTTAAAGTTTAGCAACGATTCAAATTTAGTAACATGTGAATTACATGTAGTATGTATAATTTATTTTATTACATTCGTGTAACTTGTACACGACTGTACACGTGCATCGAGGATAAGAATACCAAGAATAATATAATTAATGGAAATTACAAATGCAAGCATTATAAATTAATGTCAGATTACTATTGAATGACAAGTTAGATAAATAACTATCATTAAACAGACAAAGAAGTGTGGATTATAAACTTTTTAGGCAAATGTACCGTCACTTGATCACTGAAAGCCATCGATTACTTCTTTTTTAAATTGGACATGTCTCTCTTGAGAGATGACAGGGAAAAGAAAACATGATGCTGTAGAAATCTTCATTTCTTGGAATTAATATTGCGGGGTACAAGTTTGAGCGTTAGTTACTTTAAGTAATAACTACTATTTACATGTTACTATTAAGGTAAGGTCCCAGGCATAGGTAGCACGTTCGTTTCCCAGATCAAGCAAAATATATTGAGTTTTACTGATAAAAAATTGACATTATAACCACACCGTATGAAAAAAATCTTCAATTGACCGACTCTATAACCCTCCCTTCCTAACCGTTAGAAAATAATGGTACTAAAGTGTACCTTTTGACAAGTCCTTGAGTAAGTTGTGCGTATATAAAATTTATATAGCGAATCAAAAAAACATAGAAATTTAAAAAATTAAATAAGATAGATAAAACTAGACGCGAATTCGATATGTTATCCAAGTAGCAAGGTCACACGGCGCGTTTACATAAAGGTGAGCCACACATCCGGTTCGTTCGGTGCTCTGTTGAAACGAGCTGCTGGCCTGTAGCTCTAGGTGTTATCTCAATAGACTATATACCAAAAATTGTAACATCTAACACAGAATTTAAGAATCGAACAGGATTTAATTATTCTTATGGAATTAAAACATCTGGATATGGACTTTATCAGTAGGGTATGCCACTACCCAGGGGCTAGATGGGGACGCCATGGTCCCCACATTAGGGGAATGTGTTCATCTCAAAAGAGATGTCCCCCTGTCTGCCGGGGTACGAGAGATGTGTCTTGTACAATTTCCCCTTCGGCAATCAAAAACCCATAAACGGCGTGCGTTTTAGTCGATTCGAGTCCGACATAATCACCTCCATCGGTTTTAGCGGAGGTGATATCTGCGGGCATTTTACGCATGAAAAGAAAGGGTATATAAATAATCTGATTTGGGAGAGATGTTTTGATAAATTCAAGTACATGTGATTTAATTGGTTCTATCATATGCAGTATATTTGTATATATTCATAGAACACACACACACAAAATCATTTAATATACTTGATTACTAGTCTAGTAAAACCAGAGGGAGTATAGATAGATTATTAAAGAATATTCTAAGTGTGTTTTTAGGAGGCCATTAAGGTCTACAAGGTTATCAATGCTGATGCTCATCAGCATGATTACATGATGAAGTTTTGGTGCAGGTTTTCATAGAATAAAGTTCATCCAGTATGTTTTTATTTTTTTACTAGTTTATCAAATCAATTGTTGCATCAATTCCAAAAGGATATTTTACTTCAAATCAATCCTCCAATAAAATCATAATAACCGGATCTGAGCATTATCAAAAGGAATAAAAATATCTAAAAGGAAATCGACCTTGAAATAATTACGTTACAAGCTAAACTATTTTAAGCTTTCACGGTTTGTCCTCACATTGCCTTTACAGACAGCCGCCGGTCTAGATAGTACCTACATTAAATGAATACCTTTAGTTTCCCCTTTCAATCAAATTAAAGTTACCATATTTTTGCGCATAAATAAGTAATTATTTAGATTAAAAACGGATGGGACGTTGTATTGTCTACATAAAAAAATAATTAAAAATATCATTCTAGATACCGATTGCAGCATCCAGATCGAATCATACAAACTGTTTTTGTCTTTGAAGGTTGTTTAGGTTATCACCGTAGCAGAGGCAGGCCACGGCGGCGCGGCGGCGCAAAGTGCCACCCCATACCCAGGGACTAGATGGGGACACCATGGTCCCCACATTAGGGGAAGAGGGTCATCCCAAAAGAGATGATGTGCAAGAGATATGTCTTGTATAATCTCACCTCCGGCAATCAAGGACCCATGGATGGCGTGCGTTTTAGTCGTTTCGAGTCCGACATAATCACCACCGCCGGTTTTAGCGGAGATGGTATCCGTGGGGATATTGCCCACGATAAAAAAGAGACTCTCTTAACCTTCTCCTCTTCATCTTTCCTCTCCCCCTCTCGTCTATATGACCGGGAGCATGAACCTGATGCCCCAAGTGTTGCAAACGTTCATAGGCCACGGCAACCACTTTCTATCAGGTGGGCTGCGTGTTTGGCTACCTAAGTGGTATAAAAAAATCACCCTTTACAGTATAGAGCGTATCAGTCCCCAGCAAGACCTGTGTGTAACTCTAATAGATGACCGACCCCAAGTGCAAGTTTTCTTGGAGTGACAACTCCCTCCTTCCAGACTTCGAAGGGTCAATGAGATCAAACGGCTCCCATTATATCAGTATAAACAAAAGAAGAAGTATAAATATTGGATGCAACATTAGAATGATGACCTATGACCTCTATACGGTATACAATACTTCGTCAGCTAAATAAGCGCTTAACAACAAATGAGCGGCACTTGTGGTGGCTATACCTTAATAGCATGAAAATAAATAAGAAGCCTATCTAATGGAAATAAATAAATCTGTAGATTTAATAAGATAATTTAATATAACGCGGTTAAGTGATAGACGCACGGAGTATCCTTGAAATAGTATCTAAGTGTGTAAGGTCGTAGGTTTGGGCACAGGTCCAATGCATATGGACCAAATAAGTCGATACATTTACATTTAAGATTCACCACAGAATACAGAATCGCCATATATATAATAGTCTACTGTAGAGGATACCTTATCAGGTAGAATATTACGATTATTCATTCTGTTCTTAAAAAAAAGAAAGAAAAAATTGATTGTATAAAATATGATTTCTCGGTGTAAGCATTCATCTGGAAGGGTAAGTGAACATCGTTATAGTTATACTGGAAATAATATTGTATAATTTCTACTATACAAAAAATGACTTAGTAATTATGGGACACATTCTAAACACCTCAGCGGCGACTCTAGAGTATAATATAAATAAATATCCTAGGACAATCTACACAATGTCACCTAGACCCATGGTAAGCATAGTTTAACTATCTTGTGTTATGGGTTCTAGAATGCGGATAAACATACTTAGATACTTTTTTTGTAAATACATACATATGATACGTAGAAACACTCAGAACAATGCAAATATTCATATTCATGCACACAAATATTTGCACTGAGCGGGAATCTAACCCACGCCTCCTACGTAGCAGTCGCATTCACTATCGCCACGCCACGTTAAAACATTTTACTAGGTAATCTAAGAATGATTACACGCAATTTCAGGAATAGTTTGAAGCGTCCCGTCTGCAACAACTTATTGGTTAAGGAGTTGCCCAACCAGGTTCGAATCCAGACTATTATGGTTCCGATAGTGATTTGAACTATACGTAACATAAGCAAGTTAGGTCAGTTGCAGGGGTTAGAGAGATACATGTAATTTCGGCTATTTACTAATATTGTTCAAAAAAGAAAAGTTATTAAAGCTTTGTAATATTTCAAAAATACAACTAAATTATTTGATTATCGTAAGCGACCTTTAAGCTTAATCACGGATAAAAATAAAAACTGATTTTTAAAAATTTGATTCCCGTACCTTATATCCTTATGAAAATAATTACGTTTATCACTAGGTTACATTAAAGAAAACAGTTTCAATCTGATTTAAATTATTGGATAAATCAAACTACACCAGTCCTTAATTTTACACATGGACAACATATAAGTTTTGTTTGAATTTGAAGTGTTTTATACTAATTTTTTTAATAACTCACAACGGACTAACCGTCGGACTAACCATCGAGGTCCTGATTATACCCACATAATTAATTGGTCACTAATTTTATTACTATTTACTAGAGTTACTAATGTACTTACTAATAAACAAAGTGTTGAAATAACCGCGGGGTGTACATACTAGTTTGTCAGCTGAAAGTTTG
The DNA here is from genome assembly GCA_963691645.1 of Pelosia muscerda. Classification (NCBI taxonomy): domain Eukaryota; kingdom Metazoa; phylum Arthropoda; class Insecta; order Lepidoptera; family Erebidae; genus Pelosia; species Pelosia muscerda. Next base: position 14,011,091 of record OY829118.1, read on the forward strand.
CATATCAAGTAACTAGGTATTACTTCAAAATATTTAATATGTACCTGTAATGATAGTGTTAACGTTATAAATAAATAAATAAATAAATAAATAAGTTAAATAGGTCAAAATCCAACATTCTATTTCAATCTAATTTAGACACCTAAATAGATACATTATGCAATAAAACTTAAATGGCATCTTGATATAAGGTACATTTTAAAAACATCAATATTACAAAATATGTAACACAATAAGAATAACGCACAACAAACTAGTATTAGTAAATATTTGCAAAAAGTGCAAAATAACAGTTAAAAATAACAAACAAAAGTTTCGTAATTAGAATCTATTTGTAAATAATATGAAACACTCACTTTTTTTTAACTCTGTGACCGTAAACCACACAGGTCCGTTTGCGAGAACTCGCGGTACTGAACGACGGCGTGGACCGAAGTGAATGTATGAAAGAACGGATTGCTGTTAGAGAACTTTGTTGCAATGGCCATGATATGCAATGCTGTCGATGTAAGCGATTTTGGTACCTATGTCAAAGAAACAGATATGATTAAAAATATATGTTTATATTGGCAAAGTGTTGGCTTTACTACGCTTAAAATTTACATCATTAGAGTGAGTTTTTCTCGAAAACATTATGTTTAATTCACGCTTTACCTTGTATGTAAATTTTATTCCAAATATTTTGTTACAAAAAAAAGTCATCAAGAATTTTGTAACGCACATAGACAAATAAAATTGAAATTAATTATTTAAAAATGTAATGTTAAAATACACAAATTAAACGTGGGCGAAGCGCAAAAACCCGGTAAGAAATAAATTGTGTTTGCTGGGCAACAGCAACGCTCTTTTGTCATTGGGGGAGGTATTGAGGTTTCTACAAATAGTTAATAAATTAGAGTGCGAATAAATTACTTTGAAATAGTTAGGTTTAGATCGTCGCCCGGCTAAATCGTAACCCTTACTTACTGCTAACTAACTTTTACAAACGATGGTTTGTAGATGCAACAGAGATTGGGAAGACCATTTTCACGTTCTCACTTCTCAAAGAGTGGAAGAGGATTCTTTATAAATGATGTTGTCAGCAAGGTTGGTTAACTGGTACAATATCAAAAGAACCGTATAGATTTAACAGATAATTAATACATTTATATTCATTATTCTATTACTCATATCTTTTCTATACTACTTAGTATAAAATTATGAGTTCGCGGACCAATACATAGTTAGACCTCCTCTATTTTTAAAGCGTTTCCAACTTCTCAGAAACTTCTCACTTACATCCGCTAGTATCTTACTAACACGAATTCGCTGTGACTTTCACAAATAGTACAAGATTGTGACGTCACTATGACGTAGCACGCATCTTGCATGTACCCACTCGAGAACGACCTTGTCTACGGCCGTTCATCATGCCATTATGTACTCAGTAGTTGCATCATTTGATAATTGTAGGCGCGTCGATGGTGACTTTGAAATAGCTTCCTGGAAAAATGACCCAGAGTTCATGGTTTTGAGGAATTAAAATATGTTTCATTTTTGATTATTTTATCCATGTACTCGATAATATGGTTCAGAGCTCGTAGCGTCGGCTGCTAGAGCGTATTTTTATGAAATCTTTATTATGTTTTCATAGATAGATACTTTTGTTCGCATAGAATTTTTATTAAGCAAAAGCTTTGGAACTCGCATTGTCACCTACAAACATTAATATATATACACACACATACTAGTAGTAGTACTGCACATACTAGTCGCCTACACTTCTTTACTTTTTTTAACTTTGTTTTTTTTTTCTTCCAGTAATTTTTATTCAGTTAATATATTTGTGTTGACAATTCACCTGTGACGAGTCCACAATTTAGACGCGTTGCGAAGAAAATGCTATTTTTTTTTTGTACAGACTGTTTTCATATCGATCTGTACTTCACGAGATCAGAAGAGATTATTTATCTAGTGTTTTGGAATACCTGACCCTGTTTAATCCATTGTGTCGACCCCAACCTGACCCCTACATTTGAGGAGAGATAGTATCAGTTTTTGTGTTGGATGTTATGGTGAAATTTAATCATAACCAAGCACTTTATTTATTTTATTTAACTACAAAGGAAGTCCGTTTACTTAATATGAATATACTTAATACTTACAAAAGGGTATTATATATTTGTTTATTTCAACCTTAACACTATTATTATAGGATATTGAACACGTAATGCGATAGTGTACCTAAGTGATTATAATATAATATATTTTATATAATATATTATTATGAACCAGGGTTGCGTCAATTCATGATATTCTTTTTGAATTTATGACGACAAATAAATGTTACATCAAAATATTATATAGTAGGTATATAATTTTATTTGAAATAGTAGTTACTACCGTTTCGAGCTTACTTTACTAGCCAGCGGCCAATACCACTGGTGGCATGGTGAGTCCAAAAACATACCACCCTGAGAGAAATAGAGATTAAGCACTTTATCATGATTTCATTTTAGTAATGTGGGTGATAGCACCGCTGCCTACCCCGTCAGGGATAAAGGCGTGAGTTTATGAGTTTATATGTAATTTTAGTAACGAATGTTCTATGATATTCTACACAGCGCTCTCTAGTCCTAAACTCAACGAATTTGTGTTAGGTATTCTAGAAAGCGGATGAGTGAAAAGGGACTTCATTTTTTTATGAATAACATAATATAACAAAAACTTACATCTTTATCCCCGAAGGGGTAAGCAGAGGTGCTAGCACCAACATTTCGCCAGTTTATGTTTAGGTCCCAATGTAATAGGTGGCAAGCCTATTGCCATTAACCGGGCACTTATAAGCCTGCGATACATACACACATAACTTCGAAAAGCATCGAAAAGTCATTGGTGTGTGCCATGGTAACCTGGGATCGAACCCGAGACATCGTCTCAGCAGTCCATTACCCATACCACTAGGCTACCGCGGCTATCTTTTTTATGAATATTTATATTTTATTGTAAAACAAAAACATTCAGAACAAGTATTTGGAATAGCGGTACACAGAGCAATGAGCGGGAATCGTACTAACGACCACTGACATAGCAGTCAAGCGCTTTACTGCTACGCCGCAGATCAAATCAAATCAAAATCAGAAGCCGTCAACATTGGTTTATACTAGGTAAGTACAAGTGTGAAACTCATCAACTAGCTGTTGCCGTTGGCTCCGCCCGAGTGGACCCTCCCCGATAGTGTGATGATATGACACTTACAAGTAATGTGACTTTCTATAGATGAAAAAATAAGATAAGATTAATTTTATGGACTAATAAAATAATTATACACGTATTCATCACCTAACAGTTTTAATACTACAGCTAAATACATCTAGCAACAGTTATCAAGACTAGCCCTTCCTGTTCTCTCATTGTCAGACTCTCAAAACTAGGTACCTACGCCTGTTTGTAGGAGAATTCTCAAAATCGATTCCAATGAATCGATTTTGAGAATTCTCGATCTTTGTAAATCCAAAGATTACAACCTCACAGGCTTCAAGTCTTATAAGAGGCAAAGTTCCGTAGAATATATTCATCTAATTATTATTAGTATATGCTGTCCTTCATGATTGAATCGAATCATGTTGCGGAAAAATATAGAACTAATTGCTACTACTGAATTTGCGAAACCGCATATCAACGGAATATAGCAACATGATGTCTACTGTAGTTGTTTCAAGTTATGAGCCTGGCCGCAAGATGGCGCTAGTAGTGGCATTAAATGAAAGTACACACGAGTCCTAATACTACAAATTCAAAAATGGGGCCCTATCGCCACCTCTTACAAGCTATGTTATTTCAATCTTACTTTACTTCCAACGTGAGATTCAGACCATGAGCCTTCGTTAGTATACACAGGATACTAATGATTAAAATGGATCAAAGTATCTCTTACTGTCGTGGATAAATTTATTTGTTTAATTTGTTTGAATTTACACTTGTTTTACAAGATCTTATATGTAAGGATGAACATAGACCTCTTCCAAAAAAAATCGGACGTTCACAACTCAAATAATATGTGAAATAACTATAAACTTGCGATACCAAAACTAGGGCTTCATAAAGTCAGTAATTCGTTTGTGGGCAAATGTATAAAAATATATAATAAAATTCTTCATGATTTGACTGACCTCCCACTTAGGTAATTTGTTAAAAATAGAAGTGAAAACATGTTTAATGAAAAAAAGTTATTATAAAGTAGATGAATACATATCTGGATGATAAAAATGCAAGGTCGTACTAATCGTACTAATATAATATATAAATAAACATGACTATATATTGAAAAGAAAATAAAGGATAACGATAATCTACCTAAGTTTCTTGCTGGTCTCTTCTCAGTAGATCTGACTACCAAACCAGCGAAAGAATCATTTTCAAATGATTTATTTACTATTTTATTTATTATAAATTATAATATTTTTGACAAATGTAGGTACATAATTGTAAAACTTTGACATTCATAAGAGCTCTTTATGTGCCTAAACTGAATAAACGAAATTGATTCTTTGATTCTTTGAGATACAGTACATACGAGTACATATCGCTAGATGACAGCGGTTCAATCCAAGTCTGAATCACACTCTGAAAGTAAAGTAAGTTTGAAATAATATTACTTTTGAGTCGTCATAGGACCCTAGGTCAAACATTTATAACACCTCTAATTTTTCGCCAAGGGGATAAATCTTAATCAAACTAAATCGGTTTACGATACCTGTGTGTGTGTGTGTGTGTGTGTGTGTGTGTGTGTGTGTGTGTGTGTGTGTGTGTGTGTGTGTGTGTGTGTGTGTATTCGTGTATAGATTCCCACAATTATTTAAATTCTTAGACAATATAAAATTAATTATAATTTGCATAAGTACTGTCATTATCCAAGTCAACTAATACATTGGGTCAAAGATTAAACATTGTGCATGCAAGGGATATAAATAACATGCTAAGCAGATTACTTTAGCGATGGAACGCAGGGCAGTGTCATTATCTTCAATTAGGTACGTTTGTTGCTCTGCATCGTGTTGTGTATAAGTATATGTTGGTCTTTGTGTATGAGGCTAATTAGATATAGTCTGTCATACAACTAACCGTCGCGTTGTTAGGAGTGGTTTCGTAACATCGGGTTATTTTTCACATTAGCTACGAACCTTTTGTAAATCACCAAAATTTATTTATTCATTTTTTATACTACTTAGGGGGCAGACAAACACACGACCTAATGTTTACCGTGGCCTATGGACATGTGCAAAACCAGGGGCGTCCTATGACTCGCGCTGTCGATCCTGAAGGAACCTTCTAATGCCCTTCTTAAACAACTACATATACGCTTGGGAAAACCGCAAGATATAGTCTAGAGAATAATATTATAGTTATTGCTCATTGACGTCAGTAATAATTCTACTCAGGCTAAGTTCTATTTTAATAGTAGTGGTGTGAATATATAGTACATGGAAAGAATAGTGTAGTGTACTAATTCACATTTATAATAACCTGTGAGAAATCATGTCCTTGGTTTTTATACAAAAACAAGAGGAGGAAGAAATAGATCGTTCAGAAATAGCGTGACAGCAAACTTTTTTTTTATACCACTTAGGTTGCAGAGAAGCACACGGCCCACCTGATGGAAAGCGGTCACCGTGGCCTATGGACGTTTGCAACACCAGAGGCGTCACACGAGTTTCCCAATTTTATATCAAACCATTGAGAAATGTAATCTCTAGACAGAAACTGCTACACTCGCAGACATCAATTTTAACCATTGATGTGTCGGTGGGTATGTCATTTTCTAATCTTTCTAAAAATGCGTTTCGATCAGTTAAAGCTCGATTCTCACCAGCTCCGGCGGGGTGACATCCGTGGAGATTTCTCGCACGATAAGAAAGCCCGAGTTATCTCTACCTGTGTAGTAAAAAATGGAAATAGAAAACTATATTAAAAGGAATATTATAATAACTAAACTATTATATATATAATAATAGCAATGTTTACTAATACACATAATGTATTTTACTTTTTTATTACTATTAATGTTGAAAAAAAGAACAATTAGGTTTTGTAATTTGAAATTCATTAAGGAAATAAAGAAGCCTTTGTTAATGTTATGAATAGTTTCATAATTCAAGGATATATTAAAATCCTTTTTGCAAAAAGTTTTAAATAACTTGCTTAAATATGATAGAACATTTCCGAAAAAAATCAAACCAATTTAATTCAAGGAATACTTTTTTATCTATAGCAAAATTGTCTCTATTTTGAACGGATAAGGTGTGTTTACGTTTTGCAGTAGGTATGTGTGAGTTACGCTAATTTGGCAATAAAGGTATTATACGTATACGACCAATCAAAACAATTATTTACTAGCAATTATTATGGGTGTATGTGTGCGTTTGATGACATCGGTTCCCCATCAATCTGTCGAAATACGTTTCTACTACTTTTTTTTGTTCTGTGGTACAACTTTTTTAATTTCTTAAGAAACTTAGACTCGGAACCCCTGTAGTGTACATTTTTTTTAACTTGCTTTACGCACGCCATTTTCTTTTTGCTTTTAGTCATTTACTAGCTGGGGTGGAAAAGTTACGTATTGCACTCGAATGCAAATATTTCTCACCTCGTGTCCTTTTGATTACCTTACTTGCTCGATCATCAAAACTGAGCGCACAAGCCATTATTTAAATAATAGTTAATTGTATAACAAATAACTATTATTTAACTTTTTATCCCCGTAACCAAAGAATTTTACAAATAATGCTTTTGGAGATCCAACAGAGATCACGGAGCCACTTAAATTGATTCTTTTCCATTATAGTATCCTGGTAAACCTTGATTGGGTGAGCCCAAAATTTTCTATTTGTCTTAATTATGCAAATATTAGTAATTTAGGGATTTTGCGCGAATAATTAATTGAGACAAATTGAACGAATTTTGTCGCGTTTCATTTGGTTTCATCACCCCGTAACCATCGCTGTCGTCAAAACGTCGGATTAAGTGTTAATAATAAAATAATATCAAAGATATCTTGTTAGAATCTATTTTTAGTTGTTTTATTTCGATTTAATAATGAATAGAAACTTGTGCTGTCAATGTATTGCAACAATAATTATGTCCTTGGCACAAAAAACAATTAAAATAGGTATTTTAAATTTATGATGCTTAAGTGAAATGTGTAGGTACCACTTAAGGATAAAATACTATTTGAGATTTGGAGTAGGACTACATAACATAACCATTGAGGTACACAAAGTAACATATTACGGTCATGATTCCAATTAACCTTTTCATGACCACGTGTAGGTATTCTGTTTGCCAAAATCCTTGCGGTAAACCAGTTCACCATAGCGCGGCAGCCTTACGGTATTAAGCAGATAAGAAAGATTTTAATCTGTCATGACACTCAGAACTTTAAGGTCCACACGCACTCTGCCTCTATGTAAATTAAAGAATAGATTTAAAAAAAAGCATATTAGTAAAATAGGCTAGAACCACGGAAAACAAAAACATGCGGAATTGTGAAGTGGGTACACGATGTCATTCTTATGCGTATTTACGCAAAAGTGAACACATCCGGCAATATGAACATATCGCAAAAACTGAAAATTTATAAATAACTTTCTTAGAATATACTGACATACAACCGGACTTTGCCGAAAATATTCAAACCTGTTCTATTAAAGGTATGAAACCTAAAGTTATCTATTTACAACGGCTAAGGTATGCAGTACGTATGATTTAGGCTAATTTGATAATAAAGGTATTATATCTATGGACGTTTGCAATGCCAGAGGTATCACACTCGAGCTAATGAATTAGTAGAAACCTTCTAAGGCCCTTCTTAAAGAACCCCATATAATAGTAATTAGGGAAAATCGCAGGAGGGAGCTCATTGTGCTTAGGGTGCGCGGGGATGAGGTTTCTTTCATACCTCACAGTGCGGACCGTTTCCGGAGGTAATCTGTTCTTAAAAGTGTTTTTTCTTTTTTACTCTACAATGCTAAAAAGGCATGTATATAAATTTCGTACGTTATGTATTATTAATAAATGTATTAAAAATAATAATACACGGACACTTGTATCATGAATGACCTATGAAACATAAGGGCAACTAGCGTTTTATAAGATGCGAGTTAGTTTATTTCTTAATATAACAACTATTATAATAATAGTAATAATTTATTTCACACAAAAAGGAGTACAGAGTAACTTTACATACACAATAGAAATACAATAAGAATATCAGATAGTGTGACGTAAACATGTTAAAACAAAGGTACTATTATTTAATTTTAACTACTAATACTACTTATTATTTCTTTTTATAGAATTACTCTTACGTATTTACGCAAAATATCTCTAGATCTTTTTACAAGCTGTTATCTTAATATTACAAACAGACAACCTGATTCTATTCTTTTGTATAGTTGTGATGTAACGTCTGATTAAAAAATTTCGTTAAACTAGTTTTTGTGAGTGTCCTGAGTTAAACGTATGTATCGAACTAGTGTGAAGTACCTTTAATTCTTACTTGTTATACTTACCTGGTTGCCTTGTCGTAAGCTGGCATTGTGTGAGTGCATCCAAGTGCTACAGACGTGTGTTGACCTAATTTTTGAGCATTATACTACATTGTATAATCAACTGTTAAGTGTGTGTATACAATAATTTTTTGTCGTAAGTAAATCTGTGAAATTTATAAAAATATATATTAAACGTAACTAATTATTATGTAAACATTTATAAATAAAAGTTAACAAAAATAGTAGGTTGTCGCTTTGAATGCAAAATTCAATTAAAGAGATTCTAGACTAAATCATCGCGATGTTACATTTAATGTATTATTTTTTTATTTATTAATATACCTAGGTATACGCAAAAATACTAAAAAAATGTTTTTAAATATATCTAAACACGTTATTGATCATATTTAAAAGAAATATATAATTTACTAGCACCCGCGCAATTCCTGATCCTGTGGGAATAACGAATCCTGTGGGAATAATGGATCCTGTGGGAAATAGGCTATTATATTAATCGTTGATATTTTCTGATAATCTGAACTCGGTGTAACACTTTTTGAGTTTGTTTGTAACAACCAAATGTTTTACCAATTTCCAATTTAAATAATAGTAACTATAAGTTATGTACGAGTATTAGTTGCGAACATAAATCCATTGCTAAATGATAATAGGTTCTTTACATAACCAGTCCCTTTTAATATTAGATCACATACCTATGTGCTACAAATACTTCGTACAATGTTTTCATTTAAATATACCTTAGAATGAAGTAAGCGATACATGTCGGTTGGAAATCCATTAGAAGAAAAATAGCTTATGCGGGGTTGGGAGGAGGCGGTTACCCATCACTCATTTGCCTACATCATTTGTGTACCTACAACGAAGTCCTATCTTCTTATTTCAGAAGTCTTTTATTTACTTTGAGGAATGCAGAATAGCATTCCTTTCTATGACAATTACAAAAAAAATAGAAGTATTTTACCATTGATATCGCTATGATCGGATTGTTAAAGCGTCGGGGAGTGGTGGGTGCCCAATATCTTTATTATTCCTAACAGTATTAATTTTAACACAGGAATCACACTTTTATGATAACTTTTCGTAATTGTATAGGCACACATACTTAGAACATATAAACTTGTGGGCGGACATCTCAAGTTCATGCTAATTTTCGTTTTATTTAAATAGATGCTTAGACAAAATACCTTCTTCAAAAATATAATCACTTATCGTGGGTTGCACGATCGTACTTTAACATTAACAGTGCAGTTAAAGTACTGGTAAGGTACAAAAAGTTGTTGCACCATTTGACAATTGTTAAAATCAAGTCATAACTTTACGCTGACTGTAACCGACCACGCTCAAACGTCAAATTCTGTCAAAAAGATAACTATAAGAGAGCTACTAAATACTCTGGAGTCTGGTGCAACACATTTAGCCAAACCATTAGAATCAATGTTACTGTTACAGTTAAATTTGACAGGAACCTTAACTTTAACATTTGGAGCAACTAAGGCTTAGTCTAGTGAACACAAAATGGGTTAACATTACTTATGACAGTTCAGTATATACTCAGTGACGACTTTCAGTACATATCGTTTCAGTAGGGTAGAGTTTGCGACGTGGTAAGACCCTACTATTATAGAATTTTTTAAAGACGTTAGAATATTTATTACTCAATCACGCTCTCACGACTCTACAAATCTGGGTGATTTATTTACAAGAATAGATTAGGGCCTGGAATAAAGTATAGGCGATTTTTATCCCGGAAAAAGATTCTCATAAGCAGCCAAAACCGCGGGTATCGCTAGTAAAATATAATAAATACTTCATGAGTAGCACTATCCTTCTCTTTCTCTGGGTCGCGGATCAAATAGAAAAGCACATCATTGTAGACCAACCATCAGTTTGAAGTGATAGATAATAAATATATTTTTGTTGTGAATTTTAAAATAGTCTAAAGCCTCGTTCTAAATACAGAGAGCAGGACCCCGATTCCACAATTTTTTTGTGAATGAGATCACAAAAACTGTCATGGTATTTTCTTCTTAAATCGTAAGAAGCGACAAACAAAAATATGCAGACGATATTACTACGAGAGAAGGGAGGTTTGGTTCATCAACTGGAAAATTCCAGGAAGATTTATTCTCTGATTACGTAGGTATTACATTTTCAACATGAAGTACTAATTACTAAATTAGTATTTCATAGTTGTTATTTGAATCTGCGTGTCTAACTTCGTTCGACGTCACACTTCCGACAGTATCATGTGTAATTCTAAAGCCATTTTTTATCAATTAACTTTACATTAACTTCAATGATTCTATGACGCGTGAAGGTTGAATTTAATTACTATGACAGATGATAATAATATTTATTCACTAGTACCTCCCTGGTTAGTGCCTCCCAAATGAAATCAGATGAACTCTTCTAAATAATCCCTCTCTTTAGAATAATTCTGTCTCGTTATGTGCACGTGTTGCAGAGGAGAATCGGAAAAGCTCTTCCGACCTTATTCTGCCAGAATATTCCGTAAAAAACCAAGTGGCTCGGTGCCTCTTATATTTACCACACTAAAAAGTCTTAGACCGTACGCTATTAGAATTCCACGAGGGCGGAGACGCGGGCAACAGCTAGTTATATATAAAAATAACATAAGTTAGAGTCAATTTTACAATATCTTTAATATCTTAATTTTCTTAAATATTCTGAATATAAGCGCTAGTTACTAACCTATGAATAAAAGTATGTCATTCAAAGTAAGTAAGTCAACATTTTACTTTATTCTTTTTCCAAATATTATGACTAATTAGTCTTCAAGTAAGTAGGTACTTAAGCTAAAGGCGGATATCATTAAGTGAGTATAATTCCGTTTTTACTCAAGTACGTTAAAAAGCGTGAATGAATATACAACTCGTACATTATTATTAATAAATACATTAAAAAATACTAATACACGGGTTAATTTTTTTTATAAATGACCTATGATACATTAGGGCAACAAACGTTATTTATAACATACGAGTTTAGTTTTTAATACAACAATATAAAAAATGTACCCACGGGCCTCTTGATCCGCAAGTTTTTCCGCATTGCCAACTTGCTAAAAGTGATCGAATGCGATTAGGAAAACTAATTTGAGAGAATTTATAATGATTTACTCTGCCTGTCAGTTGCGACAACCTAGTTCCACCTAAATTAAGTAGTAGACAAACGCACCTAATGGAAATTGGAGGTTTATAATGAAGGTTTGCAATATCAGAAGCGCCACACTGGTGCTGCGTGCTTAGTAGATACCTTCTAATGCCCTTCTTGACGAACCGGATCCCCATATAGTTGGAAAAACCATAGTATCATTTTGACACATACTGAAACACAGGATACATTTGAAAATTATCTCGAAATCGTATTTATAACCGCCTTAAACCATGAGAAAACGGAAATTTCTCGTAAGGATTTATAGTCACAAATGAGTTCTAGAGTGGTTTCAAAAGAACCCCTGACCCCTCAGTATGATAGACTGACGACCTGACAGGATACACATGAAATACAATTGTATCCCTCTCAGCCGAGGGTAGCCCCTGCCCATAGTAAGTTACCAAAAGGTAGAAAAGGAACTTGATTCCGTGGAAATCTTTGCACGGTTTTTTCAAAGTGAATACAATATGGGTGGTTTACTAATGTTTGCCATAATTTTATATGCCATACTGGTATTTGCCATAATTTCATTAGAAATAACGTTTAAGTTGCCATAATCGTGAAATGACATAAAATCACTTTCACTAATTCCATTGGTCATAATCGATCAAGTATCATAATAATTTAAATCCATAAATGTATTTGCTATAATTTTCATTTTCAATAATGCCATTTTCCATAACTTTTATTCACCATAATATGAATAAAGATAATTTAGTACAAACCTCATATGACACCTACTAAAGCTCGACGGTTCTCGGTGGTTTAAAATCGGGGATGATTATGGCAAACAAAATTAGTGCAAATGAATTTATGGAAAACGGTAGAATACCAATATGGGTATTTCAAGAAGGGTATTATTAGATAAAGTGGATAGCATGAGTGTGGTGACCATGGTGTTTCACACGTCTATAAGTCGGGGTAACCACTTCTAACGAAGGTGGGTCGTTTGCTGTCTGCCAACGAAATGACTAAGACCTAAGTACGTTCAAAATTGGTACAAGTTTAATTGGATGTTGCGACACTAGGCTACCATGACCTTCGAACATCAAGGTCGACTGTGAATTACGGGTAATAACATATAATTATATTAAACAGCCTGTAATCTAAAACTCAGTAGTTTTTCCGTGTTTCGCTGACATTTTGCCTTTTGAACCGTCCGAGTTGTTTTTGGAGAAGTACCTACCTAAGGAATATCCTCTAAAACTATCAAAATATTATCCTTGTTTTCATGATTGATTGATAAATATAATTATCAAATTTTTCTGTCTTCTGCAGAATAATGTCGAGTCCAGTGCCGTACTCTCTAGAAGAGGAATACAAGAAGAAGACAATGATCACACCAGCGGATATCAAAAAACTGCGCCAATGGGTGGAAACCCAGCCGCATCTACCTGGACAGTACATCACAGGTACTTACACGTTCATCTTTTTTTGACAACTTCGGGTTCTAGCCACGACTTCATCTGACCATAGGTACTTTAGTCAAAACGTATCATGTCAAAAATTGAAATGGTTAAATACTCGAAAAATTCTGCAGTGTGTTGCTCACGGCGATGCTGGTGGTATGCGGGGGTGCGTGGACTGCCTTCGCTTCTTTCTCCCAGCAAGTGATGCTTGAGAAGGAGGCGGTGGAACAGATTCTGAAAGGACTCCGAACTCCCACAGTCCTTTCGGACAAGAGGCGCCTCGGGCGTCGAAGGTCGCAGAATGACCTTCGTCCTCCATGAGCGCGGGCCTGATGGTGACATGTGGAGCTGCCTGTCACTCAAACAAAAAAAAGCAGGTAGCGACGGTAGCGCGATATTCGGTCAAAGATGTGGGTCTCTCGGGTGTGGGACAAGACCGAGAGGTCCTTTGATAGCCCTGGGTCAGCCGGTTCGTGAGAAATATGCCAGAAGCTACCTCACTCTCAGTAACTGATGATCCGAGACGGTCATGCAGTATTGGTTGGTTCAAGTCCGACATAACCACCCTTGATGACTTCGACGGGTTGTATCCGTGGGGATACACCCGCACAGGGAAAAAAATACACAGATTAGACTCACAATGTGCTAATCCATAATTTACGCGTATTCAAATATTGCCTCATTAGGAACCACATGGTATATTAGGGGGATCAGGTCCTCAGGGCCCAGTCCACCTCACCTGTAACTCGGTACACGTAGTGACTGTACGTTTCTGCAACTACGGATGCAATTAGATTGCACTTATGTATAATTAAGTGTAATAACAAGGTAATAAATTAATAGCCTTGTTATTTCACGGTTATAAGGCTGTTTCTTGAGCACCTTCGTATGCAATTTATAGTTGACTGTTTTTCTAATGAGGCTTCTTCATCATCAAAAGGTTGTACTTTGCAGCTCCTTCTTTTATAGGTCTGTTTTTACTTTTGTGAAAGCGACTGCTACAGATTTCCCAGCTCCGAAGGAAAGGCGACACCAGAGGTTTGTAATGACAGATAAACCTCTGGTGTCGACTTAAGCTGGTCTAAACCTTAAGGTTAACCACGAAAAGAAATTAACCATAGCATATACCTCACGATAGAGAGGTCCAGGATTCGAATCCTGTTCCGTAGGTACACTATCGACGCGAACCCACCGATTTTTCCCGTTAGTCAGATCGATGGTTAGATTAGTCTGTCCAGTGGAAACTTTTTGTCCCATTAAACCCACTTCTAACACAAGTTACGAGTATTTAGCTTTGCTGGATGGTTAGTAATATTAGTAATACCGATTACTAATATAGTTTTGAAAAGAAAACATTACACATTACTAATTTACTTGTAAAAATAAAATGTTGCTGCTTTAATCTACAATGTGTCGATGGCTGCTGACCAGTCGGGCGAGCAATTATGGCTTGCGATCTGATATCAGCGTAGGCCAAGGTAAACCAGTAAGTTCTCTAATGATACTGGCAATTGAGAGTTAATTTACATTTCTATTTATATTGAGCTACATAAATGTTTTATTTCGGTTCCAATACTGCGACTCTTTATCAAGAACCATGTATTTCAATACCTACTTTATTTATCTTTTAACACAAATGAGGACACTTTAATTTATACATAGGCCATCAGCCCACAAAGAAAAAATCCCGTTGCGTTTGAAGCTTCCACTTTGTAGCCTGGAATCACCTCTCCTAATCGTCCTACCGATAATTTAGATGGAATAGATTTTAATAATACAGTACAGGACATGACAGGACAGGACAAGACAGGAAAGGACAAGACCGGATTGAATGGAATATAGTTTTAACTGTACATCTGTAATATAATAGGTATAAAGTTTTAACATATTATTATGTAAATTATAATAGTTTAATGGGTGATCTTGTCGCAGACATAAAACAATATTTCTACGGCTAAGGTAAAATGGAATGCACTGAAGTTATTACGAATAAATGTTACCAAGAACATTACTGAGGCTCAGTACCTGTCTACCTTCCAAGTTTTATAAATTTCTTAAACTCCATAAAGGTTAAAGTTGATCCAATTAAGCGTCATAATGAATCATAAAATGTACTTAACTGGTACCAATCAATGCGGGAAAAATGTTGTTTTGTAAACAGCTTGTTAGATAGAAAATTAAGTTTTAACTTATTGCCTTGTAAGTCTCATTTCGTTTGACAAGGTTTGAGAATTCGGACTCTCAATTCAGATGCACACCCTTGTCATGGCCATCGATACAAACTCATAGTCAGTATTACACCCGTATTCTTAAACGTCGCTTGAAATTTCACTCTCCTCGACTCGGCCACATTTGAGCTATTTGGTAGTTATAGTTGTGTAAAGTCCCTCAACTCCGTGTTCACTCACCAAATTCACTCGCGTGAGGTGAACAATATGAGCGTCATCTGAAGTAAGCGCACGACCCTACTTTAAAATTCACTCGGGATTGCGATCTATCGTAAAATTATAGAAATCTCGTTGGAAAACGGTTCTGGAGATTTTATAAATTATAATATTTGAAGATATAGCCTAATAATTACTTATTAAAGAAGTAAAATAGATAATAATATGAGGGATGCAAGCAAACGCTATCGTTTCAATAAGGACACAGTAGTTAATTATACTGGTTCCTTTGTTATCAATAAGTAACATTACCAACACCCAAGGATTACCTTTGCCATCAATTAGAGATTTATTTGTTTATAGTATTTTGTCTGGAAGTTATGTTAAACGTTGACTATATAAGATTTTATTCAAATTTATACCACATGTTGTATACATTATAGAATTTGAACGTTTGAATAGAATTTCAATTTTGTTCAAAACATGTCTGCCAGATGTTTAGCTCTCTCTAATTGCAATTTTATCAAAAAAAGTTAAAAAAAATGCATTCTCTTTGTCCTTCAAAAAAGTGTTCGTCCTTCATAAAAAACACAATCGGCGTCTTAACTGTTGTTAACGTGTTAGGTAGATACTGTAATTGTCGTTATTTAATAAAAATTAAACTACTTCTGTTTACTTTTTAACCTTAGGTTAAAACAATAACGTAATTCTACACATCTAGACCCAAAATACACATAGGTTAACTAGATTTTGTTTTAAAATTGCGAACGCGCACATTTCTTGTGTTTTCATTAGAAACATACATACTAATACACAGTTAGTTACATAGAAACACTCACATTAATTATATACATATTCATGCATACAAATATTTGCACCTATCATAAATGGAACCCGCACTCCCTACATAACAGTCGAACACACTACCACTACACCACTGTGGCCGTAAATTACGTCATCAATATGTGTAAACTACACAAACTGATGACGTATTTACTCCACTCCGACAGGAGTAAAACCAAGTTAAGCTCACGTCGAGTTGGGCTGAGTGAAGAATGAAAACTCCAAAAAAATGACTAAAAATACCGGACTTGAGGGAGATTTGAAGCAACGCTCGAAGCTTTCTCAGCTGAGTTTGAGTAGAGTGGAATTTGCGGTAACGTTTAAGAATATGGGTGTTAATCTACATACATTGTTTATAAAAGTACCTTTAGTCGGTTGCCTTGTGCCTAAGCGATTCCTTGAATCTGATATTAATATTGTGATCACAACTATATTCCTTTGGAATATCATGCTGACCTTCTGTAGTACCTACCTTCTGTAAAACTGCATATCTACTACAGTACTAGATACTTGCGAGCTTTACCAGCTGGAGCTACCAATATTCAATTTCCTCCTGGAAAAGGTATGTGAATGGCCCTTTTTGTGAGGTGAAGAATCAAGAACAACTTAGTAAGATTGAAAAATAATAAACCAACTAAATAGAACTATATAGAACCTTAATGCAGTTTAGCATGGAACCCTCAGCATGTAAGTTTGACTTATATTTGGCCAACTTATCCAAGTGCGTCGTGGTTGCAACGTCAGCGGCGTCTTACTCGTGCTACCGACGCAGTAGAAACCTGCAATCGCATGGAAAAAATACAGCTTGAGCGTGCGCGGATTGTGGTTGCTCCTTCTACATAAACGTACTATGACTTTTCCAGATATGGACCTCGTCCTCACGTACCACTGTTGTAACCGCAGCGCCGAGGTGTCGAAACAGGTGTTGGACTTACACTACACGCTCAAGACACTATTCACCAACTTCTTTAAGAACCGGATCGTGGATGAGAAGCTGCTGAAGACGCTTAGTTACTAGTGAGTGAAACCTGTTGACACGTCATCAGTCCCATGTATTTAGAGGGCGAGAAAATACGATTAACGTATCAAAATCAAAATAAATTAGACTGTCAGAACTTCAAATGTCGCTTCTAGGGTTCCCTTACTCTCTCTGGCTCCCTGCTGAAATACAAATAATAATCATAAATAATCTGACATACATATAGAATGCCATTTATTCGAAACGTTGGAAGTACGACTATTGAAATAGTACAAGAATTCTAATGTATATTAAACATACTCTCCAAGATGTTATTTGATAGTGCTTGTTCGGCTAAGTACGTAATCAATTTCCTTGCGATTTACAACGCACAGTAAGAAATCAGGTCAAAAAAAATCCATATTTATTTAGCTGCTACATTTACGGTTAGGAATTTATTTTTCGGCGTGTCCATTTTTTACACAGTGTCCGATTGGCGACAATAGGCTCGCCCCCTATTACCTAGGACAGAAATTCATAGTTGGCGAAATGTGAGTGCTTAATACACCTCTGTCTACCACTTCGAGGATTACGAACGTGAGCACATGTATGTATGTACAATATGAGAGACTAATAGAATAACGCCTCCTGAGTGGTTCCTCTCTAAGTGCAAAGGGGCCCATCTTGGGACACTTGGGTTACGATGACCACACTGTAGAAATAAAAAAATACTGTTTGTATTTCAAAATTTTTTGTTCTCATTTCAGTCTTCTAATACCGCTGGAGATGAGGGCACACGATGACTCCGTTGTACTATACTGCAGACTAGCGGACTATGAGGTCAAGAACTTCGTCTTCGCAGAGGCCATAAGGTATGTTACTCGTTCATATAACATTTTTTCTCTTTTTACTATAAAACCCTCTTTACTGACGCCTTATTTTACCGCAGCACCGCGGTAGCCTAGTGGTAAGGGTAATCGACTGCTGTGACGAGATGTCAGATTCGATTCCAGGTTTCATCATGGCACACATCTATGACTTTTCGATGCTTTTCGAAGTTATGTGCGTATTTATCGCAGGTTTATAAGTGCCTGGTTAATGGCGATAGCCTTGCCACTAAGGCCAGGTTACATTGGGACCTAAACATAAACTGGCGAAATTTGGGTGCTAGCATCTCTGCCAACCCCTTCGGGGATATAGGCGTAAGTTTATGTTATGTTAAGTTGACTTTTCCTCACCAACAAGCCAAGTAAAGTCATTTTGACGTAACTTTAAAATTTAAAGTTTAAATAAAAGGAAAAAGATATAATTGTACTTCGGGCATTTCCCTTCTCAAAATTATAATCCTAATCCCAAAAAATCAAAATTAACAAAAAGGACATAAAACCCTTTAACTGAGGTAAATCAAGGAATTTACTAATGACGCATACATTATGATACTTATAACGATAAATATCATAATGTATGTGTAATATAAGTATCGATTAACGACCTATTTGCGGTGGTAGTAGTAAACGCGACTGCTACGCAGAAGGTGCGGTTTCGATTCCCGCTCAGTACAAATATATGACTATCTGCATTGGTATGGGTGTTTCTACCTAGGTATAATATGTAGGTATTCACGAAAAAAAAGAACCCATAACATGAACTAGTCAAATTATCAATATTTACTTATTTATTTATTATTATTTATACTACACATACATCTATCTATCTATACTATTATACTATAATTGTAAAGTGGTCGTGGCCGTACATTGGAGATATTTAAAAAAAATACTTGGGATATGTTACGATACTAAACACGAAAATATGTTTTTTAATTTCATCCACGCGGGCGCGGCTGCGGGCAACAACTAGTTATGATAATATGTTTACTTCTTTCCTACAACTCTTTACTTAGACTAAGAACTAATACTTACTTAAATTACACTATTATGATTTTTCCAGGTGCGTTCTGATGATAATAGACCTGATTCAATACGAGCAGGGCACGTGGCCAGGGTTTGTCATAATCATCGACTTGGACAAGGTCACCTTGGGACACATCAGTAGACTCGATGTACAATCTGTGCAACAGTTTCTGTACTTCCTTCAGGTATAAGTTTTTGTGTAAATAATTATATCCCTGAAAGAGTAAGGAAAAGAAGTAAAGTTGAACTGTGGAATGAATACCCTGTAGGTTTTCCAAGCTACTACAATATGGGGTCCTTCAAGATGGACAATAGACCTAGGTATCCACATATCCATAGATTTGCAGCAATCACTATTCATTATGTGGGTTGTGTTCTTGTCTGCCTCCTAAGTGAAATAAAAAATATCTTCGAGGTCGATGCCAATCCATTTATCAGCCAAACGAGGTGCAGGCTTTCTTTGAGGTGCAGGCTTAGGTAGGCAAGCTGAATTGAGGAAGCTGGTAATATTTGTTGATTGATAAATATACACATAATATTGATAACACACTACTTGTACTTCTCCACGACATTTATTATTGTACCTAACCGGTTTCGCTTTGCGGTATTCTCAAAGGTTTACAGTCAAAGTTATCGATAACTGAGTTCCTCCAAGTCAACCATATAAATAATTTGACTTTCTGAAGTAATTTGTTTTAAATATTAACTTAATTTTTAAACTTTTCCAGGAAGCCATGTTATTAAAAATCAAAGGCCTACACTTCTTGAACGCGCCTTCCTTTATGGACGTGCTGATGATGATAATCAGGCCATTCCTGAAGAAAGAGCTCATGGACATGCTCGTCATACATCAGATAGGATCCAAAACTATTGACAAGTATCTACCCATAGAATCCTTGCCCAAAGAAGCCGGAGGAAATTTCAAGACCATTGAAGAGGGCAGAGGTAAATATGTCTCCATACCCTTCATAAACCCGTAGGTGCACCCTTATTTCGTGAGACCTCCCGTGAAGACCTTACACTACCAACTTTGTAAAACTAAAATGGCGGGCTATCAAGGCACCGGGTATATGTATGACACAGAGACAGTGTGCGGAAGAAGGAGATGAGTTGATAAACGGGTGTCAGAAAGAAATCTTGGAATCCACTGTGCTTATTGCGCATGAGTTAGAAAGTCCTAATTTCAAAGCCTAAAAATATTTGTCATAATTTTTGTTATAACATGACAGAAAATTACTGATTAGGGTCATTAGGAGTAGCAGCAAGATTCATACAATATTTCATAAGTTAGGCTGTCTATTCAAAACTATCTAACAAGTCAATTTTGACAGCCTCAGTTGCTGGCAAAATAGACTCCGCGAACGCGACTGCTACACAGGATCAATACCTGCTCGGTACAAATAGGTACGTGGCTACTTGCACTGATCTGGTCATGCCTGGTAATTATACTCGTAGCTAAAAATATATAAATGATAAGTGATGATTATGGCAACAAATCTTTGGGACAATAGAATTTAGGCCTAAAAAAACACATTTGAAAGGAACATTACCCCAAGGACATAGGCCAGCAGTCATAAATGTGATCACATCTGGCAGATTCCCATACATTATTTGGAAACTAACGAATTACTGATTAAAGGGGAACCACTAGAATTTGAAATGTCACGGACAAATCCGTAACAGGCAACTACCATACAAGTACCTAACAGGCCAGTTACTATATGATAATGTGCACCAGCATCACGGTTAGGGCCCCAATGCTACTAATTGCCAAATCATTAAAATCACAAAAAATGCCATTGCTTTATTTCAGATTATTGCATAGAAAAAATAAGGAACGCCAAAGACTTTTTCCTTGAAGAGAATAACAAGCGCGTGGTTGAGTCCCTGCGACCCGGCAAACCGAAAACCATTTCAGATATCTTCGGGTCTGTGGAAGGATCCTTCAAGAAATTGGACATCGATTAATAACTTAAAAAAAATATTTCGAACAACAAATAAATACATTTCGTGTTAGTAACAACATAATTTGAAAATGTGTTAGTGAAAATTTGTATTGGGTCTTTGTTTATACTGTGAAAATAGAGGAATAAAAGTAATGTTACAGAGTAATTCAATCATAGAATAAGTATTATAATTTAATTTAAGGAAGTTACAGAAAGTAAGAATTATGTACTTCTCTAGTATGGTACTAGAGTCTTAATCTATGATTGTACCTATCAGTCGGCCTCACTACCCTCGCTGTACCCTATTTTGCCTCAATATGCTTTTGTGAATGTATATTCACAGATCCATTGGATTATAAATAGTTTCCACGTTCCGTTGGTGTATAAAGAAAGTTGAATCATATTGTAATGTACCTATATCACAACATGGTCGGTAGCTTACTGGTTAAAGACTTGGCCGAGAGGTCTTAGGTTCAGTTTCTTGATATTGTACAACTGACGTAACTCACTTCTAACGTAAGTTGAAGGGGTTAAGGGGAATATTGGTAATAAATATATCGCTCCTTGAATACAAAAGGGACACAAATGGGAATTCATAAATTTTACAGGACAGGCAAAACAAATTTTTAAAAGTGTTTTTTTGAAATATTTTATGTTTTTATTTTTTTAATATAAGATGTTAATATATCATTAGATGCGTATTTATTAGACCTATCTATGTACATTATGACCTTTCTAATAGGTGCTACTCATTATGATAAAAATACACAAAAGTCTCTTTTGTATTCAACATTTGAATCAATATCATGAAAATTATTCCAAAAATAAACACAATTTTATAAAAATAACTGCTTTAATATAACCTTGATTTGAAAATGTATTAAACACTTTCATCTTATTACTAAGTGAAAATAGGTGAAATCTAAACCATACAATTTTAGGTACTTGTTGTTCAAATAATTGAGATTACCTTGGTACGTGACTATTATTCAGTGAAATTAAACACCTTTCCAAAACTTTTTTATTATAAATTTGTGAAATTTTAACTAAACAAGAAATAAAACTATAATAATCGTATCAAATATTAATATATAAATTATATTAATTAATAAATCTTACGTTAACTATTCTTGATTATATTTTAAAATAGTTATTTAGAATCATAGTTATTTATTATTATCATGTAGGTACTTACAACCCTACTTGTTACTTATCATTATGTAACTTCAGAGTCCCATCTCGCTTCTGAGCCATGTTTATAAACTGTTTTCGAGGGTTATCACAAATCATCTTGAACGCAGATGTGATGACTTTCAGCCCCCGTACTAGCCAGCCTTTGATTCGATCGAGACATGGGCAGTGCTACAATCTCTTACCAGTACATCTGAGGCGCTGAAGTGTTTGTATAATCACACCACCATGTCAGTTCGAGTACAAAATCAGAGCACAGAGGCGATACTGTTGCAGAGGAGAGTGAGACAAGGAGATGTAATATCTCCGAAGCTATTCACCAATGCAATGGAGGATGCCTTTAAACTTCTGGAATGGAAAGGTCTAGGCACCAATGCTAGTGGCGAATGCATCACTCACTTCGTTTTACCGACGATATCGTGCTCATATCTCACTGGAGAATCTTAACACAATGCTCTAAGACCTCAACTGAGTCTCACAACACGTGGGCCTCAAGATGAATATGGATAAGACTCAGGCTATGGCAAATGCTCGTATTCTAAGGCCCTCCCCAGTATTAGTTGGAGGCTCGAACCTCGAAGTTTTGAATAAATACGTCCATCTTGGATAGATGGTCCGATTAGACGGGTCAAACTTCGAGACGGAAGTCAAACGTTGAATCCAACTTGGCTGGGCAGCGTTAGGGAAGTTACACAGTGTATTATCGTCAAAAAAACCTCAGTGCTTAAAGACGAAAGTATTTAATCAGTGCGTATTGCCAGTGATGACTTATGGCGCCGAGACGTGAACACTCACTATGGGCCTCATAAGAAAGCTCAAGATCACACAGCGAGCTATGGAAATGGCTATGCTCGGAATTTCTCTGCGAGATCGAATCAGAAAGGAGCAGATCCGTAGACGAACGAAAATGGTTACATAGCCTACAGGGTCCGTAAGCTGAAGAGCAGAGCAAGTGGATGGGGCACGTAGCAAGAAGAACAGATGGCCGTTGGAGCCGAGAGATTTTCGAATGGTAATCGCGTACCGGTAGACAAAGCGTGGAAACGCCTCCTACGCGGTGGACCAACGACATAGTCAAAGTCACGAGTGCCCATTGGATGCAGATCGCCTCCAACCGGTCAAATCGGAGGTCGATAGGGGAGGCCTATGCTCAGCAGTGGACGTCCTATGACTGAAATGATAATGATGATGATTCATTGTGTAAGAAATCTGTAATAAAAAAAACCAAATTAACAGTTATGACACCACAATATCTCACTCACACTCTGAGTAAGAGTCTAATACTAGTTTAATATTCACAAAAGAAAAAGTTTTAACATTCGCTCTATGCTCGTAGATAACAAGCAAACATTTTTATGGTTTTATAGTAAAAATCAATGAATTAATAACAAATGAAACAGAATTATAACATTAAAATAGCAATTTTGATTTAAAAGTATGTAATAGAAATAAAATTATTTTTATACACAACGGCCATATTTCTGAACTTCCTAATTTAGCACGCTAAAAATAATAATTTATTCCAGTATAATTCACTGCAAAAAGGATGTATTTCAAAAATGGCTCTGTTGTATTATATAAATGATTACAATTACTAAAAGTTAAGATGCAAAAGAGACGTTTTCAAAAATATGGCACTTTTGTATTACAAAATATGATTGAGTTTGAATGCAAAACACGAAATATGGCACTTTTGCATCATAAAATAATCACACTTACCTGAAGTTTTGAATGCAACACAAAAGTATTTTGAATAGTGGCACTTTTTCACATAACTGACGTGGTTTCGTGTAGAATTTCGGGTCACAACTAATAAAGTGGCGGTTTTGCATTGACATTACCTGTCAAAGTGCTCCAATGCAAAAAGGGCGGTAAGTCAGTGTGGCCGTAATAATTGCAATAAAGATGGGAGTTTTTTTTACTGTACAAAATATACAATTTAGATTTCATTTTTGCAATAAAACGATTTTCAAATATTTTTTATTTGTGGCCCTTTTGTATTCAAGGAGCGATATATTGTGGTCAATAAGTACTATCGGTACTCATATTTACTGCGGTTAATAAAATATTTTATGAAACTGAATGTATGGAGTAAGTTTATGTTATTTATCTTACATGAAGGTTTCTAAATATACTATGTGCAAGAACCCTACCTGCTTTCCATAAAGATATTGGTTGCCGAAAGATTTCATCAAATAAGTATTAAATAATTACCGCCTACAACAAGCTTCATAGCAACGAATACGAAAACTACGACAGTAGGCTAACAATTATACAAGAAGACGGCCATGATAATAATAATTATGTAAGTACGGCTAAAATAGATTTTTTCTAAAATTCATCTATTCCGTAAATTCTTAATATTTGGAACAACAAATATACGAGTACTTATACTCACTAGCAGCTGTTTCCGCAAAATATCTGTTCAGTCTTTAGACCCTGATTGATGATAAACAACAACATACCTACATTAAATTATCATTTACTTTGGTAGAGAAAGCGCCCACCCCTTACTTCTTTTGTGCCCTCATTGGTACACTGCACTCACTCGGGGCTGTACACAAGATAACACACCGGCATAAGTCCGACTGGAGAAGTACCTCTGCTTCAAAGTTAATAATCACCTTGTGTTGAGTAGGATAGCCAGAGCTCACTAAAGAAGTGTTGTGTTCGCTTAACTACCCACTTAAGGAACCGTTCCCCTTAAGTGAGTTAAGAGGGAAAGAGTTGAGTTGAGTTGAAATATACAAATTAAATTAATCTAAATCTAAAATGCTTCAAGGAACACGCCTTATACATACTTCATAGCAAAAACACAAATGACTTCTTTAAAGCACTAATAGGTGCACGTGATGGGAGCCGCGGTAGCCTAGTGGTATGGGTAATGGACTGCTGAGACGAGGTCTCGAGTTCGATCCCAGGTTTACCATGGCACACACCAATGACTTTTCGATGCTTTTCGAAGTTATGTGTGTATTTATCGCAGGTTTATAAGTGCCTCGGAGAGCACGTTAAGCCGTCTCGGTCCCGGTTGCCATACAAACATCTATGGCAGTCGTTACGGGTAGTTGGAGCCCTCAAAAGTCCAACCAGCCTAACTTGGAACTTCGATATCGCCATTGGTCATTAGACCATTGGTTGTGGAGGTCAGATGGCAGTCGCTTCACGGAAAATATCGAAGTTCAGCCGCATCACAGTTAGACTGGAAAGCCGACCCCAACTGAGTTGGGAAAAAGGTTCAGGGAATGATGAGGTGCACGTGATGGGAAGTGGTTGTCGCCACCCATGAACGTGTTCAACAATAGGCACGTCACACTTATGCTACTAATCCTGTAATGGTAGCCATACACGTTCAAGTATATCTGCATGTGGAGGAACGTCACTACTGTGGAGGAACGGGATGTGGTGTCCCTCCAACTCAAAGGGAGGCTTCTGACCAGGCAAGGTGATCACATCATCATCATCATAAACTCACGCCTATATCCCCGAAGGGGTAGGCAGAGGTGCTAGCACCCACATTTCGCCAGTTTATGTTTAGGACCCATTGTAATAGGTGGCGAGCCTATTGCCATTAACCGGGCACTTAATAAACCTGCGATAAATACACACAACTTCGAAAAGCATCGAAAAGTCATTGGTGTGTGCCATGGTAAAACCTGGGATCGAACCAGAGACCTCCTCTTAGCAGTCCATTACCCATACCACTAGGCTACCGCGGTTACTCAGGTGATCACACTTTAATGAAATTGGCAGAAGTATCTCCCAACACACTTTACAATACGTTTGTGCAACTTAAATTTGCGCATGTGTGGCTAACAGAAAAGTATTACTATCCTAACAGCGTAGTGGACAAAGCAGAGTTACAAGCCAGAGAATGACACCGCGGCTGAAAAATCCCTTTGAATCATCTTTGAATAGTTTTTCCCAATTTGATTTATTTATTAATATTCTTTATTAATTTAGATTAATTTTTGTTTATTAATTGTCAAAATGTACAAAGTAGGTACTCCTTAAGAACTAAATGCAAATACTACGTCAATATATAATATATTTCGTTAATTATTAAATTAATTAGAATTTTCATTCCGAACTGCATATTTTGAAGAATATAATTTTAATCTGAAAACTAGTTTTGGTACTGGTTATTTTCAATGCGGATATGTTCGTTGGCTCGTGCAAACTTTTTGTGATTACTTTTTCTGTTATTAAAGGCTGGCTGATCGTTGATGTTGGTCAAAATACTCACCCCTTGTTATTTGTTCCTTATAATCAGGGTTCTGATCAAAGATTAGTTAACTCGATGCTGGACCAAACGTATCCTCAATTCCATAGATATCCGGAGACTGCAAACTCACCCGCTCAGCCCACATTCTCCGTTAAACTCTTTGCTGTTCTACACGGAGAGCAGCTAGTTCCGTGAACCCTTCTGTCTGGACAGATTTAATATTCTCGGAACCTTTTCCCAACTCAGTTGGAGTCGACTTTCCAGTCTAACTGTGATACGGCTGAACTTTAATATTTTCCGTGAAGCGACTGCCATCTGATCTAAACAACCAATGGTCCAATGACCAATGGCGATATCCAAGTTCCAAGTTAGACTGGTTGGACTTTTAAGGGCTCTAACTACCCGTAACGTCTACTATAGATGTTTGTATGGCAACCGGGACCGACGGCTTAACGTGCTCTCCGAGGCACGACCAGACCAGTGCAAACAGTCGTATTCATGCATACAACTTTTCACACTGAGTGGGGATCGAACCCGCACCCTGTGCGTAGCAGTCGCGTGCACTATCGCACGCCACGGAGGCTATCTTTTTTTTTTTTTTTTATCGTGCGCAAAATCCCCACGGATACCACCTCCACCAAAGCCGATGGAGGTGATTATGTCGGACTCGAACCGACCAAAACGCACGCCGTCCATGGGTCCTTGATTGCCGGAGGTGAGATTATACAAGACATATCTCTCGCACCCCGGCAGACCCGGGGACATTTCTGTTGAGATGCCCCTCTTCCCCCAATGTGGGGACCATGGTGTCCCGATTTAGCCCCTGGGTATGGGGTGGCATTTTGCGCCATCGCCGTGGCCTGCTTCTGCTAGGGTGACCGGCAGCTCCACCCGTCACCCCCAGGCCCGCGCTCATGGGGGACGGAGGTCATTCTGCGACCTCCGACGTCCAAGTCGCCTCCGCTCATCACGGGCAGTGCGGGCCCGGAGTCTTCTCCGGACTCGCTCCGCCACCTCCTTTTCGAGCATTACTTGCTCGCAGAAGGAGGCGGCGGCTGCCCAAGCACTCGCGCATCGTACCATCACCGTGAGCAAGGTGGCGAGCGAGATAACTCCCACCCCTAGGGCTGTCACTAGGACCCGCCTTGGCGTCTCCCACGCCGGGCACTCGGTCAACGTGTGCAGCCCCGAGTCCTCGCTCGCATCACAGTGATCGCACTCGGACGTTGGCTCCTTCTGGATCCGACGCAGGTAATCCCCGAAGCACCCGTGCCCGGTGATCACCTGCGTCAGCCGGTACGAGAGGCTACCATGTGGCCTCTCTAGCCAGTCCCCCATGATGGGTCTTACCGCCGCTACAACAGCGTGCCCTGCGCGTGATTGCCCAAGTCGTCGTTCCCACTCGGCTACCATGTCCCCGTGGAGCTGGGACTTCACAGCCCGGAGCTCACTAGGCTCGGGTTCATGTCCCCGCTCCCGCGCCTCCTTTCGATACCGATACAGCACCGAAAGGGCTCTCGCATCCAGGATCCATGGTATCGATCCGGCGAGGAGACTCGCCGCGTCGAAGGATATCGTACGGTACCCCCTGATGACCCTGATGGCCATCGTGCGTTGCGGGGCGTGCAGCTTCTGCACGTGCCTGGCCTTCAGGGTCTCCGCCCATACTGGGCACCCATATAGGGCCATGGACCGTACGATTCCCGCGTAGAGTCACCACGGAGGCTATCTGGACAGATTGAAAATCCGAAAATTTCGCCAGCCTTTGAAGAAATTGTACTCTTTTCTTCGCTCAGGTGGTATGATAAAACAACGACGACTGTCTCTCCACATACCATGACGAGAAGAGCAGTGAGTGAAAACACCACATGACAGTTTATCAGAGATGCTGCTGCAGCTGCTGTCCTTTTTTTACCCGACTGCGCGACGCAAAGGAGGGTATTGTGTTTATCAGTCTATGTATGTATGTATGTATGTATGTTTGTTTCTATGTGGCGTTCTAGAGCCTAAACGCATGGACCGATTTTGATGATTCTTACCTCAATCGATTCGTCTTAACCTTGCGAGTGTCACTAAAGACATGACAGTAATCAAAATCACCACAGCGACCACCAGACGCCATATTGTCAAAATGAAAAAAAAAAAATTTCGATGAACTATGTCAAGTGGGGTGTCGTTGAATAGGTATTTTAAAATCATATTTAGGTTTCTTTTACCATTTTTCATTTTAACTAATAGTTTAGGATATATAACGATTTAAAGTTGTTTAACAAAACATTAATTCTCGCTAATTTTCTTACTTCAAGGATAAACGATATACAAACAAAAATAATATTTTGATAAAAAAATAAATTTTAAATGAATCGTAACTAAAGAGTATAAAATAAAAAAAATAATTTAAAGAAAAACAAAAAACCCGACTGCCTAACTAACCTTACCTAACTAAAAAGAAAGAAACAAGCCCAGTAGTTAAAATTTCATACAATACTCACAGTCGGGGCCCATTTAAATTTTACCAATCACATCTTCCTAAGGGGCCCCGACTGTGAGTATTGTATGAAATTTTAACTACTGGGCTTGTTTCTTTCTTTTTAGTTAGGTAAGGTTAGTTAGGCAGTCGGGTTTTTTTTATACTACGTAGGTGGCAGACAGGCACACGGCCCATCTGATGGAAAGCGGCCACCGTGGCCTATGAACGTGTGCAACACTAAGGGTGTCACACACGCGCTGCCCACCCTGAAGGGAAAGGGGGAGAGATGTCTCCAGCGTTACTCCAAGACTATTATGTATAGTACAAATTTAGGATGTTCAGGTAACATTACCAACATTACCAACAGTATCATTAGTACAGTTGGTCTGAATATTCCTCCTGAAAGGAATTGATCGCTAGTTCGTCCACTTAATTGTTGATAACACGTGTCAGGAGCCACTAGTTCTATTTTTTTTTTATTTGTATACCTGAATGTTTATTTACTTTGGTTGGAATTTTTCTATATTTATACAGACATTATGTATTGTATTAACAAAAACTTATTCACACTTATCCGCATTCTGAGCTGTAGTTTCAAGTCATGCTTAGTTTTTAATTATTTAACGCTGTTTAATATGTTGGATGATTGTTTTTTGCTACGAGTGATTGGCAGAGGTGTATTAAACACCCACATTTCACCAACTACCTTTTTGGTCCCAAGTAACAGATGGCGCACCTATCGGGCACTTTATTACAAAATGGGTATGCCGAAAATATATTCCAAACCGAAAATGTAGCAGCTAAATAAATTTGGAAAAAAAATTGACCCGATTACTAGCTATGCGGTATAAGTATTAGGGAATTAATTACGTGCGTGTACGTGTGAGGCTAACCTCACCAGTACTACCAATTAACATATTTTGTCGTCTTTATAATATACATCTCATAGTATCCACCGTATACACTGAGCTTCTAATTATATATAAAAGGACAATAAAATAGCACGAGTCAGACTTCCATTTTACGATTGCCTTAAAAACGTAATAACCTTGACCATCAAACAAGCTGAGAAGACATTTAGAACCTCTAAGTAATACTAATGCGGTGTGTTGTACGACGACTGACGTAACTTGTTACTACAAGATTTGTAGACTCACTGTTATAATAAATAATAGTGCTACGTATTGGTACTCAGATTATAGGTACCTACCTACTATTTACATTACGTAACCCATTCAGTATCTATGATTTTTTAGTCAGATAGGGTCAGTCTATGGAGCTGTCAAGCGACGTAGCCTATATGAAGATGTATTCAATAGTACCTATGTGTTCAATAGTTACATGGGCAAAATTAATATACATACAGATTTTATACGTTGTTCTTTTTGATTTAATTTTCAATGTTATACACACATACAATAATACCTACCAAGAATATTCATTATTTTATGCACAGGTACAGTTATGCATCGAGTGGGAATCGAACCACGACCTGAAGTCAAGTAGTCGAGCTCTGTATACGCGGTCATATTACTATTGGTTGCCTCAGTGATCTCCTGTGCATGGATAAGCACAAATATATAATAACTAGCAGACCCGCGCAACTTCGTCTGCGTCACCCCGTTTTTGCAACATTTTTCATTCCTGCTCCGCTCCGTTTGTTTTAGCATGATGTTATATACCTACATATAAACCTTCCTCTTTAACCATTCTATCTATTAAAACAAACCGCATCAAAATCCGTTGCATAGTTCTGAAGATTTAAACATACAAAGGGACAAGAAAAATAGGGACAGAAAACGCGACTTTATTTTATACTATGTAGTGATAGTGATGATGATAGTGATAAGAAATGATAGACTACAAGCACCTACGAATATAACTCTACGACTTTGCATAATTTTTACGGTATTAACATTAAATTTAGATTTAGTAGATACCTAGGTTAATCCTAGGTGCATAGATCGTATAAGTAAGTATAATTAAACATACATTATATGCGTTTAAAAGAAAGTTAACCACAATATATGTATAGGCATAGGCGAAACCAGGGGCTTTAGACAGAAAAAAATGGAGGCTCTACACAAAGGGACATGCTATTGGTGAATACCCCAGTAGAATCGCTTAGTAAAGTATGGAATTGACATGAATCTGTAATAGGACTATAAAAATTTAATAAAACTTGAATCTTTGTGTCTCGAAATATTTTATTTGACATATTTTTACTATTAAAATCACCGCAATGTCTATACTTATATAGCAATCAGTTGCTACCGAATTGAAAAGGTTTTCGTTTCGACACGTTTCCATCAATAGAATGTCACTCTGTCTAGAGGCCCTGTTTGTCTGACTGTGCTCTCTGAACTGTGTAGCTCAACCAGACCAGTGCAAATAGCCACATTCATGTATACAAATATTTACACTGAGCGGGGATTGACCCCGCGCGTCCTGCGTAGCAGTCGCGCCACAGAGGCTTACAACCAAAATATTGACCACTATATGAACTATAAAAACGAACATACCCGTCCATAAGTACAACGTCATTGTATGCAATTTGCATCAATTCATTATATAACATTATTAGAACACCTTTTAGGAATAGTCGGTGATACAGTTAGCTGCACAGTGGACGTATAATCGGAACCGCTTCCACAAAATACAACTGGCTTATTGTATTCTTTTTAGCGAGTGCTGTTAAGTTCTGTAATACATTATTTATTTGTGATTTACATACATCTTCTTTAAGGACAGTAAGTAAATACTAACTTGTAATTCCTAGAAAACCATCTGCCCGGTTGAATTGAGAATAATAGGTAGGTAGGGACTTCCCATTTATCCCTTCGAAAGTGATTAACATTCTAAACAAATTTAAAGCAGAAAGATTAACATCGAATGGATTTGAACATCTGACAACTGGATTTCATATTGGTAGAATGGGACACTCCTCGTCCTTCCTCGTCCCTACTGAGTAGTCCCACTGGGGAAGTACCTCTGCCTTTCAGAATACCGCGGCTAATTAGAATAGTATGTTGTGTTCCCGGCGTTGAGTAGGTTAGTCAGAGCCCACTGGAGAGTTTTTTGTGCTGCCAGTGGGAAAAGACTAATTTGTATCCTGCGCTTGCGGTATAAACACTCTCAACTTTCACCCTCACTCCTATCCCCTCCACCATCACCTCTTAAAGAAAGGCCTTTGAGGTTTCTATAGAGTCGGCAGCATGAGTGAAAAGCCTATGGCGTTGCAAACGTCCATATATACGTCGTAACCGCTTTGCATCAGATGGGTCGTGTGCTTTTCTGTCACTTAAGTGGTATAAAAAATAGAATACTGATAACTGAGCTGCTTGGAGTGGGATCCTTCAACCAAAGCTCCAAGGGTCCGTCTATGCACTCACGATGATTTAGTTTCATATACTAAAATTATGATCTCTACTCTACGGCAAGGATTATCACTATTATTGCAACTCTGCAGCCCAATTATTGGTATAACATCCATACTATCTAACAGTATCTGTGTTTTATTATTAATAATAGAACTTGCGAACTTGTTTCGATAGACCTACTTCGAAAAATCCGTCGTACAGGTTTTCATATTTTTTAAATCAAATACCACCTTTTTTGAAGTTCAGGTATATGAATAAAAACCTACCTACATAGTAACCTAACTACTAACTACTACTCTAAGCAGATAGAACTTATAATAGAATTAAAGATTGAAAAATAACGACATTTTAAATTGTTTTTTTTTGTAAAGAATACGGATTAGAGGACGTGTCGTGCGGTTTTGGTCGAATCGAATCTAACGTAACCACAAGCACAACGACACAAAATGTTTGGCTTACATAATTCTTAGAAAGATATTGTCAATTTTCGATTTCGTATATGCCTCTCAGGCGTAGGAAATAGTATAATAAAATAGTAAAATTTATAAGTAAAATTTATCTAAAAAAATATCATCATAACAAAATTAGGAACGCACACCCTAAATAGAAAAGACGAAAAATGTGTAGTTAGACAGATAGATATATAGTTCTTTATTGTACGATATTGCAATTAGATCCTACATAATATAAATCTAAATTTGGTTCCAGAACGATGGCAGTGCAACCGATCTCTTTAGAGAAGGAATATGCAAAGAACACCGGCGTCACGCCAGATGACATCAAGAAGCTACGAGACTGGCTCAACACACAACCACACCTGCCAAAAGACCACATCACAGGTGAAATTTTAGCATTTTATTGGTCTTTCCTTTTACCTTGAGACAACTTGGAAAACATCTGCGACTCAACTGTTGACCGCTGGCATCTAATATAATTAACCGCCATGTCAGCCAATCATGGATTTCATGCCAGCACATGAGACCTTTGTCTGTGCGGCATGAAAACTTACTTTGTCTCTTAGGCTGTTAGTACAGAAATATTCTTACAGATTCAGTAGCACTAGTGGTACGTGCCTGTTGTGGTACACGTCCACAGGTCGCGGCAACCGCTTTCCATCATGTGGGTCATGTATAGTGAATACCTACACTACCGACGTGAACCCACTCCTACAACAAGCCATTGAACTCAGCTCACCCTAACAGGAGCAGGCCACGGCGGCGGCGCAAAGTGCGCCTCCCCATATCCAGGGGGGATCTAGATGGGAACACCATGGTTCTTTCTTATAGTCGGTTCGAGTCCGACACAGCCTCATTCACCGGCTTCGGCGGAATTGCTATCCATGGAGATTTCACACAGGGCAAAAAGCCATTGAGGAGGGTTTAGAGGGAATATTAGTAATTTCAGTTGCTGAAATTCTTTTAACAAAAATAAATTATTTGTGAATTCACTAAATATGGCGATAACGTCACTTGTTGCGGGCTCTTTTTTCCCTTAATTTTACTTAAAGATTCAAAATAAGATTATATGCCAACACTATCGCGCCATTTCATCATATCGTATTATTTCAAGGCCAAGTCAAATCGTAACCTACTATAAAATCTCACATTTTTTTATTAACACTAATCATTTTGGATTACCACTAAAGCAAAGAAATAGATTTTGATACTTGTTCATAACGTTATTTTGTTCTTATAAATAGGTACACATTTTTATTTTGCATGCAGCTTCACACTCATTTAAATCTCCATTCTTTTTGCCACATAGTCCACAACCAAGCAAAATTTTTGTTTTGAACTTGGCTCTTCTTTTTACATTTATATTTTTGGTGGTATAAATATTACATAAGTATATACATTATAGTAACAGAATAACTATTTTTAAATTCTGTTCGTCAAATTTAAACAGTAAGAAGTCAGACATGACATCATCATTTCAAGGTCAGTCTCCCGATACATTACAATCACACGCAATCTATCTATCTATACTATTATATAATTGTAAAAAGTTTATGTTTGTCCGCGATGGACGCAAAAACGGCTGAACGGATTTCGATGAAGCTTTATTCGTTTGGAGGGGTTTCGTCCAACTTAAAATCTTACGTTTTTTTGATTGCAATCGGTTTAGTAGAACCAGAATTATGATTAGTAATATAGAATTTAAGTTGCACAGATGGCACTAAGGTCGCGATAACCGAAAGCGGGCGGAGCTGCGGGCATAGGCTAGTAACAAAATATAATCGTATAACATGTAAAAAAAATCATAAATCATGTAGCGACGTTGAATGTTTGACGAGTCATACTTACACATTATATTTAAACTAGCTAACCAGTTGCGCCAACATCTGTCAAATTTGCCCACCTTACGCATTCCCCTTTCTGGGTTTCGATGGGTAGATACATCGTATTTGTCCCTGGTGGGACATCTAAAAAAAAATTCTACGATATTCTACAGAACACTCTGAGCAAGGCATACATTTATTACAACTAGCTGACCCGCGCAACTTCGTCTGCGTCACCCCATTTTTGCAACATCTTGCATTTCTGTTCTGTTGGTCGTAGCATGATGTTACAGACATATAAAACTTCCTCTTTAACCATTTTATCAACTAAAAAAATCACATCAAAATCCCTTGTGTAGTTTTAAAGATGACCCGCGCAACTTCGTCTGCGTCACCCCGATTCTAGTCGAGCCGTGTCCGACATAACTGCCTCCAACTGTGAGTCGATGATATCCGTGGGGAATTCAGCAAGAAAAATAAATAGGTATTAAATCGTACGGTTCATAGGTACCTATGCTACGTGTACTGCCTACTAAATTATAACGCAGGGATTAATATTCTATACAAGTTTCTTTGTCTTGCCAACTGGCCATCAACTCGCAAATAATCGCCGGCAAATCTATGTAGGTACCTTTATAAAACTTTTTATTAACATGTCGAAATCAAAAACGATAACTTTTAAATCCTATTACCCACCTAGTTCAATAATTTCCGGTGTGTATATGGGGTATGGACGAAAAGGATAGAGGTTTTGGAGTTGGGAGACGCAGACAGACGGTAGTCGGTCCCGTCAAAGTCAAGATCGACCGCGACTAACATTGTTATGATACCTTGTTTCTGACTAAACGCCTTTCGAATCTAGATTTACACTTTTTTATGTTTATGACACGTCAATTTGACTTCACCTCGCCTGATGCTAAGCTGAAGGGAAAGTCTAGTAAAAGAGGCCAAAGAGGGTCACCTATGCAAACACGTACAGTGCTACAATGGTGGCGCTCAGCTTGACGGCCTCATCAGATGCTTTTTCACGCTTATAGGACCTGGGACTGTAGGAAGAAGGAAACACATCCAAAAGAAGCAGTGAGTGCAGTGACACGACATTGGAACAGTTGTAATTGAGATATTTGTTGCTGTGTTAGTACCTATGTAGGTACTATGGGATATTTTATTAAGTATGTAGATATAGATACTTATTTAAGCTGTTTGATCCCTCTGTGACGTGGCGGTAGTGAACGCGACTGCTACGCAGGAGGCGCGTGTTCGATCCCCGCTCAGTGCAAATATGTGTAGGTATGCATGAATACTTATGGTTATTTGCGCTGGTCTGGACATGCCTCGAAGAGCACGTTAAGCCGTCGGTCCCGGTTGCCATCCGAACATCTATGGCAGTCGTTACGGGTAGTTGGTGGAGCCCTCAAAACTCCGACAAGCCTATATCTACAGAACTTCTATATTAATATGAACAATTTAGTTGTGAAGGTCCGATGGCAGTCGCTTTACGGAATACTTGTATTAACCACTGTATTAGAATAAGTCAATTATGGATAAATTCCACTACTCTAAACAACTGGTACTTACGCTAAATTATAAGTAGGTTTACAACTGCACTTGTGGGAACTTATTGTCATGGGCTGTTATTGAGAATGCTGTTAGGCAAAACCGGTTAGGTTCAATATAATGAGTTTCGTGTTACAGGTGTGATATCAATATATAAATAAGTATTCCATTGGCACAGATTTGGACCTGATCCTGACGTACCACTGCTGCGAGCGGAGCCACGAGGTCGCGAAGCAGGTGCTGGACCTGCACTACACGCTCAAAACACTCTTCAATAACTTCTTTAAGGACAGATTTGTGGATGACAAGATACTGCGCAACATGGAAACAGTGTGAGTGTCTGTCTAATCTACTTACCTAAATATTTATTACCCACGACGAATTAGAGTAGGATATGCCATATAATCTATTTGTCTATGGAATGCACATCACATACTTACATGGATTATAATATACACTGACGGACTCATAAACTGCATCAAAGTAATAGACGACTTTGAAATAAATATTTTAACCAAGTATGCATACTTTCTATACAGATTTAAATTGAAACCTCTAGATTGGTTCGTGAACTTTCAAACAGCGTAGGGTCATATCTTTAAGTTTAAGTTTATGTACTGGAAAGGACCTTAAGACTTTTTTTGAAGAAAAAACAGAAATTTAAGAAAAATTAGTTTAATTAAAAAATTGGTTTTAACAATAGACACAAACTTTATGCAAGGGTTTATTTGTGTTTTAATAAGGTGTATTACCCCCACGTGCCCTTATTACGGATTCTAATCGGTTCCGCATAGATTTTATAAGGGTTTTTAAAAGATCTTGCGGAATATTGTCCCATTCTGTGTTGTGCTGTTCTTAGTGCTGCCACTGTCGTGGGCGAAGGGTTTCTCGCATATACAGCTCTTTTTAAATTGTCCCAAACATGCTCGATGGGATTAGGATCCGGGCTGCGTGCTGGCCAATTCATTGTACGTATCCCAACCTCTTCGCAATAATGTTGAACTTGTGCAGCTGCATGCGGCCGGGCATTATCCTGCATTAAAGTAAAATTTTCGCCTATGAATCCCATGTAAGGCACCACGTGATCTTCTAATATCTCTGTTATGTAGCGATGTGCTGTCAAACCCCCTCTATTACCGTTTTGACGGACCATGTCTATGAACACAAGTTCTGTTCGCCCGTTCATCGATATGCCACCCCAGACCATACATGAACCGCCTCCAAAAGGAACACGCTCCTCAATGCAACTTTGAGCATATCGCTCCCCACGTCGACGATAGACTCTTCTGCGACCATCTGCACTATATAAACATGTCCTACACTCGTCCGTGAACAATACAGAGGCCCACTGCTCTTCTGTCCAATTCAGGTGATGACGCGCAAATCTTAAGTGAGCTTGTCTGTGAGCTGTAGACAACTTTGGACCATTTGCTGGTCTAAAAGGGGTGATATCCGCTTCCTTTAACCTTCTTATTGTTCGTGCACACACGTTTACTCCACGCACTTCATTAAGCTCGGTTTTGATGTTAACTGACGTGAGGAAACGATTTCGCAGGGAAGTTATAACAATAAATCGGTCATCACGACCTGTGGTTGCTCGAGTTCTGCCTGTACCACGTCTCCTCCTGTAAGAACCTGTCTCTACAAACCTTCTGTATATTCTAGAAACCGTAGACTGGTTTAAATTTAAATTTCTACCAATCGTTCGTTGATCCAAGCCCTCCCGCACCAATGCTACAATTTGTGCCGCTTGTTCGGACGAAGTATCCATATTATGGTTCAAAAACTCTCGATGTGTTAAAAAACTAACCCAACAATTATGCTGGTAACAATAATTCAATTGACAAAACAAAAAAAATCAATGAGAATCAATTTAAAACTTTGCTATAAATAACACGCAAATCTGATACTACAAGTAAATTTTCTTTTCCCGGCTATATTCATTTGTTTTACTGCAGTTCTATTTTTAAATTTAATTTTTTTTTTAAGATTAAGAGCCAGTCTTTCCATATTTATATAATTTAATCTAAAAATTTTGCATACTTATTATAAAAAATCCTTTTAGAGTAAACCTGAACTTTGATGCAGTTTATGAGTC
Organism: Pelosia muscerda; assembly: GCA_963691645.1. NCBI lineage: Eukaryota > Metazoa > Arthropoda > Insecta > Lepidoptera > Erebidae > Pelosia > Pelosia muscerda. The sequence continues at coordinate 14,049,469 of OY829118.1, forward strand.
CGTCAGTGTATATAAATATTCTATTGTACAGCCTAATCATGAAGAAAGCAATCCATATATGCCATCCATATGCCAATAGAACCCGAGCCTGCCTCTATATCTATGAATAATGTTTTTTTTATACCACTTAGGTGGCAGAGAAACACGCGGCCCACCTGATGAAAAGTGGTTACCGTGGCCTATGGACGTTTGCAACACCAGGGACATCACATTCGTACTGCCGTCCATATAGAGAAAAGGGGGTAAGGGAACGGGAGATACCGTCTTTTGCTACCTCCATCAAATGTAGGTACCTATAAAATTTAGTTAGATACTTTAGTATTTGCTATCAAAATAAATTTTAAATGACCTACTTAATGATTTCTTTGTTTTTTTTTAGATTACTGCAACCTATACCGACTCGGACTAAGGATGGTAACGCGGTGTTCTACTGCCGACTGCTAGACTATGAACCCAAGAACCTCGAATTCGCCAGATCGGTCCGGTAAGTAGATTTACCAAATGATACAGGTACCTACCTACTTGGTAGTACCAACCTTTGACAATGCTACTAGGCGTGACCAGTCAGGTTCATTTATAAATATCATGGTCAAGTAAAAATGTGTTATCAATATGTACTTAACGGAGGTAGGACACGACGGTATCTCCCGTCCGAAATGAGCTGTCCAACCGGGGAAGTACCTCCGCCCTACAGAAGACCGCGGTCATAATAACCATCGTGTTGTGTTCCCGCCGGTAAGTAGGGTAGCCAGAGCTCACTATACCCCTCCTTCCCCTCCCCTTCCTAGCCTTCCCCCCCTTCCCAGCTCTCCCCCTTTCCCTTCAGGGTGGGCAGCGCGTGTGTGACACCCTTAGTGTTGCACACGTTCATAGGCCACGGTGGCCGCTTTCCATCAGGTGGGCCGTGTGCTTGTCTGCCACCTACGTAGTATAAAAAAAAAACCTATACCTAAACAATTAGTTTCATATTTCAATCAATTAATCAGCCTATCGCAGTTCAAATCAAATCAAAAATCATTCATTCTGCATAGACCAGTAAACGGCACTTACAAAACGTCAATATCAACAATATTTTATCAAATGCAAATGGACCACCGCACCGGTGCGAAACGCGGCCCCGACCTGAGAAGACTCCGGCAAGAAACTCCACACAATGTTCTCCATTGTTCTGATTTTCCGCCGTATCTTAAAATATTAACTATCTCTAATTTAATGATTCTGAATCTATTTCTTATCCTTTCAGTTGCGTAATGATGATTCTGGACCTGTGGCAGTACCAGGAGGGCACGTGGCCAGGCTTCCTGCTGATCTTCGATTTTGAAGGGTTGAAGTTGGGCCATCTCGCCAGGCTAGACATCCAGACGATACAGCAGTTCTTATACTTTTTACAGGTACATAGGTACCAGTTTATGTTTTTGTTCGCCCGTTTATGTTTAGTAAACATAAACTGGCGAAATGTGGGTGCTAGCACCTCTGCCTGCCCTTCGGGAATAAAGGCGAGAGTTTATAAAAAAATAAAAAAACTTAGGTACTTTTACTATTTGTACCACATGTATGAGTATTATGAATTGATGTCTCATAGAACTTACTAAATATCTCGGTATTAATAGTAAAGATAGAAGTACATATGTACAGAATTAATAATATTGTGCGGTAGTAGGTATCCAATGTTACCAAAAATATAAATAGGTATTCTCCCATGAGAAAATAACCGCTTTAGGTCTTCACAGAACACTTAGGTATATCCTGACGGAAAGAAGCAGGGGGTCATGTAGGTTTGACAGACGACTATTATTTATCTGATCCGCAGTTGAGTACCTGAATGCTCAGACCAAGAATAAAACTTTTATACTGTTGGTATTCTTTTAACGGGAGGAGATTCGCAGACAAACAAAAGTGGTCGACATAGGCTACTGGGTTAGCAAGCTCAAGTGGCAGCGGGCGGAGCACGTAGCAAGAAGAACAGATGACCGTTGCAGCCGAAAGGTTCTCGAATGGAGACCGCGTACCGGTAGACGAAGCGTGGGACGGCCTCCTGCGAGATGGACGGACGACATAGTCAAAGTCGCGGGTACCCATTGGATGCAGACAGCCTCCAACCGGTCGGATTGGACGTCTTGTGGCTGAAATGACGATGATGATGATATTCTTTTAATGAATATCTACATCATTTACTGCCTTACATCAATGAAATGACGCATCCCTACGGTCTGTGGGTACAACTATACCACAAAACTGATATAATTCTGTGGTCCTTATTTCCCATTCCCATAACTGCATACATTCATGTGGATCATGGAAGAAACTTTTAAACAACTAGATAAATAAATTTCCAGGAAGCCATGTTGGTAAAAATCAAAGGCTTGCACTTCCTAAACGCGCCGTCGTTCATGGACCGGCTGATGATGATGCTGAAGCCATTCATGAAGAAGGACCTTCTGGATGTACTCAAGATCCATCAGATCGGCGCGCGGACCTTCGACGAGTACCTGCCGCTAGAGGCGCTGCCTAAGAACTCCGGAGGACAGTTCAAAACGCACGACGAGCTTAGAGGTTAGTCTAAAAGATTTACGATAAAATGTAGGCACTGCCATGCTGTGAAATGAATGCCCCGCCTCCTGAATGTGCTTCCTAAAAGCTGTAATCCTGGGTGTCTTCAAAACCATAGTGAAGAATAGGTTGCTTCTAGGTAAGGATACACCATTGAAGACCATTATTATCACTTACTTAACAGGTGAAATAATAGTCAAATGGGGGCCTCTCGGTTAGCCAAAGAAGTTATACTGACACTGTTACTCTTTATGGTGTTGGACTACTTTTAGACTTAAGAAACCTTCCTAAGTATTTAATTGTAGTAAAGTAACAATGGAATGCCCTATTGGATCATTTTAACACACTCTGGTAATTGGAACCAGAAACTGCGTCCAGTTTTGGACAGTTCATGTCCGACATCACTCAGCGCTGAGAGTCGACGGAGGTGAGCAAAGGGTACGGGAGATAGTGTTTTTTTTCTGTTGAAACAGTAATCAATCTGAATTTATAATGCCCTGGTAGTTAATGCCCTTTTTTACTTGCAGAGGAAACGATAGCAAGATTAAAAGCCAATGCAGACTTCTTCGTAGCTGAGAACCAGAAACGCGTGGTGGAATCTCTGCGTCCTGGCAAACCCAAAACTATCTCAGACATATTCGGCTCCGTTGAGGGCTCGTTCAAGAAATTAGACATTGATTGAAATGTATAGATAGGTACTATCCTATATCAGCGAGACTTGGGGTCCAATTCATGCTAACGTATTCTAAGTTCATCGTTCCTAAGTATTGACGTTTACTTAAATAGCATTTTCACACCGTAATGACAGCAACCACTTAAGTGCACTATTATAAGAAAAATGCGCGCATATTCGCCCCCATATATCTGGACCCCAAATATACCTATTTGTACACATTTTAGGCTGTGTTTTGAGGCTAGCACGGGTGCTAAGGCGGTGGATGAGCGCTAGTTTAGCAATCATAAGCAATCCGCGCACGCTAAGTCCTTGCATATCTCCACTGCCGGTCCAGGCAATACCTCAATCGCATAGATATGTGTGTGTTTGGCCTGTTTCCATGTTTGGGTTGGTAGGTACAGAGTTTTATTTCGAGCTATCGACAGACCTGCTACTTATCTTGCAGTGACAGTTGCGTATATTCTATATACGTCACCACACGGATACACTACCTACTGCAGGCATTTGAAATTAAGATATAGCCTGAGCGTCAGGATATGAGTGTTCTGTGGGCTTCAGTTAGTGAACCAACTGTGTGTGAGTGACATACCTACGTATCTTTACACAAAACCTAGGAGTGAGAAATTGATGGAATATAATATATGAACCGCGAAACTAAACATTTTATTTAGGACCAAGATGATTGTAAGTTTCACAAACTTCTACATTAAAAGTCGTTTGAATTCGGTAATGCGGTAATGAAGGAGTCCGTGGATCTACTAACGACGTGTTGAGTTGCCTTCCGCCTCGATCTCGTTGGTCTCAGCAGAATATTATTATTTTTTGTGATGTATATGTAACAGTTTTATAATTATGTTGCTGTTTTGTATATTAGGTGTTAATAAAATTGTTCGTTATTAAATTGGGTGCCATGTTATTCAAATTGTTTTTATTTATCGAATGGACGAAGACCACTCGAAATTTTAAGATTGGAGTCGACTTAAAGCCACCTTCCGCCTGTCCATCTGATGCAGGGTTTCCTCTCGAAGGTCAGACAGCAGGTGTTCCCATAGAAATAACGCACTAGGGCCCATTCTTACCGAGAGAGCAAAGGTCGGAATTTGTTACTTCTGAAAAGGTTCGTGCAGCCTTGTGGTCGCTGTTCCTTTACCTTCGAATAACGGAACCTTTTCTATTGTCGTTCGTCTCTGCCAGTCATTGTATTTTATGAATACTAGAAATCCCTCCAGAAGTTAAATTGGTTGGATTTGGGTAAATGTCAGTAGTGTAATAACCAGGAATCGAACTCCTCAACCGCTAAGAGCCTAAAAGCTTAGTGTTCGTTCAACAATCAATACTCTTAGGTGAGATTAACTTAGGCCCCAAGATATCCTTATCTAGTTTCTGTACACATTATTGATACCACACTTGTACTTTTCCACTCATAAATACAGTAGAGAAGTACAAGTTGTAATCAATAATGTATAACAGTAAGTTCCACCAAGAGCCATCAATCATAAAAAAAATAGGTTAGGTAGGTTTCAATAAAGGGTGAGCAAATAGGGTGCCATCTATTTGGTAGAAACTTGATACTCCGAAACCTATTTGGGATAACTCACTTCGCAGAAACTTCTTTAATCGATCATTTATTAGGCATAAAAAATATTTGACATAAATATTTTTAGGCATAATGTGCTTATGACCGAATTTAGAATGGCATACATTTAAGACGGTAGAATTTTATTTGGCATAATTACCTTTGGCATAGTTAAAATTTTGTATAACTTCATTTAGCATAACGTTCATTTAGTGTACAGATTATTTGGCACAATTCAGAATAGATAGTTGTTTACACCCCGACACAGAGTACCCCTACTCGGATAGGTTAGGTTAGGTTATAACTGTGACCCCAACAGCGCGAGCCGAGCGAGCGAAGCGAGCGTGCCGCGGCAGCGGCCGGCGAAGCGCCATAATAGATAGTTGTTTACACCCCGACACAGAGTACCCCGACTCGGATAGGTTAGGTTAGGCTAGAACTGCGACCTCTTATGCACGAGCCGAGCGAGCGAAGCGAGCGTGCCGCGGCAGCGGCCGGCGAGTGCCAGAAACGAGCATGCTCTCATAGGCAAGGATATGAAAATCAAATAATTATCATTGAATCAACTTTTTTGTTATTATCGCATGTATTGTGTATTTATCGCAGGTTTAAAGTGCCCGGTTGATGGCAATAGGCTCGCCACCTATTATATTAGGACCTAAATATAAAACTGGCGAAATGTGGGTGCTAGCACCTCTGCCTACCCCATCGGGGATATAGGCGTGACATTATAAAAAAACAACTTTTGTTTATTACTAATTACTAAAGAAAACAATTAAATTAATCAGAAAACAAAATTAAACTAATCTTATATTAGCTCAGTCCTATTGCTTTCAGATACCCAACTTCTGTGTAATTCTTCTTATTCTGACTTCTACCAAAAGATGAATCTGGTTTTGAACTTTCTGCGATGTGATGGTTATACATTGTGATTATTATGGATACAAAAATTATGCGTACAGATGATTCTGACTTACAAAATTATGGGTTTCAATGTATGCAAAAAGAGTTTATGCCAAACGGTATTCTGCGAAAAGAGGTTTATGCTATTAGTTGTTATGCAATATAAAATTATTACTTAAAATGTTCTACTATATGAGGTGTACCCGAGCAAATAAAAGCCAGGAGTGTAAACGAGCGATATATTTCATAGAAACACCCGCCTTATGTTACACTTACACCGAACAGTGGAATAGCGACCAGCGCCGCCTGCGGACAAACAAACCATGTGTTACTATTATTTAAAAAAAAAATCTTATTTATTAAACAGAGCTATCACTGGACTCAAACAACTTAGTGTTGATAACTACATGTGCTATCAACTGAAATGGATAGTAACTTTGGAAAATACTACAATTCAAGCTAAAATTAGGTGGAAGAATGCAGTCATTGTCTACACCAAGAAGCGTGACTATCTATATGTAGCTCATGCAGCAATCGTTATATATTTCTGCCACATGCTTTATTGAAGGACATCATAGTTCTCTAATGTTTTCATCCGCCCTTGTGTTTTTTTATCTAGGATGTTTCAATTTTACTTCGCCTCGCCTGATTGGTAAGTTGTAGCCAAAAGGCTCAGTAAAGAGGGTCACCTTTACAATCACAATGGTGGCGGTTGGTAGCAAGTTGCAGTTTGAGAAGGTTTTTAAATTATTAGAAGAATTTAGAACTGAAATGAAGGCTTGTTTTGGACTTCAACTTCAGACTTGACTCTCTCAGAGAAATCTTTAGTTTGGAGTACAACAACAACATAAACTCACGCCTTTATCCCCGAAGGGGTAGGCAGAGGTACTAGCACCCACATTTCGCCAGTTTATGTTTAGGTCATAATGTAATAGGTGGCGAGCCCATTACCATTAAACAAGATAAATACACACAATTTCGAAGTCATTGGTGTGTGCCATGGTAAACCTGGGATTGAACTCGAGACCTCATCTCAGCAGTCCGCAGAAGTGAACCAAATATAGTCACTATGCAGCTATTAAACGGCTAGTACTTAAATAATCTCCACTTGGTTACATACAAAAAAATTTAAAACAAATATTTACCTCAACAGTCAACTTAGTCAAACAGACCGAAGCCCATGTCTTCATCGTCAGATTCAGACTCTTCTTTCTTGGCTTCCTCTTCTGTAAATAGAGAAGTAAAGTACATTAACAACATGAATATGAGAAGAGTATGCAAGTTGCTGAGGAAAGTTCATCAGTGAAGGTAGTGAACAGCACAGTCGCTCAGTCGAAAGATGGTGTGAATTGGAATCATCATTGAAAACTACTCGAAATGTACTTGACAGAACTGAAAACAGGATCATAGACGACAAATGCACTAGGATAAAATAAACTTACCGTTTGTTTGTGTTTATCAATGAATAATTTAAAATAGTTCACTGACTGCACCAATATAGGTATACAGTGCAGGCATGTGTCCTGGGATTACTTTTATTTCATAAAGAAAAATATAAATTTGTAGCTGAAAACAGTGGTCGTCCCTTGCTCCCAGGTGACATAACCTGGTATTTCAGATTTATAAACAAATATATAATAATTATGAAACATAATTTAGTGGTACCTAAAAGGCTATAAATAGGTAAATGCAGTTTATTTTACCACAGAAATAAATATCCATGAATATATATGAATTCACAGTCAGGTTAGGTAAACCTAAAAAACTGACAAAGATGTATGTATGGTATCCGCCTCACCTTTCTTGCTCTCGGCAGCGGCTGCAGCAGCCGGGGCAGCTCCGGCAGCGGCGGCCGGCGCGGCGCCTCCCGCCGGCATCGACGACAGCTTCTCGCGACCTGCGGAGGGACAATACTGTTAGTCTCAAATCCCACACTAGGTATATATGTTGTGAGCTAACGATTCATCAGTGATGGTAGGTTGCAGCACAGGCTCTCAGTCGAAAGATGGTGTTGTTTTGTGATCATCATGAACTTTAACAATAACTCTCGCATAACTCACCTACTATCATCAATTCATTCTTGTATAAATCAACATAAGCCTGTCACTATTATGTTACCAATAGAGTAGCCACTCAGGAATGTGTAACATCTGTAGGGACCGACATTCTTGAGAAAAGTCCACAATGGCAGCCACTATTCTCTAGACAGCATGGGTACTATCAGGTAAGGCGCAGGAATTAAAAAAACATCACACAGCTAATTGTTACTTCCAATTTACAATAACAGTGACAATTGTATGTAAATTGTGTGAACAATGCTGTTATTTCCTCATAGAGCATGTTAAGCCATCGGTCCCAGTTGCCATACGAATATCTATGGCAGTTGTGCCCTCAAAAGTGCAGTCTACAGAGCTAGGTTGTGGAGGTTCAATGGCAGTCACTTCATGGTAAAAATCGAAGTTCTAAGTAAACTAGATAGCCGACCCCAGCTAGGTTGGGAATAGGCTCAGAGAATGATGAATGCTCTTATGATTTAGTTCCTCAACTCAACAATTTTGAAAAAGCGGTTTCGTGTTCTATTCTAAAATCTATTCTTTGAGATACAATAAGGAACAAATAAGCTCATACCTTGCTCGATCAGCTCCTCGACGTTCTTGCCGCTGAGCTCAGAAATTACTTTCTTGAGCTTCTCAGCGTCCGCCTCGATGCCCACGGAGCTCAGGATCTTCTCCACGTCCGACGCGGCCGGCGACGCCTTGCCTCCCAACACTGCTAGCAGATATGCGGCCACGTAACGCATTCTGCAAAAGTTGATAACTTTAATAATCACTGCACATCCATTTCAATATGGAAAATGAAAAAGTGATCAGTTAGGTTAGAAATCTACATTATCACCATACAACTAGGATCACCATCAAGATGAATATACATTTGTGATTTACCATGTTTATTTATGAATCCCGCACTATATAGAATAAATTTTTGAGGTTATGCCAACATTTGGTTTCTGGGATTTTTCGAACTTTACACATGGATGCATTATAGAGACCAAAATAGCAACAATGCATAAATAGATTAGACCGTCATAAGATACTACGTCTGAAATAATGTGCATAAGGTGAAGTTTTACAACTGCATCAACATTCAACACATGGTTACACATTTGTTTGTCGATGGCAACGAAATTTTACTTTCAAACACTATAAATTCCCAAGAATCCTTTAGATGATATACTTAACATAATTGTACAGTGAGAACAATAATGAGAAATAACTAAATAGGTAATGGTTTCATTTTGGCGCGTTGATCATGACTTCAAGTTGAAGGTACACAAAGTATATCCAAGTTCATCTCGCACAAAACATCACAAAACCTAAATACTTATTATCACACATAATCCTTAGGCACTGATTTTATAAAACACATTAATATTTTATTGAAATTTCACTTACTTTTAAGTCGTTTGACACGAAACGTGTAATGCCGAAAACAAACGTTCGCCTTGAACAAAATGTCAAGATGAAAGAATGACGCTGTGGCGTTGCAGCTTTGACAGGTCTCTTATAGTGATGCTCTTTGCGATTTAAATCGATTTAAAAGTTTGTGAACTGTTAAATCGATTAAAGTCGCAAAAAACGAATAGAAGAAGAGTGGTTCATATCGAAATAGTCTGTTGCAATAAATGTGTATACATAAATGAGTGTTTATATATACACATTTATTGTCCAATATCTGAAAAAGTAGTGAGAGGTAAATTGCCTAACCATAATCTTAACTCATTTAAAAACCAATATAATATTTTTAAATATTTATTTATTTAGCTCAAAAGCATCATTCCCGTAAAATAAATCGATTTGTGAATTGATTGCAGTTCTACTGCGACTAATGAAATTGCGAGAGAGGTGACGTCATATTCAAGCGACCGCGTGCGGTTTGGTCGCTATGAATCACTGTTCAATTAGATATTGGTATGACTTTACAGGAATGAGGTCTCAAATTCATTTATAAATTTTATTCTACATACTGGTTTGTCAACAAAGTAACGGAAAAAGATCAATATACAAAATGTTTGTTATTCATCTAACTTTATTTTATCACCTTCATAATAATAATGCTCCTTCAGAAACGATACACTTACGCTAACTAATAATCCAATCATCAAAACATTTTTGAAACGCTGTTTCCGAAATTGAGTACAGTTCTCGCCGCGAATTCGACTTTGGTGTGGTAGTTTTTTTTGACTGAATGTGTATTATGTACTTGTTCCTACATAAATTAAATATGAGAGAGCACATTATTGTGACGGTTCTGGTTGCCATATCCATATCCAATTAATCAAATTTGTAATAATAATAATAATAATAATAATAAATGTCTTTATTGTACACCAATATGAAAAAAAATACAGAACAAGTACAAAGTAACCATGGTAAATACAATTGGCGGCCTTATCGCTCTGCGGCAATCTCTTACAGGCAACCATAGGATGGACAGATAAGCAGGAGAAAAGTGTTTCTGGGCAGTTTGGTGCGCAAAAATATTATATGGAGAAAATAATAATATCTAGTCAAACACAACACAATAAGCTACCTAATATGCAACATGTACATATACACATACATACACACACCTATCACCATACACACATACATCCATACACACATAATTAGGTATACACAAATAGCATACATATAGACATAGGTACCCGCTATTGTTTTCAGCGAGTACCCATCCCAACAATAAAAAATTTTGATTAAAACTTATTCTTGAATGAAGTCGATTGTTACGTGGAATCGACATCACTAAAAGTCGTGCGGTCAGAAGATAATAAAATCATTGCACAGAGTATCATACAGTATTTTTATAAACAAGCAACGAAACGTATCGAATTATTCAATCTATACAGAATACAACAGTTAATTGTTTATTAGTAAAAACAACTAGGTATTTAGCTTTAAACTTATTTCAATAATAGTGAAAGCTAAATTCTCTGTTCACTAGTTCTGTTTAAGTCCAACATGATATAATATTTTTGTAACGTCAGTGTGCAGCGTTTTATTAATACTATACTCCTACTGGTTGTATTCGTTGTAGTTCGTGTTTTTTGCGATAGATGGCATAAAAAGCAAGTTTCCTAACTCTTCTGTTTAACTCTAATAAAATTATAAATTTAATAAAATTATCAAAATACATTATGTGAGGTCAGTAAATTCACATGGCTTAGTATTTCGTAGCAACTGCCGTCGGTCCTGCCAGCCTGAATTCAGGTCAAATGACAGTCGCTCCGCTCAGATAAAATACCTCCTCAATAATATAAAATATATTGAGAAGAGAGCTCCAGTACCGCCAACGCTGAATACCAATAACTGGCTTTCCCACTAGCATTGAACAGCCCAATTGTGTGTACCGTTTTTTTGGTGGTGTCGGTCTATGGCCTTCGCCTAAAAAGGCTCGGTAATCAGCTGATTGCTGACCGAACTAGCGCAACTGATATTGGGATCAGCTGAAGGGGTCACTGACCCGTAGTGTCAGTGCCTACACTACGGGTCAGTGACCCCTTCAGCTGTATCAGAATTCTGTATGTGTCCCTACTGTGATATTGTCTTGACATTATGCTGCAGCATTTAGTGTTCTACCCTCAGCAAATTCATGAGTTCTCCTTCATCCTAGCGGAGAAGCGCTACCAGGGCGTACGCATCTTCAATTGAAGCGTCGGTAGCTTGGTGGTTAAGGAGTCGGCCTTACGATCGAGAGGTCCCGGGTTCGAATCCTGGCCATTACACTACTGACGTGAACCCACTCCTAACACAAGCCATTGAGCTTAGCTGGAGGGGTTAAAGGGAATATTAGTAACTTCGGTTGCTAATATTCTTATTTAAAAAAAAAAAAATCAGTCACACTAAATTTTTTTTTTTTTTTTTTTTATATTATCACGCCTATATCCCCGAAGGGGTAGGCACCCACATTTCGCCTATGTATATTTAGGTCCCAATGTAATAGGGGGCGAGCCTATTGCCATCAACCGGGCACTTATAAACCTGCGATAAATACACACATAACTTCGAAAAGCGTCGTAGTCATTGGTGTGTGCCATGGTAAACCTGGGATCGAACACTAAATTACTTGGTTAGCTAAACGCGGATATTAGGTATAACGTGATCATATCTACTGTAATAATAATATTTTTGACTACTGTAATTGTAACTCTTTATGTGCCTATTCTGAATAAACGAAATTGTTTCTTTGATTCTTCTTTGAATACTATTATAATAATTCGATAATTGATATGCTTTAATGACTAATCTGTCAATGCTATTAACTTTTAATTGGATAAGTACCTATAGGTACATTAGATTATAAGTACAGCCCCTGTGGCGTGTAGCGGCAGTGAACGCGACTGCTACGCAGGAGGCGTAGGTTCGATCCCCGCTCTGTACAAAATATTTGTATGCATGTTACCATACGGACATTTATGACAGTCGTTACGGATAGTTGGAGCCCTTAAAAGTCTTACTAACCTAACTACATAACTTCGATATCGCCAGTTTAGTTGTGGAAGTCCGATGGCAGTCGCTTCACGGAAAATATTCGAAGTTTAGCCGCATTTTAGTTAGACTAATCCGTGTAGGTACATAATATACCCATTTATATGTATGTTGGTAAGGTAAGCCCCTCATGCATAGTTAGTAAGAGGAACATATTTCTTCAAAACGCACAAACCTCTTCATATTATGTAGACTACTATCACATAGTTGATAAAAGTACCACCATTCCGGCATTCTCGTTGAGTACAGCCATTACTCAGGCCCGTTTGATATATCATAGAAATGAAGGTTCGATGGAAATGGTGGGAATACCATTCGCTGGGACAATCGATGACGGAAAACAAACAGAGGACCAGATATCTCGCGACCTATTTGTCAGAGTAAAGGTCTCTGCTCAAAGTACTGTATCATAGTTTGACGAACTCGTTCTACTATGATAGTACCATAATTATGCTCATCATTCTCTGAACCTTTTCCCAACTCCTTGAGGTCGGCTTTACAATCTAACTGTGATGCGGCTGAACTTCGATATTTTCGATATTTTCGATATTTCGATATCTGACCTCCAAAACCAATGGTCGAATGACTAAATGGGGATAATCTTAGTTCCAAACCATAATTATGATAATCGTACCGATATTAATATGTGGAGGATACTGCAAACGGATGACGAATTTCTCAGTACTCGTAGTTTCCCTATGTTCACTTATATTTTGTGGTGGTAGTGTATTCGACTGCTACGCAGAGGGCGCGGGGGGTTGATTCTCGTTCAGTGGAATGGTTGATAATATGGTTGAACATCAATGACAGATGTTACGGGTAATTGGAACCTTAAAAATATATTTATTACATTGTATAAAATGTGCACACAAGAACAAACATGGCGATACATAAAATGTGGTAATAGTAGTGCAGAAGCTCTGCTTATCTTGATTAGAATTCTCTTCCAGCAGACCTACGAGTGGAGAAATAATCTATGGAGTCTCAATGTAGATTCTATATAAAAGTGGTGGACGAAGACCCTAATATATTCACTTTTCTTCCAACGTATATCTTGGTGACGGTAAAAAAAATAAAAATACATGCGTCGCGCGGACTGAGCAGCTGAATTGTGTTTCCTCTTTATTGTGTGTAGTTGGTTTTATTTCATCGAGAGACGAGAGATATCGCGCACAAACTACCGTACGTCGAGAGCTGCAATTGTTTTGTTAGCTTTACATCGATGGTTCTATCTGGCTTGGGACGTGTAATTCCTGATGGATTTTCGAAACGGTGTCATGGCTGTTCGAACTACTCAGATACCTGGGGACGTATTATAATAACTATTTGGAATGATACGTTACCTTGAATCTTTATTACTGTTTCACTTTATTGCATAACATAAACTCATGCCTATACCCCCGTTGGGGTAGGCAGAGGTGCTAGCACCCACATTTCGCCAGTTTATGTTTAGGTCCCAATGTAATAGGTGAGCCTATTGCCATTAACCGGTCACTTATAAACCTGCGATAAATACACACATAACTTCGAAAAGCATTGAAAAGTCATTGATTTGTGCCATGGTAAAACTACCGGGTACCTACTTATAAACCTGCGATAAATACACACATAACTTCGAAAGTCATTGAAAAGTTATAGGTGTGTGCCATGGTAAAACCTGGGATCGAACCCTAGACCTCGTCTTTGCAGTCCATTACCCATGCCACTAGGCTACCGCGGTTTTTATACTATGTATTAAGCCTGCATAAGTATTTAATCATCATCATCATTATCATTTCCGCCGTAGTAGATCCACCGCTGAACATAGGCCCCCCATCAACCTCCAATCCGTCCGGTTGGAGGCTGTCTGCATCGAACGGGTACCAACTTTGACTATGTCATTCGTTCGTCTTATCCGCCAGAATGTGGTCTGCATTCGGCTCTAACGGCCGTCGGTTCTTCTTGCTATGTACCCCGCTCACTACCACTTCACCCACATATCTAGAAGATATTCTCAATATTCATCACAATTTGCGTAATCTGACAATGGATTATGTTAATATATATACAAACAATCGTGAGACGTCCCTTTTTTCCGTCGGCCATTGATAGTCCTTATGTCAGACTCGAACTTGGCTAAACAAGCATACCATCTCACTCACGAGAGATGGTATTGAGATGCCACAACCTACCCCTGAACGCGATCCAACCTCAAACCATAAATAACGATTTTGGTATGAATTTCTTTCTTTACCTTCAGCTGACCACCAGGCGAGGTGAAGTCATATTGACATGATCAATTGAAAAAAATCTGTCAATTCATCATCTCGCATTCAATATTTAACCACTACGGTGACCTTCACCCAACTACGGCAACTCCATAAGTTTATTGACGTAAATTTTCGTCGTACTCTCAATAAAAATCAACATTAGACACCGTTAATCATTGCTATCAAAGCCAGAGCTCTGTCCGTCGTAAATCCCTCCTGGCATAACAATCACAGCCATTAAGCCATAAATCTAATCTCCATGACATCGCAATCTATCACAAAGCAAGCTCGGGTCTCACCGTAAAGCGAAGTATTCCTGAAATACACCGGACGGCGCGCGGCGCAACGCACAATAAAAACTAAAACTGATACGCAACGACCGTCGTCGCACGCGCAACTAATATTAGACCAGACGAAGCAAAGATCAGTCGCCTGTACAGAGGCCCCAAACTTATTTAACAGGAGTTAATATTTCTCATTTCAGAATAATAGCTAGCTATGGGACGCTCAGGGAAACGAGAAGAAGAAAGTAAATGCGCTGGAAATCACTAACGTCTTAATCCATCAAGAACTCCGGGTCAACTAGCGCGAGCGTCTGTTGTCTGCTGTGTAAGCTCGGATCCCTCGATTTCTTTGACCAGATATTCAGAAGAGTGGAAGACACTATACCTAGAGGAACATCTCCAATGAAGTGGAACGACCAGATCAAACCCAGAATGTCGGTCACCTGAAACTAATGCGCTCGCAAAACTCCCCTGTGGACCGAATGGCGGCGTGTAATGAAGCTGGTCACACAAAAACTAGTTGGACAAGAATGCATCGAAGAAGATGAAGAACTAGCTATTACCCAGTAATCCCTGGCTTCGCCGCTTAGGTATCAGCTATCGCAGTTAAACGTAGAATATGCCTCAGGTCTTTTCAAGCTCTAGCCGAATTCTAAATCATACTAAATTTCAGGTCTAGATCGACAGGTGAGCAGACAGAGTTACTCTCACGTTTATCATACTGGCAGTATGAATATATATTATAACTACCTGACCCGCGCAACTTCGTCTGCGTCACCCCGTTTTTGCAACATTTTTCATTCCTGCTCCGCACCTGTTTGTTGTAGCATGATGTTATATACATATAAACCTTCCTCTTTAACCATTCTATCTATTAAAACAAACCGCATCAAAATCCTTTATACTATGTAGTGATAGTGATAGTGACTATGTAGTGATAGTGATGATATGCTAACGATATAAACACGTCTATCCAAAGCATTATGGTAGGTAGGTATAAAAGCACTCAGTGAATACACATTTTGGGCAATTACTTATAATATGTATAAGTGTTCTATTAATTCAGAAAACGCACATGTCTAAAGTTCAACGCAAATACTATTGATTTTAAGTAAAATGAACCATTGTCTGACTCATTCCTGCAAACTCCTGGAATATAAGGGTCATAACGTAATTTAATAATAATAATAATAATAAAGCCATTTATTTCCATATCCTTCTTCTTACATTTCAAATGTTGTTAGTACTTGATTGTTAGTAGTTTAACTTAATATCTAGGTGTTAGTACAGGTTAGTTGTTTTGGATATGGACCCCTTCTCGGGTAAAGGCCTCCTCCAGTTTCTTCCATGCGTCTCTGTCTAAGCCAATACTCTGCCAGTCTTTCCCTGCTATCTCTACTAAATCGTCAGCCCACCTTCGTTTCGGCTTGCCAACTCTTCTTTTTCCTGTTGGACCTTCCCAGCATGTAGTTCTGAGTGTCCACCTATTGTCTGTATATCGTGTTATATGACCGGCCCATTGCCATTTCAGTTTTAGGGCTTGCGTGAGGGCATCGGTTAATTTTGTTTTTTGTCTGATAGCTTCGCTTTTTACTTTGTGAATTTTCCTTATATTTAGTATGCTCCTTTCCATGGCTCTCTGTGTTGTTCTAATCTTTTGTTTGGCTCTTGTCGTGAATACCCATGTTTGACAGCCATATAACAGACAGGGCATTAAGCATGTTTCGATAACAACTTTTTTGTAGTTTATCGAGTAGTCTCCTTTTAAGATTTCCTTGAGTGACCAAAACTTCTTCCAGGTTATGTTTGATCTTCTTTCGACCTCATCGTTGTTATTTGATTTGTTAAACGACACTTGTTTTCCCAGGTAGGTGTAGCTGGTAACGTATTCTATTTCTTTATCTCTTACGTTAATAGGTAGTTTAGATTTGTTTGTCATTATTTTAGTTTTAGTAGCATTCATTTCCAATCCTACCTTCGAGCTTTCTTGGTCGAGTGAGCATAGCATTTCCTGTAGGTCCTTTGGTGTTTCCGATATGAGAACTATGTCGTCAGCAAATCTAAGATGGTGTAGGTAGTAGGTGTTTATTTTTATGCCTCTAGTTTTCCAGTCCATCTTTTGGAATATATTTTCTAGAACTGCAATAAACAATTTAGGTGACAGAGGGTCGCCCTGTCTTACTCCTCTTTCGATATTTATTGTTTCACCTCTAGTTTCTAGTCTAACGTTACTTGTGCTGTTGCTGTATATATATTTTATAATGTTTATATATTTTGAATTGATGTTGAGGCTATTTAGTGATTTCCATATACTACTGTGGCTTATGCTGTCGAATGCTTTGCTATAGTCAATAAAACCTAAATACAGAGGTTTGTTAAATTCTTCATATTTTTCTATTATTTGTTCTAATGTCTGTATATGGTCAATTGTACTGTAGCCAGAGCGGAAGCCTGCTTGTTCGATTGGTTGTGCGTTGTCTATTTCGTCTGTTATACGTCTAAGAATTAATGATGCAAACATTTTATATAAGTTTGCCAGTAAACTAATTGGTCTGTAGTTATTTATATCAAGTGGGTTTCCTTTTTTATATAATAATATGATATCCGATGTACACCATTGAGTTGGGACAGTCTCGGCTTCCAGTATCAGATTAAACAGCTCTGTGAGATGACTGAGTAGAATGGGTGCACCTAACTTTAAAGCTTCATTTGTTATCCCATCGGGGCCTGGACTTTTGTCCGACTTGAGTTGCTTGAACTGTTCGTATATTTCTCGACTTTCGATAGGTCTCACTGTTTGAGTGTTGCAAATCGGATGTATTTTGCTGTCATTTTCGGTGATTTCTTCTTTTCGTTTGTATAGTTCTTGATAAAAAGAGGTTGCATGGTGTATGATTTCTTGTCTTGTTTTTGTTTCTTTATGTTGTCCTTCTAGCTTTTGTATCCATGTTTTATGCAAATTCAATTCTTTGAATGCTCTTTTTGTGCTTCTGGATTTATTTATATTCTTTGTTATTATCTCTTGTCTGTGTGTGTTATAGTCTCTTTTTATCGCTTTGCTAGTTTCTTTATATAATTTGCTTAGTTCTTTCTTGTCGTTTATGTCTTTATTCTTTTTCATTGTTAGTTTACTTCGTTTATCTATTAATGCCATTGTATGTTCACTAAATATTTTATGTTGGTTTCCTTTTGCAGGGTGGTTGCTGTTGTTGTTGAGGCTGTGTTTTATGGCTTTTTCCAGAACATCATAGTAAGATTGGACACCTGTGCTGCCATCCATTCTCTCTGCGATGTACTGTTTAAGACTATCTGTATAGTGTTTTTGTTCTTCAACCGTCTTTGGGTTTATTGGCAGTAGGTTAAAGTTTCTTCTGCTCAATTTTGGCTGGTTTAAAAGGAATGTCGCTCTTATTAGTCTGTGATCAGATTGAAACTTTACGTTATTTAGGACTTCGTAGTTTTGGATTTGTTTAGGGACGTTTGTCATGATATAGTCTATTTCATTCTTGACACTTTCGTCTGGTGATTTCCACGTCCATTTTCTACTAGGTCTTTTTTTAAAGTAAGTATTTATTATTGCTAGTCTATGTTCGGACGCATATTCTAATAGCCGTTCTCCTCTTTTGTTTCTTTTGCCTATGCCATAGTTTCCCATAATATAATTTTTTTCCTCTTTTTTGGGTTGCCCTATTTTGGCATTAAAGTCCCCTATTACCAAAACTTTCTCATCTGCCAATGCGTAATTTAATTGTGTGTTATTCCTGGTACCCAAACTTCAGTCAAACTGGTTCTGCCGTTTGAGCATGATTGTGTACAAACCACTTTTTATTTTTATTAGTACAATAGTATTTACTGTATTTAGTGTTACCAGTTGCCATTGGTAGTCGTTACGGGTTGCAGCAAAAAAGTTACGGTATCAGTTACGTCAAAAACGCACGGTTCACCTATTTTGTCTGCTCCGTTTAGTATTGTGCAAAGATTCCTTATGAATGTCCAGCTATTCGCCACATTAAATTATTCTTGGACAATTTCAATAAGCAATCAATATTGAACATCCTGTCGTATCTTATTTTATGATCTGTGTCGGCTTATAAACCTACTCCGATACAGTCACTTTATTGGTTAGTCGGCGTGTGAGCTACATATCAATAGAACATTCCTCGCGTTTTACCTGCAGCATCGACAATCGTACGAAACAAAGTGAAATATTAACAGGATTAATTAAAATACTCGTAAATGTTAACATTAACAGTAAATTTAACAACGACTGTAAAATTGAAATGGCATTAATTTAAGTCAATTATTCGTTCGGAAATGTTAAAGTGTGTTATGAAATTGATCAAAACTTTAGTGGTGTTGAAATATAAACTATAAGTAGATATTGAAATTTATTAGTAAAATAATTTAGTTTTGTGATGGAAGCTTGTGTCGTGAATACATTAAAAGTGAATAGAATAACTATAAAGGCATGAAGTAGGTGAGTTTGTATATGTACCTATATAAAATATATTTCATCTATTGTTTATATTATCTATTATTATAGAAGGCGTACGATTTTTTAGATGTAGTTTTATGAGGTAAGGTAATAAATGTTTATGTTGGATTATTAAAAAAAATTGAGGCCAGGCGTTTCATGATAATCTTACAAAAGATTAGCTGGAATAAAAAAAAGCAGGTACTCTTGAGACACCATAGGTTTCTTATCACGAGATCAGCTAGCTACTTATAATTAAATAGAATAAGGTAATATTTTGAAACCAAATTTTTTTTTTGTGGGATATTAATTTTCGTACAAGACCATTAGCATTATTTATTTTGGAAACAATATACTATATTTCCTAGCAGATGTTTCGTTGCCGATGCCTGCCCACTTGGCAACTGGCGTGCAAACAATTCGCTTTATTTTGATTGAGCGAACGGACTTAGGCATCTACAATAACCGTTAGTCACCAACCTGTGAGCTATAAGTAGGGCTAGATGGTACCTAAAACCGAATTTCACCAGCGATAATGAAACTAAAATAGGTTCTATAGGTTCTAATAGTTTCATTTAGCCGTAATTACTTTCATAGAAGAAATACACCAAAAGTCTTTGACTTAAAAATGCACATGCTTAACAGTAAACAGCACGATAAATTTGTAGATAGGATATTATTTGCACAACCAGTGACAAGCGATATACGGAAAAATTATAACATCACTGTGAGAAAGGAAAACCCAAAACAGAACCCTTTTTTTTTGTTTCGTCAGGGGAAATGTTCGAAACAGAACCCTGTAGCAGCCCGTCTGGTCAGCGAGGAAACAGTAGACTAAAGCCTTCCAAAATTGGTAAAGGCTCATGTCCAGCAGTGGACTGCAATATAGCCTATCTAGCCTATCTATTGATGGTTGTATGGGCATTGGGAGCAGGCGATTTTCTCGGCTTTAGTAGGTCGGACGACAATCGCTAGATTATTCTCACTTGAAGATTAAGAAATACTATTTGTATTTCAAAATATACCTACTTATCAATATACTATAGTAGTAATAAGGATAATATATAATAAAAAATAATAATATTAAGTAAAACGTTCATGCTTCTAGCGACCTGTATTACTTCGATATAATTTTACCGAAGTTCAACTTTGATTACCTATTCATTTATATCCCTGGTTCTACTTAACCGATATGGCGATTAAACAAACGTAATTGTTAACTCTGTAAAAGAGCTTCGTAATAAAGAACGGAATCAAAATCTTTTCAGTAGTTTTTACGTTCATCGCGGTCAAAAAAATAACCAGACAAGAATAAAAAAGAAAAAGATCGCATTCAGAATTGTTAATATAACATGATCGAAGGTATTTAACCACTTTATAATTATATGATAATAAAGAAGAGAAAAAGAAGATCTGAATCACAGAACACTTATATCCTGTCTGAATATATAATACATAAATACCTAATACATATATGAATGCATTTAATACGTCATATATAGGTAGGTTAGAGGAGGTAGGACACGACGGTATATCCGTCCCAATTGAGCAGTCCGACTGGGGAAGTACCTCCACCCTACAGAATATCGCCGTTTAATAACCTTGTGTTGTGTTTTCGGTGGTGAGTAGGGTAGCCAGAGCTCGCTAGAGAGGTTTTGTGTTGTCCGTGGGAAGACCAAAGGTTTATCCTACATCTTTTGCGCTGACGACACAGAATGTCTCTGATCTTACAGGGGTTGCCGCACGAGTGTTATTCCTCTGGTGTTACACTCGTTCGGCCCGCGTGCTTGTCTGCGACCTAAGTTGTATAAAAAAAGGTATTTTATAAAAATACTGCTGCTCCATTGTGAAATCGATTTCGGTGAAAAATATTGGTAATCAATCCCTTAAATTCCCATAAATATGATATTAGCTGCATATCTTGCCCAACTGCCGGCACTACATCCTCTTTCAGGCTACACAATAAATACAAGATGTATTTTTGTAACGGGGGAGTCGGGCAAGTACCTTAACCGTTGCAGTTACAGCAGAACATTCTTTGGAGACCTTCCCTGACTTTCGAAGATATTTTGAACTACATTCTCAGATTTTGCAGAAGTCTTTCAGTAGGTAATAAAAAACCGCGGTAGCCTAGTGGTATGGGTAATGGACTGCTGAGACGACGTCTCGAGTTCGATACCGGGTTTTACCATGGCACACACCAATGACTTTTCGATGCTTTTTCAAGATAAGTATGCGTGTTTATCGCAGGTTTATAAGGATCGCCACTTATTACATTGGGTCCTAAACATAAATTGGCGAAATGTGGGTACTAGCACCTCGACCTACCCCTTTGGGAATACAGGCGTGAGTTTATGTATTTTCAGTCAGCAAAAAAATGCAAAATGTCTGGATTTTTTTGTGCCAATCGATTCTATGTCATGTGGGGATAAAAATATCTACTCTATGGAACCATTTCTCCTTTGATTACGAGGAACGACAGAAATCGCCCTGTTTAATCAAATTTCTATATTATTTAAAATTTTTGACAAGTATGCGTGTAGATTCTGTAATGATTTATATTTGGCGCCTACACAGCTTCGCAAGACATTTATGTGTCAAATAAATCGTCAATTAATGACGAAACAGAGGAAACTCGTCGATCGGCGCCCGCGCATCGTCGTAGTAACATTATATAGTGCTACCGAGTCGATTCATGGTTGTTGTACATTTTATGATAAGTGGGAGCTCGAAGTAAATTTTATCATAATAATATTTAACATTTCATAATAAATTTAATGTACTTTATCATACCTACTAATAACAATAATATAATAAATGCTAGTGGATTGTTGGAGAGCACGTGCTCCCGTAGCCATCAGACAGATTTTCATAAATATTGAAATAGATAGAGTCGGAGGTAGGACACGACGGTATCTCCCGTCCGAAATGAGCTGTCCAACTGGGGAAGTACCTCCGCCCTACAGAAGACCGCGGTCATAATAACCATCGTGTTGTGTTCCCGCCGGTAAGTAGGGTAGCCAGAGCTCACTATACCCCTCCTTCCCCTCCCCTTCCTAGCCTCCCTACCCCTTCCCAGCTCTCCCCCTTTCCCTTCAGGGTGGGCAGCGCGCGTGTGACACCCTTAGTGTTGCACACGTTCATAGGCCACGGTGGCCGCTTTCCATCAGGTGGGCCGTGTGCTTGTCTGCCACCTACGTAGTATAAAATAAAAAAAAACATAGATTTGTTTCAATCTTACTTGACCCCTTTGGGTATAGGGACCACGGTGTCCCCGTCTAGCCCCCGGGTATGGAGTGGCCGCTGAGTAAGGCCCTTGTTCTGGACAAGTTAAAGTTCATTACAATCAAGAAGGCCAAAGCTCATTAGACCCGAGTGTAGTAGAAAGACCCCTAGTAGAAAGAGATTTTAAAAGATTTAAAAGGTTCCAAAATGATTTGTGAATATTGATAGAATTTAAAAAAAACACATTGGCAACGAAATCTGAAACTTAAATGCGTTGAAAATTGCGCGTGCAATGATACATTTTCAATATAATGACATCGCAATAATAATATAATTCATGATCATCCGTACAACACAGATAAAGGAAGGTACTGAGGCGACGAAAGATTAATTTGTACAAACTAGTAAAAACTGTTGGCACCAAGTTTTACAAGAAAACTTTTTGTCTATTTGCTTTTGGCGTCCACAACTTTCATAGGAATTAAGAGTTATGGTTACTAATTCATTACTGTGGGAAGGACAGCAGCAGCGTTTCATTTTTTCACCAAAAAAATTCGGAAGCAGGAAACACGATTATTTCAGGACTGAAATTCTCAGCTATCCTATATATATATATATATATATATATATATATATAGATTATAATATTCCATGAAAAACGGATATTAGACCAAGAATGTTTATATTAGAGAAGTTGTAAAGCGAGGTAGGTTCAATCATTAAATGTTAATATCAAAATTTAAACAGCTTTGTCATAGTTTATTTTATTTTATGTAGGTGAGAATATAAATTATCAATAAAATAAAATATAATTTCTCTATTCATTGGTAGAAATTAGTTATAGATTCGTGGACTGTTTGCTTTATAGTTTAGTCTCAGCAACCAGTGAAATAAGACGTGTTGCATTCCTGCCTTTCGGTGTTCACTAGGTATCTACCTGGGCTTGATTATTAGCAGGTATGTTTTAAATATTAAACATAACTGGGAGTAACCATATTTATATAAATGAAGTAGGACGGTAGGTAGAAAATGAACATATTTCCCGTCCTAATTGAACACTTTGAATAAGCAAATACCACCGTCGTACCACCGTGGCTCATAATATTGTGGAGGAACAGGATGTGATGTCCCTCCAACACAAAGGGAGGATCCTCCGACCAGACAAGGTGATCGCGCCTGGCGGGCCGCAGCCCTAACGGTTGTCGTTGGGTTGTTGTATATATACTGTACTAGCGAGAGAACTTCATTTTCGCGATGCAGGATCGTTGTGACGTAGTAGTGACGTCGTAG
The DNA here is from genome assembly GCA_963691645.1 of Pelosia muscerda. NCBI lineage: Eukaryota > Metazoa > Arthropoda > Insecta > Lepidoptera > Erebidae > Pelosia > Pelosia muscerda. The sequence goes on from OY829118.1 coordinate 14,073,241, forward strand.
TTATGTAGGTAGTAGTTACTCGTGCTGTCGCTAGATGGCGCTGGGTACATGTGGTATCGCCACAATATCCTTGTGTTGTATTTTCGATGTTGAGTAAAATAGCCAAAGCTGTTGGTTTTTTTTATCTATGGCATCTCAATTTGTCTTCACCTCGCCTGATGTTAAGCTGAAGCCAAAGTCTCATGAAAGAGGGTCACCATTGCAAACACGTTCAGTGCTACAATGGTGGCGCTCAGCTTGACGGCCTCATCAGTTGCTTTTTCACGCCCCGCTTAAAGGACTCGGTACTGTAGGAAGAAGGAAACACGTGGTTGGTGAGGTTTCGTGCTGTCAGTAAGACTTCAAATTTGTCTCCTGCGCTGGCGGTGTAGATGCTCTCTTAATTTTCACCCCCGCCCTCCTCCCCCACTACCATCTTTTCAAGAAGGGCATTCGAATTTGGAATTGGTTTCTATAGTCGGCAGCATGAGTGTGATGTGCTGCGAACAACCACGTACTACAATCAAACGATTTCATAACAGATTTTTATTAAAAGAAGAATTTAATTCCAAGCCACTTTGTGGATACTGGTCGAATCGTTCGATTTACAATCGCATCGTTTAAATAAATTGATCTATTACTTAAACATCTCGAGTGTGTTATACTCGTAAATTAACAATTGTGACGAGTGCAGACGATCAACAATAAGTGAAATCTTCAACAAGCTGTCTATTATTGAAAGCAATCGCTCAGCGGAAACATTTGAACAAAATTGCCTAAACAATAGTCTATATTTACTCATTACAATAAAAAGCTGCCATACGGTCTGGCCTCTAAAGTGCTACTGCAATAAATAATTCGGGAATAGAACTCACTACGTCTTGAGTTACAGCAGTTACAGCGCGGCGACGACGTAGACACACGTCATTGTTGCTATGGATGCTTTTGTGTGTGGCTATAACTGAAGCGGGTGATACGGTACGCTCTTTCTTATGAATACGTTTTATTGATTTAATTGTAAGTCACGGCTTATATATATATACATATGAAAAATATTTAGCGCAAACACAATTCTCAAGTTCATATGTCACCTGAGTACTAAACGTTAATGATAAAACATCAATTTGGTAGATATTGAAATACTCTTCTTTATGGTTTAAACTTCTAAATTGAGCAGAGAACATTTAAGCATAAAGAATCAGTGAGATAATAATTGTATTCTGATTAAATTAGGTATTATATACCTAGTAGGTTGTTAGGCTTAAATCAGAATATGAAATATAACTTTCGAAATCTTCAATAAATATTAGCTAAATATCGCAAATGATAAATAGCTTCATAGGATAAAGTTATAAACATTCTGTAAAAAATATTATACTTATAATGTACTTTAATTAGTTAATGTAATGTTTTTATTTTTCTTTTTGATTTGACAACAAGGTTAAAAGCAGAATTGAAAATAAACCGTAGTTCTTGCAAATTCAACATTGTGGGATAAATAATAATCAAACAATTTTCGCAGTTAGCGTCTAAGTACCATTGTAATTTAAATTAATTGCTTTCGTAAAGAAATTTAGTTCACTAACTGCTCTTGTGAAACAATTTTGAAACTTCAATACAATAATTTGTGAATTATGTTTGCAAGTACTTACATAATTATAATATTAACTGATTGGTCCTAAAAAGCAATTTGAAAAAGAAAGTAACTAGTAGAATCTTCAAACAATCTTCGGTTTTATGATCGAAATACCTTGGCATTGCCTCGACTTCCTCAGTTCGCAGATCTCGGTTCATACCAAAAAATATGTATTAATTTTTTTTTTAATTTATTTAATAGTTCTACTATCATTGTATTCTACAAGAACAACTTATTAGGAACAAGTAAATGAATATAGGCAAATGAATGCGTGTTAACCAAGTGTACTATAAAAATGGTATGGTTCTAGAGTCGATACAGTGAGTGTTATGTGTCGCGATCGAGTACTGCGTGAGAACGCGGACAGTGGTAGTGGCGGCGACTGTAATAAACGAGTGAAAAAGAGGGTAGACCGATACGGACTGGTACTAGGCGGTCGTCTACATCGTGCTCATGGCGCTTGCATGCCAAAATATCTGTAACTCCATAAAACCTAAAACATGGTAAATGTCCCGTCATGCGATAGTAGTGTGATAGAGAATGTTCTATTCCTGAGATTTTTTTCAATTTATAATTTTTTAAACTTATAAACTTAATTGATGCCCCTATTTTATACCGCGTATTTCATAGCCCCACTGCGTTCATGATAACGTTAGGTGCGGTGCGTGGGTGCAACATGACGTCCACATCAAAGCTCAATGATTTAATTTTACCGAGCGTATGTGCTCCTAGGTACCTAGCAACTATTAGTACCCGAGAGGAGCCATTACTGAAGAAGCTTTGTTCTCTCGACGGCGACGGCTATGTGGTCTTCTTGGCGATGTATGGTCCATAGTGAGCTAAAAGGTATTAGTTATTTGAGCTAATAATGGAGCATGGTTTCATTATAGATGTAATACTCGTCCTGAATAGGTACAAACGTGGAATGGTGTGAGCTGCTTTGGTGGTTTTGAAGTCGGTTTATAAGTTCATTGTGTTTGGAAGTCAATTCTTAATTAAAATTTAAAATTCATGTCTGTGAATTTTTGAATCATAAAGACCATTTAATTTTAACTGCTGTTACTGTTTGTAAAAAAACCCAGCTGCGTCACCATATTATGTGCTCATATATTTCTGTACGTACTGAATTAGTTCTGTGGATTCTTTTCTATGACGTGCAACCAAAATCAAAGCAGTCATATCCGATGACGGTTATTGCCTCACAATTGGGCGTGGCGCAGCTAGGAGGGTGCAGACCATAGAAAATTTGATGAAGCGAAAGATATAACCGTATAATCTAAAAAGAAAAAATATATGTTAATAAAAACACTTTTTTTATGGCACGTCAATTTTACTTCAACCTCGCCTAATGTTAAGCTGAAGGCAAAGTCTCATGAAAGAGGGGCACCATTGCAAACACATTCAGTGCTACAATGGTGGCGCTCAGTTTTCTGCTAATGCTATTATTATTATTTTATTTAATCACAGCGCAGAACATTTTAATAATAGGTAGGTACTTATTTTTTTGCGTTATTTTTATAAAGATAGGATTTACGTTCTATATCCCTAAAGTTTCTCTCGTAGTTAAAAATTTGTGGTGTATATGGGAATTTTCGAAACATCACGGTGATCAATTTTGTCTGATATGTGAAACTCATCAATCAATTTAGCTGCCTAACAAAATTAGTTTGTCATCGAATTTGTCTGAAATGGGAACCCTTGGGATATTTAGGAGCACACAATCATTATGAATTGATAATGGAGCCTATCAATGTCAGTAATTTAATCACAATATTCTGATTTATTGCTTAAATCTGATCTCACTTAATATTACGTGTTATCTTACACAGCTGCCTACTTACGTAAAAATACTCCATACTCATCACATTTAATGCGTTCCATAATGAGTACAGGCTCAAAGAGAAAATTTTATAGTTAATTAAAATATTCAATAAGTAATTTATTTGAAGCAATTTCAAATACATTAATGGTCAATTTATTAAGTTAGGTACGTGTTTTGGTCACATCTCTGGTTCTGGTGCAATCAGATTTTAAGCCTGACCTTTGTGAAAACTGCATGTTAAAACTGTCAACAGTAGGTTTTGCATCTATCGCGAACAAACCTTTCAGAAAAATAACATCCGATTTGAGAATCTCCATTGCTTTTTAATGAAATTTTAAAGTTTTGAATAGAAAGCATTAAGTAAAGCATATTTAATGCTTTCTATTCAAATCTATTTAAGATTGAGAAAAATTAATGCCCAAACTTATGATTTTAGAATTGTATTCAATTGATTTGATTATATAGGTATATATAAGTATATTAATAATTGTATATAGTAATAACAATGTTAACAATGATTGCAAAATCATCAATTGCTTCTGATAGTTCGTAAGACTATCAGCAGATGGCTTCCTAAGCCAAGGGAGTTTGTGTGAAAAATAATATTTATAGGTGTTTCTAATATTTTGTGTGGACCTTTGTTTATCATCGAATGGAGAAGAATTCCATCTCTTACTTATCTTGTGCGTGTACGATTACCATGAAAATAGATGGGGTGATGCCCTCATCCTGTAAGTAGGTAGGTGCCTGATGAATGTCAAAAGTTCTCGAACGACATTTTTCGACAGTTCTCACTTTGATTTATTATCTGTGGACAATAGAGCTGTGACGTCGGTTGACTGACAGTGATTAACGAAAGAGGTCTCATTAAAAATTATGATTAATTACAGCTCTACGTTTTTAAATTAGGAAGATTGTTATAGCGAGATATATATATATAAGTACCTACTTGAGTGTGCATCTGAATAGAATTCTTTACACTCCATAAAGTTGTTCAAAGTATTAATGGTTCTTTTATAAGCTGGTGAACGTTTTTATAGCTTGTATTTTTTATTACATAGGTACTTACTACTTATTTACAAGATGCACTAAAAAGGTGTTGTGGCTATGCTTTCCCAGGATGAATTTCAACGCAAATGAGAGGGTGGTGCTTTTCCTGAGAACCTAAGAATCCTCATCGGAAGTAACACCCTCTCACTTGCGTAGTATGTCTACCTTCGATCTTTTTTCTCGTTTCTCATTTATGATATCAAGAAATCAATCTAAAGAAAATCCGAACTCCATGATTCAGTAAATAAGTTTTGATATCTTGGCTCGACATCTTGATATATTAGAATTTGACGCTTGCAGTTCGAGTGATTTGTATTTTTATAGGATAGATTTTATATTTTGTGTATATTGGCTAAGCAATCTGTGATATTGGCATGAGATTATTTACATAAATATTCCATATATTTCATACAGCCATACATTTGAATTTCTTCTTTTTTTTATACTACGTAGGTGGCAGACAAGCACACGGTCCACCTGATGGAAAGCGGCCACCGTGGCCTATGAACGTGTGCAATACTAAGGGTGTCACACACGCGCTGCCCACCCTGAAGGGAAAGAGGGAGAGCTGGGAAGGGGTTGGGAGGCTAGGAAGGGGAAGGGAAGGAGGGGTATAGTGAGCTTTGGCTACCCTACTTACCGGCGGGAACACAACACGATGGTTATTATGGCCGCGGTCTTCTGTAGGGCGGAGGTACTTCCCCAGTTGGATAGCTCATTTCGAACGGGAGATACCGTCGTGTCCTACCTCCGTTGCCTTTGTTCTTTTTGCCGGATTTTTAATGGCTTGAGGAATGAGCGATCTTTATGCTAATCTGTACTCAATATGTCTTGTTTTTATCGTCCTATGCAACAAGAAATTACCGAGGGAGTATTTCAGAAACAAACAACTAACATATACACGAAGTTTGCATCGACCAGCAGTCGCCGTCTAGTCCCATGAGTTCAAAGTTACGCATTCACATATTTCATGCAAACAAAATGACTACATATTTGAAAAGTGTATTTTTGTTGTAGAATCGTATACAACCCGTTCTAACATTTTAAAAAACTTTGAACGAAATTTTAATTACGATTTCATGTCGCCCCACAGATATGTGAAAATTATTATGAAATTGAACGCATTTGCGAAAAAAAGCAGAATAAATTATAATAATAAAGTAATATCATACAAAGAGATTTAAAACTGTCCCAGTCCCATATTATCATAAATATATTGAATATAATCATGCGACTACAATACAGAGTTATCCAACATAACATAACATAAACTCATCTCTATATCCCCGAAGGGGTAGGCAGAGGTGCTAGTACCCACATTTCGCCAGTTTAAGTTTAGGTCCCAATGTGATAGGGGGTAATCCTATTGCCATTAACCGGGCACTTATAAACCTGCGATAAATACACACATAACTTTGAAAAGTCATTTGTGCGTGCCATGGTAAACTTAAGATCAAACCCAAGACCTCGTCTCAGCAGTCCATTACCCATACCACTAGGCTACAGCGGTCTCCAAAAAAGGCATTTATAGGTTTTTATAGGATCGGCAGCACGAGTGTGTCGCCTAGGTGTTGCAAATGTCTACAGGTTACGCTAACCAGTATAATAGACAGTATCAGGTGGACTGTGTGCTTGTCTACCACGTGAATGGTATAAAAATAAATCTATTTAAATCATTCAGTTTCATGTTCGCAGGTAGTTTATTATAAATTTTAATGACCATTGGATAGCGCCTGTAATATAAACAAACACTGTTTAATATTATTGCTGTTATTAACTTCGAAAATTGAAACAAAATAAATCGTGGGCTATTTTGAATAATTAGGTATAATATTCTGTAGCTCTATAGGTACAGTGCACTGTAACTAATAATAAAATATAATATACTTATTTATTGTTATAATTGCAAATACAGGTTAGTTATGAGATGTTATTGTTACGAATGTCACCACTCATGACGTAAGCCGTCAATGATTGAAGCGTTTGACAATTTCAACTAGTATAATTGTAAATAAAGAGAATCGAAATTACGATCGTAATGACGAACGAAAAGACTAGCGAAATTAGGATTTCCAGAAGATTCTGCATGGTATATAAACAGCACCAGGAGCGCCAAAAGGGCAGTTCAGTCTCAGTGGTTGAAGTGGAAACAAGAAGAAGAAGTAAAGTGAAAAGTACAAGTGAAAGTGCTAGTGGTGCATGTGCAATACTGCATGTGCTGTGAACTAAAAACGCTCAGTGAACGTGGACGTTCTAGAGACTGTGTGTAAAGACAGTGCGTTGCAGTACAGTCCTCTAAGTGTGTACGAGTGCCTCGGACAATAGACTGTGTATACGCTAAAGACTGTTGTGAGTTGGTGGCTTGAATAAAGTGTAAAAATCGCTCGAGGTTGTTTACTTCCAATCCCGAAACCCGCTTCCCGTTACATTGGTGTCAGAAGTGGGATTGGAAGAAACGATGCCGTTCACACCAAGAGACCATCCAGAGCGACCCAACACACGGTCCAGAACTACGGGACGGGAACAAGGTGAACCCGACCCAGCGGTCTCACATGTTGAAGGCCCTAGTGATCGGCGTGATGCTGGCGAAGGACCCTCTGCTGTCCCCGCACATGGTTCAGCTACTCAGGAACCTCTAAGTGCACCTTCGCCGATGGACATAAGTGCACTCTTCCAACAACTGCGCGCAATGCAAGAGGAACAAGCGCGCCGCCAGGAGGAGCAAGCGCGCCGTCAAGAGGAGCAAGCGCGCCGCCAGGAGGAGCAACTGCGCGCTATGCAGGAAGAGCAAGCACGCCGCCAGGAGGAGCAAACGCGCCGCCAGGAAGAGCAAACGCGCCTCCAGGAGGAGCAAGCACGCCGTCAGGAGGAACAAGCGCGCCGCCAGGAGGAACAACTGCGCGCCATACAGGAGGAGCAAGCACGCCGCCAGGAGGAACAAGCGCGCCGCCAGGAGGAGCAACTACAAGCGATGGGAGACCGAGTACTCTCAGTAGGTAGTCACGGAGACTATTAAGAAAGTGGAGGAGGTGCAGAAAACGGTAGAAAGCCATGAAAGCATAATAGCGGACCATCAAGCGCGCATCTCAACAGTTGAGGGCGATCTACGTAAAATCAAGGCTTCAGGCACAACTGCACCGGTTGCCGTAGTCTCTTCGGGAGGAAGCTTCAAGGTGCCTCCATACGACGGAACATCGTCCTGGAATGCATATAAGCGACAGTTTCAAGCTGTAGTACAGTTAAACGGCTGGAATGAAGAACAAGCGAGGACTGGACTCACCTTAGCCCTGAGAGACCAAGCAGCAACAGTGTTAGAGGCCATAGAGACTGAGGCTTCTTATCAAGAGCTCCTTGATGCCTTAGAGTCAAGGTACGGCGATGCACACCTGGAGCATGTATTCCGAGCACAGCTTCGGGACAGGGTACAAAAGCCTACAGAGACATTGCAACAATGGGCTTTAGAAGTAGAGAAGCTTGTGAGGAAGGCATATCAGTCCTCTCCTACGACGTTCATTGAGAGGATGCTGCTACAAACCTTCGTCGATGGAATACGTGATAAGGAAGTAAGAGCCGCAGTACGTTTGGCCCATCATCCGGAAGTCAAAGAAGCTGTGGCACACGCACTTGAAGTAGAAGCCGTCCGTGGTGAAACTGGGAGTGGACGCCTGCGAAGAGTAGTGACATCCGAGCAAGAAAATGGACGAAGGAACTTCGCTCCCCGCTGTTATCAATGTGGGGAAAGAGGTCATCTCAGGAATGCTTGTCCGAACCGTACGACGTTGAGGACCGACGCAGGAATTCAAGCATCGGAGACGGCGGAAAACTAATTCCGGCCAAGTTTAAGGGGTGGACGTTGGCCGGAAGTCGTGAAGCCCCAAAAGTCAAGATTTATCAAAGCACGGATGGAAATAGTCTAACTGTCAGTGGAAGAATAAACGGAATTGCATGTCAATTAACTTTGGATACTGGAGCATCGCGTACGGTAGTTGGGTTACGGATTTTGAAGGACTGTGGAAAGATAAAGAACCAGACAGAAACTATACATTTAACTACAGCTACCGGTCAACGTATACCTGTTAAAGGAGAACGGGTAGTGGCAATTAAGATGGGCGATAAACTCTTTTGGCAAGAAGTTGTAGTAGCTGATATAGTAGATGACTGCATAATCGGTTTGGACTTTATGAAAAATCATCAGTGCAAAATTGATATCGTAAACGGAGTCATTAAATGTGGAACAACAGAGGTGCCTATAAAGGGAGGTGTTGGAGGTAAAATCTACTGCCTTCGAGATACCGAACTACCACCAAGAACTCAGTCACTTGTACCAGTTACAATGAATAAAGATCCACGAAAAAGTTGCCGACGTTGTTTAGTTATTGAAAAGATAGAAGGAGATAACTCATGGATACCAGCTAGAACGGTAGTCGGGATGTCTAAAAACATGTTGGTACCAGTGCTTAATTTGAGCAGTGATACGCAGATCTTAAAAAGAGGTACCCTTATTGGAGTAGGTGAAGAAATAGAGTGGTTAAGAAGTTGCCAAGAGAAGACGAAGGTCTCTGAAGGAAAAATAGATGTCGGTAAAATCTTTGTCGACTGTAAGGAAGATATGAGTGCTATAGAGTTAGTCAAGGCAAAGAATTTGTTGAGACATTTCAGTGACATTTTCTCTGAGGGTGACAAAGACATCGGAAAGACTGGGTTAGTAAAACATCAAATAAATACTGGAGATGCACAACCAATCCGCCAACGCCCTCGACGAATACCGTTTGCCAAAGAAGAAGAAGTTCAAGGTCTGATAAAAGAAATGGAAGAAAATGGAGTAATAGAACCTTCTTCTAGCCCTTGGTGCTCTCCAGTTGTCTTAGTTAAGAAAAAGGACGGTACAACCAGGTTTTGCATCGATTATCGCCGACTGAATGACATTACGAAGAAGGACTGTTATCCGTTACCGAGAATAGACGACACACTAGACACCCTGAGTGGAATGAAATGGTTTTCTACATTGGACCTGAAAAGTGGATACTGGCAGGTGGAAATGGATTCCAAGGATAAAGAGAAGACTGCATTCTCTACTGGGAAAGGACTCTGGCAGTTCAAGGTTATGGCCTTTGGTTTATGCAACGCACCTGCGACCTTCGAAAGGCTGATGGAGCGAGTCCTTGCGGGATTAATAGGAGAAGCATGTCTGGTGTATCTTGATGATGTTATCATAGTGGGGCGAGATTTCGATGATCATCTTAAGAAGTTGGAAAGCGTGCTCAGCAAAATTAAGGGAGCAGGCCTAAAACTGAATTTAAAAAAATGCAGCTTTTTCAAGAGGCAGGTCAATTATTTGGGACACGTCATCTCTGAAAATGGAGTAGAAACAGACCCCGCCAAAGTCTCTGCCGTAAAAGAGTGGCCGGCGCCGAAGGACAAAACACAGGTGCGAGCCTTTATGGGGCTCTGCTCTTATTATCGTCGTTTTGTGAAGAACTTTTCCGATATCGCGAAGCCACTACACAGACTAACAGAAGAGAAGCGAACTTTCGTTTGGGATCAAGAATGTGAGAAAGCTTTTGAAAAACTTAAGGAACGCCTTTGTGAAGCACCTATATTGGGTTACCCTGACGGAAGAAACGAGTTTGTTGTAGATACGGACGCCAGTAACCTAGGCATCGGTGGAACACTGTCACAGAGGAAGGAAAATCAAGAGGTTGTTATAGCTTACTTCAGTAAAACGCTATCAAAACCTGAACGAAACTATTGTGTAACGCGGAGGGAGCTTCTGGCCGTAGTAAAAACGTTACAACATTTCAAGAAATACCTACTAGGACGCAAATTTCTTATTAGGACGGACCATTCGGCGTTGAGGTGGCTTCTACAGTTCAAAAATCCAGAAGGTCAAGTCGCACGGTGGATCGAGCAATTACAAGAGTTCGACTTCGAAATAGAACATCGAAGTGGTGGCTCACATAAAAATGCTGATGCTTTGTCTCGCCGACCTTGTGCCGATGACTGTAAACATTGTGAAAGACAAGAGGGAAAAGAAGACACAATTATACGAGTCATAAGAACAGATTCTCTTAATGAAAGCTGGGATAATGACGCCATGCGAAATTCACAAGCGGAAGATAACGACTTAAAGCCGATTCTGGAATGGTTAACGAGTTCCTCTCCTCGTCCAGCTTGGAATGAAATTGCTGGTTTGAGCTCTGCAACTAAAAATTATTGGGCTTTATGGAATAGCTTGATACTTCATGATGGCTTACTATGCCGAAAATGGGAGAGCGTGTCTGGAAATGGTACACATATACAAATTATTGTACCAAAAGCAAAAGTGACGGAAATACTTAGAGCTTTTCATGATGGAGTGTCAGGTGGACATCTTGGAGTTAGAAAAACTTTATTAAAAATACGAGAACATTTTTATTGGTTACACTGTAAGGAAGACGTCCAAGATTGGTGTAGAAAATGTGTACCATGTTCATCTGTTAAAGGTCCACAAACACGAAGTCGAGCTAAGATGCAATTGTATAATGTCGGAGCTCCCTGGGAAAGGATAGCTTTAGACATAGCCGGACCTTTTCCTATATCAATGAATGGCAATCGTTACATATTGGTAGTGATGGATTACTTCACTAAGTGGCCGGAGGTGTTCGCAATACCGAATCAAGAAGCTCTTACGGTTGCGACTATACTGGTGAATGAGGTCTTTTGTCGATTCGGATTACCCCTTGAAATTCACAGTGATCAAGGACGAAACTTTGAATCGCAAGTATTTCAAGAAGTTTGCAAAATGTTGAAAATTCATAAGACGCGGACGACACCTTATCGGCCGCAGTCAGATGGTATGGTGGAACGCTTTAATAGAACTTTGGAGCAGCATTTGGCGAAGATAGTCGATTCGCATCAGAGGAATTGGGACGAGTATCTTCCACTATTTCTGTTGTCGTATCGTACAGCGGTTCACGAAAGCACTTGTATAACTCCAGCTCATGCAAATTTTGGCAGAGAACTTCGGCTACCGGCAGAACTCCTCACGGGGTGCCCTCCTGATTCACCTAACTCAATAACAGATTACGCTGATGAGTTAAGGAGAAAAATGGATAAAGTTCACAGATATATGAGAGAAGCAAATTTACAAGCCAGTGAACGAATGAAAACACGTTATGACAGAAGTGCCAATTTAAGGTGTTTTGAGGAAGGGTCGTCAGTATGGCTTCATAACCCGGTACGGAAGCAAGGATTATCACCGAAACTTCAGCCAAGTTGGGAAGGACCTTACAAAGTGATAACAAGAATTAATGATGTCACTTATAGAATCCAAAAGACGCCAAGAAGCTCCGCTAAAGTGGTTCACGTCGACAGACTGGCTCGTTACTACGGTTCTAACGATGCTCGGGACGAGCATGTCTTAGGAGGGGGCAGTGTTACGAATGTCACCACTCATGACGTAAGCCGTCAATGATTGAAGCGTTTGACAATTTCAACTAGTATAATTGTAAATAAAGAGAATCGAAATTACGATCGTAATGACGAACGAAAAGACTAGCGAAATTAGGATTTCCAGAAGATTCTGCATGGTATATAAACAGCACCAGGAGCGCCAAAAGGGCAGTTCAGTCTCAGTGGTTGAAGTGGAAACAAGAAGAAGAAGTAAAGTGAAAAGTACAAGTGAAAGTGCTAGTGGTGCATGTGCAATACTGCATGTGCTGTGAACTAAAAACGCTCAGTGAACGTGGACGTTCTAGAGACTGTGTGTAAAGACAGAGCGTTGCAGTACAGTCCTCTAAGTGTGTACGAGTGCCTCGGACAATAGACTGTGTATACGCTAAAGACTGTTGTGAGTTGGTGGCTTGAATAAAGTGTAAAAATCGCTCGAGGTTGTTTACTTCCAATCCCGAAACCCGCTTCCCGTTACATTATGGTCGTACATTTGAATAATAGCATATTTAGCTTTGCGCCGTGCAATATTTGCTATTAGAAACATTGAAATTCGAGTTTAAATAATATTTAAATGTCAATACACGATAATGATTACAATACACTTTAATATAGGAATCTAATAGATATCGAATATTGTGAATGTTTTGATGAGCTCTTGCAATTAATCCTACCCTCCTTTCCTATCATAGAACAATACATGCAGGGCTATGATGTCACCCGCATACGGTACAGAATATTCCATCAAGAACCAAGCGGTTCGGTGAGTCTCTTTCTCCGCACCATGAAGTCTTGGAATCCCTTACCGGCGCACGTGTTTCCTTCTTCCTACAGTCCCAGGTCCTTTAAGCGGGCGTGAAAAAACATCTGATGAGACGTTGCCTTCAGGTTACCACCAGGCGAGATAACGTCAAATTGACATGTCATAAATAAAAACAAAAAATTGTATGTATCTTCTATTTCAGGTTATGTGTATAATATAGTAAGGACATTAGATAATTAGATCCATACAATTCCTATGAATGCCAGTTGTGTCTGTATACAATGGCGAATGAGAGAAACTCTTGGTCATACTTTTCCAATTACCTAATTTCAACATGCACAATGTACGAAACGAAAATAAATGTATAATTTAATTTAAACTTTGTTTCGTTTCGCTTTCATATTGTTTATATAATTGCATTATACTCCGTATTTCGTTGCACAAATTAAACTGGTTTTGCTCAATTAAAGTTTACTGCTTGCTACTTTGTACTCGTCATATTAATTTCGCGCCAGACTTGCTCATTTGTTCTTCAAAGTATGCACCAAACATATTAAACTAATAGCAAGTAATCGAGTCAGAGTTTCATTGAATATTAATTGGACGTTAGTTACGAGTGGCGACAGTCGGATTTCTTGATGCATTACATATCCATAACCACTCGTCCGTTTGAGCATCTGCCCGTTTAAGGTATGATCCTGTTGCCGACCACACATGTCAACTGCAGACGAAAACAGCAGATACAGAGTACCGCGAAATAAACTTGAATATGATAATATTGTTTTTTTTTTTTTAATTGTGGCTTTTCAATGGAGCCGTTTACATGTTTCAGAGTTTAACAAGTAATATATGTGTACAACGAAAATCAGTGGATATCGACAAATGAGCAGATTGCGGAACATGTACAATATTATGCGGTCAAATGACGTATCGTGCATTACTTGTTGAATTTCGATAAATGATAATAAACGGCATTGAGTGGCCGCAAGGAATACAATGTCACATTCCTATATATTTCATGACACGCTGTATCTGCGTTGTGCAGTTGGCTACGAAATCATACCTTTATGAGAATGTAGGTCAACAGAGGGGTTCGTGTCATCTTCTTGTTTAGATCTAAAAGTACCAGTCAGATTGTTCTCCAAACGAGTAATGACAATATAATTAAGTATAAGTATAATTTAGTTGAATCCACGCCACAATGACTGAGCAATCCTCTTATCACTAAACATTTAGCTTTGTTTCCGACATCCTCAAATTATCCGCCCGCACTCAAAAACGTCCCAAATGATCCATTTGGTGGAGAATATTCGTAATTAATATAATTAATGTGCTAATATAGAGTTAGATCAACGTTTATGTCCCACCAGTTGCGTCTTAATGATACATACTAAGATTCTCTGGGCTAATCGTAATTCTTTGGAACAATTCTAATAGATTCTTAATGTTGCATAATGTTCAAAAGATAATGTTTTGAATTGTGACGGAAATTCTAAAAGATATGCTGAGTTTGAGTATGTAAATAAATAGACTGCACTCTATTCTCCTTATGAATTAGAATATTGATCAAAGATTCTACTAGTCTACTAGTTTTACTAGTCTAGGCGGCTAGTAGAATCTTTGATCAACGAATCATGTTTGTCAATGTTCTTCAGCGATCCCATGGAACCGTCATTCCTTAGAACTGGCGACTACCTACTCCAATGGTACTACTACACTGTATTGCAAACATGATTAGTTCCTACGCAGGTACCTTACTTTGATATACCTAGCCTTTTAACGTTCTGATATGATTTGTTAACTTATTGATATATGTAACCTTCCACCTTCGTAGCACCCCCTGCAGTCCTAAATGACACCAAAGACGCGTACTGAGAGTCTAGAGCGTATTTTAAACTCAAGATATATGCCGGTAATATTACACGTCCTATCACCATAATATTAACATCATATTTTCATTGTCAATAATTTTATGAGATTAGTATTTTATTTTCTAAAAAAAACTTGGTTACTTCTCTCGCAGTGATAACGTCAGCATATTTTTCTATTTGTCGCCATTCACAACACACTTTGGATGAAATGTGGTGGTGATATTATTTCTACGTCACCACACCACACGGGATGGAATACATCCCACATTTAAAATTATGCATTAAATTATCAACGCTTGCATTGTGCCATTGCGATTAAATGGGTTTCTATGAATATGCAGATGTTACTAATTGCATGAAATTTCGATCTATCAGGAGCCATATTAATTTCATGCATGCAAGCATGCTAGTTGTAGAGGTAGTATAAATGTACGACATGTACATCTCTTGAGATAGCTGGTGACTATATCACTATCGTTACTATCTTGATATATGAAGGTAGTGACAAGTTATGCCAGTTTAGTTATAGGTATGACGGAGTCTCCCGTCCTAATTGAGTATTACGACTGGGGAAGTACCTCCGGCCTAAATATCACGACCAGTAATATTCTTGTGATGTGTTTCCCGTTGTGAGTAGGGTAGCAAGAGCTTACTGAAGACGTTTTGTGTAGTCAGTGGGAAGATCGAAGGCTTATGGTATGAAAGCCTGCTTTATTTTCTGCACTACCAGTATAGAAACTCTCATAACCTTAAACCCCCCCCCCCACTCCCTCTCCTCTCTATGAGGTCGGCAGCACGAGTGCGAGACCCCTGACGCAAGTAACCACTTTCCATCAGGTGGGCCGCGAGCTTGTCTACCGCCTAAGTGGTGTAATAAAAATGCTGCTTGAAATTACATATATCTTACACTTTTTTAGATTTGGGCTTCTACATCTCAAGGGGCAAAATCGGAACAGGAATAGAATCGCTTCGTTATCTGTCGTTCTGTTTTTGAAGAATATTTTCTAAGGAACGTGGTGTGTTAACATTGAAGAATCAAGTTGATGCGAAATACTCCTGTGGTTCCTGTGGGTTGTGGGGACAGGAACAGAATTTTGTGTAGGTAGAGCCGCGGACAACAGTTAGAATCCATTTGTATTAATTGAATATAGTAGTATAATAATAAAAATAAATAAATAATAAATATTCCAGGACAATCCACACAACGCCACCTAGACCCATTGTAAGCATAGCGTAACTAGCTTGTGTTATGGGCTCTAGAATGCGGATGAACATACTTAGATATTTTTTTTTGTAAACATATTACAGTTATACATAGAAACAACCAGACCAATGCAAATATTCATATTCATGCACACAAATATTTGCACTTAGCGGGAATCTAACCTGCACCTCCTGCGTAGCAGTCGCATTCACTACCGCCACGCCACGAAGGTCGTCTAATAATAATATAATACTGTGGTAAAATACCCTCAAACGCCACGTGCTGACTTTAAAAGCGTTGAAAAAGACGCATAGGTATTATTTGTAAAACGTCTCAATCAAAAGTTTCAGAGCGAGGTCGCTGCACGCTCGTATAATCATTTTAAACCTGTGACGTTTACATTCTGCCTACTACGACACCGACAAACCTTAGTGAGCTACGCTCCTTTCGTGATACATTACTCGCTTCATTCTATAAGTGCGAAATGTGACAGTATAAATGCTGCAATGGATTTATTTACTTTGAAGACTATGTATTTTGGAGTTATTTGTGTATAGTGGTCGTTTTACAGCTTGCGTCTCACCTGTGGCCGTCGTGCCAACACAGGTCTACAAGTCTATTATTAGTTATAGGTAGTAATGTCCGAACATATTAGCCACAGATGCACCACGAAAACATAAATATTCCTATGTTTCAGGAAATGTAGACCGTGTACGGCGCAACGTTTATAACTTACCTACGAGGTGATGTTCAGCTGAAAATACCCACAACACATTCCTTGTTAACACAAATTCGGACTTGCGCAAGTGGGTTTAATCCTTACCAGTAGCTGTGTTTAACGATGGAGGGGATACAGCTGATCGTTATGTAGGTGGAATATGTACTGAATAGTAGGTAAAAGTAATCTAATTTCTTGTTGCATGATACTAAATCGTTTTAACTTTGGCAAAAGATGGCCTTTAATTTGTAATGCTGGTATATTGACAAAATACCTAATATATAACTGCACCATAAAAAATAGTTAGCTTACATACATTTCTTCAGGAGGACGGACGGTGAGGTCCAATCCGATTATAGACTTATGTTGTATGCAAAGGATATAACATACTTACGTATATTATGTAGATTCACGCCTATTGCTCTCCGGAGTAAGCACAGGTGAATCAACACCCCCATTTCACCAACAATTTGTATTCGGCTCCACGTAATAAGGGGTGGGCCTATTGCCGTATTCCGTAGTTACGCATTTGAGACTCAGTCTGGGTTGTATATCCATCTATTTCAAGTTAAACAGTCATATCATCACAGTCCTAATATCCTTAGTCGTCTGCTACGAAACCTCATGGGAAGAGATGGGAACCACTCTGTCGGGAACCACGCGGTGGCGGCAGAGAGAAGGTATATTATTCACCGATATTTCATAAGCTATATTTGTATGTATGTGACGAGCTTATTGCCGTTTCCAGGCACGTTTACAGTGCTACTGACAATCTAAAAGATGGTTTTATTTAAATTTGGAAAGAAAAATGATGCCTCTGCAAACAGTTTCAAAGCAGGGCAATTTATATAGATTAGTATCACAGCGTCGGGTTGTCGAAATCATTTTACAAGCTTTGATTTAAGTGATACCTGAGTTCAGAAAGTATATAAGCAATATTATTTCAACCTTCTAGTGGAAGCGTTTTCAAGAGTTCAAGAAATAAATATACACTTATTGTGTTCAGATTCTCACCAGTTGTCAATTTTTTTATCTCCAATACAAAAATAAGCAGGGCGTGAAAAAGCATCTGATGAGGCCATCAAGCTGAGCGCCACCATTGTAGCACTGTACGCGTTAGCAATGGTGACCCACTTTCATGAGACTTTGCCTTCAGCTTAACATCAGGCGACGTGAAGTCAAATTGACGTGCCATAAATAAATAATGAAAAAAAAAAACAAACCAGATTGATTTTTTGTCGATTACAGCGACGGAAGTAAGCAAAAACTTCAACCTGACAGAATGAGGAATGTGGCACATGTTGACTTCAGACGGCTGTCATTAGTAACCGTGTCGCGTCCAAACCTAGGCCCAGGCGCTACAGCCTCACTCACGAATTCACGAAGCGATTCGCTGTCATTTACTACACTGTCTTCTTAAGTGATATATTTTTTACTTTGCTTTTCTTCAGAACCTAACTGGTTGAATTCTTAATCAACCGGTTAAGGATATGGTTATGAAACTGTTATGGTTAAGTTACATTGGGTAATGTTGTGTAATACAATTTTTTTATACATATTGATAATACACTTTTACTTCTCTACGAAATTGTATATTGGAGAAGTACAAGTGTGTTATCAATAATATCAATATTTATAAGAATAAGTATCATCAAGCGCCATCAATTCACAATAAATGGTCCAAAATTTTGATGTACTACACTCTTTACCATTAATATTATAAAGCTGAAGATTTGTTTGTTCGATTGTGCTTATCTCAGAAACTACTGGTTTGAATTGCAAAAATCTTTTTGTTTTGAATAGTTTGTTTAACGGCGAAGGTTTAGGCTTTAATATAATAATATAAAAGTCAATAAAACTCGCAGATTTTCATGCGTTAAGTTATTTGATATTTAACAAAATAAATACGGGATGGTTTATAGGAGTGATACGGGGTTTCAAAGTATGACACAGGCGAAGCCGAGGCGGGTCGACTAGTTCCAACCTAACAGGTAGAACGACAGCATACTACGTAATGTTATGGAAACCGTGAGTTATCTTCTGTGAGTACTACGTCAGGGTTATACCCGTCACGGCGGAGTGTAAACATTCGTGAACTTGCTTAAAAATAACGGCTCGCCTTCACGTATACACCTCATCAAAGTACGACCATCTACACACGTTGTAGTGATCATTGAGCACTAGTACATACAAACTTCAATAAATAGCAGATAATCATCGTTGAGATGAATGCACCTATACTAAAAGCATACTGTCAAAACGAACTTTTTGAAGATGATTTGGGAACTCCTGAAAATAAATACCATCAAATACTAATTACGTTATTAATATTTACATTATTAATATTTTAACTATCAATATTTACAGTCTCTAGTAGCCATGTAATGAACAGTCACAGGTAGTTAAATTCCTTTTACCACTATAGAAAAATTGGTGGCCTCAATTTGAAAAAGAAATCTCAAAGACTATAAATTTTTAAAGGAATTTCAAGGTAAATTATTTGCATTTTCTTTGCTAAATAGTAGTGTTTTAAAACTTATTAACAGTTCGATACAAAACACTTTTATTTTCGCGAAGCAATCCGAGTTGTCTGTAACAATAAATCCAAGAATCCATTAATTGCTATAGACAAATTCCATTCACCTCTGTTTATATTCACCTGATTCACTTTCTTCGACTGATTCCGCGCTCGCACTTATTAGGACTTCACGATTGATTAACAGCTATTAACAAGATTTACAGCCGAATAAAAGAAAATGTTTAATACTTCCAACTACAGACGATTCCCAGAGACATTTAGGGGTTAAACAAATGCGCTATTTGATGTATTGTTGAAATCCAAATGTTAATCTCTAGTTGAGGAGTTTATCTCAAGTGTATATGCACGATAAATTACGCCAAGTGCATCCAGATCATTCGATGGGTATTACTGTCATCATATTACTCTAATAGATAGGTCAAAACTATAAAGATTTTCATTATATAGTTTAGAGTATAGATTACTGTAACCACTATCGGAAACATTCATAATTATCTGCCTCTCTTTGTCCAGATACTTTGGGTCCGGCACTGCAAATCATTTCCTATTTAAGCCTTGGCTTGGAACACTAATTTTTATACAATTTTAAATCAGTACCGAAAGTAATTTATACGACAAAAAAAACCCACGCCCAATAACAACCTAGTCTGCCTACATGTAGTATTTCAACACAATTTGTTCAAACAATAAAAATGTTTTTCTCGGCATGTTTTTTATCACTTAGCCCTATTAATATTTACAGAATATTACCATATTTGGTAACCAAATGGCGAAAGGGTCTGTCCTTTGTCCGGCAATTATGAAACGAGTGGTTTACGGCTGTTTTGTTCCGCATTTCGTTTGTATAATTTTTGTTTTAATTGTGACTGAGTTATGATTACGCAACGACTCCTGTCGGAAACTGTTACATTATTTTATTTTATTCTCTATCACCTATAATGTGCTTTATGTATCTATAAGCTTCATTGTAAAATAAGCTTAAGATTTATAAGATCGGATTAGAGAGTATTTATAATAGTAATGTAAATTGTATTTAGACTCATCATCATCTCATTCGAAGTAAGAGGCGATAAACGAAAAAAATTCGCATATGATATCACCACGAGAGAAGTACAACTCGAAATTAAACCTTGTTCCAACCCGTCTGGACCAAGCAGCGTGGTCACTGCAGGCCAAAACCACCCAACATTGTGAGTGGCTTTTGAACGACAGCAATGGACAGCGATAGGCTAATTGATTGGCTGAATCTAAAATTAGCTACCCATTTATGGAAATCAATAAATTAGATCTTCATCAATTGGATTCAATGGTCATCTCATCTCCCAATTTGGGCTGTAAATGTCCAGCGTATCGATCAATGCGATAACTATCAAATAATCACGTAAAATTATGACAAACTTATGATAGTATAAGGATTAAAGTGTCCACCAAATCTTCGATGCTACACCGTTCTCGTATCGTTCAGATTAAAAGAATTTTCAATCAATTCCAAATGCATCTAATGAGTACATTTTGAATCCCGGATTCTTTTGCTACTTAATTTTGGTTGGTTTATTTATGGCAGTGACTGCTGTCTGACCCAAAACCTCGTCAATCACATCATAGCCTCGTAAGCCTTAGTGTAGCTCTTGCATGATCCCATACACCCATATATGTCTCTCAGTGTCATATGCTATAAATCGTGTAATTGTCCGCAGATGACTCCGCTCAAGATTATAAGTCCTATTTCTCAGTTACAATAAACGAATAGTGAGCTCGAAAACGTTGTTTATACCGGCTACCGGCTATTCTTGCCCAAAGTCAACACGGCCAATAGGCGGGTATTTTCAGCTTCTGTTTTATACTGATTGCTTATATTTAGAATAATAAACAATGTCTTTCTTTTCTTTCAGCAAAGTTTTACGAGCCTATTCTATATTTCAATTCTTTTTAGCATACATACTTCACAATATTCGGCAGTTTATTGTTGTAGTTCGTCTATTATCTCAGCGCATTATGCACCATAACAGAAATATACAAACGTAAAACAAATCTATCACGGCCATATGGTTCCGGGCAGAGTCGAATTTAAGCCACCCCATCACTTCCCATGCGGTACCGTACAACACGACTAAGAGATAGTGTAGTTTACATCACACAGATATAATACAGCCCAGACTCAGCCTAAGAGGCATGGCTCGAGTCAACAATAGTGCCCGGAATACGGCAATAGGCTCATCAAATAATACGTGGGACCGAATACAGTGGTTGGTGGAATGAATGCGAATTCACCTCGGCCTACTCCGGAAGAAAATAAGCATGAACATATTTATGTGTGTATGAATGTATGATTATTGATTATCTCAGATGGATGTCCCATCCCATACTAAATTAAAATGGTACAAGGCTTCCGCATCATATCCCTACATTGGCCTAAGGACCGGGCATCTTCTGTCTGAACTGAAAAAGATAAACGAGGAAGATACTGGAGATAAACGAGGGACATAATGATCATAAATAATCTCAGCACGTCTGCTGCAGGGAAATGAAAGTGCCCGAGTTCTGGGCTCTTGATGTTTCATTTATTGTTGTTGTTTTAGGATTTTGTAATTGTTTTGATCCATGTATTTCTGTGGACATTAGACTGCTAGTATCTGGCCACCTGTGTCCACCTACTAATAGGAGGGTAGTACCTATGTTAGGTATAATGTTATCAATTTATTAAGATTATGCAAATACAAAAACAAAAAATAATCAATGTTTAAAAATGATTGTGACCGCTATTTCGTAAGATTGTTATTCTCTGACTTTAATAACATTAAGACAATGAAAATTCTTTACTGTACGTTCGTCCGTAGACATCTCGAATATTCTTCTCCAGTTTGGAATCCAAATTATGAAATATAATCCAATCGCCTTGAAGGTATACAGAAAAGATTTCTAAGGTAAATTCAATATCGTTCTCAAATAAACTTACCTAACTACATAGCAAGATGCACAAGAAGGAAAATTGTAGATTTAACACTATTATTTGATGTGATGAATGGTCGTATTGACGTCCCTGGATTGGTAAGCAAAATTGATTTACGTGTACCTTTGGCCTTCCTACGAAGAACTAAACTTTTAAATGTGCCTGTTGTTAAAACTACGTATAGACAGAACTCGTGTCTCATTAATTTAGAGTGTCGTAAGGTCGATCTTGACTTGTTTACATCAAGTATCCGTAAAATGAAAAAGGGTCGATCTTAGTTCTCGTTTCTTTGACAATAAGTAAACATAGTGTATTTTGGCAGTGTTCCTGATTTATTATTATATCATTCTTTATTCTCGGCCTTCATTTTCGTGCTTTTGAAAATTGTCTACTGCGTTCTAAATATTTTCAATCAATGTTTATCAGTGAAATCTTTTAGCTGTTAGCTGAACCTATCTGGCTAAGAGTTTTGAAATAATTACTGACATTTGAATTTGGACCGTGAATCTAAACTTAGCATAAGAAGTAAGATTCCTTTCTACATAAATATGATCATTCAAATTTATTTCGGAAACAGAATGTCAGTTTATTGGGCGATAATATATGAGTTCGATCAAATTTATAATAACAAAATGATTTATAGCCGTCGTGGTTGGTCGCGCTACATTCTGAACGAAATGTTATTTTAATTCTATAAAATTTAACCTAAAACATGAATTATTTATACTATTAATTAATGATACTTAGTAAACTTATTGTTATACATTATTGATAACACAATTGTACTTCTCGGTTAGGCACAATAATATAATACAGTAGAGAAGTACAAGTGTGTTATCAATATTATGTATCGCTAAAACATGAAGTTATACATTTTAAAGTAAACCTATGAACAGAATTACCCACGCAATCAACACTCTTCAGTCATTTAGGTCAACCAAAGGAGTTTTTGATATGAATCAACCTTTATCAAACACCCTGTGATCTTCATTTTTATACGTATAATTGTGTAACAATAAAAATAAAACTATCGATGAATTATATTGTCAGAGTAATTGTAATGTTCGCGCTGTTCCCAATATATTGGTCGTTTTTTAGTCGATAGTTACAGAAAAACTAAGACAGTAGGTATTTCTCTCATGTCTCAAACAAGCCTACCTGATGATATGCGTGTACCGTAGATATTACTCGACTTATTATTATTAACGTCACTTCAAATGATCCTCAAGGGAAACAACGTCTCATACAAGTTTGTCACGGATAATGTTACAAAATACGACTCCTTGCCTATTCGCGATGTGGTCCAAATTAGAAACACACTCGTAGAACTCGTAGAACACTAGATAAGAACGAAATATTCGAAAAATATGAAAGAAAATACATTTATTTGCAAACCACAACGCACATTACATTGTACACAAATTAAAAATAAAAACACAACGAAGGAAGTAATTCTGTCAAGACCATTTTATTCTGGTAGAAACGGTAGTCCCTTCCCCACACAATCTCGGATTATTTTGTATATAGGTATAATATATAGCACTACTGTAGATTGTATTGTAACCCATCTATGCAGATAAAAACATCACAATATGTCCCAGAAAACCAATGTCTGTACCTGGTAGAATTCCATATTTTTAAAACGTTCCAATTATAAATTAGCTCATGAAATAGTACACATCACCTATTACAGTCTACTGCTGAAAATACGGCTCGCCTAATGTGCGGCGTTGCTGGTAATTCTCCGCCTTCCTCACACAAATTGTACACACGTGACAAAAAGACAGCGAAGTTACGTGTAGCAATTCCCATCTAGAATATAATAATATCTTTGGCTGTACGCGTATTCCCCTGAGCCAGTGTCAAAAGCAGCCGGTTAATTTGTCCTTGTCCACCTAATTGAAGGATCTTAGTTTAGTGAGAACTAATGAAGATTAATGTAATATCACATATGCGTCACAGAACTGTACTTTTATAGCTATGGGTATTTGGTAAGCAGGTTTCAAGGTTGAATGTGTTTAATATGTGAGACATAAAGCCTGGTATGCTTGGATGGGATTCAAACCCGTTATCTTTCCCTTACAGGGGGAACGCTCTGACCGCTAAGCCACGAAGCCTCGACTGAATCATTCGAAATTCTCATCTACTCGTATGATTGTTAGTAGATGGCTCCCACTATCGCCCCAAAGATGGTTGTATAAGAGAAATTCAAATGATTCAGACGAGGCTTTGTTTAGGTTTAAGTTTAAGTTTATTCGTTGGTTGCGAGTAATTTCGTTTGGACGCCGTGTGTGGCTGCTTCCTATACATGAAATATAAAATCTAAAGGAATTGTGTACCTTCATAAACTAGTGTCGCCAAATTTTCTCATGATGACATCCGTGACGTTATTGGTTACAATTGTTAAACGTGTGCATGTTCAAATTATTTTTTTCTTAAAAAGACAACTCCGCACTAGGGAACAAGCCCTGTATCGCGGGGGACTTTACAAACATACAACTGACGGACACAACGTACACCCAGACTTAAAACAACTATTTGTGGATCACCCACAACCACGGAATTATGGGTTCGATATCCACACAGCACAAAACAAAAGTTTGTGCACGAGCACAGCCGGCGTATACTGTGCCCACTGAGCCATTCTATTTGATTCGGAGGATTATGTCAAAATATTAATAAATCTAGTTACAAAACCTTTGTATCCGCAAGCTAGATGCTACAAGTACAGAATAAATATACAAACCATGAAAAATTAACATGATGTAGGTACTTCATTTTGAAGGTAGCATTTAACCGCCACTGCGGTTTAAGGGGGGTGGCGTACAGCCCCACCGGGTGGCTCCACATTCAAACAGGAAATCCCGTTACACCCCCCTACCTCCTTTTTGAAAGTAAACATTAAACCTTCACGTGATATGAACATTCATCACAAAAGCATCCGACTATGTCGATCAAACTACACAAATGTATCAAATATGGCGGCGAATATTTCGCGAAGAGAGGACAAAGAATTATGTGCTCGTCTAAGTTGGTAACAGAAAAATAGATCAAAATTATTTTTTTACCTTTTACTATGTTATTTCCTTGACTTTGATGTATCGAGTGCCTCGTTTGTCAAACTGTTGAAAGGTTTACAAAAAGCCAGGGTGTATAAGAATTTTCTTAATATCTTTTTCATTCACTTATTATTTACGTCATAATCCCTGAAGGGGTAGGCAGAGGTGTATTAAACATCCACATTTCGCTTACTATGATTTTCGGTCCCACGGATTTGGGAGCGAGCCTGCTGCCGCCAATCGGGCACTTTGTAAAACATTCCGAAAATAAATTTCTAACCGAAAATGTTGCAGCTAGTTAAATAAATTTGGAAAAAAATGGCCCGATTCCTTGACAGGCGGCGTAAATCGCAAGGAAATTAATTACGTGCTTAGCCGCACAAGCACTACCAATTTACCTCTTGGAGAGTATCAGACGAATTTGTGTGTGATTAGATAAGATTTTGTGTGTGGCGTTGCTGGTTCCGGTAATTACCGGTAGCTCTATCTTTTAGATTTAACCAGAAATAGCAAGAACAGATTGACTCCGAAGACGTAGTCCCTAATCCTACGTTATATTTTTAACTGTGATTCCTACTAATCATCCAACTCCTCAAGGTTATTACCTCTAATTTAAATAGTGTATCGTACAACTGTGTTAAGTCGCAGCGCTCATCAGAAAGTTTCGTTTGCATTGGCCTGGTTGTTTCGAGGTTCAATTATTATGTTGGGTATTTATGTATTTACACAAAACTTAGGCTAGCAGTACCTACGAGTATCTCGAGTTTCTCTTTCAGCAGTTTGTGAAATATAGTTATTTCCTCACTGAACTACTGAAACAGAAAAGTTTCACTAGTTCGGCCACCGGACTAAATCATCGCACTAATGAGACAAGGGGAAGTATTTAAATATATACATCAAAATAAACTGGCGATACCGAAACTAAGGCTTCATAAAGTCAGTAATTCGTTTGTGGGCAAATGTATAAAAATATATAATAAAATTCCTCAGGATTTGGCTGACCTGCCACTTGATAAGTTTAAAATAGAATTGAAAAGATTTTTAATTAAAAAAAGCTATTATAAAGTAGACGAATATCTTGAGGATAAAAATGCGTGGTCATAATGATCTCTTGCTCTTGCACCCAGTTATTATAAATAAACAACTAAATATTAAAAAGAATAACGATAATCTACCTGAGTTTCTTGCTGGTCTCTTCTCAGGAGATTTAACTACCGAACCAGCGAAAGAATCATTTTCTAATGATTTATTTACTAAGTATCCTAATTTATTATGAATTATAATATTTTTGACAAATGTAGGTACATAATTATTGTAAAACTTTGACATTCATAAGTGCTCTTTATGTGCCTAAACTGAATAAATGAAATTGATTCTTTGATTCTTTGATTCTTGATCATATAAGCTCGTAAATAAGTCACATTTACGAGCTTATAAACATTTTTTTTTACATTCTGTAAAAGTCTTTTAACTGTTTTAATTTATCCCTGTCATCGTTCTCCATAATTCTTTCATCTGGAGCTTCTAATAGACTCGTAACGAAAAAACGTTCCAATTTACCGAAACTGGATCTATAATTACAACTCTTCTAGCCCTTGCATAGTCTGGCGATGGTACGATGAGCGAGCGCTTGGGCAGCCCCGCCTCCTTCTGCGAGCAAGTAATGCTCGGAAAGGAGGAGGTGGAGCGGGTCCTCAGAAGACTCCGGGCCCACACCGCCCGTGATGAGCGGCAGCGACTCGGACGTCGGAAGTCGCAGAATGTCCTCCGTCCCCCATGAGCGTGAGCCTGGGGGAGACGGGTGGAGCCGCCTGTCACCGCTTGTCACCCTAGCTTAAGCAGTCTCGTTTATACCGCGTACCTATGCGGGCGTAGGTACCGCAAACTCGATAAATATATTGCATAGCGCGGCGTCAGCCGTTGCACGAATTTCTTTCTAGCCATGAGTGCCCGACTTGTTGTAAACGAGATGCTGGCGTTCTTGCAGCAGAAATTGGATGTGATGGACGAGGTCTCCAACTTCAGCCAGGACGAGATAGCGGCATCCAAGCGGCTATTGTATGAAGTACTCAACAAGAGTGACCAGATGGTGTCCCGCCGGCGTGACGGGACCAGCAAAAGCATACAGGATGTCATCACGCTACTGAAGGAGACCGATCCTGACGACGTGCCTACGTTTGTGGCGAAGGATCTTCACAAGTTGCCTCCCGTCACATTTGATCACGTCGACGTTTCGTGCCTTTTGAAGGACATTGTGTCCTTAAAGTCCAGTTTAGTTGACGTCCAAAACAAGCTGGCGAAAACCGAAAGTATTGTCGTGGAATTGCGTCATGAAATAGTGACTTTAATAATGCAGCGATATGTAGGTCACCGTCAACTGCAAACGTCAACACGCGCCGGGGCGCTGGCCTCGGGTCAAGTTACGCGTCAGCATTATCGCTGTCGCCAACAGCTGAGCCTGAGGAATGTGCTACACATGCGCCCCTCTGCTCTGCTCCCGCACCCGCGACTGCTACTAGTCAAGCAGCGCGAAGTCCACGTCCCGTACCGAAGCCTGGGACAGCTACCCAGGTGAAACTTCAACCACCACCTCGTCGAAGTTTCGCCAACGTCGCCCAAAGCGCGCCGACCGTACCCCCGAAGCCACTGTTAGAACCAAATAGTCAGAGGGCTCCAGATGGTTTTATGCAGGTTCAAAGTAAGAAACGCCAGCAGAAAACCAATCAGAACCGATGCGGCACTGCACCTGCGATGCCCAACCTTTCGCTGCAGGCCGCTAAGCCGAATACCCCGGTGTATATCTCCCGTCTACACTACACGACGACGGCAAAGAGCATCGTGGAGTACGTGCGCCAAAAGCTCAAATACACGCCGAGAGTGCAGCTGTTGGAGTCGCGCCGCAACGTTAACTTTTTATCGTTCGTGGTGCGAGTACCCAATTGTTACCTGGCCCTCGTTATGAAGGAGAATTTTTGGCCACAGGGTGTGGTTTTCCGTCGCTTCCGCGGACCAGTGCCACAGTAACGCACAAAGACTTAGTGTATAGGAAGTGCTTACTAACATAAGTTAAATGTTATTTACTAACAACTTTTATAATATATTTGTATGTATTCTTAGTTTTAAGGTATATATCTATGGGCCGTAGAATAAGTTTATAACAACTGTAACTTTTCTCATGTTGCCTGAATTAAATGATTATTATTATTATTATTAAGCAGGCCACGGCGACGGCGTAAAGTGCCATTCCATACCCAGGGGTTAGATGGGGACACCATTGGTCCCACCATTAGGGGAAGAGGGTCATCTCAAAAGAAATGTTCCCGGGGCTGCCGGGGTGCGAGAGATATGTCTTGTATAATCTCACCTCCGGCAATCAAGAACCCATGGTTCCAGTCCGACATAATCACATCCACCGGTTTTGGCGGAGGTGGTATCCGTGGGGATTTTGCGTACGATAAGAAAGAGTCTCTTGCATAGTCTAGCATGAGTGTGTAATATGTATATAATGTATAAAATTATACGGCAGGTCCCCCCGCCCATGCCGTAGCGCGATGGGCCCGCTGGCTGCGCGCGCGGCGGTGCGCGCTGCATGATGCCGCGCCGCAAGCGCCGGCTCGCGTCGCGCCTGCGCCACTACGTGCGCGGCTTGCTCGCCTTCCTCTTTAGCAACGTCGGCGTCGTTGTGCTAGTACTGGCCTACACTATTGCTGGTAAGATGCTACTTTTTAAATACAATACAAATATATGAGTTATTAAAGTACGTGTATAAAGTCAGAAAGTCTATTGAAGATTAAAAACTACAACTAATCATTTGCTTTGCTAACTTTTCTACAGTCCCAAGTTTGATAAAACACTATTAGTGTCTTAAATAATATTACTTGTATTTCCAGCTAAGTTAATACTTTTCAAAAGTAAGTTTACTGATTGCGTTAGTCATTAAGCCTCCTCAATGCAACCTCTTAATGTGCAAGTCCAATGCCTGAGCCATTTTAATCACAGTCAAAACGCTACAATTAATTTTATAAAATGGTCTGGTCTGTGCCAAACCGCAATAAATTTACTATAGTGCTGAACGGAAAGTGCAAAAGTCAATTTGTAACAATATACTTTCTGAAATGACCAACAGGTGTGTTGTTGGTCAACCTCCTTTGTAATTATTACTTGTAACGAGCGCCTAGTTCCAATTTAGTTTACAGTTTGCTTTGGTGGTGTCATTAAAATGCAGTTACAAGTGGCCAATTAAACCGAACAAGTATTAATGAAACAAATGCGTCATTTCTTTGAATAAACATTTAGTTCTAAGGACAGTAGACCTTGTGTGCATCAATTTATTATAACAATCAGTGAGGAAATAAATCCTCGATGTTTCAGCCAAAAATAATCGCTTTGCTCCCTCGGTTAATTACTTTTCGATCATATTTACCCGAATCACGTATACGTAGTAACTATTTATTAATCTATACCCGAATTCTGAAAGTCGCATAGGTTATTATCTGGTAAGAAGCAAATCATACTTGGAGTTTCTCTGACCAACCCAAACATTATAGTAACCATCTCATTTACGGTTAATTATTATTGGAATCCATGGGTGACGCAAAAATGATATTACCACCCCAAATCATCCGAAAGGTGTTATAAGAGGGGACAATAGAAATAATACGCAGAAAATATCACTGCTGAGAAGGAAAACTTGAAATAGACCCTGTACCAACCCATCTGGCCATGGAAATGGTACTTTATAACCCCCAACATTGATAGAGGCCTATGGTCAGCAGTGTACTATGATAAACTAATTGATTGTTTGATATGTTTGAATATATAGTTGCCATAGGGTTGCCAATATAATAAATAATTGGCATAGGATTGTTATAGCAATTTATATTCCTCTTTGTTAATTTAAATACTTCCTTGTTTAACATCTTATTTGCCTCCTAGTCGCATAGAATGACATTATTTGAAGAAGGTTCTTGACAGTATTCAATTCACTTACAACATAACACAGTAAAGCACACGGTGAATGCAATATCTATTCATGTTATATTCCTATGGTCTCTAAAGCTCGTTAAAGAAGAATCAAAAAGTATTTCACAATCGCTCTCAAACTTAAAAGCCGATCCAACGAGCCACATAAAACAAAAGAGCTTCTAAACAAATTCTGCCAACTTTAGCCGACACGGAACAATTTTTTCCACATTCCCGACGGAGAAACGCAAAATATTGTGCTCCGAACCGATGTTATTGGGCGCGTAATTCGCTCGGAACAAACATTTGTTCAGAAGTTGGTCACGCAAATCAAATTACTGGAACATTTACGTCCTATCTCTGATTAAGAGCAAATTTATAAATTAATGGTTCTATTTCGGGAATAATTCGCGACTGGAAAATATTGTCAGTAATACGATAAGCCGCGTGACTTAACTGATTATTTTTGTATATTACTAGTAGGTATATGTTTCGATTCGTTTAATAATATTCGATATTTCAGCGATGTTACAAACGCCGTGATCACGGATGTGACACAGTATCTATAGACCTCTGTATGTCACACATTTAATGCATTGAGTTACATTTTAACATCGTTGGTTATCACAGCGTTCAAGCGCTTTAAGGTATGGCATTGTGATCTGTCCATTAGATAGACCCTTACACATACACCTAATTTTTTATGCCTAGAAGCTAGTCAATTGCACACAATTAACCAAACCGTCAATATCTCCAAGTAGCTGTGTAAATCTGGTTAACACTTATCTGGTACTTCGTAAAAGTATCTAACTTATTCACAAGAACATTATTATCATTATAGTTCCTAAATAGAGTTATTTATCTGACACGTGATGTGTTGCTATTAAACGTATCTATCTCGGATTGACTGAGGATTCATACGCAACATTTGTGAAATCGATAACATTAGTAAATGTTTGAAATACTCCTACTTCCGTTAGTGTTTAGTGGTAACTTTGAGAACGTGAAAGTCTAACAAGGTATTTTTGTTAGATATTTATTTCTATATCAATAAAAAACATTTCACAGAGCTTCAGCGCGGAGGTGATGAATCATTTATTATTTGTAAACAGTTCGATGCGGTGAAGACTAGCGGATTAAGTTATATGTGTTTTACGTCAAGACTATAAATTACGTGGGCACAGTGAGATCCCACCCATTTTTATTAAGGTGGAAACATAATTACGTGTTGTATCGTGACGCCCCATAAGTATATCGATTTCATACATTTAATATGGTTAGTTACATATTTGCATGTCGTGTCGTCAGTTAATATACTTCTGGCGCGTCACGACACGCCACGGCACGACACGTATGTCTCCACCTTTAGAAATGGAGTGCTACACAGAAGTCTATATATTAACGATAAAATTCCAGACCAATTTTATGAATTTCCATCATGATCAACGTTTTTTAAAACAAGTATTCAAGTGTGGAACGTGTAGCTAGTGGCAGGTGGGGACCTGGAAATGAACTAGGATAATGGCCAAACCAGATGAAATTTCGAATGTTGTCACAGTTCCGTCAGTAACCGTCTCGATAGAATGTATAAGCAATCTGGGATTACCTATAGATGAAGGAGAAAAGTTTGTGTACCATATGATGACAGTTTTAGCTCGGGCAGTATGTTTTCAAATGAGAGGATGAGACAAATAGGTAGAGGAAGGACTTGTGTTTGGATGACTTCCTATGATTCTGACTGCAAATCGATTATTTCAATATGAAACAATATTCTTGGGAAATCGACAATTTATTGCTGGTGGTTATTGACGCAGCGGTACACCAGATTGAGCCGCGGAACGATTATTGCGATACGTTAAAATGTTATTGTTATTGCTCTCCTTTTATATCGTATCAAACGATCAATATTTATGACCACCTATTATTGCTTTGTTTTCGACATTGTTAAATAAATTGGTTTATGATATTTAACTATACATAAAATTGTCTAGCGATATGTAAACATGGCGGTTATTTCAAGGAACAAATTTCTTTATTAGATATGGTTGGCCGATTGTTATTTCAATTGGCATTGAACCAGCTAGATTTTTGACTCCAATTTTTCTAACAGCGACATTATAAAATATCCTTAAATTCAGGTTAATACACAACCCTGTGCGTCAGTCCGCATAATCATTATTGACGATGGTATAGACCCAGTTTTCATCGAATAGCAATATACAGTTAGTGCCGGACCATCAAGGAAAAAGCAATTATAGCCGAATGGTGTAATCGTTGCCGCCCCATGCCGACAATTCCAGTAGATCCCCAATCACGTAACTCTTTTTTTATATCTGTAACCAGTGAACGTTTTACCATCAGATGCCTCGCTCTCTCATTTACATGCTAACCTGAACAGCGGATTAGGGGAGAGAAGAATTAAAAAAAAATGAAAATTATGGAGTTATGATGCTAGGGTTATAGGCGGCTACACCTCCACCCCCAGTCATCGTGTGCGGTCCTGAGTCCTCACTCGCTTCACAATGATGGTATTCGTTGAATCCTTTCGGATCCGACAAAGGTAATCTCCGAAGCACCCTTGCCCAGAGATCAAATGGTACGAGAGGCACCCGTAAGGCCTCTGTAGCCAGTCCTCTATAATAGGCCTTACCACCGCTGTCACGGTGTGCCCAGGAGTTATGGTGCCTGGCAAATAAATGCATCGTACTGATACTTACATTAGCGATTTGCCTTTACTGGATGGATAGCTGAATCTATGCATGAAAATCGAGTAATAATTTATCTAAAATACAAAGATGAATAAGAGATTGCTTAGGTACTAATTCTGGCTAAAGCTATAGACTATTGGTCTATAGACCATTCGCGTAATATCTTAGAGTGTACATTAACAAGCTATGGAGTGTTTCTTACTAAGTATGAATTATTGAGATGGGGCGCTATAATTCAGGAATTATGATTGAGATCGAGAATAAGCAAAGTAATGAAGATTCCGTGTAAACTCAATTAGTAGCAAAACAGTATACTATATCCTATATTGTAGCTGCAATCTGAAACTGTATCTTCTGATTAAGTCATAACAATACATCGATATTTTCAATATAATATAAAACGTCACCATAGGCACCTATTATATCGTTCTTCGTCGATATTAATATAAAAAATCTACTTATAAGAGACCAAAGTGATACCAGCACTCAATAGTTTTATCTCTAAGCAAAACACTAACCTAAATGAGTAAGATCACATCCATATCATGTAACTTGTAGTAAGGGCGTAAAGGCGATGACATGGAACTGTGTTTCGCAGTTCAATGATCGCTTTTACCTCCACATCTCTATAGGAACAATCTTTATACTTTAAAGGAGCGCCACCCAAATTCGACGCCCCTGTACGTGGAAATCGGGCTTGTACTTTGTTCGCTGTTCGCCCACAGGTATTCAAGACTGTAATTGGAATTTGATTGATGTGCGGCGATGTCGGCGAGGTAGCTTGTTTGTTATAGTTTACTTGTGAAAGCACTATTGTCTGTACCGCGTGTAAATATTAATTAACAGTCGGCACAATGTGTCTACGGTACAATACTTCGAGCAAATTTCCACATACACGTAAGTATTGTGTTGTGTTCATATTATCTCTAAGTTAATTGTTGTTTTACCTTTGAGATCTCGTTAATTTCTCCACCTTGAATATATCGCGGAACGCGAACGTATTTCCAGTTTCATTATTATTATTTTTTGTTTTCCATGCAAAGTATTATATTGAGTATAGCAATTCCAAACGCATTCAAAGAATTTTCCGCCCAAGAAAACTGTAGGAAGTTTGACAAAGATTTGTTTGATGTTTCCTGATATATATTGGGAGTCACTATGATCAATTAACTCAACGACTTTGAGCGGTAAGCCTTCTTTTATTAGGTTTCTACAGCAGTTAAGATATCAGTACTATTCCATACACCTCTTTTATTCCAAGTGTATAGAGCGCTTATGACGTTAATGGTCTAAAATATATCATAAAACTGCAAAACTGACAAATAACAGAGTCTTCACCACAAAAAGCTGAAAGCCGCAATAATCATTAGATATTTAATCATAATTTCTATTTACTCCGCCAAGACTCTATTCAGCGCTGTGAATGGGTCGGAAGGAAGACTGCGCGTATTAGCGCCTGGCCTGAATAGATGTTTAATGGCGCCGGGAGCCGAGACAAAAGGTTCGGGAACGGTGTACCAAAATTAGTGGGGGCTAACGGAGGCACGATGAATATTTAGTATAAGTGATGAAAGCGCAATAGGCTCACCCCTACTACCTGTTAGTGGAGCAGAATGTACAGTTGGCGAATCAAAGGTGTTTTATAGCGAATGACGTTCTGTGACGATCAAATAGTATCAACATAGTAGTATAACCAAGTCGTCTGCCGCCGTTAAAATTGGAAAATATTGAGTGATATGGTATACAAAAAAAAACGCGATACACCTAGTGGTGTGGGTAATGGACTGCTGAGACGAGGTCTCGGGTTCGATCCCAGGTTTTACCATGGCACACACCAATGACTTTTCGATGTTTTTCGAAGTTATGTGTGTATTTATCGCAGGTTTATAAGTGCCCGGTTAATGGCAATAGGCTCGCCACTCGCCACATTGGGAACTAAACATAAACTGGTGAAATGTGGGTGCTAGCACCTCTGCCTACTTCTTCGGGGATATAGGCGTGAGTTTATGTTATGTTATGTCATACATTAAAAGACGGCTATGTCCATCCATAATGAAATTAAATTACACTATTTATACACCACTACTTAATGAAATTAATTAGTATCATAAATAATTATTATCTTCAAAAGGACTCTTAGTATCACGATCAATCTTTACAAAATACAGTTATCGTAATATTTATAAGAACATCAAAGCTGTATCAGTAAAAGTAAGATCCAAGTTCTCTGTGACATCTCTGTATGATTTGCGACCGATTGTAAATTAAATAGATGTCTGTCATTCTTATGATAAATGGTTTCTGAGACGTTTTATCGAAGATGAAAGGCAGGTTGGTGGATGTTACGCCATCTAAACGTGTTTTAAGAAATTTGTTGGTGAGATAAAACGCGAGGCGTGCTGTAACTTTATGTGTTAGTATTGGCACGTGAAGTGGTTGTTGTGACATTTTAAAACGAATATGCTTATTATTTACATACTAAAGTTTATTATTATTATTTCTATAAGCACACAACAACAAGAAAAATATATAAGGTGTGATTTTGATAATTATTTTGGTTTTGAATAGCTATTTAACGAATTATCAAAATTAAGCTACTCAGCAAAAGAGTACCTATCTGTACCATGTGGGTAAAACAGATGGAAAAGAGTTATAACATACTTTTGACTAGACTAATATTATAAAGAGAAAAAAAAGCATTTTTGTGTGTATGTTAGTAAAACACAAAAACTACTGTCTCGTTTCCATAAATTATTTTAGCATTGGGAAACAACATTCACCCTGAGTAGGCTATATTGCACTGCGCGATAACCGACATGCACATCAATATTATGAGGACAGAGGGTTTTTAATATATGAATATAAACAAAGGACACATTAAAAAACCTCAACACTTTATTACACATAAATGCGATGAATGGGAAATGCAATATATGTGAAATAATAAACAAACTTCGACAAAAAATATACTGAATTTTGGCAAACCTTAAATACACAAATGGCGGTACAGGCAAACAGAACGCGGTGGCGTTTGTTATGAATACGAGGTTAAAAAAAAAATAATTTAAAGAAAAACAAAAAACCCGACTGCGTAAAAAAAGAAGGAAACAAGCCCAGTAGTTTAAAATTCATACGATACTCACAGTCGGGGCCCTTTGGGAAGAATGGTTCGAAAAATTTTAATGGGCCCCGACTGTGAGTATCGTATGAATTTTAAACTACTGGGCTTGTTTCCTTCTTTTTTTACGCAGTCGGGTTTTTTGTTTTTCTTTAAATTATTTTTTTTATTTTATACTTTTTAGTCACGATTCATTCAAAAGTTTATTTTTTATCAAAAATATTTTTGTTTGTATATCGTTTATACTTAAAATATAAACTTAAATCAATAAGTAAGAAAAATATCCTAAATAAGCGAGAATGAATGCTTTGTTAAACAACTTTAAATCGGTATATATCCTAAACTATTATTTAAAATGAAAAATGGTAAA
This sequence comes from Pelosia muscerda, assembly GCA_963691645.1. Classification (NCBI taxonomy): domain Eukaryota; kingdom Metazoa; phylum Arthropoda; class Insecta; order Lepidoptera; family Erebidae; genus Pelosia; species Pelosia muscerda. Next base: position 14,109,418 of record OY829118.1, read on the forward strand.
AGAAACCTAAAGATGATTTTAAAATACCTATTCAATGATACCCCACTTGACATAGTTCATCGACTTTTGTTTTTTTCGTTTTGACAATATGGCGTCTGGTTGTCGCTGTGGTGAATTTTGATTACTGTCATGTCTTTAGTGACACTCGCAAGGTTAAGACGAATCGATTGACGTAAGAATCATCAAAATCGGCCTATGCGTTTAGCCTCTAGAACGCCACATAGAAACAAACATACATACATACATACATACATAGACTGATAAACACAATACCCTCCTTTGCGTCGCGCAGTCGGGTAAAAACGGTCAGGCCGAATGTTTGCTATTAGTAAACGAAAGACCTATACATCATGTACTTGATATAAGGCCTCTCGGACTGCACTGAATTTATTAATAATTAAATCGAAATAAATGTCCCCTTAGTTAAGCTTCGCTGATGTATTAACTTTATTGTACAGATAACAACATAAGCTTTACCATAATATTCAATGGTTTTTAATTTATTTTTCGTCTGCTGCTACGAGGGGTATGCACCTGGCCTCTCACGTGGATTTTTTTCTGTTACAGTGATCTGTACTGACATGTAATAGTGAAAGTGGGAAAAATATTTTTTTTTTTTTTTTTTTTTTTTTCCATTTATTGCACGAAACATGGTTAGTTATAAAGGTGTTAAATTATTATCATGGTGTACAGCATGTCTCACAGAAATTTCCGCATGCAACATTGTCTATAAAATTTATAAATGTAATTTAAAACTAGCGGCTGTGACAATTATTGTGGCCAAGGAATTGATTTAAATATAAAAATTAAGGCAAACATGTCAAAAGCTAAAATGAGTCAAAATCAAAATGTCGAATTTATATTGAGACATAGATATTAAATAAACATGAAAATTTAAGCAAACATGTCAAAGTTAAGATAAGTCAAAATAGAGATGTCAAAATTACAAAATATGTCATAAATGTTAGGAGCAGTCAACAAAATTAAATTATCGTAGCAAGCAATAGTACAATCATAATAAGCTAAATATTTCAAAGTCAAATAAATTATCAATTACAACATGTGAAACAATGCTTCCCAATCAATGCGCACCGAAACGGCAAGAACTGCCCTTCAAGAAATCTGCAGTGTCGTAAAAGCTTTGCTCAAGTAACCACTCCCGTAATGCGCGTAGAAATTTTGAGCGGGATAGTTCCGCCATTCCCTTGGGTAAGGAGTTGAAAATTAGTGGTGCCATGTAGACACAGTTATTCCTGAACAGTTCCAACTTGGGTACAGGCATTTTTTTTGGGAGGTGCGTTACCTGTCGCTTTCCCATGTTTTCGTTATTCTCGAATAGATGGTCATGGAGTTTTACAAATTTAGCGACTTCGTAAATGTATATGCTTGGAACCGTTAACAGAATTTCAGATTTGAATACTGGTCTACAGGATTCCGACCATTTTAGGTTAAACAATGCGCGAATACATTTTTTCTGAGCTATAAAAACTCTTGTGAGTTCAGATGAGTTACCCCAGATGACTATCCCGTATCGTATTATGGAGCAGACGTAAGAGTGGTAAACCATAATGGCAGTTTGCCTGCTTGTTACATCTCTGACCTTTCGTAGAGCGAAAACAAATTTATTTATTTTTGTGCATACATTGTCAATATGTTCCTTCCAAGCAAAATGTGCGTCTAATGTTATACCTAAGAATGTTGTACTTGGTACCTGCTGGACTTTTGTGTCGTTATAACTGATGTTCAAGTTTATTTTTTTACTTTTGTAAGTTTTAAATTGGATCAGTTTCGTTTTGTCAAGATTTATCTGCAATTTATTTACATTCAGCCATTTGATTATATCATCTAAGGTTTTGTTTATTTCATCCTCATAACTATTTATATTCCTACAGTCCAAAATAATTGTTGTGTCGTCCGCAAACAAGACACACTCTTTGGAAATGGCACATGGAAGGTCATTTATGTATAAGAGGAATAATAAAGGTCCTAAAATACTTCCCTGAGGAAATCGTTAAGTTGGTAAGAAGAGACTTCACCAGGGTAAAAGTCGCCAACTGCGTTGATTTACATTTCCTAAATCCGTACTGTTCATGTGCCAAAATATAATATTTATCTATGAAACATAGTACTCTTTTATACATGGCTCTCTCAAAGATTTTTGACAGTACAGGTGTAAGAGAAATTGGTCTATAGTTGTTCCGTTCTGATTTGGATCCTTTTTTGTATAACGGTTTAACGGTTATCCATCACTATTCAATAGTTTATACAAGTACTAGCTGTTACTCGTGACTCCGTCCGCGTGGAGGTCGGTTATCGCGTAGTGTTTTAAATTTTTGCAATCTATTTGACTTTACTCGGCTCTGTATTACACTTTCACACACAAATTCTCAGCCCCTATTTCCCCCGTTCCCCCTTTGTTGCGATGAAAGGTAACTTATGTCCATTTCCAAGCTCTAAATCATCTCTGTATCAAAGCATGACATGATATTGTAACATACATACAGTCAGACAGACTAATATCTAGAGCTAATATCTCGACTTAATAATATTTGTATGGATTGACACATAAAACGAATTAAGTTGTAGCTACTTTCTATACCGCTTAGACAACAAATAAGCACACGGCCTACCTACTGGAATGAGGTTACCGTGGCCAAGGGATGCAGCATCAGTCAGTAACATTATATATTTACGTTACTTCTCCATTCCAGAGACTACCTAAATATTTTACTTTGAAAGAAGTACCTTCCTTCCAACCCCGTAATATCTTCCTTCCAACAGCGGCCATGATAATCTCAAATTGTCTATTAGTCGGAGCTTCTTTGAGGATCATAACATATAACTGAAAGTGTAGAGGTCAAAAGAAAATATTCACGAACAACTTTGTTGCTGTCAGTACAATTATGTCTATGATAAATTACAGGAGCTTTGCATCGTTTAAGACCCTAATATATCAAAGTATTCACACTCTCAAAGGTGATATTATAATTGGAATGCCAAGACCGTGAAGGTTTTGTGAAGAAATTTAGTAGAGTAACACAGGTTTATTTGGGCAATGTAGTGTAGTGAATAATTAAATTAGTAAGTTGTTTATTCATAAACATAATATTGAAACTACAGCAATTCTGTTTATGTTTTAATTTTTGTGTAATAACTAAGCATAGTTCTTTGAATACTAGAAAAGTCTCAGTAAAATGGACTCTCGAAAAATCAGAACATAAAAGCCTTTTTGACCGAGAAAACGTAGGCGAAACGATTACAACCCATTTTATCCCAGATTGGTATGGCCCAGAAAAATGGTCACTTTTATTATAAAGAGGAAAAATTTGTATTTTTGTAAAGAATAAACTCAAAAAACCAATGTGCCCATTTCAAAAAATCTTTGACCATTGGAAATCTTTGTTCATCCTGAGTAACATAAGCTATATTTATTGCTAGAAAAATTATTGACCCACACTAAAACTTAAGTGACGTAACCCAAGGTGTAAAAAAGTGCCGTAAGACGTTTTTCGTTGCATGATCAAAAATGCGTTCTAAGTATGTTCTGCGACCGACATCCACGCAGGCGGAACCGCGGGCAACAGCTAGTATGACATAGATTCATGGTAAATTTTATATCCTTACACTCACACTGTAAATTAAATTTTCGCCATCAGGTGCATTCATGTTCCAAGCTATCGAAGGCGGAGGCGAGGTGGAGCGAGCGCAGAACATGACGAGGGCCCGGGACAACACCGCCCAGCACCTCTGGGAGAACGTCACGCTAGCGCTCAATCTGTTCAACGAGACTGAGTTACGAGAAAGGTAAAATGAACACTATTTGTTACGTTGCACGTATAGAAAACTGAAAAGAATAATATTCGCTCACCTATTAACTATTTCAAAAACATAATCTAGATTCTTGGAAGCTTAACTAGTTTGTGTTATGGGTTCTAAAATACCGATATACGCACATGCAATGCACATACAGAGTATGCTGAAACATACCTTGATACTTTTTTTTTATAAATACATGGAATACATTCAAACTTCCAATGCAAGTAAACATAAAGTGAAGCTGCATACAAATATTTTCACTGAGCGCGGATTTTATTACTTTAATCAATAGCGAGCTGCATTTAGTAATTTTTTGTCATAGCGTGCTGAATTTTATCATTTTTGACATAGCATGCTGTATTTTATTATTTTGGTCATAGCGTGGTGCATTTTATTATTTTGGTCATAGCGTGGTGCATTTTATAATTTTTGTCAAAGCGTGCTGCATTTTATCGTTTTTGTCATAGCGTGCTGTATTTTATAATTTTGGTCATAGCGTGCTGCATTTTATCATTTTAGTCATAGCGTGCTGCATTTTATCATTTTTGTCATAGCGTGCCACATTTTATCATTTTTGTCATAGCGTGCCGCATTTTATCATTTTTGTCATAGCGTGCTGCATTTATCATTTTTGTCATGGCGTGCCGCATTATATCATTTTTGTCATAGCGTGCCGCATTTTATCATTTTTGTCATAGCGTGCTGCATTTTATAGTTTTTGTCATAGCCTGCTGCATTTTATAATTTTATACTAAACTAATGGTTATAGTGAAAGATATTTCTATTAGTGGCACAGCTTCTCTCTTAAGTAGCGAGAAAAAGTGTTGCAAGGTTACGTTTTATTGTGTGGTTTATTCTAATGTCATTTTTGAATTCCCAGTCTGTTTTAACGACAGCTTTAAAACAGGATGCGGTTAGATTAAAAGAAGTTTTTACATGTTGTGGTTTGATACAAAACTCACAGCATTTGTTAAGATAACACTGTCATTCGAGCCAGTTCGCACTTTACTGCATAGTAGTGGAAATCGTTTAAGATTTTCAATCTGTGGAATTTGGGTCATAATGTGATTTCTCCTTGAAATTCGAAGTTTAAAAAGAAAACGCCAATATCAACAATATTTTATAAAATAGTGAGCAAATGGATCACCGCACGCCGGTTCGAACTGTGACCCCTCTCTGAGAAAGTGCCGTCAAGAATCTCAGCGGGCTTTTCTTTAAGATCTTAAGTAATAAAGGATACTAGTTGCTTCCTGCTGATATCATCGCGGCTTATGAAATGTAGCAATAAAGTGACAATGATAGAGTTCACTTATAAACTTTTATAGTATACAATAGGTGTTGTGATATTCCCACTAAGTTAGTAGCAGTAATATAGTTGAAGCAAAATTCATAGCTAAAAAATTTATTCATTTCTACATACACGCATACATTATCCTCGAGGGAGGAGTGAAAACCGCCCATTTTATGTTTTTTTTTTTTTTTTTTTTTTTATCCTTCCACATGTTACATACGCACATTGCCACACCTTCATTGATGTTTAGTATGGATTGTATCTATGTCGCCAGGATAGGTATGGAAATAAAGAAGTACCAGAAGACGGTGGTGTCAGCGGTGCACGCGGGCTGGGACGGGACTATGACGTCACGCCAGTGGAGCTTCTCGTCCGCCTTCCTGTACTCGCTCACCGTCATCACCACTATAGGTAATTCACGCCGATTGGCCTCTGGGCTGTGCTCCTGTTGATGGAGACAACAGCCCTGATCTGATGCTGTCCTTACACACTTTACGAGCATCATTCTGTAGCACTAGCATGAACTCCTATCGAATTCGTAATGTAAAGGTTTCGAGAAAACGGAGCATTGTGATTGGCAGTTTGCCTCTTGTGAACCTGTGTGCGTATGTAGCCCGCCAATCGCAATGCTTCGTTCTGTCGATACCTTTGCATTACGAATTCGATAGTATTTCGTGCTAAGACTGCTGTTCTGGTTCTGAGCCGCACACTTTGCAAGAGTGCGAGCAAAATAGTACTGCTTTAGTATTACTTTTGACAGCTTCACTTGCTCTTCAAAGCGTAGTGTGGACTGTATATATGGATGAGCTGAGGGAATGTGGTAATAAGCCTTCCCGTAGAGTGAAATCTATGCTCGGGCCCTCTCCGTGAGTAGCGGTGCTGCCGTAAAACATATTACTACACCACGATGGCAACTCAAAAATGCCGTCGATTCGACAAAAAGTAGTCAGAGCGTTAGCATGTATTTGTATTTTTAAAGCATGTTAGTAAATATTTTCTGAGTAATCTGCACATTGTCTGCCAGGCTACGGGCACCTAATCCCGCGCACCGCCTGGGGCAAGGTGACCACCATATTCTACGCGCTGCTCGGCATGCCGCTCTTCCTTCTCTATCTCACCAATGTTGGTAAGAGTTTGAACATTCATACATACTTCTGTACACGAATAACTTCGAAAGTATATTGTGCTTGAATGTAGAGTCATTCGTCAACTCTCTAAATACAAACTCGTCAAATTCCGCGGGTTGGCACCTTTTGATTTTACGTATTTTTGCAGTCGTCAACTCTCTTAATCTGTTTCTTCATTTGTCATGTTAAAGAGCTGAATGGCTTCAGTCCAATGAAATGAATTGGTAAAATCAATATTTTAAATAATAGTAAAACAATATAAATAATTTTGGTAAAATTATAAGCCTACAAACGATGCAACTGAAGTACCAGATGATAGCTAGCTAACTAATAAACAAGTATATATTTATGTTAGTAAGATAACGAACTTCATTCTATCCCAACTGATAATAAACTACGATCAACCGACTCCAGTACTGTACAGTTCTGTGAGTTCATGAGTGTGTGTCATTTACTTTAAGGAAAAGAAGTACTAAAATAATTGAACGTTCTAATTAGCGTTTAATGTTGATGATGAGAATAAAACTGCAATTTACACACCAATAAAAAAAAGTACGCAACGACTGCGAACCTAACTAACTAAATTCTAATAATTTAATGTTTATTATTTGACCACAGTCTTTAAAATGGGCAAATGTCCAAACTACTCGCGTGTACACAGACAACATTTATATATATACGTACAAACCAAAGGATGTGTGAAATATAATTCGTAAACATCATTTAATTTATTTAATGTTTCACGGTAAATCTCATATACAGGGTGGAATTTTGTAATGCCACCTGAAGGGAAAGTACTCTTAATACTGCAGATAGAAAATTTTACTCAAAGGAAACATTCCTTTATTTTTGAAAAGAAACAAAACTGCATTCAACGATTTTTAAAAATTCGCTTGCCGCACCCGGTAATCGAACCGATTAAAATCTGTAAAAGTTGCATCCTGTACTTTTATTGCATAGATCGTTAGGGTCAATTATAAGGACGAAATCTCTCTAACAAACTTTATAAATTAAATGAAAGGAAAACAATTAAATCTTAAATTAATAGTTCCATGGGTCAAGTTAAAGCACTTTTACTCAAAGATCCATCTATTTAATTATGTTATAAATAAATAATTATTATCACTAACGTATTTTATCCATTAAAATGACAAATTACTATTGGTGGCATTGAGAGAGATATCGAGACCGACAGGCACCAACTCGGTTTGTACTGAAAATAATAGTAGAAAAATTTCAATAATACGGGTAGTTCCAAAAAGCGACGGCAATTTCTTCAGCAATACTAGGTACTTTGATTTTGATCTAAATATTTGTATCGAGTAATTAATCAGTTACTTTACCATTTTTTTATAAATAATTTAGGATTTCATTGTTTTCCTTTCATTTTATTTATGAAGTTTGTTAGAGAGATTTCATCATTATAATTGCCACTAACGATCTATGCAATAAAAGTACAGGGTGCAACTTTTACAGATTTTAGTCGGTTCGATTACCGGGTGCGGCAAGCGAATTTTTAAGAATCGTTGAATGCAGTTTTGTTTCTTTTCAAAAATAAAGGAATGTTTCCTTTGAGTAAAATTTTCTATCTGCAGTATTAAGAGTACTTTCCCTTCAGGTGGCATTACAAAATTCCACCCTGTATATGTTTATTTTAGTTAAAATAATTATTTAGAATCAGTACGAGCTACTTCACTCCACCTATTTTATAACAAGACAAAATCTCTGATAGTAGAAACTGGTACCTCATCTCTTTCCATGCGGTGTCGTACAAATCGACTAAGGGGAATTTTTAACATCAGACAGATATACACAGCTCAGACTCATATTAGTGCCTACCAATGTGGCAATATTACGTGGAATCGAATACAATAGTTAGTAAAATGTGAGTGAGGAGGGACATAAGCGTAGGCATAAATATGTATATAAAAGCTAACCTAAACATTTTTCAATGTACTTTTAACCTCTCAAATAAACTATAAATTATGTTCCTCAAATTTATTCTAAAACATCCCTAAAACGTCATTTACAATTAAACAAACTTCATCTTAAATGTTTTCGCTTTGTAATAAACTCAAAACATTTTTGAGTTAACGAGTAACCTAACGCTGATTACTTGCCAAACTTAGTTTCATTAAAGTTGTAGGCACAGTTCTGTTACTTAATTGGTTATTTTTCTTTAAACCACTTAGTTAACTCAGTAGCTCAGAACAAAGGCCCGTTTACTTTGATTAAACCAACAGCCCAAGTTCACTTAATTAATGTTACGGTATATATATTATATTAATTTTAATGATTACTAGCTTTGGTAATAATTTATCCATCGGTATAGTATTAGTTCAAGTATCCAATATATCAATATTGCAAGCGCCATAATCACAGGGAATCTAACATAGAGGCAGTTAACAATGAATAAGATTTAAAATCTCAAAAAAGTTACATTACGAGTAGTACCGTCGTTGTTTCATAGAATGCTAATGCCTCTTCAATATTAAGGATGTTTCTAATGTTTCCAATTACTAACTTAATATACCTAGTGTTTTGATAATTAATTGATGATGATGCGTGTGGTGACGCACAAAGAACATCTTACCATCTAATCTCATCCAAACAGTATCGTTAGAGGCGACTAACAGAAAACGCAAACGATATCGCAGGAAAACTCGAACTAAAACCCTGTACCAACCAGTCTGGCCAGTGTGAAAACAGCAGGCCAAAACCCAAAATTGGGAAAGATCAATGTCCAGAAGTAGACTGATTGATTACTTTATGAAAGGTTCAGAAGCCATACTATAAAATAGTTCGTTTTGGTGTGTGTGTCAGTGTTTTCAGTGTGATTCGGACGGTCATCGTCTGTCAGGATATCCAGGATAGCAATGATCATGTTTCCGTTCCCTATATAAAGGGATAGGTTGATAGGAATATACCTCTAGTTATCGGCAACATTACTTCTTAACTAAAAGCACCAATAAAAGGACTGATCGACTAATGACGCCAGCCTATTGAGCCCGTGATTTGTTCGATAAAATAATTCATGATGGATTGGCCTTCGGACCCCAGCAAAGACACCCAGAACCAAGCTTTAGCGTTCCTGCACACGATGCCGTCACCGCGCCGTCGTCGCCGCGCCGACGCTGCACAATTACACTGTAGATACGAGTCGCGCCAAGCCCGCCACCGCGCTGCCACCGCGCCGCCGCCACGCCGCCACCACGCGCGTTTAACTGTTTGATTCATTCCCATTTCATTCCATTACCGGCCGCGTACGAACGTGCACGCCGCAAGATCGCACTTGACGCAAACATGTCTAATATAATGAAAAAAAGAAGTTTGTGCTTGCTTACTATATGTATAGAAAATGGCAAAAAGAACGTCGAGTTAGAAAGTTGTGGGCTCATCCTATGCTGTCGGCACGGGAGCAATATGGTGAATTTCATACACTTTACGAAGATCTCCAAAAAGACGAGACCAAGTTTTGTGATTATTTTCGAATGAATTACAAGACATTTGATAAATTATTAGATTTATTGAAGAACAAATTGCAACACACAACAACACATAACAACTTATAAACGTTTCGTAATCAAATCTTTCTATGGTAATTTCTTAAAAAGTTACGCACGTGCACGTTCGCACGCGGCCGGTAATGGAATGAATCAAATAGACAGGGAGGGGAACGCGCGCGGTGGCGGCGCGGCGGCGCGCGGCGGCGCGGTGGCGGGCTTCGCGCGACTCGTATCGTACAGTGTAATATTGTGTGGCGTCGGCGCGGCGACGGCGCGGTGACGGTATCGTGTGCTGGAACCCTTATGCAGGGTTTATCAAGTTTGCCAATCACTATACTGGGGGATAATGCACATTTACATACTCCTAACATATTATATTCTACTTATTTTAGACATAAGAAGGGGTGATCATTTCGACGTAGAACTACTTGCTAACATCTTATTAACTGTTTGTTTGTAGGAGAACTGCTGGCGGGTTGGTGTAAGTGCATTTACGCGCTCTTTTGTCTCTGCAGGGGATGCCCCGGGTTCACAAGGAGAAGGGTGGCCAGACTGCCACCGCAGGTAAATATTTTACAAGTGACTGAGAGTAAAGTTTTGTTTCATCCGACAATAAATATACAGGGTATAAAAGTGACAGGACTTGTTGCTCATTACGTGGAAGCGAAAAATATAGAATAGAGCTTTTCAGAAATGTACGGGCGATTTTATGATTGCAGTACATCTATACCTGTACAACATTGATCATTTCTTTTTGTCCCAATTGTGCCATTCATCTGTTTGCGCTAATACATAATCAAGTAGTGATTGGCATTTGTTTGAAGGTTCCGAACATAAATGTTGTGAATGGGAATGCAATATGATTACAATATGTCGGTCATTAGTTAGTTCCAGATAGATCTAGACCTTCCCGTCGTTAACCTACAACTATGTGAATATTTCATTCAAAACATTAATTTAGAGATAATATTCAATACTCTCTGGCTTGTATTTCTACGAGCTATTTTTCTTCAAGCATATATTTTTGTTAGAGATTTATTTTGTAATAATATCACAGTGAGACATGAAAGAGTTCATTAGACTGTTTTGTGTCAATATGCACAGAATTGGGTAATCCCCAACGTGCTGACGTTTCGCCTGATATGTAAGCATAATTCTATCTTTGAAATGTTTACTATTGGGTCATAAGCTCAACATTGTTTGGCAAGGATGCCATTGCCGTGATGAATGTAAACTCTCCGTGATGTAGACTTATTGAGGAGTGCATTAAAAGACGTCATTGCAAAGAGCTTGAAACGTTTATCGGTAGAGTGGAATAGTGATGGAAGCATAGAAAGGCATATCATCGTAATGGGTGTAAATATCCAGGTTAATACTATAAATGCGAAATAAATTCTGTCTGTTAGGTTATGTTTGGTGCAGAGATAGATTTTAGCTTGGGATTTAGACTATGTTTGATTGTGAATACCTACAGTCACGGGGTTCAAACTATTCTTAAAGTTGTTATTACTGCCATCAAAATTGTCGATGACTATTCTCGATGAACATTGCTTTGGCACGGCGAATCTTTACAGAATTTCGGGTTTCAACAGCCAACTGGTCTTGGATGGTAGGAGGTGAACCTTAAGAGTGTTACAACCAACATGGGAGCCAGTGGCTAGACTTGATTCTCGGGATAGAAGTGTAATTTTCAAGCGCCCTTCTGTCTTATAAGAAACTTGTAGTGTTGCCATATTTCGTTACCCCTGCCACTTATTTGGTAAATCATACATATCTTTTTTTGTATTTCAGTATGAAATAAGTGATCCTGAGAGTATAGAAAGGCCACAAGCGTGGCGGCCGCGGTACTATGAACCTGAAGCTATGCTGGAGCTGAATGGAAGGTACCCACGAGGATTTCCCAGGCAAGGATATGCTTCAATTGTTATTTATTTCTCGCAATCATTGAGGTCCTATGTCTCAAGATTCGATAGGTCGCCGTAACGATCAAAGCATATTTATTGGGTATGATTTTAGATTCGAACTGGTATTTTGTTCTTTGCTAACCATCTTACACATAATATCGAATCAGTTATATTAACCTCTGTGACGGCTTAGTGCAGCAATTATTATTCATCCATCTTTTCTTGTACTAGTACCTTATGCTAAGATATTGTTACAGGAGACCAGAGTACGCCCGTAGTATATCCATGCCACAACCGTACCCGTTCGACCCCCACCCGCGCTGGGCTCCGCCGGCCGTGCTGCAGAGTGAGGAGTCATCACTGAGCTCGGCGCCGTTCGACTCGCAGACCGTCACGGTACCCATCAGCGTGTGCGTTGCCATCATGGTCGGGTGAGCCGCTTCAGATGAGTAAAGATATTGCGTCTTCAGCAGTTATTACTGTCTATACACCACGAGAGATAATCAGGGGATTCTCCAAGGGGATTCCACACTCTCCGTTTCTCTATACGTGCATGAGTTACGAGTTGTTTTTTACCAGCACCAGTATTTCCTTCTGTTTAAATTCAAAATTCAAAAGTAATTTATTTTGTGTAGACCGTTAAACGGCACTTACAAAACGTCAATATCAATAATATTTTATGATTTAGTGAGCAAATGGACCACCACCTGTTCGAAACGCGACCCCGGCTTGAGAAGACTCCGGCAAGAAACTCAGCGGGATTTTTTTTTATATGGTTTAATGGTTAATTTGAGGCTGTAATGGGTACCAGGCAATAGGCTCGCCACCTATTACATTGGGACCTAAATATAAACTGCGAATAGGCGAAATGTGGGTGCTAGCACCTCTGCCTACCCTTTCGGGGATATAGGCGTGAGTTTATGTTATGTTATGTTGTGTAATGGGTACCATCTTTGAATCGTTCTAAACGCGCTTACACGACTGAGAAGATCTGGCTAAAATTTGGCACAGGGTTCTATAAGGACCAACTCTTTCCATCCCCACGGATTACGGGAAAAAAGAACGGGATCAGAACTCCACGCAGTCGGTGCCACGAGCTATATCTAATTAGAAATAATATTGGTTGTATTTAACAAACCGTTAATTATTCTTATTTGTTTACAAAACATTAATCAAGAGACTAGAAGCGAAATATAGATGTCGCTGCCGGAGGACCCAAAAAAACCAAAATGATTTAACTTAAAGAATTTAATTACTTTAAAATTACAATTAATTACAAGCTAGGACAGAACTATTCCCGTCGATGTAAGACAAAAGAATGCTCGTACTTAGGACTAAAGTAATGGCGTGATCGCGGCCACCTGGCCGGTATCCGCTTACAACATCTTTGTGTCAGCACTTTTGGTCCCCGTGCGAACTCCACGTGCAGGCTGTCGCTAGGTGACGCAATGAGGTTGATGCATGCTCTAGGTAACTACTATAACACCTCCACCGTCAGATCAGCAATTATTTTCGAGATTTTGATTGAGAAAATATTGCTGAATGTATCTTAGGTGCTCCGGATTCTGCAGGCTCTTCGTAAGTTTTACTTCCAGGTTCCAGGTTTCTGTTCTTTCATGAAAATATTCTACGGCTTTTCAGAGCGGCGACAATTATCCCAAATGCAATTGTACCGGATAACACGGTGTAGAATGGAATGGTCGTGTGGTACAGAGCTTCTGTTGGCACAGCTTCTAATTGCAACGTAGGCTGAGACTTGAGGTTGATTTGAGCGTCGTGTAGTTTCGTGAGATCCGTGGACTTAAGATGAATCTGGATTCGAGTGGCATCCGTCTGAATGTTCTCTGAGTAGTCTACTTTTGTAATCTTCACAGGCTGGCCTTCTACATGATCATTGAGATTAGCAAGTGTGAATTCCGAAGTATAGACGAAACAGTTCACAGGTATCGTGACTAAGTAACTGCCGTTCAGGATGAGGTAGTCTTCGCGCCCACATACTGTATGGACTCTAGTTTCGTTAGGGACTGATATGATGTAGTGTTTCTCATCTAATTCTTCCATTGCCATCTTCCCTAAAGATATGGTGGTGATCTCGCAGGAGGCGTCGACAGCTTGGTTAGTGAGGAGATTCTGTATGCAATCTGGTTGTTGCCGCAACTGGTGGTCCATTTTGTCCTCACAGAGGTACCAATCATCGTACTTCGGGCATTCAGCCTCTATGTACACGTAACCTTTCCTGCTGGTTGCTATCAACGGGAAAGGAGGGATAAGGATGTGGTTAAATTTATTAGGAGCTATGGATAACTTATAGAGATCATAGCTATCTATTGCAAATATTGGTAACTTAAATATAATTACTATCTGGTTGTCTGAATAGTAGTACCCGGGTTTGATGATGTCATAATATTCTCTAACTTCTAAGTCTAACACTTTATCTCTACCATAAATCGTTATCAATTTTTTTAATCATATACTTTAACCCTTCTATATTGATCATTGAGTGATGTGAACTTGAACTATGGATGAAAGCTAAGATGTTTTCTATTCTAATTAACTCATCCGAGATTTCTTCCAGGTTTGCAGTTATTACGGTCAAACATTGGCTAAGTTTTGCGAATCTTATAAGATGATTATTACTATGAGCCTCTCTGTCAAGTAACAGGTTTATAGTTTCATTAAATCTGGACTGATTCTCTACCAAATTCGAGATAACTTCGGAGTGTTGATTCATCCATTCTTTACTAAAACTTATGTGGTTATTGAATTCGGTCTGTGTTCTATAGTTATTTTCCTGTAAGATTTTGATAGCATTGTCGTATCTAATAGCATCGGAGTAGTCTAAATTACCTGTAACGCTCTTTATTACAAAGCCTATGGAGTCAATGAGACCTCGCTTTACTCGACCCGGTTTTAATGTTTGAATGTGTTCTACTACTTTACTTAGTTTATCTAATAATCTACTTGAAATTCATATAATCTAATTGTATCTGTATCTAGTTTGCTCTTGAATGTATTTAGTTGTCCTAGTAATAATCTAATGTTTCTATCGATCTCCTCAAGACTAATAAATTGCAGAAAGGTATGGTAATGGGTAATTAGCTTTGTTGCGCCTAGACGAAATGGTAATAATCCTGGTCCGTCATCTAAGGTTTCTCCGGTGTGTGTTATCTCCGGTTTGGTATCCTGTGCTGCTATCAAACGAGCAGTCAGGACCAGTAGCACCCTGTAACAATTGAGCAGATTTAGGGACCCTTTTCAGGCGACTCTTGGCTACAGGACCGCGCTTTTTAGATGTGTATATATGTATAGGTAAGTCAGCTAATACGGTGTCTTGGGTGTACCTAGGGGCTGTCTTCTGGCGACTTGCTAATGGGTTACTAATATATATACGTTGTTGGGGTTGGTATTCAATTTCGGGCTCTCGGTCTTTATTACGATTCTCTATGATTTTACTACGATCAGACAATGATGTTTCATTAATAGTTTGATAGATTAGCTTCATTTGCTCCCGATGATTCTGTGTGTATTGTTGTAATAGGTGCTTGGATAAATCTATGTTAAAAGGGTCTCGTGGGTCAAAATGCCCGGTTATTAAATCGAATGGACGACATTTTGTGAAGCTGTGAATGGAGCTATTGTATGCTAAAATAGCATAAGGCACAAGGTTGGTAATGTCTTCACCCTTGTGGGTTAACTTAAGGACACGCAGATGCTCAAGTAGCGTGGCATGAAACTTTTCCACTATACCGTTGTCGTTTGGTGAATATGGCAAAGTTCTATGGTGAGTTATCTTATGTAGGTTGACAAATTCCCTAAATAACTGATTGGTAAATTCGGTACCGTTGTCTGATACTATGGTTAGTGGGAGCCCATGGTGCGTACTAAATTTCAATAAAGCTTGTAAAACACTAATAGCGGTACCATCTCGTATATGGTAGGCTTGGGCGTACTTTGAGAATACGTCTACTATCGTCAAGTATTTTTCGGTCTGAATTGACAAAAGGTCCATATGAACAGTTTCGAATGGTTTAGTGGCTGGGGGTACTAATTTGAACTGTTGTTTGATGGGATGACGGTCATATTTGGCTTGACCACAGATAGTGCAATTATTAATGAATTTGGTAATTTCATCTCTCATTTTTGGCCAATAGTAACGATGGGATAGTGCCAGATAGCATTCGTTGATACCACGGTGGTTAGTTTTACCCTCGTGATAATGCTTTATGATATCTTGTTGCTGTAGGTATTCCTTAACATTTTCGACTTCCCGTTTGGCTAAGACTAAGTTCATCGCTGAGCTTTTGAATTTATCCTGAATAATTGGTATAATATCGTACATAGATAAAGGGGGATTTATTAGTAATGCCGTTCTTACTTTGGGATTAACGTATTCTTTTATCATATTTATAACATCTGTTTCTAAGTTAGATTGGGATACTTGTACTGCGGTTCTAGTGTGTGTGTCGAATGGTTTGGATGCGGTGGTACGTTTTTTTATATCGCCGACTACAGTGATGTGGATTTGCCTATGGAATTTATTTAATGGCTCATCGACTATGGGGATCTCGAGAATAGGGTTCTCTTGACTGGTGTGGGCGGATGCTGTTGCTGAATTGTCTACTGAAGGTGGACGCTCTGAAGCGTTTCCAATCATGGAAGATGTGTCCTCATTATTGATTTGAATACGTGAGAGTGCATCAGCATTAGTATTACTCAAACCCTTTTTATATACTACTGTGAAATCGTATTCGGACAGCTTGAGTTTCCATCTAGTTAATCTAGAATTCGGCTCCTTCAAGCTCATAACCCACTGGAGCGGCTTATGGTCGGTTACTATTTTGAATTTTCTACCAAAGAGATACGGCCTAAAATATTTGGTTGCCCAAACTATAGCTAACAGTTCGTTCTCGATGGTACTATAATTAATTTCGCTCTCGTTTAGAGTACGGGATGCAAAGCATATGGGTTTGTCTGAGCCTATGGGACCTTGTGAGAGTATGGCGCCTAATGCGAAGTTAGATGCATCAGTGGTCAGAATAAAATCTTTTGTAAAGTCTGGGTATTGCAGTATTGGGTCGTTAATGATGAGGGACTTACATTTTTCGAAACTTTCAGTATATTCGGCAGTAATTATAACCTTTCTACCTTTCTTTAGGCATTGTGTGAGCGGTTTAGTTATACGGGCAAAATCGGGTATAAATTTCCTATAGTAGCCAACTAGTCCCAGGAATTGTTTGATTTCTTTAGGGGTAGTTGGTATGGGGTAATTTTGAATAGTTTTGATTTTGTCTGGATTAGGCTTAATACCGTCTCTACCTATAACATGCCCAAGGAAGGACGTTTCTAATTTAAGGAATTCTGATTTGTCTAATTGGATTTTGAAGTTGGATTCTTGTAGCTTATTAAACACTTTTTCCAGGTTGGACATATGCTCCTGGAGTGACGTACTGAACACCACAATGTCATCTAAATAGACTAGACAGACCGTGTTCTGTAATTCTTTAAGGACATTGTCCATGACGCGCTGGAAAGTCGCTGGGGATCCTTTTAGGCCCATTGGCATCCTTAAAAATTCATAGTGCCCGTTCTCGACATTAAAAGCTGTTTTGGGGATGTCGTTAGGGTCCATCTCAACCTGGTAGAACCCACTGGCTAGATCGAGAGTGGTAAAATATTGACAATTGCCCAATTTATCTAAGACGTCATTAATATTTGGGATGGGATATTTATCGTCGTATGTCTTCTCGTTAAGTTTCCTAAAATCCACTACTAGACGCCACTTAACCTTTCCTGAAGCATCGCCTTTCTTTGGTACTACCCATATGGGAGAACTCCAGGCTGATTCTGAGGGTCTGATGATACCTTGCTCTAACATTTTATTAATTTGGGTTTTAACTTCGTCCCTATGAATATATGGGTAACGATAGTTTTTTGCGAGTATTGGTAGGTCGTCTGTGGTGCGGATGTGGTGTTTAATTTTATTAGTGAACGTCAAAGCCTCTCCCTCTATATAAAATATGTCAGCGTACTTAGCGCATAGAGTCTCTAAATTAGCGCGTTCTTCTTCATTAAGATGATCGGTACGTAACCGGGAAATAACTTCTTTTGCGCGTTCTCTATGTGACAATTGTAGTTCGGGTGAAACAAAGTTATTGTCAGTAGCTTGAAGGTTAAAAATCTCGGCTTGGACGGCCCGGTCCATAGAAAATATTACGTCATGTGAAGTGGGGTTACTCACTTCCAAAAATCCGCGATTATTAGTTACTGTGGTTAGACAGTCATTAATAATGCAATTTGAAATATTCTGGCCCTTGATTAACGCTTGTCCGTCACGAACGTTAATGGGTACTTTAATGATTTTGGAAGAATTTGCAGGTATAAGGTCTTCGTATAGATTTACGTTTCGCGAATCATACATACTAATAGGGTTAGTTGAATTACGAGTTATTAATATTTTGTCTTTAAGATCGATCTTGGCCTCCCATTTTTCAAGTAAGTCTAAGCCTATAAGGCCATCGAAATAATTATGGAATCTATGAATCAATAGTGTTACGTCTTCGGGGTCCTGAAATTCTTTAAAGGGGGGTAAAGTAATAGAATGATGATTTCGCGATGTACCGTGAATATTTGTAACCTCAAAAGGATCGAAATTAAGAGGGAAGTTATTGAAATACAATTCAACTGCGTTCGGACTAATAAAAGAACGGTTGGCTCCTGTATCTATAAGAAATTTTAACGGGGGGTGTGAAATTTGTATAAAAGGGAGGTGTCTTTGAGTCTGGAGGTTCAATTCTATTTTAATTTGTCTGACGTCGTATGCTTCGGAAAATCCGGCTCCTGTTCGGTGCTAGGACCCGGTTGAGGATCATTGTTAGGGGGATATTCGGTCGGGTTATTGACTTCTTCTATAACATATTGAGTTGGATCTGGTTCTAGGTTATAATACTCTGCGAGTTCAGGGTACGGGTTATACTCTGGTTCGCAATAGTAAATTGGGTAATATGGCTCGACGTAATAAGCACATTCGTTCATGTTCATTTGATTGGATTTAAAATAATTCGATGGCGGCGGGTTACCGCTTTTGCGCCAGTCGTGACCAGGTATCTGACCGAATTGGGGTTTTTCTTTAGTAATATAATGACTTACGCCACTCATAGGCTTAGGGCCTGTGTTTGGCTGGGGAAAAGGTCTAGGTTGCCACTGCGGGTTATTACTAAAATTATTAGGACGATAATTAGGCGGTGGTGCGCGGAATATCTGTTGAGTACGCGACGGCATGGCTTGCGCATAAGGTTGTGGGGCAAATCTATTAAAATTGTTCTGAGGGTTATTCGTGAACATATTCGGCTTCCAAGTTTGTTGCGGTGGCTGAAAATTGGCAATGGCGCCAGTTCGTGCAGGAGGATTGAATTGTTTAAACAACGGGTTCATAAAATTAAAAGGTACTGAAGGGGCTGGTAAAGATTTATGTAAGTTAGATTTTCTTTCGGCGTTTGGGTCATTGCGATTTAATAAGTACATGACGTTCAATTCCTCTTGCACAAATTCTAGTGCCTTTTCTACACTATCAGGACGCATACAGCGTATACGAGACCCCAATGGTTCTTTTAGTCCACGAACAAAAGCTTGCATAGTTAACTTTCTGTATAACGTGCGCTTGGCGTCGATGGTCGTACTTATGGTCTCATGCAGCGTAATGTATGTCATGATAGTGCTGAATAGGGAAACACAGCGGTCGTAAAATTCTTGGGGTGAGCTATTACCTTGGGTGGCTAGCATAAGGTCATTGTAAAGAGTGGTCTCATCTCTCTGATCAGCGAAATTATTGATAAAAGACTGTTTTATGCTAACCCAATCTTGAGGAATACCATTAGAGTTAATTATTTGCGCAGCTGGTCCGGTTATTTTATTTAAAATACCGTTTAGCATGCAAAGCCTTGCCAAATCGTTACCTGGATTTGACTCTAAATATTCGACGACAATTTGGTCACATAATTGGATGAATCTCGGTAATACATGGGGGTTGCCATCAAAGTCTGGCACCAACCTTAAGGTTTTAAAAATCAAATCAGCATTTGCCATTGTAATTTCGGGGTTAGATCCTATTGAACTATTTAAAGAATTATTATCACTATAATTAATTATATTAAGAATAAAATCGTCACTAATATCTAAATCTCTATGGTTATCTAATTCAATTCTCCGTGCCTGTCTTGATCGATCAGGCGTAGCTCGGGATGAAAAATGATTGCGAGCTAACTAACTAGTGTAAAATAGGAATATAGGACTTAGAGTAAGGAAGTCGTTGAAAGCAACACACAAAAACGATTTTTACGTGTACTTACAAAAACTGCATCTCGGTACCTCTGGGATCGATGTCTGGATCTCTCCTCCAAGCAGGACAACAGGTTCTTCTTTCAGGATACTCGGCGAACGCGATTGCTCGCTGCGGCGGTAGCGAGTTAGCGGGACGGAAAAAAACCAAAATGATTTAACTTAAAGAATTTAATTACTTTAAAATTACAATTAATTACAAGCTAGGACAGAACTATTCCCGTCGATGTAAGACAAAAGAATGCTCGTACTTAGGACTAAAGTAATGGCGTGATCGCGGCCACCTGGCCGGTATCCGCTTACAACATCTTTGTGTCAGCACTTTTGGTCCCCGTGCGAACTCCACGTGCAGGCTGTCGCTAGGTGACGCAATGAGGTTGATGCATGCTCTAGGTAACTACTATAACAAGCGAGAAAGCTCATCCACAAATTGTTTTGTAAACAATCTCGTTGCGCAAATACTGCGTCTATTTCTAACTACTTTGCTTCTCTAATACATTTTACTTTTCTATTAAATACCGATGATATTTTCAAGTAGATATTCTTAAAATGTCTTGTTATTATTCCTTGTTGAAATTCGTGATTAATTTTTGATATAAGTAATATACAGTACTCACTGACACCCGCGGTTTCGTTTGCGATACCTATTCTACAGGTAGCACGAATATATACATACATTTCGGTCAAATCATAACCCTCATATTCGTGTCTATAATAATCTATACTTGATATCGCCATTGGTCATTAGACCATTGGTTGTGGAGGTCAGATGGCAGTCGCTTCACGGAAAATATCGAAGTTCAACCGCACCACAGTTAGACTGGAAAGCCGACCCCAACTGAGTTGGGAAAAAGGTTCAGGGAATGATGAATAATCTATACTTATATGATTTACTAGCTGACCCGCGCGACTTCGTCTGCGTCACCCCGTTTTTGCAACATTTTTCATTCCTGCTCCGCACCTGTTGGTCGTAGCATGATGTTATATACATATAAACCTTCCTCTTTAACCATTCTATCTATTGAAACAAACCGCATTAAAATCTGTTACGTAGTTCTAAAGATTTAAGCATACAAAGGGACAAGAAAAATAGGGACAGAAAACGCGACTTTATTTTATACTATGTAGTGATAGTGAAGATTGACATGGTCATTTACACGTTCACTGTTAAATCTATCGGGATATTTACCATGTTTGTTAATTTCATTGAGCAACCTATATTTCGGCGCTGTTGCAAGCGCCATGATCACGATATTCTGACGACCGCCGAGTCGATATCGGTTGCTCAATGAAATCAACAAACATGGTAAATATTCTGAAAGATTTAACAGTGAATAATCTATACTTGTATCAAATTTCAGCTAGATCGGTTCAACCGTTTATGCGTGATTGAGTAACAAAAATTCAAATGTCTTTACATCACGTTTATAATATTAGTAAGATACACGATTTCAGTTTATAAAAATGTTGTCTTCGCATTAAAATATGTGTGTAATGATGAATGATTGTTTGATGAATTCGTTTTGGTTACCCAGGTACTTATTATCCGGCTCATTAATATTCGGAAAATGGGAGAAATGGGATTTACTGGATGGCGCCTATTTCTGCTTCATATCACTCAGCAGGTACCTACCTACTTATTATTTTCCTTCACTCCGTTTTTAGGTTTTATATAAGTTTTCCTTGTGATAAAGTCTCGTGTGGTACATACGAGCCCGTCTATATTACTGTTAATAACTCACAATGCTTGTGTTTTACGGCCAATAAGCCTATGTAATGGATCAAGGGAAGGACGACCTTCGTGGCGTGGCGGTAGTGAACGCGACTGCTACGCAGGAGGTGTGGGTTCGATTCCCGCTCAGTGCAAGTATTTGTGTGCATGAATATGAATATTTGCATTGGTCTGGGTGCTTCTATGTATAATAAATGATGTATGTATTTACAAAAACAGTATCTGAATACGTATATCCGCATTCTAGAATCCATAACACAAGCTAGTTAAGCTATGCTTACTATGGGTCTAGGTGACTTTGTGTAGATTGTCTTAGAATATCTATATTTATTTATTTATATTTGTAATACCATATACCTATATTTGTAATACCGCGGTAGCCTAGTGGTATGGGTAATGGACTGCTGAGACGAGGTCTCCGGTTCTATCCCAGGCTTACCATGGCACACACCAATCACTTTTCGATGCTTTTCGAAGTTATGTGTGTATTTATCGCAGGTTTATGAGTGCCCGGTTAATGGCAATAGGCTCGCCACCTATTACATTGGGACCTAAACATGGCGAAATGTGGGTGCTAGCACCTCTGCCTACCCCTTCGGGGATACAGGCGTGAGTTTATGTTTTTTATTTATTTATATTTGTTAATCGCGTGTGTATTGGTGTCCACTTACCAGCATCGGGTTCGGCGACTTCGTGCCGGGCGAGCGCGTGGTGACGCCGCGGCTGGAGGCGTCCTTCGTGGTGTGCTCGCTGTATCTCATGCTGGGCATGGCGCTCGTCGCCATGTGCTTCAACTTGATGCAGGTAACCACTTGACTTTACGAAACTGCTAATATATGTACTGAACATACCTGCAATAATTTGTTTATTGTAGCTTGTGTTTTTTCGGCAATTTTATTAACTTTCTATGACAATTCGTAATTTTTTACTATTGCTATCGTTGGTATTGTTAAACCGTGGGTGAGTTGAGTATAAAACCTTACAGAGTATAGAAACCAAACTGTTATACTTACCGAGGCAGCAGTCGTTCATTTTGAGCGGTGGTTAGTGACTGAATTGATAGTGAAACATGAGGTTATTCGCGCAATAATACAAAAAATTGCAATATAACTTTTTAGTGCACGGCCCATTAGGTGTTGTCATTCTAGGGTTTATACGTGCTTTATGTTAACAAATGAAAGACTGCTTTGGTCGTTGTGGGTTTAATCCTTTATTTATATATAGTAGCCTAGTGGTATAGGTAATGGACTGCTGAGACGAGGTCTCGGGTTCGATCCCAGATTTTACCATGGCACACACCAATGACTTTTCGATGCTTTTCGAAGTTATGTGTGTATTTATTGCAGGTTTATAAGTGCCCGGTTAATGGCAATAGGCTCGCTACCTATTTCATTGGGACCTAAACATAAACTGGCAAAATGTGGGTGCTAGCACCTCTGCCTACCCCTTCGGGGATACAGGCGTGAGATTATGTAATGTTATGTTAGACATTGATAATTATGTGAAACTGGGAAGAAAAGTCACACATAATAGCATTTATTGAACTTCAGTTTGTCAGGGACACTATTCATTAATGTCATTTCATAATTTTGACATCTTAAAATATTCTGAGAGCAGATTTTATTTCATTTTTATTCTAAGACTAAAATATCTTGCAAGCGTTGCACTGGCTGCAGTAAAAATTAAATTTGGTCGCTAGTGGATTTAGTATAACTGCAGGGATCTTTCTAGATTTTATAATGAAAGTTTCACGTAAGACCCGGTGCTAAATGGTTGGCTGTTTTTTGCTCTGCTACTAAATAACGCATGTAACTTTTGTTTAAATCATAAAGTATACGTTAATAATATTAATGTCTTTGGTTTAAATACTGTCCCAATTGAATCAACTAAATAGTATCATCTTTCATCATACAAATTATCATAACTGGGTGCGTGTCTATACTGTCTATATACAAAATAATTAAATAAAGTAAATGTTTTTTTTCTGTTCATAATGTCATACCGTTTATGTTATTTAAATGAATGGTTCCCAAAACAATTAAGAGATGAAGATGAATGATGGTGTTCATCATTCATAAAATTTTATTTTCAGTAATGAAGTTCATTGAAATTAATCCATTTTTGTATTATGTTGTGTTTTTCAAGAGGTTAGTGTTTTCATTTTGTAATACATGCACCCCCATTTTAACACTCTACTTGTTTGGTGACCGGTGTCCCTCTTTCTTGAAACTTTGCCTTCAGCTTACCATCGAGGTGAAGTCAAATTCATGTGTTCTAAATAAAAAAATCTCACGCTTGGAGACGTAAAACTTTGTTTAAAATTTTATTTGTTTTTTACAGGAGCAAGTTCTGCACTACATCGCGAGTTTCAAACGCGCTTTCAAGCGACTGAGCCGCTGTAAGAGATAACGTCAAAACGCACATAATGTATATAGATTAGTATACGATTTTCTATGTTAAACTTAATAAAGACTTATTTGCTACATTTATTAACTGAAGAGTTTTATTGAGATTATATTGAGTGGTACATCGCCTTGAACTCTGAGCGTTGAAGGCAATACGTATTATGTTAGTAAACCTACTTAGTACTATCATTATAATCTACGAGTATATATATATAAATGAATTGCTGTTCGTTAGTCTCGGTAAAACTCGAAAACGGCTGGACCGATTTGGCTAATTTTGGTCTTGAATTATTTGTGGAAGTCCAGAGAAGGTTTAAAAGGTGAATAAATATGAAAATACTCGACAGCGGGAACGGGATCAGAAGTTCACGCGGGCGGAACCGCAGGCAACAGCTAGTCTTAAATAAAAGTAAGTGGGCTAAGAGGAGAAACAGATAAGTGAACAAGAATTTAATATTCAAAATAACTTAGGGTTCAGTGACTGAAGCCAATAAAAAATCTCACGAGGCATGATACTTCTTTGACCAATAACATATTTGTAAAGAAGACTTTCTAAAACCTATCGACCATCGAACAAGGTGCAGCTACATTCACGCCAAAACAAAAGCTCTTGTACAAAATCCAATTACCTACCTCCATCCATCTACGCCAATGTAATACTGTTTCTAATCTCCTTCCAACTATACGTAAAAGCAAGATTTGTTAAGAAATTGCCAGGAAAGCACTCAGTGGGTACACCACGTAAGTACTTGCTTGGAAAAAATGCCCATTCTTGTCGGTCGGGCACCACTTACCAACATTAGGTCCTTAAAAATGCACTCCGTTCATTCTGCAAATGCGCGGCGCTTAGGATTCAGTGGGATAGGAATCCTGAAAACCTTTTTGGAGGCACTTTTAATCCCGTGAAGGTAGTATTTGGGCAAAGATTTCTCAAAAGATTTATTATTAAAGAAATTGGGATATTTGCAATTTATTGTCTGAAATTGTCGATATTTCGGTGCCGTTGCAAGCATCATAATCACTCAGGAACTAAAGTACTGTCATGATAGAAAAATACATGGTAAATTCAATATTTACATCTAATAATAATTTTAGAGACCAATAACTATTTATTTTAAGTCCTGTTGATGATGATCACACTTTAATACACTTACAAAAGGGCATATAAGAGCACTCAAAGTAGGCAAACTTTCAAGAAAAGTTCAATAACAGTACAAGAAGCTCGTGAAGAATAGAAGTTAATGGAGGGCTGTTGTCTCATCCTATCCCAGAAGTGAAAAGGTGTAAACAAATATAGATATGTCTGTATATATCTTAATTTTATTTTCCCGCAACCAGAGGTTACAAGAAGGAAACTAGAATCACTTAAAACGACGCAAACATGCGGAATTGGTGTAGGCAGAGCACGTACCTAACATCTTTATAATAAAGGTAATTAAAATGTGCAAAATACACACAAAAAACATGTAATTGTATCGTTTTTCATGATGTGTAGTAACATAACCAACATAATATTCTTATCCTTATTAATCAATATGTATAAAAATCAATGGCACTTTTCGTTGTAATTTTATAAATCAAGATTGGGCTCACCTATCCAAACCAAATGTTTAGGCTTTGTTCGTACTATTTAGTAGATGGTTTATGTGAATTTTGCACAAACTGATAATCGTGTGGTTCTTGATTTTTATTTTATTATTCAATTTATACATAGTAAAACACGTACCGGGGCGCTAGTATTATTTAAAATCTCTTTTGGAGCTGGTAAACAATTTAAAATTAACAAAACATAACGAAGACCCGACTAGGATACCAACTATAATGAATTTTAAACTCCTCATTAGTCTCTTAACCGCATCAAAGTAAAATTAGCCCTTACTTAACGAAGTAAGCAAGTTTCCAACTGACGAAATTTCGCAACACCAACACGAAGTACGTAACGTTTCGCACTTTAATATGTGTACGTACGGAACCGTTAGCGTGCACACTGAAAAGTTTATGTGCAACGCTTTTTGCTTACGTGAGGTGTACTTGAATGCATTAGTTTTCCTTTGGGGCCATGAATTAAGAGGTTATGCGACAGATGTGTGTGTATATTTTTAAGTATTTTTTTTGTTAAGCTTATAAATAACTATGTAATTACATCATGTTTTCGTGACAATCACGGCTCACCTTAGTGTGAAAGTTATTTGTGTTGATTCTATCTAAAATGAGTGGAAATGAAAGGAATCATTCCAGTCTATCCACAAAAATGAGAACACGATCGAAGAATACTGTAAAAAGAGTACATTCCGATGATAATTATTAGCCCATTTTGAATATGTATAAATTGTTATAGCTGTTTGTTGCCCAAAACCGTGGTCTATACCTCTTATTCTAACAAAATAATATATTCTAGAGATAGTAGCATTGGACAATGGCTATCCTTATACGAGCTTGGTTAATGCTTTTTAGAGCATGATTTTTCAGTAGTCAGGTTTTACTTTAAAAACTTATCATTCCTGTAAATTAAATTGCTCGAATTTAAAATTCTGCCATATCGATATATACATATATCACTGTTATCAAAAATAACCACTAAACCACGAATAAGCAATAAAATGCCATGTTTCCTCAGCTTCACATAATATATTAGGACGTATATTTGATAAACTCTTTACCGCTGAAACCATTTAATTCTGAAAGCAAACTTTATAACTTTTTTAGTCTCTTTTTAGAGCTTCGTCTCAAGTGTCGATGTCACCCGCATAATTCTCGCAAGTTTTATGGCCCCGCTGTAAGAGGGTGTGCTATAAACTTCGGTACTCACTAGAATTGCTCGCACAAATTAAAGAGGTTAGTTTAGAACTTAGCGATTACTCTGCCATGCTTCCATACGTTTTAGTCGGTTAAAAACTTTCATCATTGTGAGAAGAGCAAACTATTTATTTTACTCTCTTTTTAAGTGAGAGGATTTTTATTTATAAAGATGATTCTATAAGACCTTCCTTTTAAAATCTACAGTTATCAATTAAATTTCTAATTAAGCTTTAGATCCCGTACCGTCTGAAGTGAATGATGACTTATTGATTAAAGGGCATTGTCCAACTTGTATAAGCACTTGGCCTTATATGGACAGATAATAATTGGGCAAATATGATACAAGTTTGGTAGTTCATACTAGTAAGAAATAAAATAACATCATATGGTTGTATCAGAATTTATCATTCATATTATATATTGACCATAACATTTAGTCAATTTTTGATGATTTAACATTAGCTGTATTCATTATTTCTTTATTATTCGAATTCATAAGTTATTAAAACATTACCCAGGAATTAGGCAGGTGGATTTACATTATTATTGTCATGACAAGAGCGCAGCAACCTACTTACTGTTCTTCGTCTGACAATACAATTACAGCAGAAAACATTTTACATAGCACTTGCGGTGCAATCTATTGCCCTCTAACAGATGCCAACTCTTGTGAACGGAGGTCATGTCTTCGTCTTTGGGATAAGTCCATGCCACAATTCACACATTGTCTCATCGTAGGATCTGTTCCCTTAATCGTGCCAGTATTATCGTTATGAACGGGTTTAAAGTCAGCAGGCTCGCCAGGCTCGGTGATGAAAGATTTATCCGGGTTCATTTTCCAATACAAATTCAAAAAAACGGCTTTCACGAGAAATAGAATAATGTATTTATAAATCAAGATGACAAGCGAATGACATTTTTATAACAGATTTCTTTCTAGTTGCCATATTACAAACACAAACTCAATCGATTACAAATAAGTTCGATTTTGAATCGTGTACAAACAGTTTTAATTCCATTATTATAAAACAATGATCAAAGATGAGACCAGATTAATATATTGTTAATATTTACTACTTTTTCGTATCTATATCTACTATTACACAATAAATATCTCCAATGTACTGAACATTGGCGGTATTAAACAACATGATACGATACTGAACTTTTTTTAAATTCCTGTATGTTTGCCTGTTTGGTTGTGGATCTGTGATGAACGCAAAAACCGCTTTGTTAGAAAGAAAGTCTTATAGATAAATGAGCTCATTATTAACCGAGTATAATACATAATTACTGACATATCTCTACGATTTCGTAGTCGTTCTTAAAAATCTTATGTTTGATCGTTGAGTAGAACCGACTTCCACGAGAGCGGAAGACTATTATAATATGAAAATCCTTCACCAGTTATCACATCGAATCAGGTCACGTTCGCATTCGAGTCACAGTCGACGCGTACTCAATATCATTTAGTTTATGTATGTTTTTTTTAAGTATCAATTAGTCATAGGTTTCAAATCAATACCTATATCAAGTCAATCTATCAATTCCTTATGAAACTCAGGTAGTCCCATACATTACTCTGTATCGATATATTCATATGTCTCAAATAAAAAATCGATTATGTTCTTTAGTATAACTGGCAACATTTTAGCATTAGGGAAAAGAGAAAGATGGTTCCAAGAGTAAAGTAATATACATTTCAGTGAGCTAATTGAGTAAATACTAATTATTTCAAGATGTATCTTGATACTCCAAGAAATCATTATTAGTTCGTTAAAAATTAAACATGATTATTGATCAATAGCTACATTTGCGTACATCGTGTCCATGGAAGGCCAGTTTTGGATATAGTCCTTTCAAATATTACTAAAATAATTTCAGATTGACATGTCCATTTACATATTCAACGTTAAATATTTCGGTATATTTTCCATGTCTGCTGATTTTATGGAGCAACCAATATTTCGGCTGTTGCAAGAAATATCAGTTTCTCCGTAAAATCAACAGTCAATATTATTATAAGGACAATTAATATTATTATGAATATGCTAAACTCTTAGCCTGGGTTGGACGATCGTAATTTAACATTAACAGTGCAGTTAAAGTACCGGTCAGGTATAAAACAGGTTGCACCTTTGACAATTGTTAAAACACGTCATAACTT
The DNA here is from genome assembly GCA_963691645.1 of Pelosia muscerda. Taxonomy (NCBI): domain Eukaryota; kingdom Metazoa; phylum Arthropoda; class Insecta; order Lepidoptera; family Erebidae; genus Pelosia; species Pelosia muscerda. Next base: position 14,138,499 of record OY829118.1, read on the forward strand.
GACGTTAACTGTAACTGGCTACGCTCAAACGTCGAATTGGTGTGTGCTTGTCTGCAACCTAAGTAGTATAAAAAAAATCTATCAAAAAGATAACCATAACAGAGCTATTAAATACTCTGGTGCAACACTAATCAACATAATTATCTTCTACATTGAAATTCTAATCAAAACTGATAACACGGATAGCTTATTGTACCGGCTTCCTGAGCCGACAGCTACGTACATTATTGCTGTCACCATAGCTATTAATCTTGAGGCTTTGTGTCGACGACCTGAAAAGTTGAAAAGTGCCGCCGACGCACGTGCCCCTTTGTGTACAAGCCGTATTCTTGCTTTATCAGGTACTTTCGACTCGGCCGACATAATAGTACCAGCTAGTTTATTTTACGGTATAACACAGTCGTGTTGTTTTTAGGACGATTTTTGGTGAGAAATTGTGTCGTATTTCGTACGCTGACTCTGGTAATAACAGCCTCTGTGGCGTGGCAGTTGTGAAAGCGACTGTTATGCTAGAGGCACGGGTTCGATAGCCGCTCAGTGCAAATATTTGTATGCATGAATATGGCTATTTAAACTGGTATGGTTGTGAAAACATCTATGGCAGTCGTTACAGGTAGTTGGGGCCCTCAAAATTTCGACTAGCCTAACTTCGATATCGCCAATTTGATTCTGGAGGTCCGATGGCAGTCGCTTCACGGAAAATATCAAAGTTCAGCCGTATTTTAGTAAGAGTTTAGTTGAGAATAGGCTCAGAGAATGATGATGACTGTTATTGGTAATGGTTCGTTTTAGTGTTGAGTCTTACTTATCAATATGATTTGTGAAATAAGTGTAGCTAGTAGTGTAATAAGAAGAGTCGAAATAATTTGTCAGAGCTGCTTTGTTTCCGAGAGTTTCAAGGGTATTTTGATATTCATGGATACCTTTTCATGAATACCATATTTAGTCATTAAAATTATAAGGATAATTGTTGTATTAGTTGAAAGATGATATGTTTTAAAAATATCATTAATCTGAGTCCTAGTGAAAATTTGAATTAAAAATACCCATTCAGCCTATGACATAACCCCTCATCTGAGCCACTTTCTCCTCGGAGTGGCAGAACACAAATGATGGTGTTTATATTGTACTACACACAACATAGGTATGTTAAACACGAGTAGGCACTCACCTAAATACGTCCTGAAAAAAAAGAACAAAAACAGACGAGGACAAAAAATAATTCCGCCGCTGTGCTGCGGTGCTTAAATTATTCAAAAATCACACCTACATTTGAATCCAGAGTGTTATTCATATCTGAGACGAGCGTACATTTTGGCGCCCAAATGGGGACTCTTTATTGTTAAAAATGTACCCTCTTTACGACCACAATCGGGTAAATGGCGTATAACAGAGCGGACACAGTAATACAAAATGTATCGTTCATACAAAGTGAGCCTTAAATAACGTGAAAATTAGGGTCGCGCTACACACCTTTACGGAGTACTCAAAATTGCGGGAACCGGCTATCATATCATCAACGTATATTTCTGGTCATATTTTTTACTGATTTTCATGTCCTGTTGTAACGACTGTAACATTATAATGTACTTTGAGTATCGTATGTGTGATGGCCTACCTTGGAAAGGGTTTCTGTGTACAGTTATAGTGACGATTTATCATTTAGTTCGTAAATGTTCAGTCAGCCATTTTGATAAATTTTGGGAAAATGTTTTTGGATTCATGTTTCTGTTTGATTACGTATTGTTATGTTACTTTGTGTCATATACTGAATAGGTGGATCAAAGTTTATACAAAAATTTTCTCTATTCTGTATTATACTTTCTTCTCTTTTCGTCTTACTCGCAGTTTTTTGTATAATTTTCATTTATACTTAGAAGGAAGGTACAAATATCAGTGAGTCCAATAAAAAAATGAAAGTACCACGTTGTCATAACTTTTATGGAGACTCCATTTGGAAACCGAATAAACTTGATAAAAACATAAAGCATTTTTATTGACTCCTTTCATTTTATATGTTGGCAGTGAAAACGTTACTAAATCAATTGAAGTGAATAAACACAAGGAAATATCTGTTCCAACATTGTGTAGTACGAATGACATTACAGTTCCACAATACAGTATAGAAAAGTGTAAATAATGTACTACTTTATCTCTTCATTTTTCTTGAGTTGAGGTTATAACGAGGGGTTCAGATAAATGATTTCTGTTTCGTCCCTTTCATTTTAACAGTTCGCCAGGTAAAGCGGGCTCCAAAAGTTCCTGGACAATTTAAAACTTAAATTGTATAAAGCGATGTCATTAATGTAATGAAGTTCAGTATACTATTTGCATAAGTTTACTTATTTTCTTAGGAAGAAACAAGGCATCGGTCATATTTTAGTAACGCTGTCTATTACTCTTGGTTAAATTATACTTAAGCTGTCAAAGGATTTTAGAATTTAAGGTGTCCAGGAAATTTTGAATCCTTTGTACAGATACATTGCACGAATTGTTGAAGTCATTACATTACATTTTAGCACCGCACATTTTAAATACTAGAAAACATAGCAGTATCATGTGGATATTCGACACACTTCATAATATTTTTCAGTTGTTCTCGTAGTTCGTTTGTAAATAAAATATTCGATGCATATTATAACAGTTTCACACTGATCAGACTGCATGGGTTTGGATAAAAGTTGAGTATATTTTTACATCCTTGACGAGGATATACTTTTGTACGAACCACATTACTTACACAATAATAATACTATTAATACTGTTCATTGATGGCGCTTAGATGAACTTAATGTTACACATTATTAAAACACACTTGTAACCAGTTAGGTACAATAATAAATATCGTGGAGAAGTACAAGTGTGTTATCGATAATATACTCAATAATTAAGTCGTTCGTATTTACTACCTTGTAAAGAATGCTCACATCTAAACGTTTATTGTCCAGAAATATAAATAGACTTTATCCAATAGAGTTAATGCATTATCATCGTCTGTTAAGCGTGCGTAGTGTGCGTGGACACGACATCCGACCATTCTGAATGTGAATATCCCGTAATGCTCCATTGTGGTCGCGTGGTCAGCTCGCATAACCACTAACAACAGTTTATTTATTACTCGTATAGGTATAACTACAGCCAAAATATGTTCTCTCATTACTGTAAGAGACTGTGTGGAATGACATGAGAAGTAATTCCGATCGAACTCAAAATACCCAGTGAGGAAGTAGCTTTTAGTTGACTGGTATTCGCACAGTCATTAATTAATTGTATTTTTTCATTGCTAGTATGATAGAAGCATTTATTTTATGGATCAAAAAGGGTATTTAGCGCATGACCTAAGTTTTCGTCATACCAATTTTTGTAATCGTAACTTGTATCTTAGGAACTAAACGTGTACGCCTAGTTCGACCACTGTGATACACAAAAATACCAAGCATAGTCCTAATAGTTCCAAGTTTTTTTTATCATATTTATGGCATGTCAATTAGACTTCACCTCGCCGAATGGTGAGCTGAAGGCAAAGTCTCAGGAAAGAGGGTCACCATTAGAAACACGTACAGTATTCCAATAATGACCTCATCAGATGCTTTTTCATGCCCCGCTTTAAGGACCCGGGACTGTAGGAAGAAAGAAACACGTGCGCTGGTAAGTAATTTCAAGACCTAATGGTGCGGTAGAGGAAAGACTCACCGAACCGCTTCGTTCTTGATGAAATATTCTGCAACGTATGCGGGTAATATCTAAGCCTTACACGTGTAGTCCTGTGTAGAATAGGACTCCAAGTCACCCAATTAGCCTATTAGCAGTCCAATATTGGACATAGGCCTTTACCAACGTTTGTTGCCTGGCCAGACAGCTTGGTACAGTGTTTTAATTCGAGTTTTGCTTCCCTCGCAGTGATATTGTCTGCAAGAATTTAAATATTCCAAACTTATTCAAAGTGACCTAGTGATCTATGTACCCCTACAGGTATACGGAACGTGCAATAAAAGTATTTTAAATTAGATCTCATGGTTTTATGAACCACTCTGTTTGAGTTACAGCGGCAAGGGTGCACTTACTGGAGAGGTTTCTACTCTCCGTTCAATTTACAAAATGAACACTTTCATGGGCGATGTAACTCAATGACTGTTTGAAAAATGGAATATATTTTTATCGTTCTTCTATGATGGTGGAACATGAAGCTGTTTTTTGTACATGGTTTGAGCACTCACAAAAATGTATAACTTGTTTCGATACAAGATTTTTTCATTTCAAACTTAGATTAGAAAATGTGAATGTCCAGACTGGACTGATCTATCAGACCACATCTCCTTTACGTTAAAAATGATTGCAAAATTGTTCATTGATTTCGATAGTTCAGTAGAGTATCCATAGATGACTCCAACGTCACCCCCTAAGAGGTAAAGGAGAATTTAGAATGCTTTAGACGTGGTCCGGTAGCTCAGGGGTGAGAGCATATTATTATAGTAAGGTTATCCATCAACGTCATACTATACGATATCAAACTAGTACACAATAAAACACAATAGTAAACAATTAAAATAGTAATGCCCATTCCCTTAGTTTTGGAAAATATTTAATCGTAACTGAAAAGAGTTGGGTTTGCTTTGTATTATGGTTGACTCTACACAACTCCAACTCTTGGTTTGTTTGATATATATTTGTATAAAAGGTATTGGTAAAATAAGAGTAAGTTTAAAGAAAGTATTTATATTCACTAACTAGTAGTTTACACTAAAATGGTTTATGTTATAATAGACTTATATTAATTAAGATAATCATTCTAATGGTTTGGAATTAATGATTAATGGTTTTGGTTGCGATTACGCGGTAGCTCCGTAAGGGCTTTGGACACGAACTGGCCACACACTAGCCAAATCGAACAGCATTGTCGAGTGTTTGATTTACTCGAACAGTAACTTATAATTATAAGGTGGCCAGATTAAACTACATTCATGAAAAAATAAATATAGTTGCAAATATACAGCTCCGGGAACACCAAGGCTAATAAAAAACTTAGTACCTACAAACTGCAGAAACAACAAAAACAAGATAATTATACACAAACATCAGGTTGTCAGCACGTCCTTAATGGCGTCTACGCGAGCTCATTTAGTTCGTGACTTTAGTTTAGTTATTCAATTTACTTTTTATACCTTTAAAGTAAAGCATGGGGCGTGGGTTCCATCCCCGCTCAGTGGTGCCAAAAGTTGTATGCATGAATATGGCTGTTTGCACTGGTCTGGTCGTGCCTCGGAGAGCACGTTAAGCCGTCGGTCCCGGTTGCCATACAAACATCCATGGCAGTCGTTACGGGTAGTTGGAGCCCTCAAAAGTTGAACCAGTCTAACTTGGAACTACGATATCGCCATTGGTTTTTTTTTTTTTTATCTATGGCACGTCAATTTGACTTCACCTCGCCTGATGTTAAGCTGAAGGCAAAGTCCCATGAAAGAGGGTCACCATTGCAAACACGTTCAGTGCTACAATGGTCATTGTCATTGTCATGTTCATGGTCATTGGTTGTGGAGGTCATATGGCAGTCGCTTCACGGCAAATATCGAAGTTCAGCCGCATCATTGTTAGACTGGAAAGCCGACCCCAACTGAGCTGGGAAAAGGTTCAGAGAATGATGATGACCTTTAAAGTGGTAGACTTATGGCCAACACGTTACGTTAGCTTGAAACTTAGCATAGAGACACAAATTAGTTATAGCTTTTTGCATTCTTGTTTCTCTTAGTAAGTGAGATGGCAGTTGCTATTACCGTAAAAACTAAAAGGAGGAAAAGAACTAAGCCGGCTTGGGACTCCCGAGTCGAAAGCCTCGGCTGCCACCGGCAACCTCCTTCTAACAATAATAATATCTTTATTTGCTATTAACGGTATATTGTTTGGTGTTCTTCTGTAATTATGGTGCCAGCAACCGAAACGTCGAAAATTTCAAACTATACATGGTAAAAATATTCCAATAGTTCTAATATAAATATATGTGAACAAGATAATAAATGCGATATCCTGGTGGTATGGGTAATGGACTGCTGAGACTTGATCTCGGATTCGATCCCAGCTTTCACCATGGCACACACCAATGACTTTTCGATGCTTTTCGAAGTTATGTGTGTATTTAACGTAGGTTTATAACCGCCCGGTTATTGGCAATAGGCTCGCCACCTATTACATTGGGACCTGAATATAAACTAAATGTGGGTGCTAGCACCTCTGCCTTCTCTTTTGGTGATATAGGCGTGAGTTTATGTTTATGTTTGACCAGGATAATTTAAATACCTATAAGTTGATATAGATAAAGGACAATAATTTACTGCGATGAAAGATTACATGCGAGCAGAACCTAGTGCAGCAGCTAGCAAGATGTAAATTTGGCATTGATTAATATTTAGGTATTACAAAAGACTATTGAGTGATCATTTCAGTGAGCCTTTAGGAATAAGCCGTTATTTAGAATTCACGATAATCGCACAGACGGCATAATATATTAAAAGAATAGAATGATATTAGGGAGGCAGTACAGCAATACATTATGTTAGGCAGCTCGGTAATATATTCGTACTTCGACAGCGAATGTAGGCAGCTTCCTACTTTGGGTCGAATTTATGCTTTCCGCCTGAAGTCGTGTGGTGTGTGGCTTTAGAAGCAGCTTTAATAAAAAGTGTGATCACTACATTATTATACGAATTACGGTGGTAAACAGATGCCTTTGGTTTTTCTTTTACATCTGTTTAATAATTGTGTTGCATTGCATGATTTAATCGAATTTAATGAATCATGGCATTTTATCATTTCTACGACACAAATTTCGTATTGTGATCTTTTTATGATAACCACACCATGTTGTGAGGTGTAGTTTTACCACACAATCAGTGTTACATAAGGTCTGTACACATACCGTCATAAAACGTGACAAATATTGGATTTTTTCATTTTATTTATGGCACGTCAACTTGACTTCATTTCGCCTGATGTTAAACTGAAGGCAAAGTCTCATGAAAAAGGGTCACCATTGCAAACACGTTCAGTGCTACAATGGTGGCGCTCAGCTTGACGGCCTCATCAGATGCTTTTTCACGCCCCGCTTAAAGGACCCGGGACTGTAGGAAGAAGGAATCACGTGCGCTAGCAAGGAAGTCCAGGATTCAATGGTGCGGCAGAGAAAAGACTCACCGAAACGCTTGGTTCTTGATGGAATATTCTGTACCGTATGCGAGTGACATCTAAGCCCTGCACGTGTTGTCCTGTGTAGGGAAGGGGAGGGTGGGATGTATCATATTAGGTACTACACAGTGTACTTCACGGCCTTAGGGCAAATATACAAAAATATTTTTCCCATATCTTATTGTCAACAATCTTCAGCCTACTTCCTTAAACAATAGATCATAATCCACATGCTCCGATAACACTCGAGTTATTGCGAAACTTCGCGACGAGCTTTTTATTAAGTGTAAGTAGTAACAGACTGTAGTTGGAGTAGTGTGTCAGCCGTACAGTCGCACCCTCGTCAAACTACTTGGAGTGTAGAAACATCACTGAAGAGACTTGATTTACTTCGGTGGGGTAAGGGTACTGGCTACTTTTTTATGGCACGTGAATTTCACTTCACCTCACCTGAAAGCAAAGTCTCATTGCAAATACGTACAGTGTTACAATGGTGGCGCTCAGCTTGACGGCTTCATCAGATGTTTTTTCACGTCCCACTTAAAGGATCCGGGACTGTATAATAAATTCTCGAGCTCATCCGAATTCCGTCAAACGAGTTAGTGCATTGTGAGTCAATATAATATGATGAGGCAAGCTGAGTGCCTCCATTGTAACACTATTCGTTTTCGTAATAGTGACCTTCTTTCCTGAGACTTTGCCTGCTTCTTATAGTCAAAGTCACGTGTCCTAGAAAGAAAAAACCAGTCTTTCATTTCGAAAATGTTGGCCGTCACTCAATTTTATAAAAATTATTATAATATTGTCGGTCATAAATTCTTCCAAAATATTCAAAGAACAAAACGAAGGTAATGAAGGGCGCACTTATTAATTTGATTGTTCTCAGAGCGAGTGGAAAATAATTGACTGATGTTCTATCTCGAGGGGAACATTACGATCGTAGAAAATTGTCGCGGTATTTCTTGAGCCTGACAGATGACTGTTTTGTGGAGTCCTCGCAGGCGAGCGTGCGGTGGCGGCCGCTCAGGCCCAATGATCTAATTAGGGAAGAGTTATTGGATTTTAAAAGCTCCTAACTGAATCCACTGTCTTATTAAATAGAAGTCACTTCGTTCTGTGTGTATTAGATAGATATATAAATAAAAGATCCGCCTGATACTTAATAAACTTAATTTCCTTGCGATTTACACCGCACAGCAAGGAATCGGGTCAATATTTTTTTTTCTAAATTTATTTAGCTGGAACATATTTTAGAAACTTATTTTAGGAATACGTATTTGTTACAAAGTGCCCGATTAGTGGCATTGTGCTCGCTCCCATTACGCCACATTAGCGAAATGTGGGTGTTTAATACACCCTTCCTACCCTGCATATGTACGTATGTATATATGCATAATTAAAGCAGAAATCTTCATAGTCTCCTCCTGAAATCCTTAGCCTGAGGGCCTGACAACCTGAAAAAGGTAAGGTGGTCAATAAAAAGGAAAGTAAAGTAAAACTTATCAATTACTCCAACTTTGAAACTTCTATAAATAACTAGTATGTCCACTGAGGATCACAAAAATAAACATAAATCAATTAGATAGTGATATATTTCATTTGGATTGTTTGCAAATTTGTTGGTGTTCAGAAACTTTTGTCGCCAGACACTCCAAACAGGGAACTCTCTAGAGCTTACCAAGTTTTCTTGTTTTGTTTATATTTGTAATAAAGAGAGGAAAAAGCGTTGTATTGGTGAATTATCTGCCATTGAATCACTAAGATGTCGGATAATACGATTTTTGTAATGGTAAGGGCTTCACGAAATATACTGTTACATATACATTTGAGGAGTAAAGAACGCTGCGGATGTGCGCAGTGTGTATATTTGAATGTATGTATAATATTAATGTATAATATACTGTCACAAGATAAAAACTGTAAAAGAAAGGCTAAGCATGTAAAAATTTCCTTGTGATTTGAATAGCATAGCAAGGAATAGGGTCAATAATTTCTTGCCAAATTTATTTAGCTGCTGTATTTTGGTTAGAAATTTATTTTCGGCACACCGATGTTTTTTCAAAGTGCCCGTTTGGCAGCATTAGGCTCGTCTCGTGGGATTGATGACCATGGTTGGTGAAATGTGGGTGCTTAATACATCTCTGCCTATCTCTTCTGGCATTACGGGTGTAGTAGAATATGTATGTATGTAAAAAGGTGGTTACCTTGAGTGATACAGGTAAAAATACCTAGTATTCTTTTAGTAATTACTAATTACTTTGAATTAATTCGAATCAGTAAATAGAACTCGGGGGCTAAAATGAACACTTCGGTTTCAATTGTTATTATTCCTTAGATGAAGATTATATGTGGTGTAGAATATTATCTGCAGTAAGTACGAGTATATTGCAAATTTAGTATCAGATTATATCATCGTCGGCTAGTCATTTGTGTTACACAGCAATATGCATTTATTTTGGCATTACACATTTATATGCAATAAATGTTTTGATGGAAACATATTTACCGCGCAAAAGATACCTAATACAGCTCAAATGCAAACACACCACACAAAGGATATCAAGGCAAATAACCCGAGGATATCTGCCATTGTTATATTATTCGGTAATTTAATGTATATGGTACATACATTATTATTTGTGGATACGTGCAGGTACCGAAAAAATACTATGCATTGCTTAATTTAATGAACATGAAGAGAAAAAACATTAGCAACCGAAGCAATAGTAGTCTACAGGGTATAAATGCTAGGTATTGTTGCACAAACTATCAAAATAAATTTTAAAATGACAAGATATAGTGATCGGCGTTACATGGCGGATTTCATCATTCATAAAGGATATAGATAAATCTACCAATTAATCCGTAACAAATTGTATCACAAGTAATATTCTAGAAATAAAAAGTGCTTCGTAAACTTTCATCACCTACTTCCAATTTTTATTCATCACGTACAAATCTTCAAATCGACGCCTAAAAGATTTTTTCTTTTACAAAGTTCATTGTCAAGAAAGAAATCTTGGTGTTTCGAAGAAAGTGTTTAATATAACGTAGAAACTCTTTAATAAAGGTTATTCTTGGGGTCACATTTGAAGGAACTTTTGTGAAATTTTTATAAAACTTCTAGAGCTCGATGCCAATGCCTACCTGAAATGATACCTATCCTATTACATTAAACCAATTTCATTCCGCCTCATTCTTTTGTAGGTCCTTTGTTAAATCAATTTATCAAACCGAGCTGGGATATATCTTCGGTAATCGAATTTATACGACATTTATTAAAATAAAGTTGAGGGTATTGCGGAGGGGATATATATTAGGCTTATCATCTGTGACAATTTATAGGTTCTGCTCATGTTCCGGTTAATTCATGTTATGAGTAGGTATATAACAGTAAGAGCTGAGTGATTATTGTGTTTTTTATACCACTTAGGTGGCAGAGAGCACAAGTTCCGTGTAATCCGTAGTTTATGGGCGAGTGCAATTATTTCAGAGTCGTCACACTCGTGTTGCTGTCTCTGTAAGAACATTCTGATGCCCTTCTCGTAGATTCCCATATTGTAGTCTCTTGACTCCACATGAGTGGAAGCGAGATCCACAATGTAAGCGTGCACAAAATACGCACGCAGCAGATGAGGATGAATTCTCTGCGTGTGAAGAGCGGTTCGATATTTCTTCTGAACACACCATTGTAAGGAGACAGAACAGACACGGTGTGGTTGAGTGTGTACGAATTGTGGACCTAAAATGTGTTCAAAATGCACTCTATACGCTCAGTATGCGTTTTTGGACTGTCTTTTGAGAATAGCACGCGGTGCTATGGGGGTGGTTGCGCGCACATCAGACCCTAATTTCTCTCAAGATTTAGGTCTAAGATACTTGCCGATAGTTAGGTATATCTGAAAAAAATAATATCACGTCTTAAACCAATGAGCTGATTTTAATGAAGTTTAAATTAGTCACCAACCAATATTTTAAATTATACAATTTAAACACAAGCTCGTTTAAAAAATGTTGTTTGAGTACAATTTCAATTTGCTAACAGTGTACAAACAGACGCGATCCTCATCTCACAACAAAAGCAAACCCTTAAAACGACAGACTACATAAATAAGCGAAGATTATATAGACACGTAAAAAGTTAAGCGCGTGTCGCGAGGGCGGAGTAATGAGTGCCTTCCCTCACACTCTTGAGTCTCCTGGTACGTACGTCATTTACACGTCACGACTGAACATTTAGCTGCTGATTCCGACACAATTAAATACAAAGTTTTTCTTCATAATTCCCGCAAGACGCAGAGAATTTTCTTCGCCATTTTTTTTATTGAGGATAGGTTTACGTTTGACCATTATCTAACCTGATGGTAAGTGACGACGTGGTTGTCATTTGCACCATCATGCTTACTATTATATACATATCTTATCATATCCTTTGTTATTAGGGTGCGTGCTTTGGAGCTTTCGCGATCACTTCGACCCTATTAGATCCTTTGTGTCGACCCCAGCCTGGCCCCTAGGTTAGAGCCTATTATAGTCATGTACAAAACTGAAACTATTTGTTTTTTTGTGTAAAAGTGTTTTGTAAGAGGTCACGCGGTATGGCCGTTTTGACACGTCTGGTTTTGCTACATTTCTCTTTTTTGGTGGGCTTAATATTGAATAAAACCTGTTAGACGGATAACTAAAGAAAAATATGGTGAGACTGGCACAAAAGAAAAACAAAATCTTCACACAACAGAAAAGAGAAAACAAGCTAAATCAATTATGTCAAAACGGTCCTCTTAGCGTGCCGCAACTATAGTGTCATTTCTACAATTAAAATTGCCTAAATGAACAAAGGTGTTTATAGATGACGAGGGTAATAAACACCTTTCGTAAATAATTTATATAATGCTTCCACATGTTCTGTGATATGTAATTAATTTAATTTGGAATATCGGATAGTATGAAGTGTCCTCTTAAACACCCTTTCACGTATCCAGGCGTCGTAATGTGAAAAACTTTTTATTTCAAAATCTTTTATTAAAATATAATTCGGTGGCTTTACACAGGGTTGTCTACAATGTTTAATCCTTCATTTTCATTTAAAAAGTTAAAATGTGTGTTTTATAATTTGGATCATCGTATTTGTTAAGGCCTTAATGAGCAATGTAAATAAGGTAACAATTAAATTCTTGTTCCTAAATGTTTGATTTGTTTTCTACTATAATGTGTATGTAAGTTCTTAGTGTTTTTGTTAGTAAGTATTTATTTTATTTTAGTTTTTCCCACATATAAGCAACCAATTAGTATCGATACAAAATGTATGAATGCCGTATGATTCCTCCACATGGTCAAAAATAGGTAAATACAATTATTACCTACTTATTATGAAGTTATTTTTTTTTTTGTTTTGAAGAGACATTTATTTTCTCTTTATTCAATTTATAAATATGTAAATATGTGAAAAAAGCATCTATTTATTATTATAAAAAATTGTAACCTGCCGGCATCGGGTACATAGACGAACCAACTGGTGGTTAGGGTTCCAGGTGACGAAACTTCGTCACAATACGTGCAGTGTAGAGGAATACCGCCTTCTGCATCGAGCTCTTGACCCAATTACCTAAAGCGAGACACGTTAAATGTTGGTCGAGGGTCTTGGCAATCAGTGTGCAAACCGGTACGAATATCAGCTCAATAATCGCCAAATCGATATCCCATATGTCGACAACCTCATCAAAATCCATTTTTTTTTATTTAGGACACACAATCTGACTTCACCCCGCCATGATGGTAATCTGAAGGCAAAGTCTCACCATTACAAACACGTAAAAAGTTACAATGTCAGCTTGACAGCCTTATCAGCTGCTTTTTCACACCCCGCTTTAAAGACCCGGGACTGTAGGAAGATGGAAGGAAGGAATTATAAGTGTTGAATCAATAAAACCTGCTAACAGTGTTAAAGATATCAGATGGCTATAATAAGTAGTAATCATGATCCTCACCCTTGTGTTAATCCCGGTCGCATTCGAAGCGGTCACTTATTTTCCAGTCAAACTGCGTCGCGGCTGAAATTCGACATTTTCCGTGAAGCGACTACCATCTGACCTTCACAACCTATTGGTATAGTTCCATTTCCAGTTGGATCACTTTTTAGCGTTCCAACTACTCGAAACGATTGATGTTCGTATGACGACGGTGAATATTTAATAAAATGAATCATATTATACAATTGTAAATTTGCTCAGCCCTAACACGTGTTTGTACTCTATATACCTAAACATGAAATAAAAACGCATTGACATTTTATTGTTATTTTGAAGCACACGTTCGTGCACGTAATGTAACTCAAAGGTTCAGAGTGAAACGCATCTTGTTTGAAATGAAATGGAATTCAAGTGGAATAACCACTGCGGCATAACGGAGCGCAATTTTTGTATGAGTTATTTTTTAAATATAACACAGCCTCTTTTGCTAGCGAACAGTTTTATGTGAATTGGAATGTGGTATTTAAATTAAATATTTTTATAAAAATGAAAAATGTTTTGTGAATCAGTTGGAATAACAGAGCTTTAGAATTCAATTTGCAAAATATCTTAAATTTTTAAAATTCTTTGTATCCGGTTTATTATTTTCCATCACATACCTATTTCTACAAAATAATTTATCTTTATATTTAAGTCTATATGTTCTTTATTCTAGTTATTTTAATATGTAATGATCATGAACAATAATAAGAAAAACCCTCCACGGATACCAATCTCACCGGAGTCGATGAGAGCCTGCCGAATTGTATCACACTTTTTAATATACTACTATCACAGAAAATACGTATCTTAGTTCAGCAGCATCGTTAGACCAGAAAGCCAATCCCAATCGAATTGGGAAAAAGGTGAGAGAATGGTGATGTTAACCAACAAGCACACTGCCTACCTGATGACCAGTGTTCTCCACTACCTAGATACGTATGTGCTTTTGTCGCAATAGCAAAGTCACTTGCCTACTTATTTCACACCAGTAAAATGGTGTCATAAAACACATCTGTAAAATAGGGTTACACTTTTTTCAGTGTTTTGATTTAATACGGTCACGATTTGTATAAATACGTTCCTTCCTGAGGAGAGATTATTTCGAAAAAAGACGGTTTTATTTGCGTTCAACAAATAACCGAAGCGCTTTGTAAAGGGTTATTGACAGAAACTCCGACCGACGTCTTCCGTACGCAGCCCAGAGGCGTGTTTGCTCTGCAATGAAATCTTACTAGAATATTTTTATTAGATTTCTTTTAAGTTTCAACTTACAGTCTTATTGTGCACATATGACGTACTATACATACTACATACGATGTTCGATGTCTATGGTAAGCGGAGACAAAACACCTAATTTGTGTTGGTCTTATAAAACATTCACATAACATTAATAGGTATTAAATACATTACCGAATTCATAATGTCTTTGGCAGTGACTTGTGACTAACGGTGTAAAAATATTGACGTCACTGCAATATCCATTTCTGTCAAAGTTGATAATGGTTCATAAAAAAATTATCTCGGTTCATGTATTCTGTCGTTTTCTCAAGCCTAGGTTTTGTGTGAAGACATGTACTCGTATGTCAGTCGCACACTTTGTTGTTTTAATGATAACTATATTATTATAGTTCTTCCACACTCAAATTTACTTACTTCAATATTTTATCAACCGAGTATTAATTTTTTTTCTGTAAATGCGTAGTACCTACATAGTGAACACTTTTCTTTTAACTTATAGGATGATAATAGTTATAAAGAGCATGTAAGTAGAAACGTTAATGAGGTGGCTCGATTGAGGAAGAATCTTTACGCGATATGAATTGTATGTCGACAAGTACTCAGTGCATATAGACACATTTCAAGAGAGTCCGATATTTATTATCCCTCCAAATAATGGTATTTTATTGAAATATAAATAGTTAATATTGCAATAATTACCAGGTGTGCCGACAACAATTAAATTATTTGAAAATAAAGTCCACTCGCCAGAATAAAGCTGATTCGTTGTTTGTTATTCTTTCTAAACATTATCTTCCAAGTCTGTCCCGTGCTTTCGATTTGAAGAAGTAACAAACGTATCAAGTGAGTGGGTTAGAGGAAGTTACGCAACTATATTTGATGTTTATGTTCGCAGCTAGATGGTGTACCCCATCGGCTTATTCAAATATCGCTCCCACCTTCTCTTTGTAAACAGGAGTGGTAAATTCACAA
Source organism: Pelosia muscerda (assembly GCA_963691645.1). Taxonomy (NCBI): domain Eukaryota; kingdom Metazoa; phylum Arthropoda; class Insecta; order Lepidoptera; family Erebidae; genus Pelosia; species Pelosia muscerda. Next base: position 14,153,897 of record OY829118.1, read on the forward strand.
GTTTAATAAGGTAGCAAAGTTACGTCGACTACTGCGGTTTGAGACGAAACTGTCAACCGAACTACGCAAATACAAGAAACACTTGCGAAGGAACCTACTACATAATATACGAGAGTACACTTAAAATATGTACCCAAGGTAAAATAGAGTGTTGCTCCGCAGTGGGAATATTCAAATATTCATTTTAGAAAATTGATTCTAAGAAAGGCTAGGCTCCTAAGGAAATAAGTACCTCTACACGTGTACAGTCGACAAAAGAGATACGTTACCACTTTTTCGTATCATGTTGTCTGTAATTGTGGTGATTCTGAAACATACCTCCGACAGACGTTTCTCTGCCGAATGAGCCGCCGACTGGTACCGCATTTCTTATTTGTTGACTGTACATGTACAACATACACCCTCACATGTAAAGGTGTGGACTTTTTTTTTTGCCTGTGAGTATCTTTTGATTTCGTATTTAATCTGTTTTAAAAGACACGCTGTCTCTTATATAAATATATATTTTTAATTATAGCAAAGAATTGTGCCACATAGCAATGATCACGTACTGTACTGTCAAATATTGTATTAGATATACATATATATATATCTACAATTAGAATGACGTAGTTTTACGCAAAACAACACCTACTTAAATAAGTGAGAACTTGAGTCTTAAGGACATATTTCTGTTCCGAAGTGTTCTTGTAACTTTATCCGAGATTTATTTGGTAAATCATTTAATTTGATTTCTTTAACGAGATAACTTTCGCTTGTTAAGTTCTCTAATTTAATGGAATTACACTATTGTTAAGTTTGTCATAACATTTTGGGTCAAATTCACAAATTAACAATTATATTACTTACATTATTTTACCCGACGTGAGTGTATCTCTGAAGGGATAGGCAGATATATCTTTTTATACAATTATTATAAAGAAAGCTAGATTATTGCTGTCATCAGGCACTTCAGAAAATAAAAAATCACTCTCTAATGAAAATTGTCAATGGCGTCTATCATAGTGACTACGTAACTGCATTAAAAAATAAATGTGATCTTGTCATACATACACATGCTAACACCTATTTCCCTGATAGTATGGTACAATATTAGGTACCTATATTTATCACCTCTTCTGTCGAATCGACGGGTTTTCCACTTCTATTAGAGCTACAGAATTGGTTTTAAGTTGCCATCGTTATGTAAGTGATTTGTTTCACGGCAGCGCCGCTACTCACGGAGAGGGTCCGAGCATATTTTATACGCTTCGGAAATGCTTACAACGTCCCCTTCTTCTATACTAATTATACAATGCTATACTATGTTATCAATAGGCGTAAATTGACAAGTGTCATGTATCTCATGCATATATTATATAACCGAATATGACAAAATCTTCCTCTCTCCAAACATTGTTCTGTGCCTAACAGGGTCCGTAATTGCAACCTAATTGAACATGATCATCAACTACATTATGGAATGTAATAAATGTCTTGAGTAAGTCCTGGATAAACGCCCTTAAGATTCTATTTTTTTGATATCACGTGCAACTGCGGAATAAACGCATTTCATGGTTCCAATTACCCGAAAATTCGGAATGTACGTTTTATGTTACGCCTACAGAAGTTTACAACGATCCTCTTGTAAACAGAGAAAATGAAATACGTGTTCCACGCCCGCTCCGATATTGGACGCAACTCTGCAGTTCGTCATAAATTTTGAACGAAACAAAAAAGTTACAACATGACATGATATGTGTGGGGGCGTGACATGTGGACGTGGACAACGTGACATGCAATACACAACTAGCCTCAGGACTTTGTGCCATGGTTATGTGGCGGAAGGTTATGTTAACATGTTACTATGTGAGATTCATCTTCTGTCGAATCGAAGGCATTTTTGAGTTGTCATCGTTGTGTAGTAATTTGTTTCACGGCAGAGCCGCTACTCACGGAGAGAGTCCGAGCATAGGTTTCGCTCTTCGGGAAGGTTTACAATGTCCCCTGCACTATGTGAGATTATTTTCAAAAAAATTCTGAAAGTTCAAGTTTAGCAGATGTTTATCCTATGTGTTCTTATTACTTTTTTACCCCTCTATTTCCTGTTTACATATAGTAGTGTTGGTACTGCCGTTTATAGTCCGTATCTAGATATAAATTACGAGCAGGGGTTGGCGTTTGGTAGCTTATTTACTAGTGAATTAGACAAATAAAGGTACTTAACACAGTCACACAGTCCAAACTAAATTAAATTTAATTCCGCACAGTAGGTACATATCATTTATTCCTTGCAAATGTAGGTTATAAATAGGCTGTTATATACAGCAGGTAGATAGTTCCACCATATTCCACCATAATAGGCTAATAATTCAAATAGTTCAATTAGGAACATAATACATTACAATAATCTGGTGAAATTAACAATATCATTGTGTCAATGTAAATGATTTATCACCCCTTTGACTTTTGTAACAGACAGGAATAGCGAGAATTCAGCTATATTTAATGAAATAAAATCAATGTCTGTTTGTACAGTTTTTTTGCGACATGCGTGCGTGTGTTTAATGTTAGTCTGCGTGTGCAAAACAAAACCAATACCGAAACTCCATAGAGGATTTTTAGACAAATATTCAAACGCAAAGACTAGATGGGACAGCTGGCAATGACTATATTTGTGAAACAATAATTGAAATAGCAGCAGTCGTAGAACTAATAACATACTCCTTGATGTATATCCGATTCAGATATTGCCACTAATTGCTACACCCTGTATCCAACTGTTTCAATACAGCGCTGAACACGAGCCTGCCAGCGTGCAGTGCATATGCATGAGGTAACATGACCACACATGTAACATATTAATGAATATAGCGCCGGTGAGCGTACGTAGAGCGTGTCCGCTGACAGCGCTCTACAAGTAGCTCATACATTATTATTGTACTAAATTGTATGTTTGCAACTAGCTAGATAACTCATTTATTTTTGTACAAAATGTATTTAAACTGCGTAAAGTATACACGATTAGTGAAACCTGGGTATTAACGCGATCATATGGTAAATATTATGTTTACCATTATGATCGCGTTAATACCTGTCTTTGGATCTGCTTGACGTTTCAGCCAGGTTCCGCTAGCCGTGGTCAAAGTCTAGCATAGTATATGGTTAGACAAAATAAATGATTGAAAATGAAGCATTTCCCCCGAAGTCAGCGAAGGTGGTTATGTCGGACCCGAAACGACCGGAACCGAACGGCCGTCTAGGGCCGTCAAGGGTAAGGTAGCCTCTGGAATATTCCTCACACCCTGTCAGTTCAGTATGAATTAATTGCCGCCATGTAAAGCCTACTTCACAATCTTAAGAGAAACATTATTTCTTAACGGAAATACGTCATAAATTAGACTTAAAGAAACGTATAAAAATTTTCGTAGAACCTGTACAATGACGTATATATTTAGACTAAAAGATCTTATAAAATAATAATTTAAACATCAAAGCTTCTTGAATATAGTCAATAGCTAATACAAAATACTCAGAAAAGTTGAAAAACATGTCGAGAAGAAAAAAGTTCTTGGCAATAAATACGGTTTTTGGCTTTTGAACACGAATACAGTCGATTGAAACGTTTCTGATATTAATAGTAACCCAACAATGCCTCAGGCGTTTTCAATTTGATCAAATTATTTTGCTTCAATGTTCCTAATACGGTTAAAATGTTCATACACGCTCTAAACTGTATTGATGGTTATGATTAAAATAATAATAACGCCGTACACACTGAACCAATCACGGGGTAACAGTACTGCAGTGGAAGATAGTGAGCTGTCGAGATAAACAAGCTTATTTCATAAAAGAAAACTTAATTTGTTATAGCCTTTTTATTGAAATGCTTAAAAATTGGTTCATATGGGTGGTAAAATTATTATAAAAATCAAAAACAAAGGACAACCCCAGCTCTCATACAATCTTGGGCCTACATGTACATGATTGAAAATTAGCCAGTATTTATACCATCTACGGACATTTTGTTTGCCTAATTTTCACGACGATTCACAATGGCCAAGTTTGTTAAATCGAGGATTGTTCATAGGTTTATTTAGGTTATGTTGTAATACATAATGCGGTCAAACAGTGTCTTATGTTGTGTGTGAGCTACAAAAGTTATTTATAGGTAGATTAGCCTGCTGGTTTTATTATGAGTAGGTATAAAAAAGTACGGGTCATTAAGACTTTTAGACATTAATGTGGAATGAAAAAAAATATTGTGGATAAAACTGATATGTAAAAGCAGTCATGCTTTAGCTACTTTTTTGTTGTACGATATTGAACCTGTATACTCGGGCCCAAATGGGGTATCTCCTTCAAGTTCAAGTTCAGAAGTAGATTCTTTGCTCATAATATGGTCATATACTCACTCATATGGGTGTATATGTGTATACCTTTAGTGCACAATATTAATTTTGTGTTAATAGAATAATTTGCAGTATGCTCTTAACGCAAGCGTCTGAAGTGAGTTGCTTGGTCCATACACGAGGTATCACGGTAGAGTTCATGTGACAACAATTCAATATACATTGTTATTCCTTTGTTTGTGATTACATACCGTCAGACCAACTAATATACAGTACATTTCCTAATTGTTATGAAATAGGGCCATAAAGTCGGGGAATAATGGCCTGATTTAAATACTACATTGAGCTAGTACACAGACCTTGCCTTAATGAGGCTGTGGGATACATAACTTTCACCTCGTTCGTTAAATGAAAAATATAACACTAATAATATGGGAATAGGGATAAAAACTCGGTGTAGAATAGCTTAATTTAGCTAGTACATTGAGCTTGTACACAGACCTTACCTCGAGGAAGTTGGGTCTAGGATATATAAATTTCACCTCGTTCGTTAAACGAAAATTATAATACTAATATCATGGGAATGGGGACTAAAAGTGAAGAATAGCCTAATTTAGATACTACATTGTGCTAATATACAGATTCTACTTTACTGAAGCTGGGTCTAGGAAACATAACTTTCACCTCGTTCGTTAAACGTAAAGTAAGTATAACATTAATATTATGTTACAGTTAAAGGTTACAAATGAACAGAAAACACAATTACGAATGAGCTCTGAGTAATTTGACAAAATAAATTGAGTTCATTTCATTAAAATACCTCAACGGCTTGTGATCAAAATTAAAGAGTAATACGAGTAAACGCTTAAAATAAAGATTTACTTATTGTCATTATTTGTAATAACTTAGTTATTCAATATGACTCTACTTTACGGTAAGGGGTTACCGGGTTGTTGTAGGCTATGGGAAGTAGGTAAAAAATATATAAAAGCTTTCTCCTAATAACAAATTACCTACTATCTAAATCTATGTCATAGTATGCTATATCTGCTGCATGCGTTTGCAGTTATTGTATGCGGTCGGTTACAGAATAATAACTTAAGTAGGTACTGTAATGGCCAGGATTAGAACCCTCGATCCTAAGGCCGACTCTTCAACCACAAAACTAAAATGATAAGTAGTATTCCCCGGCAGATGTAGCCCATTAGTGATGGAACCAAAGTAAATTATCGTGTGCACTGGAGTTGTACCATCTGATTCCTCCATGCCCCTTCCACCTCTGAACGACCAGATGTACAGCGGCACGCCATCGCTATAATGATGAACATTCCACTCATTTCAACTATTCGGTGATACGTTTACGCCCTGCCTGAATCTGTTTTTTCGGATACCCATGACTTGGAACTCTTTATAACTAGAGTAATAGGTTACTTCTAGGCAAGCGTGCTCCACCGACGTCGACCACATCATTACTTACCACCAGGTGAGATAGTGGTCAAACTTGTTCATTGAGTATATCCTTAATACATTAGTTAACTGATAACATAACTCATAACTCATTTATTCATTAGGATAATCATTACACGTCAGATCATCCATAATAATTACAATACAATTCTAATAATTACCGTGTTCATTGAATTTAATATACATTAATAATAATTAATAATTATTAGTAATATATACAATAGATATAACTTTGTATAACAATTTATAAAAAAATGTCGTAGATATGTCGCGACCAGCGCAGTCTCAATATTAGAGTTATAATAAATAATTATTAATTGTCATACATTTTTCATGTCAAACATTAACATTATTATGTTGAGTCAGTTCGTCAAATTAGTAAATTGCTTGCTACTATTGCCATTGCTTCAGACCAAACTTAAATGACCCAAAACTTGAAGTACAACACGCTAGGCGGTAACCTGTTGTACACACTACTACCGGCCCCATAGTAAGTCGTCTTGTCAGATTTTGCCAGTGACCTAAGTATCGATCTCAGTTAACCAATAATCATGGCAGCAAAATATTTTGTAGCAAAGTGACCGAAAAGTTTGAGTATGGAGTAATTATCGAGATAAATGATAAATATAAATAAAACCCAACACCCAAGAGGCTTACGTACGAGCGTGGGAGGTGCTTTACCGTTTTTAATACAAGTTAATAGTTATGTTGTTGATCATAAGCAGCTTACGAGATAAAAGGAATATGTTTTCTGTATACAATAGCTAAATAGACACCTCGCAATACTATCTAAAATATCTATTTGCGAGTAATACAATTGTTATTTGAGTATACCTTGTTTTATATTATTTGTGTAAATTAACATTGCAATGTAAACACATTATTTTCTTTCTTCAGAAAGCATTATATTACAACAATCATTACCAGAAACGCGGAACATGCAAGACAAATATACTCGTAATTATACTACTTGACTGAAAGGCAAAATATACCAGTGATTATCTTCTTTGTTATTCTTCATAATTGATAACACACTTGTACTTCTCAACTGTATTTATTACTGTACCTAACCGGTTTCACCTTGTGGCATACTCAAAGGTTTACACTGACAGTTCTTTGTTATTTTGCGAACAGTAATAGCATCACAGCAGTTAAAACCACAGCAGGGAGTGCATTCCACAGCTTAAGCGCATGGCATAAAGGATCCAGAACCATAGGAAGAAAGAAACACGAGTGCTGGTGAAGAATTCTCAGACTTTATGATGCGTCAAAGAAAGAGCCATCAGATCCATCGAAATAGAGTCATTTTACCACTAAGGAAATATTTTGTTTCAAGAAGCATGTTATTGTTTTGTTTCATAATTCCTGGCGGTGTCATTAGACGACATTCAAACCGTCCTCAAGTTAGCAAGTTTCTCGTTTCCGTGATGATTCGCATTAAAATAAATGAACTGAAATACATTTGATAACTGGTTTTTGTTCTGATGGTCTGAAGCAAGACATTGCAATAAATTTCTTTAGGTTTTGTGTTAAGGTTGAAAGTAGAATGCAAGTCGGTTATTCATTCATTTTGAAGAGTAGGTAGAACACTGTTTACGGTTAAAGTGCTGGCGGCTTTTTCTACGTTTGGTACCAATAATTGAGGAAAAATTATGAAAAGTAAAATTAAATGTCAAGTAAATCGGGTCGGATGAAGATTGAAAAAACAAACGTCGTTGCTGTATGTACCTTAGAGTATACATAAGCAAGCTATAGACTGCTACTAACTAAGTATGAACTGTAAGCACAAGTGGGAACACTACCAGAAATTCTTGATAAACTTAGTACAAAGCAGTACCGAATACCCGATTACTTACAACTTTCTTATCATTTGTTCTTGATTTTCGTGATATATAAGTATATAACAAGAGACCAGAATGTTACCCGCTCTCCATAGTTTTAAGTATCCTTCGAGTTGTATATTAATTTAGGGAAACTGAATTTACTACTAAATAAACATGTATGACAAAACGAGGTATATCTAATATATAATATTAAAAGACCAAGATTTATGAAAATGATCGTTTGACTAACTTTTTTAAAGCGTACTGGTAACCGAAGATACTAATATTCCTGTTAACTCCTCCAGCTAATCTAACTGTGTGTGGAGTAAGTTCACGTCAGTACAAACGTTTAGAATTAACAATATGCTGCCATTCATGTTCGTTTTTTATCTATATTCCTAATTGACAAGATTCTGTTAGAACACTGTAATAGGCTACTATAATAGACCATACACTCATTGGCTACTTAAGTAGAAGAAAAAAGATACTTCAAGTATAAGACAAACAAAATGTTAGAAGATCCGCACGAGCCTACATCAAAGTCACCGCGCGGAGAGCGGCGACACTGATCGATGTTCGGCCGCAATCTCTACGCTGATGGATTGCGCCGAATGATCTGCTACGAGCTACGGACGTAGCACTGTAGCACCATGGCGTAGATATTATGAGGTGTTATCATAGCGTGGAGTCTTAGTTAAGCATTTTGTGTCAGAAAGACTGATTTAATGTTATAATACATCTTCAAAGTTTATGTTATCATACTCATTTATTATTTATTTCCCATTTTATTCAAAGTTTGAATTCATATTATTTTTTATTGGTTTAATATTACAGCTTATCTAGGTGCGACTGGTTTCTGACCTCCCACTGCCGAAAGTTTGATTTTCAGTTGTGCCAGCTAGCAATGATAGGTGCTTCGGGCTAAGCATATATCTTTAAAATATTTCCATTTCATAAAAGCTCCATTTCAATTCTGCTCAAACAACACAGTAGTAATGCGGACTGTATCGCGGAGCTGGAAGCAATCTGATACCGCATCAATCGTTTAGCTATGCACCGGGGGATGCTGCGGACGAAAGCTGCATCCAATAGTAATGTTCTCGGTGCAATAAGAATATTGGATTGCACACAGACACTAAATATATCACGTAGGACCGAATGTATATGATTAGATGATTGCTCCATGAGATATATGGAAAAGGTTTTTATAATCATTATTTTTTTATCAATCTAGTTGATAAGCGTCGGCAGCTTGGTCATACAATCCGTTGTTCGATTGATTAAGGAGTAAGCCGTACGATAGGGAGGTCCCAGGTTTGAATCCTGGCCATTACACTACCGACGTTATAAAGTAGGTATGGCGCCGCCTTCAAGCCGCACTTGTTACTTGTAAATGTATGGTGTATGAATAGCGAATATTCAGTAAGTTCCCTGTTACACGAGGCTGTGCGTGTGAATGACACTACATTTCTATCAACGTCCTTGAACACATTCAAATGAATACTGAATATTACTTGATTTCATCCCTTTGCGTACAAACCAAAGAGCGTAGATAAACATTACAATTCATATTTAGTCTCATTTGAATAATAATGTTTTAGTTCGATTTGCATAATATATGCATTACTGTGTAATTAGTGTAAGTAATGTGGTCATTAATCGTAAACAATAGCATTTGGGGCATTAGCCGTTGTTGTATTAATATAGTGAGCTAATTATTTCGGAGTGAGCCTAAAATATGAATATGTGGGCTTTGTTGGAGTATAAATATTTATGTATTTTACAGAACTACGTATGTGAATGCATGTATTCTAAGTATCTATGCTCAATGAAGTAGAGCTCATTGGAAAAGTTCTGTGTTATCAGTAGGAAGACCGAGAGACCCTTCTATGTCTTCTGCACTGATGGCACAGAGACTCTCTTAACCTTCTCCCCTCTCCAACTTAGAATGCGAATGTACATGCTTAGTTGTTTGTTTAACAATACTTACATATCATACCTACATAGAAACACCCAGATCAATGCAAATATTCAAATTTTGCACTAAAAGGAAATCACCCGCGGCTCTTGCGTAGCAACCATGTTCACTAGTAGTAAGTACTACTGGTCTCTCCTGTCTACTTTTCTAGTTGATCTAATTTGAATACGACATTGAAGTTATGATCGTTCGCTTAAGTTTAAAAAAGTACATAAATAGGTTAATTTCAAAGTTATATTAAGTATTGGTTATGTAGGTATATAAAACAAAATTCAATTTTAATTAATTACCAATATCAATTTATTTCTTTGAAATCACAATATATTTATATTCGTTCGTATATATCGTATTAAATTTATGATTTATCACATAATTGTATTATGTTTTCAATACAAGCTTTAAATTCATAAAGTTAACAGTATTCGTAGAATTTTCGCAATAGTAACAATATATCGTACATAATATTTTTTATTTTACTTCGTAAGTAAAGATAGTTTAATGTGTTTTGAGCATAATTTTACAATAAATTGTTTAAACCGCTAGATACCTGACATAGAAGTAATTTGTTTTCATTGAGATAATATAGCTGTATTTTACATTAATACATTACAATTTCAAAAGGACGAACAGACAGTATACTTACTAGATGTACATCTTGTACATTATATGTGTACATATATACATATAATAAAATCGTATAAATTCTTAACATTGGCACAACGGTGTGAAGCATATCTACAATATTATAAATTTAATTCAAAATTGCATTGTAACGAATTAGTATGATATATTTTATAGGCGTCCACCATTGGGGTCGGGCCAGGCCGCATTGCAATGCAAAAATCCGCTTGCCATATGTTTTGAATGTAACTGTCTTGCTAGACTAGAGACTAGACACGGAGCGTAATGGAACACAATTTCACATTGATTTTTGCATTGCAATGCGGTATTCTGAACGCATAGAAGATCTGGATTAATTTTAATTTTTACAAAAGTTTGACAGCTTCATTTCTTATAATAAGTACTATATAGTTTGTTTATATCACTAATAACGAGATATTATATTTGTAATAAAAAAGCAATTAGTACATAATGCTGTTTCAAATAAGAAAAGTTTGCTTTAGAAAATTTCTATTACAAAAAGGAACATTGTTTTGTTTAAAAATATAAGCCCTATGATGATATACATTTATTTATCATTGACTTGGTTTCCTATAAAATCTTTTTTTTTTCATTAATTAATAAAAACACCCATGTAATTATCATCCAACATACGGTTCGAGAACATGGTATAAAATGTAATTACATGGGATCCATTTACGAGTCCAATTTGCTGTTTTTGGGTCACAAATTCGCTCGGGCCATTGCTCCTGCAGTAAAATTACTCGAGACACTGATCGTTACCGTGAAATAGCTCGTAGCATTTACCTATGTATGTTTTTCCAAGATGAAACTGCTGGCGGTATGGATTTACGATGTGAAGGAGTTACTCGAGTCATTGAATCATGCTCTATTCCATTATTCGCTGCCTTGGGCGAATAGAAATACCTTCAGTAAATTCTTGATTGTATTATATTATTTACTAAAAACACTTTGCACTTTCAATATTATTTAGGAAAACATGAAGAAAAATGTTACGATAAGAGAATGGAGTGTATAAAGAATCCACCACAGTATTCTGAATCTAAGACAAGTTTGCTTGCTTGATCGTGTATCTCCTTATTGATGGACTAGGCAGTTGCTTCAGTATTTGTCAATTTTAGAAAAAAGTTTGAAAGGGAACGTCTGAAGTTCACTCTTAAACTTTTATTTGGAATTGAAACCAAAGCATCACACTTAAATGTAACCGTATAACAAAAATAACTCCTTTGTTCTTTCATGCAGTTTTGCCTTGACTGTCCAACTTATAACGGTGTTGAATGCCTTATACATAAGTATGAGCTCAAAAGATGGACGTTGAAATGTTTCAAATTTGGTACTCTTTGTAGTTCCAGTTCCAAGTTTTGTTGACGCTGTTGTCCTCGTAGTCAGAGCCCACAGGATGTTTTTCCGGGAGTTCAGGCTGTAACAATATAAAAAGGTATTCAAAAGGGTTTTTTATATCACCTGGGTGGGAGACAAGCACACGGTCAACCTGATAGGAAGTTACGATATAGAATAAGGTGTTGGTGGAAATCCATTGAAATATATATTTATATATAATTACTTTGCACCACTTTTGGTTGACTGGTAGAGAATGCCTTATGGCATTAAGGCCGCCTATGTACTCATGTATGAAATTTACACCTATTCGCACTCTGAACAGCCACAATTTATTTTAATGGCCAGTTCATAAATGTCAAATAATGGACGAAGTCAAAATAATGGATAATAAGTCTTAACAGTTTCACTTGTTCACCAGGATAGATTTTCATCGTGAGCGATTCTTATGATACCTATTTATATTTTACCTATTGCGATTTGGTTCCTAGGTGATGCAAGCCACAATTAATTCTGCTATGTACAGTAAATAATAAATTTTTCACTATAATAAATTGTTAGACCGATATGGAATTAATTTTAAACATTGTAGGTACCGTTTCCAAATCACATTAATTATGAAAATATTGCCTTTGCATTATGCTTTAACAATTTCAGACTTTCTTAAACCAATTTGTATCGGAGCCATCCACCTAATGGCAGTAAGTGCCTTCAAAATTTGAAGTCAATCTAGCTAAGAGCCAATTTAAAATAATCCTTTGTGTAAAACACTTTCGTAGTAAGTAATGGCGTGGGTAGTTTAAATGCAAAATTGATCAAAAGAAGGCCAGGTAAGGAGATTGACATTAACGATGTTAGTAGGATGACAATGGTTATACTTAAGTCTATTGCAGAAATTTTGTGAGTCTGTTTCTCAACAACTACAATTATTTTTATAGTTGTGTTTTTTTATTCAATTTTTCTTATAAATAAATAAAAGTTGTAAAAAAATTTCATATTAAATAGGTAGATTTATAATTCCATATTCAAAAATATTGTTTACAAGGGTTAGATTGGAAAAAGTGAATACCCAGATGGGACTTGAATACGCGACCCGTCTCTTTCATGCTCCAACGATGCCCTCTAAGAAGTAAAAGAAAATGTGAATGTTTTAGACGTGGCCTGGTAGCTCAGTTGGGCAGGGCACCCCTGTAAAGACAGTCCCTTATGTCTCGGATTCAAACCCCACTTGGGCACTCATTTTTACCAATATAAATCTATTTAAATAGACAAAAAATTGTTGAAGAATGAATCAAATAGCATGTAGCCAACTACAGAATAACAGTCTAAATAGGTCATGTCTCGAAGCCTGCGATCATCATGGCCATAGTACAAGACTGTACAACTAGTCAGGTGGATGGCTGACAGCGGTCGCGTAATTGAGCAACTCCAACTAACACTATCGGCTAACGCTAACCCTTGTTTAATCGCTTTATTAATGCTTGTTGCAAGACTAAACTTTGTTATAAATGTCTTATAATTCAACTCTCTACGAGTAGACACAGTATATGCCTACCATATAGAGAACAGGGAGGTAGGGGAAGGGTGAGGGGAGAAGGCTCAGAGTCTCTGTGCTGTATGTAGAAGACAAAGAAGGGTTTCAAGTGAGTTCTAGCTACCCTGCTCACCACTGGAAACACAACACAAGGTTATTATTAGCCGTGGTATCCTGTAGACCGGAGGTATTTCCCCAATCAGACTGGTCAATTAGGATGGGAGATACTGTAATGTCCTACCTCCGATTGATATAAGTATACTTATATATATACACAGCTAAAATCGGAATCCATTTTGTTATCGTACAAATATTTTGCAGCTCACACACCTGCTGCGTCATAGGTACGGTCACCAGCTCAGTTGGTATCTTGTCCTGCATCACGAGCGGCAGACTCGGTTGCGGCACCATAGACTCCAGGTTGAGCGGCTCGTACTCGTCAGACACGCCGCTGTCCGGCGAGTCCGGCGGTAGGCTGTTCACGTAGCCATTGCCGCCGATCCGGCTCTTGTGGACGCAGTAGTCGCCTGTGAGCGGGTTTTGGTAAGCAACCACCGTTCTGAAAGAGTATTATACTATTTTCATATAATTCTATTGATATATGTATCATGTATTCTTGCGTTTCTTTTTCCGAATAATTTTCCGAATGGTTAATAGTCGGTACAACTATCAAGAGGTTCCGGGTTTAAAACTAACCTGTGTACCAATATGATCCGATGCGGTTCATTTAGACAGGCAATTTAGATTAAGAGGAATACTCGAAACAATGGTCTATAAATTTTTTAAATGAGAATCTTCTTCTAAATTTACTTTAAAATATTACGTTCAATGGTGTGATATGTTACCTCAGTTCTTCCGTGGAGCCTCCTTCCTTTTTATGTGAAAATACTACTTTCGTCGGCCTCAGCAATATGGCGATCTACAACCAAATACAAATCGCTGAGTTTCTAATTTGTGACAGTAATATAACTTCTGTAATTAGTTCTGACAATGCCGACGGGAATGTAAATAATTAACATTCAAATTTGTTCAAAACTGGATAACAAATGTTTGTTTTGTTCACAGAAAGTAGTCTCTGGTTATATTTGGAAATTTTCGATGAATTTTTAAATATGATTATTAAATATGAAAATTGGGTTGAGGTACTGAAATACTATATAATATAATTTTCTACAGCTCCAAGTTCCGATCTCACTCAGCCGCATATAACATAGAAATTACCTCTCCGTTTTGTCGTAGCCTGTTGACCCTGTAGGCGCAGTATCCGCACATAAACAGGATCAGACATAACTGTGACAGAAAAAATCATGTAGGAATTCACGGAACAACGTAGAACTCACATGACAGAATAAAGCTATAATAGTAGATACTGCCATTTCGTGATAATTAATTCTATAAATATATCATTCTACTGCAGTCATTAACAAAAAGAGAAGTAGAAGTACATATTAAAGAAAACACTTTTATAGTATTAGTCATAAAGTTCATTTTAGATTGACTTGGAACGTCAACCAACGTGTGCTAGTTTAAAATAGAATATCATAATGAAAAAAATAACGCATTGTCTTCCTAATCTCTTGCTCTCGCACATATTTATTATAAATAAACAAAATTATATTAAAAAAGAAGAAAAATAAAGTACCTAATTACAACAATATAATCTATCTGAGTTTCTTGTTGGTCTCTTCTCAGTTGATTCAACTACCAAAAATATTTATTTACTTTATTTTAATAATTTTGACGAATAATATTGTAAAAGTTTGATATTCACTTTTTGTTCCTAAACTGAATAGACAAATAGATTTTTTAATTCTTTCAAACATAGCTTATAAAAAGTTATCTGACTGACTTTAAATAAATAATTGATAATACACTTGTACTTCTCCACTGTGCCGTGTACAGTGGAGAAGTACAAGTGTGTTATCAATTATGTATAACAGTGAGTTCCACCAAGTGCCATCAATCAACAGTATAAATAAGACTTTCTAAAACAAATCCACAACAACGAGTTATGCTTACGGTAATATGAAAATGTCTATATTGACGTGATTTATCCAAGTTGAAAGGTACACATTACTCTTCAATGAATTGACTATTCCATCTCGTAACCAACATGTGAATTTCATAAAAATATTATATTACATCGAAGCTTGATCAAAACTAAGCTCATATACATTTTTATGTATTTCAATAATACATTTTTTATTCCACTTAGGTGGCAGCAAGCACATAGCCCACTTATGGAAACTGGCCGTGGCCTATGGACGTTGAACTGCATATTGTGGTTGTTTGGAAAAACCACAGCAGGGAGTTCATTCCACAGACATTTAGATATTGTTCTAAGATTAAAAGTGAATGGCTAATAATTTTAGAACATTTTCATTTGTTAAAGAAAATTTATTTAAAATAAATATGGTTGATTGTCACATGTGTTTTATATGTCCCTATTGTAGGTTTTATATATTCTTATACATTAGATACTGATGACATCAGCTGATACCATGAAAAAAGACCTAGCAACCTTTCTCCACTACAAAATCCCAACGACACAGTATGTTAATCGTACAGACAATTATTTCTTCTTTTATCGAGTCAAAGGCATACCCACACCTAAATTCTGTATTCCCAGTGCGATGCCACTAGGATTGCATTTTCGAACGCTCATAAGGATCCTCTAATATACAGGAATATGGGCATGTAGCACACTCGAGCAGGTGAACCATGGTCTGTGGAGCAACTCCGCACTCATACCACAGGTCCACGTCATCAGCCCACGAGTATCAGATAAAGCGAAAAGATTTACGATGATAGTAAACTAAACAAAAGACTATTTTTGATATAAACAGTTGTATAAACATGACGTCACTACTCACCAGAATAATTAACAGCAAGATATCTATATAAATAATAATCATAACTGTTCACTGCACTATTCACTCGATCTACAAGTACTCCTGCATTGTTCAACGCATCGTTAAGTAAAAATAAACTATATTGTTAACAAAACACGACCCACCTTCTGTACTTTTCTTTCAAACTTTGAAGTACACCGTTGGACGTTGAAGAAATGATTCACAATCATGATTGGTTTAAGTATTTTTGGCTGCGTGCTGATTGGACGGTTCGTTCTTGGATACTGTAACTACCAATGGAGAATTTCTGAAATCAGGGGATGAAGCGTCTACATCGAAGGCGGCAAAGATTATTTGATGGTGTTGCTAAGTAAAATGCCTATCACGTCCTCCTATTTGATGTAACAGTGCGGACTAATTATTATACATAGTCAATTACTACGTGCTGCTATGTACTTACTGATAAGACAGAATTCAATAACAAGCTTCCCTGTCAATCAATCAACAAGCAATCGTGTCTAACTACTTTTTTTTTTCGTACGCAAAATTTCTACCGTTGCCGCTGAGGGAAGTTATGTTGGACAGAACCGACTAGCAGCCATACCTCCTTGCTACTTTTGTGCTATATAATTATTGCCTCTACCATTTACTGATTAGAACGTATGTCTTTTTTTATATATATTTTTTCAAAAACATACATGCAGTATGGCGATACCACATGTACTCAGCGCCATCTACCCGGCCGCGGCCCGCCAGGCATGATCACCTTGCCTGGTCGGAGGATACTCCCTTTGTGTTGGAGGGACATCACATCCCGTTCCCCCACAAGCAGAAACTTAATCTAATCTAAATGTATCACTTAAGCTGCTGAAGCTTGGGTGTGATACAAGTAAGACTGTCTATATCATTCTTGTTTCGTGTACATCATTCTCTAGATACTTTTTACCTACTGCCATGTCTGCAAAACAGTGCTGAGCTATGGCTCGCCCGTCGGTCCTGGCGCCAGTGTTGTCGCGACGTCTGTCTTTGCTCCAGCCACGACCTATTTAAGCACTTGTACCGCCGCCGGTGACCCTCACGAACTTCGCAGCTATTCATTCCTGCAATTACTTAAAGAATGCAATTTGATATCGGTCTGGTCATGACCTATTTATGTCCTTACCTGCCACGTTTCATTGTTGTTGCAGGGAGACAATTTATAAGGATAGTTCATGAGGCAGTATTAAACTGGAAAGATGACAATCTTAGCACAGGTTATATTGATGACGCGAGTATATTGGTGATGAAAACTAAATTCATGGATTTAATTTTATACGGTCCGGTTAATGGTGTGAGCATTTATGTAGGGGAAACTGGGGATACTTGATCCCTATGGAAGACAAGGTACGCCAATATTTTATGAATTACTAAGCATATTAGACTATTCTTTAATGTGATAACACTAAGGGAGTTGACTTAGTGTTTCCACATTAAAAATGCTCTAATACGTTTAGTAATTTAAAAAAAATATTGGTGTACCTCCCATAGGGATCAATTGCCCCCAGTTAATCGTAGATTGTGGGGGTTGCTTATAACCGCTTGAAAATGGATTGATAATGATAACTAGATGCTAAATCACGAAATCGTGAAATAAACCACAAGACTTGGCAAAGAAAGACTTTTGTACCTAAGTTGATTATATAACCTATTAATAATGTTATTGTTGTTTACTCAACAGCTTAGAGAACGTTATATTGTGATTGATAACGACTTAATGATAAGGATGATATATCAATCATGTGGTGATTAACACAGTGCGCGGCGTTAACACTAACGCTTTAGTTCGAGCTTATGAATTCATTTTGTATTTAACGCCGTAGTTAATACTGAAAAAATACTGTTAACTACTTTTTTATAGAATTGCTAGCAAAATTGATTCCATAGAATTGACTTAAGCACAAATTGAGAGGCGTTTTCTTCTATTTATTTTTTGAAAAATTATAAATATTATATATTGAATTTAAGTTTCATTATCTGGCAAATAACATACTTAGTGTATGACTTCTGAGGTTTGGCTGTATTATATTTTAGTCGGTTCCATTAGGCCACCATAACAAAAACTAAACACAGAAAAGCTTGAATGCTTTTAGCTTACATGAACTATTACAATAATAAATAGACACAGCGTCTTAAGCGACATCGACTTTCATCTCCAAAAGGTCTCAAATGCTTTGGTAAATAGTTTTCATCTCAGAGGTTTTCATATCAACTACAAAAACTTTTATAACTTAAAAGTATTTACTTAACTGGGTATCTACGTTTTCGAAAGTTCAAATACTTTGAATAAGTAGGTAATACAATTTATTCAGCCCTCGTAGCAGTACTTTACAGAAGCCTATCTCGCTGTAGGTAGAAATACTAGCCGTACATGAGACTGGGCTCCTAATGTATTTGGTTAACGTGATTCAAACTTCAATATCTTGATCATAGAACGCCAATATTGCAAAAACTTCATTGAATTTACATAGAAAAGGTTTTTACTTTAAAAACTAGCTACTTATTTTTAAGTAGATAATACATATTAATAAGACCCCCAAACAGATTATTTATTATACTGTTAATTGATGGCACTTGGTGGAACTTATTTTCATACATTATTGAAAACACACTTGTACTTCTCCTGTACTTCTCTCTGTATTTATTATTGTACCTAACTGGTTTCGACTTGCGGCATTCTCAAAGGTTTACATTGATAGTTATTAACTATTCAAATACCTAATTAGCTATTCAAATACCTATGCTTGAGATCTAATTTTGCAATACAAAATCCTTAAGAAAAACAAAAAGAAAAACATACAATGTGATGTTTGACAGTTATAAGAGTACAGTTTTTTTTAACAGTGTCTGTTGGCCCCACACTAGGCAAGCCTGTCCTGTGGGGTCTGTTAACACCTACACTTCTTCAAACCAGAGATCACTGACTATGCGTTTGTAATTAGTAAGAATTGTATTGAACGAGTCTAACTCAGGGTACTCAGACTGTTTGTTGACAAGTATTTATAAACATTTCACTTTCCTACAACAGTAGATAACAGTTACACTACTAATAAATATTTTGAATTTTCAAATTCAAATTCAAATGCTTTATTGTGAAACATAGGCAGGTACAAAGATGGTCTTTTACACAATTTGATCTGCTATGTTCAGCCATATTGTCATACAATATTTTGTGACAAAATTATTAATAATTAATTACAAATAAATTACACTTATATCATTTACACCAGTCATGTTGTATCATATATTATTTACAGTCATTCTTATCTATTTTTATTCAAGTGTTTGGTCTTCTGTTGATCAATTAATTAACCTGCAGCATATATGAGATAGAGCCGGCAACAGTTGTGAGCCATACGTTATTATCAATAATTGCTTCATGAGCCATGAATCACTGCAGTAGCAATGTGCCGCATAACATTATCTACGATATGCTAATATTAAATGGAGATGAAGTGATTTCATTTGCAACTACTAGATAGTAATTGCCTTCATGTACTCGTACATTGGGCCGGTCGTTACGATAATATGCGTTTGGTTTGTGTGCTTTTTATTGGTTTGATCTCTTTGGTAGCGGTAATTTATGGGTTAGCGATTAAGGAGTCCTAAATTCGAATCCTGATAAATTACCCGAATCCATTACCACATGCATTTTTTTTTTTTTTTTTTTTTTTTTTTTATCTATGGCACGTCAATTTGACTTCACCTCGCCTGATGTTAAGCTGAAGGCAAAGTCCCATGAAAGAGGGTCACCATTGCAAACACGTTCAGTGCTACAATGGTGGCGCTCAGCTTGACGGCCTCATCAGATGCTTTTTCACGCCCCGCTTAAAGGACCCGGGACTGTAGGAAGAAGGAAACACGTGCGCCGGCAAGGAATTCCAGGACTTAATGGTACGGCAGAGAAAAGACTCACCGAACCGCTTGGTTCTTGATGGAATATTCTGTACCGTATGCGAGTGACACCTAAGCCCTGCACGCGTTGTCCTGTGTAGGAAAGGGGAGGGTGGGATTAGTTGGAAGAGCTCATCAGAACATTCACCATGGTAGAGACGGTAAAATACTGCCAAGGACGCAACATCTCTACGCATCTGCAAAGGCTCGAGGGACTCTGTGACCTCAGGACTCCCAATAATGCGGACCGCACGTCGCTGCAACCTGTCGAGAGCATCTAATAAGTACTTTGCGGAGCCATCCCAGAGATGCGAGCAGTATTCCACGCAGGAGCGAATTTGTGTCTTATAAAGAAGACACCGCTGCTCCGGCGTGAAAAAACGTCTCACTCTGTTCAGGACTCCGAGTTTACGCGAAGCTGTTTTGATGATGCTCTCGATATAGTTCTTGTTGTTCAGTTTGCAGCGCACGTCCATACCGAGTATATTGAGGTTATCCTGTAATGGCAGTGGTGTGCTCTGAAGAGTGGGAGGAGGAAGGAAAGGAGATGTCTTTGCTGAAAACGCGCATGCCTGCGTCTTCTTGGCATTGAACTCGACCAGGTTCTCAGATCCCCATTGGGAAACGTGATTGAGGATCCGGTCAAGCCCAGTGACAAGAAGTCGCCTCTTTTCCGCTATATCGGACTGCTTGGCCGCAGAATGTCCGTGGTAGCTCCCGTGTACAGTGCTATCGTCTGCATAGCAGTGGGTGCTGCCGGTGGACAGCATGTCATTGATATGCAGAAGAAAGAGAGTGGGTGATAAGACGGACCCCTGCGGCACACCAGCATTTACCTGCAGGAACTCCGATGCTCGTCCATCACAGAGAACGCGAATACGGCGCCCCTGCAGGAAGCTAGCAACCCAATTGCACAGTCTAAGAGGCAGACCGAAGGCTGGTAGTTTGGAAAGAAGCGATTTGTGCCAGACTCTATCGAACGCTTTGGCGATGTCTAGGCTAATAGCCAGTGACTCACCATGCTTGTCCATAGCCTCACCCCAAAGATGGGTAACATACGCCAGAAGATCACCCGTTGACCGTTTCGGCCTAAAACCATATTGTCGGTCATTAATCAGGGAGTGATCCTCTAGGTGGCGCATGAGCTGTGTGTTGATAAGGTGCTCGAAGACCTTGCACAGCACTGAGGTGACGGCTATGGGCCGATAGTTGGCTGGGTCTGAGCGATCTCCCTTCTTGGGAATCGGCTGTACATTCGCCTCTTTCCACGCCGTCGGCACTGTACCCGAAATGTAGGAAAGTCGGTACAGCCGCGTGAGCATTGGAGACAACTCCGCTGCACATTTTTGAAGAACCACCGCTGGTATACCATCCGGACCACTGGCTTTCCGGACATCGAGTGACTGCAGCACTGCTCGGACATCGCGTTGCCTGATACGAATATCAGGCATTGCGTGGCCACTGTTGGGTAGTGTCGGAGGCTGCATACCACAGTCGTCGATTCGGGAGTTGGCCGCAAAGAGATTAACCAGCAAATTTGCTTTCTCTTGCGGCTCATGGGCCAGGGATCCATCAGGGTTACGCAGGGGGGGCAGCGAAGGCTGGCAGAAGTTGGCTTGCACGGCTTTGGCCAGTCGCCAGTAGCCACGGCTGCCCGTGGGATGCGCCACCAGCTCTTGACCAACCCGTGCTATGCGCTGGGCATCCGCTCTGACGTAAGCCCTCTTGCAGACCCTAGTGGCTTCGTTGTACGCTGCCTTGAAGTACCCTAGGTTGGAATCGTGCGTAGCCCGCGCCCTTACCCAAGCACGATACGCAGACTGTTTTTGGCGAACAGCCTCTGCGCATTCGCGCCCGAACCATGGGCGCACTCCACGGGCACCGGTGACATCAGTGTATGGGATATAGTACTCCATACCCAGACTGATCTCACCGACGACAGCAGTTGCACTATCCGATGGGTCCTTACCTTCAAAGCAGCGCTCAACCCACGGGATGGACGCAAAATAGTCTCGCAGTCCATCCCAGTCCGCTGACGAGTAGTGCCAGAGACGCCGATATCCCTGAAGTGGTATGGGTGATTTTGCTAAGGTAAAGGTTATGAATCTGTTAGTTGTACACTACCGTGTCATCTTTCTGGTTTATGTTCATCCAAAGATTGCCTGGAAGAAATCGCTATTAGTAAAACCTCCCATTGTATATTAGACATAAGTAAATTATTTTAATACCACTAAATGCTTATCTTACCTCCTTATCCTATATTACCTCCTTTATTATTTATTACCTATCTATATATTACCTCCTTTTTAATACGATAGTAACCGAAATCACTTAATTATTACGCTACTACCAGTTCTATTAAGCTAAAATAATGTATACATAATACCTAATAATAAACCCCAATCAGGGCTAAACTTGGCCAGTTAGGTTCTAAGTTACGTGGTCTAGGTGCCGATTAATCTTGTTGTGGGTTATTGCTCCCGTGACTCAAAGGTACTTTCCTTTGGTAGCTCAATTAAAACTTAGCGAACGGTACAACTAGGACAATAAAACAGATTAGAACTTATTGTTTTCATTTATCTTGCAGTAGTTCAGAGTCGACAACTTATTTGGCACGTTTATATCTCCATGTAAGACACATACTACAGCTTGCCATGAGTCTGTGGATCTATTTATGCTAGTAATATTAATGTTTATAGTCCTTACATACCTCAAATATTGGTTTTTTATCAATTTATGAGCCGTTTCCCAACTCAGTTGGGGTTTACTTTCTGGTCTACCTAAGATGCTGTTACTTAAATGTTTGTCTTGAAACAACTGTCATCTGACCTCAGCAACCAATCGGCAAATATAATAATTATTATAATATGCCATAATTTGCAAGTATTTTAATAAATATAATATGAATATAAATACCCAATATAATACGAGCTGTATGCTCACCTGGCGTTCGTTGCGTAGATTGTCTTGAAATATTTTTTTATTATTATTTATTTATATATTTAGTAATAGTCTCTACCCACAAGTCTTCAAATTAAGGTTGCGCTTACCAATCTCATGTGATTGGACCATCAAACCCATAACTTAAAAAAATTGCTCGTACAAATAAACGTAGGTACTCAACATTTTGACTAACTTTCATACCGTTCAACAATTGCCTGAAGTTCACCCGACAGGAATGTAAATTGATGCAAACCACCTGAGACAGGCACTTCTAAGGTTTGGTTATTGTGTTACATCCGTCATGAGAGGCGAGTGCAGATGCGAGGAAGGTACAATGAAAAACATGTTTTGTAGTGACGCTGTCTTAATCAAACTGCATTATATTATTAAACCTAAAGTGAATTTGGTTAAAGGAAAATTCATTAACAAGACAGATGGGTATTGTTGACCGTAGAGTTTCTAAATAAATAAATACTTATAGGTATTATAGGCACTTATAGGTAGCACAGTGGTATGGGTAATAAACTGCTGAGACCAGGTCTCGAGTTCGATCCCAGGTTTACCATGGCACACACCAATGACTTTTCGATGCTTTTCGAAGTTTTGTGTGTATTTATCGCAGGTTTATTAATGCCCGGTTAATGGCAATAGGCTCGCCACCTATTACATTGGGACCTAAACATAAACTGGCGAAATTTGGATGCTAGCTCCTTTGCCTACCCCTTCGGGTATATAGACGTGAGTTTATGTTTTGTTATGTTACTTTGAATTCGTGGCTAAAGTCTCCAGTGACCGTCGCCTCTGGTAACAAAACATAGTACAATGTAACCTTGTAGTCTGATCAATTTATATGATGTCATTGCATACATACATAAATGTTCAGGCCTATTTCCCTCCGGGGTAGGAAGAGGTGAATTAACACCCACACACCACGTAATAGAGGCTGAGCCTATTGTCATATTCCGGGTACTATTGTTCAGAGAATCAAAGGCGAGTCTGGGCTGAATATATTTGTTTGATGTTAAACAGTCTCTTAGTAACATTGGATGACACCACATGGAAAGAGGTAGAGCACATCGCGGTGACGTCATTAGTGAATTATGTGATAGATTGGTGAGTCTTTCCTCTGCCGCACAATTAAGTCTTGGAATTCCTTACCAGTGCACATGTTTCCTTCTTCCTACAGTCCCGGATCCTTAAAGCGGGACGTGAAAAAGCATGTGATGAGGCCGTTAAGCTGAGCGCCACCATTTTAATACTGTACGTGTTTGTAATGGTAAGCCTCTTTCCTGAGATTTGGTTTCAGCTTACCATCAGGCGAGGTAAAGTCAAATTGACGTGCCATAATAAAAAATATCATTATGAAACCAACATCCTTGAGGCTCAGATTATGCAGAATCAGGGACATGTTCGCTATAATATCTCATCTTCAGCAACTAAAGACCCAAGAAAAAAATAAGAAAACTATTGAGAAAAGGCGACATTCCAGTTTGTCTCCAACTGCAATTTTCATGTGATAAAACTGTTTTATAAATTTTGAGCAAGGAACAAGATCCTAGCTTAAAATTCTTGCAACATTTTGTTAACTAATGCGACAACTTTAAATCTAGTCAAAAACTGTTCTAACAATTTAGAAACACCTCTAACTTTTGCGGTCGGATATTCCAACCATGTTTCGTTAACTAAGGTCTACTACAATTTAAAGTTCATGGCCTGCCTTTCCGTTTTGCAAATATTGACTTTTAATTAACTCACAGCATACCGAGTTATTTTTTTGGACGTTTTTAATCAGAAACATTCACTTTTATGAAAAATCGCGTAACAATTTCATGGCAGCCATGTTGGATGGGCACATCGATAGGGTTGTCGATAACATCGCTGATTGTTGACATCTTGAGTAAGCTACGTATGAGTGTATATGTAATAAGTTACTCATTTTTTTATACCTCTTAATAAATAACAGGTTTTCATTTTTCTTTTGTATTGATACATACATACAGATATGTAAAGGTGCAGCCGTCCGTAGCTGCTTTGTTGGCTGTACATTATTATCTCTGGGCTGTTTGTCTTCAGCTAAAAACTCCTAGAGTAAGCATTTACTGTAAGTTTAAATTTCTCGTCAAATCTCGTATATAATAGTAGAATATACTTAGCATTTTATTATTCTTCTTTTAACAATTTCAGAATATAAAATAAAGTTTATTTTACAGAATAGTTTTATTTTAGCTTGCGGCCAGGACTCTATGTAATATTAGTGATTTTCTTTTTTATTAAAAGGTTTTTGCAGTACTGCACGAGTATGTTTCACCTCTGGTATTGTACACGCCCCTAGGCCACGGTAACCATTTTGCATCAGGCGAGCCGTGTGCTTGTCAGCGACCTTAGTGGTATAAAAAAATAAACTCAAAACATTTTTCGGAATTTTGTTGAGGGAGATTCCCGGCAGTTCAAATTTCGTTTAACGTGGTGTTCGGCTCGTTACGTAAAACTTAACATTTTCTATGTTTAGTACCTTAAAATATAGGGGGAATTTCTTGAACTCTGTTGAATTTCCTACTTATATAAAAAGGTAAACGATTTAAAAACGAATTATTTGGCTTGGCTTAACTCCCCACTTGATAATATAATCTGCCTTATGTTTAGCAAATTGTATTATAGCAAGCAAGATAACGACTAGTATTTGCCATTAAAAAAGATGAAATATTCGACTTTAAACAATATTCATATTAAATTACTTCTCGTATTCTATCTCACGTCCTGTAAGAGTGGCGTGAAAAACTAACGGCCCCCATTGTATGATTAGGGTCCCTTTTCTCCCGTGCGGAAATCCCAACGGATACCCCTCGATTAAGTCAGCGCAGGTGTTCAGGTCGGATTCAAACCAACTAAAACACTGATTACTATCTGCAATTATGTCATGCCTGCGACTTCCCCTTTAGCGCACCATCAAGCGATGTGAAGTTTTAATGACGTACCTACCTTATATAAAAAATATTATTGTTCTACGAGATAAGGATTTATTAGTGCGGATTTGTCATTTTGGTGTTTTGTACAACAATAAATTTATGGGAACGACGCACTCCAGTATAAACGAGCGTCTTTGTGTTGCTTAATTTAAGTTTTAAGAGACAGGCTCATTTATCTGTGTGATACTGTTGGTTTTACTGGCTTTTTATTACCCACTGACTGTAAAGTAAGTGTTAAAAGCGAGGAACTTGTGATAAGGAATCAAATAGGTACTTCTACATTTCATAATACCATTTCAACATTATTTGTAAATCGACAATTGAGGAAAATATGGTGTATAGAATCATTATAAAAAAATTTCAGAATATACTTTTTCATTTTTTATTTCTCGAAACGATGGATTTGCGTGAACAACGACACGAATTATATTTTCAATCAAATACCTACTAAATTTACGGAAAATACATTTAATTCCGAAAGACAAATATAAAGGAAATTGGTAGAAAGTTCAGTGTTAACGGTCTCATAGTTTTGCGAACTCAATATAATATTTTTGTTATAAGTCTCGAACATTCAAACCCAATAGGTATTACCTGAAAGTCCACACCATTTGAACTTGTAGAAGTATGTTAAACTTATACGCAACCGCTTGGAAGGTTCTGTTTGTCGTCGCCCGTTTGCCCCTTGTTCAGAAACAATGTTTTGTTTAAGTTAACACTTTTGGCTCAATCTTGTATTTCGTGAAGTTCAGGCATTAAGTTAGAAGGAACTTTCTTATATCGTATGCGGGTGGCTGTCATCTGTTATGTTTTGGTTTAGAGTACTTGTACAAGGGTGAGTTTTATTAAAAAATGTGTTTTGATAGTTATTCACAATTCTTTGTTTTCAAAGTGGGTAATTGACGTCCAAAAGTAATAATTACTTAT
This sequence comes from Pelosia muscerda, assembly GCA_963691645.1. Classification (NCBI taxonomy): domain Eukaryota; kingdom Metazoa; phylum Arthropoda; class Insecta; order Lepidoptera; family Erebidae; genus Pelosia; species Pelosia muscerda. Next base: position 14,180,628 of record OY829118.1, read on the forward strand.
TGTAAAATGGACTATTCTTTAAACTGGGTAAATAAACACTATAAAAACAACATTTAAAAAGTTCAATTGTAGTTTTGAATCCTATTAATAAATTTATTGAAATTATACTAATCGGTAATGTCTAACTTCAAGAAATTATTGTAAAAGAAAGGAAAACTTTGCTTAATAGAGTCGGCAGGCACTATTTCAAAACTCTAAATATGCAATTTACATTGGCGGGAACTTTCTCCCGCATTTCGACTCCACTTGAGGCAAGTACCTACTTGCAGCGAAATATAATATATTAAGTACCTTTAGTACATAACATACCTATTAGGAATAATGCGATCGTTTTTTAAGTATTACCTACATGAAAATTGTAAAACCAACAGTACTGACGAAATCCCTACAGAAATCTGCAAAAAGGGTCGATTAGAATTATGAAGCTAAAAACCTTTTCAACCTTCATTTTACGAGGGAAATGATACACGAGTTGTGTTTACAGAACAGCAATATTATACTGTATTATATAACTATATTAAGAAATCTAATGTAGTTGGTGGATGTGAAATGTATGGTTTGTGAAACCAATTTCAGAGCTATAACATTAATCTAACATTCCATATAGTTAATGGCATGTGTTAGCTAAACGAATTCTCCACTTTAACTACGGATCATAATATATATTATTTTCACAGAAGGGGATAAGATCTTGCTAAATCATGTTTTGTAATATTAAATAATGAAACACTGGTAGCCAGACTAGGCCTTCGAGTAGATCCAAATATATAATAGAATCCTAAAACCAAAATCACGAAATTACCTATTGACTAGAATACTACTAAAATGTAATAGTGTGGGGACGGGGGTCGGGTCCCGTTAGAAGGGGTAGATCCAAGAAGACCTGCCTTGATGTCGTGTTGTGGAGGGTGACATGCGTGCCTAAAAGTCATTCACTAAATTTTCATTTCGTGCGAAGTTGCAAAGGAAAAGTCGAAAGATCGGCTAATCCCCGAGTTTACCTTGAGCTATCTCTCTAGAAAGAGGGCCACCATTATGAACACGTAAAGTGTTATAATGGTGGCACTTAGCTTGACAGCCTAATCAGATGCTTTCATATTATAAATAGAGTAAATACTCAATGAACCGCGTGATGGAATATTCTGCACCATAGGCGGATGACACCTAAGCCCTGCACGTCTTTCCTCTTCGGACCTAGATGCGGAGATCATGGTTCCTTTAATCATCCTTGAAGAGGTGAGGGAAATATATCACTAGATTTCACATCTCCCTGGTATGCAAAGAGAAACGGCGGAAATCGACATCGACCACCCTCGCTGGCCGAGTGGTATCCTTAAAAAAAGGTACCGTTAAACCATTCAAGTAAATAACGGAACGTTCGAAACAAACTAAAGAAAACAAATTTGGGAAATCGTCTTTCAAACAAATGGTTTTATCTTTGACGTCCCTTTCTTTTATTACAAGCGAAGTCTACCAAGAGTTGGGATACTTACACCTCGATTCATTTGGAAAATGATAATTATCATTAATATTACTAAGAGCAAAGTTTGTTAGACTGTTCCCGGATCAGACGGTATTATACTTATCGGCACGGATCTTGGACATCTTGGACTGCGCGTGGCTAGTTTTAATAAATCTATGATTAGTTGGTTTGAGCTCATTCATCTTCGTTGCACCCTGTGCTATCCTCAAAATACAGACCTAAAACTGTGCGTATGTACTGAGCGTATAGAGCGCATTTTGAGCACATTCTAGGTGCACAACTCATGCCTATACTTATACCTACCACCGCACAAGTTTAGCCGCTGTATAGTAAGTATAAAGTTATCAGCATTTATAGGTACAACATTATTATGCCTAACAAGTTTGGTGTAATTGGAAGTTCCCAATATAGGCAATGTAATAACAACAATTGCCTCTTATAAGGTACTTGATTCTGTTATATTTAACTTTAAATTTTCCTCAGTAGTCTGCAATACTTATGCTACCTCTGAATGAGCCCTACCCAGCACATACGTTATAATCCACCGAGCATAATTCGACTTAATTCCAACTAAGTATGTGCAGTACTCACAGAACGACCCATGAAGAACCCGGCCCGAAGTTTGTTCACGTCTTAATCAAAGTAATAAAAGTAATAAATAGGTGAGGCAAATGGATGGTGCTGTTCACTGTTACTGAGGCAAATTGTTCGAGATAAATACAATAAGACTTGCTAAGTGCGTGCCCGGCCACACGCGTCATAGAGTACATGCCAAGCGTAAAATATAGGTAATGACAATTCTTCACAATATTTCGTTTTGCCAAAAACATAAGGTGCAGCAATAATGGGATTCAAATTCAACGCAGGCAAGGCTCGGGCTTCGCAAAAAACGATGGCGGCCTCTGTGTAAAAATATATCGTATGTTTTTACAAAGGCTAATGCTTAAAACAGAAGGAACAACCGTAAGGAACGGGATCAGAATTATACGCGGGCGGGGCAAAAATAATATGGTGGTACGAAGTTCACGGGATTAGTTAGTTGAAAATGTATGAGGAATAGTTTGTAGGTTCACACTTTCACTGGGGAAATACCTCCGCTGTACAAAATACCGCAGCTAATAATAACCTTGTGTTGTGTTTCCAGTGGTGAGCAGAGTAGCCAGAGCTCACTGGAGAGGTTTTGTGAAGACAACACAGAGAATCTCTTAACCTTCTCTCCTCCCCCCTTCCCCTTCCCCCACTTCTCTGTATGGTCGGCGGCACGAATGTGACGCTCCTAGTGTTGCAAACGTCCATAGGGCGCGGTAACCACTTTACATCAGGCCGCGTGCTTGTCTGCCACCTAAGTGGTATAAAAAATACCAAGTTGGGTGTGTAGGTACTTTTTTTATTTAGAAGAACATTATCACCCGAAGATCCAATTCTCACTAGTTCCATGGAACTAATTGTTGGTGGAACTAGTGAGAATGATCCACCCGAAGTTACTTATATTAACTCTAGTCCGTTACTTATACCTACTTAAGCTACCTAGACTTATATGTGAAGAGTTCTTTATTTGCTTCAGCCTAGATATATAATTATGATTCCCATTATAATAATAATGTTGTCTTCTGTAATTAAATAACTAGTAATTCGATCATCATCATACGTGCAGCGGTTGTATATTAACGATGCATTATGTCATTACCTACCTACATTTATTGGTTACCAATATTTGATTATTCGAATTTCAATAATACGTGGTCGCGCTTACATGCAGTGTATTACAAAAAAAATATTTACGACCTCTGCTACACTCTATAGTGCAACGGTAAAACATTCTACTGTTAAGTCAGAGGTGACCGTCTCGATACCCGCTAGTGATTTTTTTGCAGGAACTCGGCTTCAATTCCCATTCAGTGCAAATATTTGTGTGCATAAATATGAATATGTGCATTGACCTGCGTGTTTCTATTTAATCTATAGGTACATGTATTTACAAAAAAAAGTAGATAAGTATGTTTATTCGCATTCTAGAACTCATAACACAAGCTAGTTAAGGTATGTTTTGTTTACCATGGGTCTTAATGGCGTTATGTAGATAGTCTTAGAATATTTATTTATTTATTCAGTCGTACAAAAGTTATTAAATTATGTTTAAACGCAACGTACTTACTACTATAGTCAGAAGGATTAAGATCTCAGTTTGGGTCTAAATGGCGGTGTGTAATATGTCCTAAGATATTTATTTATAATACAATTAGTGCAAAATGTAATAGAATATCTTGCTAATTGCAAAAGAACACTCGTCGGCGTTTTAACTAAAACAGATCATTTATCAGAAACAAATTAAGCGGACCATTATAATTGTGCCTTCTGGAGCCGAGAATTGATTAAAGGCTGTTATAAACACTTTAGAGTTGGACTTAATTGAAGATTGAGTTACTGATTTCGTTCAATAGAGGGTCAGCGGGAATTTACGTAAGTGTTTCCCAATTTGAAGTAAACAGAAATTTGCTAGCAGGGTAAGAGTTGTATACATAGACATACGTCTGGAGAAAATTTTATTAAATAAACAATCAAACCAGGTACAAAATTTAGAAAATCATTTCTCAGGGGGTCCTCAGCTTCTAAGAATGAAGAATAGGATTACCAACATGCATATCTAGATTACTAGAAGTAATAATAAGTGAATTTACATTAAATTGAAGAAGTCCACGGTCACGAACTTTACTTCTAAGATAGTCTCAAACTAACCAGATTTGACTCTAACTTTGACATTGAGTCTAATATATCATATAGTTACATCTCGTACATCGTTAGAGCCATCACTTAGAATATTTGAGATGGAGAATTTGATCGAGATGCCTTTATGCGGAGAGAGAATTTCAACAGGTAGGATGAGATTCCTATTTAATTAGAATGTGTCCAGTGTCCGAACTTATTATTAAGAAATACGTACATACTCGTATATATTTGCGAAAATGCCCTCACTTAGAGGACACGATCTCGGGCAATAAGCTTTAACGATCGAAGGTTTACACGCAGTTTTACGACAGCCCCCCTATATTGAGTGACGAACATTTCCCTCCCACCTCACACTCTCAAAAAAGTACCAAAACTTTTTCCCGACCTTACATTAAAACTTGTCAACATAATTTTTATCCGACCAAATTGAGATGGATCGATCTCAGGCCATCTCGCTTCCTTTTATCTCCATAGCAGCGTAAATTTTTCATTTACAAATATAATAGGAGTGTTTAGCAAAATAATTTGCAAAGCCTCAACCCTCGGACCTCGGCCCAAAGAAATGCGAGCCCCAGTAACGACTTCCTCCGGGAGTGGATGTTTGAAACAGGATATTTATTTGAAAGCAATACTTTTGATAACAGACGGATAACATTTTACGTGGGGAATTAGAAATGATCTTTGATATTACTTTTTGTTTCACAACGCTCTTTTAGTAGGGCAGTGGTGTTGTGAATACCGTTTGTGATTATTTCTGTTTATTGATTTGAGTTGAGGAATGACTCGAATACAAAACGTTAAGGATAGTTTCGACTGCATCTAGTTCAGTGAAGCGCAAGAATTCAATAAAATTGTTAGTGAATTTGAGTTGGCAATAGTTGAAAAATAACCCCTCCAGATTTTTTTTACGTTTTACCCAACAAATAGCAATATAGCAATATATACCAATAATATGTCTACTACAATGCCAGCAGTGATACTTGTCGAGGTAGCAACTTAAACCGCTGAGCCATTCATGTAAATATTTAATGAACCAGCAAAATCTATGTTTATTCTAAATATTTTATTTCATATATTTGAAGGATCGTTTTCATAAGGCAATGAAATATCTCGAATATCGTTCGAGAAGTTATTTGATCAACTTTCTAAGTATTCACTTATAAATGTTTATTTGTGCGTGATATAACTTTATAAACATGTAATTTGAGTTGGACGCCTAAGAGCACAGGTTAATAAAATAAAATAGAGAAAAATGAACTTATAATATTTCATGTGCGAACCACTCATCCATTATAATTAATTTGGTGAAGACATAATTTTACTCCTGTGACTAATCGCTCTACTTCTGTGTGACAGTTTTTTTAACCCTAGATGCAAGAACGAAGCGGTGTCAATTTAAAAATTTAAAAACTTAAGGCTCTGAATTGCTTCAAAAAGTATATAATGAATTGTGTTGTTATGATTCAAGCGTTACCGTGTCGGGGATTGTGGAACGTTCCTATAACATGTCAGAGTGCTTTACCCGTTAAGGGGTCCCCCGACACGATAACGCTTGAATCACTATTAGACTATTTATTACGTATTTATGGAAGTATTTTTGTACAGGCTGCTATAATATATTTTTTACACATCGAATTGTCGAAACATAACAAATCGACCGAATCACACCATATTTTTCACTCCACCCACCATTCAATTAGCCAAAAAGTATACTCATTAACTTTTGCGAAAGAATATTCTAACAATAAACCTTCAACTTTAAACATGAATCCGTCGGAAATGAGGAAATAATTAAGGCTATAACTTTACTTCGATGGTAAGATGTGCCTTTTCCGGGAGATTTTGTCATAAAACTTGGCGACACTTAGTGCGGATAAATGTAATTTTAAAAGTTTGATTTTTATGAAAGTTGGACAACACGGTGATATTAAGCGGAAATGAAAGAAACCTGCAAAAATGTTTGTCGTAAAAATATTACGTAAAGATAGTACAAATATTTGATTCCATTACATTATTATTTATCATTATATTGACTATACCCATACACATTTTGTGAAGTAATGCTTGGTACAGACTAAGTATTTTCAATGAAACATTTCAGTATTGTATTATATAATAATTATTGTATACGATACTTTCAGTATAGTATACGATACGATAAATACAACACAAAAGCGGCTTTGTATAATCTCGGTACAATCAAATTACTTACATACTTGTAAATTAGGAGCCTAATTATATTTTAATGTTTTCGAAGTTGTTTTATTAAATTCGTAACTTAAGATTACTCAATAGAAGCATATATGTGTGTAAAGACTGAAACATATATTATATATGTGTGAATTACGTAAATTACCAGAGCTCACTGGAGAGGTTTTGTGTTATCAGTGGGTAGACCGAGAAACCCTTCTTTGTCTTCTGCACTGACGTCCCCTTCCTCCCTCTTTTCTATATATGGTCGGCAGTACGAATGTGACAGCCCTGGTGTTGCGGTGTTGCAAGCGTCCATAGATCACGGTAACCACTTGCCATCAGGGGCCACGTGCTTGTCTGCCACTTTCGTGGTGTGAAAAAGAAAATTCATATAAATTTTATTTAAGTTTGTGTAATTATTTTGCGAATAATTTAATGAGAATAACAATTATTCACCCATATGTCTTTATACGTAGGTAACGATGAACCCTTTACCCTTTTGTACCCTTATTTGTATAAATGATGATGTTGCGTGCGGACATCCCATACCATAATGATACTTAAGCGATACAATATATTTCACATAAATTTTAACCATGACTTGTCTGATTAAGACACTGGTAGAAGTCCATCCAACTCTATGTAGTAAAGACAATAATAGCCGACCACTTAGGCCTATTATAGCCTATTATAGAGGTGTATAATACCAGGAGCGTTCAACGTACCTTTTTGAAAAACCCCATATTGTAATCGCTAACGAAAACCAAAGCAGGGAGTTCAGTTCATAGCTTAAGCGTGCGTGAGTGATTTTTTAATCATAATATCACCTTAATAAGAAGGTTAATATGACGACTAACATATTTAAGTGTAAAAGTGTAACCCCATTACTGTGTTGGGGATAACGCTGTTAAGGTGGTGGTATAAGATTGGATATAAATAAAATAAACAAATAAAAAATAAAAATATATAAACATACGCGTCTGCTGAAAAAGGAACGGTAACTTTTTTTCCTACGACACTCACAAACATATTTCGTAAACAAAAGCCAATTTCCATCTAACATCCGTCTATAAACTTAACCCACAGCCCCCTGGACGCTGTCCAGGGGGCTGTGGGTGACCATGACTACAACTGTTCGTCTTAACTACACCCAGCGACCCGAGCGCCGCAATGTGTCGCTATCCCCTCGCGTCATATTTCGTAACGTCAACTTTCCCATTTACTTCAATCATCGAGTTTTCCCGTTGACCGTACAAGTCCACAGGCCTGTTGTGTGGTGTAAATATATGCCCGACACCGGACACGTCCCTCGGGAGAACCCTTCGGGCCTGAAGGGTTGCATCAACTATGTAATCGGAAAATGTTCTGCTAAATTAAATATCGTGTGGTCGTTCTTTTATTTAGATAGTTGAAACTTTTAGGTGGGTTATTCAGACGCGTGAAAGGGTAATTTATTATACGGTTTTACGTATGAGTTCTGAGAATATTACCTATATGATAATATGCTACATTTCGTGAGCGTGATTTTTTATAATGAAGATTATGCTTTAGTAGGTTGAACTCTGTTCAGTGTAAATGCTGACATCGAACACGTGAGATAAGCCCGGACGCGTGTGGCGACACTCCATTGAGAAGTTAAGCACTAGGAATAATTAGTGTTCTAACAGCGGTCATCGCGTACGAATCGACTATGTTAGGATCATAGTCGATTTCGATATATAGCATAAACATTTAATGTTCCTTATTTTAAGACAACATTGAATATAAGACAGCTACAAATAACTTTCACTAATTAATTCCCGAACCCAGACACTAGCGTCGTAACCCTAACAGATTCTCTCAACAGAGAATAGATAAAAGGAGATTAATAAAACATACTTATCAGGCGAGTATAGCATACGTATACAATCAAATCAGATAGAAACACAGTTAAAATGCAAATGGCAGCTCGAATCTTTCCAACCTTGTACACAAGGAAAACATCACAACACTTCTCGCAAAAAGGATGAGGGACGAGCAGATCATGTAATTGGCTGTCAGTTACGAGATCGCGTGCCAGGCGAGAAGATGCTCCATATAGATTACATCTTAACACAACTGGTGAGGCCTCACCAATGACAGGCCACGTGTGTGTAACTGATTTATGATGCGTAAACAAAATAATAAGAATAGATATTTTATTTAAAGGTGACTAATAATGGTTCTCAAGTTATGATGAAGTTGTCTATCTCAGATAGGAATATGCGATAACTTTGAGTCGAGTTAGATCGAAAAAAGTGGATGCTTCTACGGAACTTGATTGTCGTATTATGATTTTATTTGTAGATTTTTGAATTATCAAGACGTAGCTCCGTGGCTCCGCGGTTAAAAATTCAACGACAGGATTTGAATTCGCGATCTTTCCATTATAATGTCGGAGGATTCACTTTTCTGATTCAATTGATTGAAACAATTAATATCTAATTACTTCGAAAAAATTTAAATATATTTGTGTCGATTGTATCATATAAAGGATACATCAATATGACATAGGTTTATTTTGTTGTATAAAGTTGCAAACATTGTAGTAAAAAGGTTTAAGGGCGTGAAGTACCCGGTCCACCTTTCTTTCAGCTGGTATATCTGCTGATTGATAGACGACAATCTCTGCTTAGGCTTTTCTCCAAATATATAAAGGTGAAAAAGGTAAAACCGGAAGACAGGAAAAAAGCGGTCCACGTACTCCGAGATGACAGCTTTGGAAGCGACCAGCAATAACGCAGGGATGATGATGATGATGATAACAAAGGTGGAGAAAGAAAAAGCGGAGATTATAGCCTCGGAAACAATTAGCAATAATACTAAGATGACGATGACATTGTAGTAAATTAGGGCAACTTGAAAAAACTATCTCTATCTGTTCTGCAAGTTCCTACCTACTGCGCCTAAATAGTCTTGATTTTGTTCACTGCGCTATCGTGTCTCGAGAGTCAAATATGTATTTAACTAAATGGATTTATTTCCTACTCTCGAATACATTTCTGTGGAACGCGCTGCGGGCTTCAGGACAATTTAACTTTTCATACCGGTGGGTCGCCGGGCGCCGCGTGTCACACCCAATGTTTTCGCTATAAACTCCATTTAACCTATTTAAGTTGAGTGGATTCCAACAGAGAGAATATCAGTCAATCATTATTTAAAAATATTGCTGTTAAAATGAAGACTTGTTGATCGGACGGTGAAGTGATACGGCAGAGGTTCAATTTTCGCAGAAAAAAATCTGTACGCGATCAAATATAATTGCGATGGTCTTAGAATTAAATCGAAATAACAGCCATAAGAGCATTTCACATGGGCTGTATTTCAATAAACACAATTATACAAAATCTTCAACGGAGACTTTGCTCTTCGATTCGGTCTGTAAGCAAGATAAAGTGGTTCAAATAAAATCTTTCGCGTTGTCAAATGGGCCTACTTAGTCTCGCGGCAGGGACATAGGTCTGGATTTGTCACAACACGAGCTTGGCCTTCGGAATACATACTCTTATTAGTCGTCATTTTCGACGCTCACAGTTTTTTTGGTTTGGAGTCAATTTACTTAGCTAAAACTCAAATCCTAGATATTGTTTGCTTTTCTTTTTCACATAATGTTTTGCTTTTTCACCTAATGACTTTCTTGGAATCAAAACAATAGAATAAATATAAGTAATACTTTCTTACGCCGCCGGGCGTAAAACGTGTTCTAGGTAGCCACTTACTATATAGTATTTTCGTTTTTGACTTGAATTTCTTAATAAAATCTAAAGTATCATACTGGATGTGTCTCATATGGATTTTTATACACTCTCGGTCTAGCCTTGCAAGAATAGAACAGAAATATTTATTTAGCTTATCTGATTACACTGCGGAGAAAAGACCTCTCCAAATCTATTCATTTCGTTCTCTACGTAGTTAGTTACGAGTATATACCACTAATCCAGGTTTGAGATCATCTCCAAATCTTAATTATAGTACTTAATTCAGGTGACACTATTCAATTATACTTACAATCAGAGAGTTGTCGCACTCGTAGCCACTTTACTAAAGGAAACATTGCCGACTATCACACCTCATGCATACAAATCGAATCCCGGACTAATGAATATAAAATAACGTACGGGAACACGTTTTCCTCATTACTACGATTATAATAATTTGTGCTGACTTTCTCTCGCCGCTAGGCTATCAGTGACTATGTTATAGAACAAAGACTTTTGTGAACACATCCCTACTTAGTATTCAGGTATCGGGTGTAATAGATAGTGGACTCTAAAAGTTCCTGAACGCCTTAAGATCTATAATCGCTTGACAGCCTAAGTTTAATTTACCCAAAAGTATGATATCGTTAATAAATTAAAGTAGATCGATGTCTTGTTGCTTTATAAGAAAGGAAGTAAACTTATGCAAGTAGTATCCTAAACTTAATTACATTAATAAGTGGATATATTATCCAATAGCTTTTTAACTAGTAGTCATGTTGTGGTATTACTGCATATTATTTTAGTTTCGAACTGTACACCTGTATGTACACACATGTATGTAAATATTATAATATCTGGCCTTTTTCTCTACGCTCTTTGCATATTTCTCTAACTTCCTCAATATTCAAGTAGCTATTTAGGTACGCATATAGAGTACAGCGCGCCCAATCTTTTAAGAATATTTCCAGTAAGGTGGGGAATATTCTTTGTTTTTCTTTTTATGGTTCCTTTGACAATAGGAAATCTTCATAGGTGCAGTATGTCCATCTGTTGCCTGGTCCTTACTGAGATATTCAGGAAACAAGTGAAATATAGATGATTTCTTTATCTCTCGTCTACCCAATTTTAAAAAATATGTCTACTTATTTTGGGGTAAAAACTCAATATGTGAACTTCGTTACTTTTAGCGAAGTAGGGTAGGATTCTGTACTAAACCTTTTTATATAATGTTTGTGAGTCGCTAGTAGGTTTATTTATTTGTAATTAAACCCAATAAGTGACACTGTACTCGAGTACTAAATACTTTGTGAATCTTACGATTTCTTTTTCCTTTCGGGTCTAAGAGGTTTATACCTCTTAGACCCGAAAGGAAAAAGTAATCGTAAGATATAAAGCCCTTATGGGTTATGTGGTCAGGCGGTTATGTATTGTACTAGAAACTCATGTTTATTGAAAGATAACCGGCAAAATCATCTCTAGTGTCGTGTTTGTGCAGTAAACCACTTAGATTTGAAAGCCCCATGCTGCACAGTATCAAAGGGCTCTGATTAAAGGACATTGCTGCACATCGACCACACACCGTGACGCCCATCATATCTACGACCCTGGATTGTGTTATTGTGGATTGGTTTCCTAATAATAAAGATAAATATTTCGTACGATCCACTCCTAGCGTAAATAATGAATATTGAAATAAGGAAATACGATATAGTTTACCATACAAAGCCATTTCTATGTATATAGTTCTTGTTTGTATCGGAAATATGTTTTGTATTCTGATTATCCACTGGACCTACACAACGCACTGCACAAAAACTTTATATGTTAAAACCTAACGGTGCTTGAAGATATATTTTTTCCCCTGTGACCTGTTATTGGCGCAAAAAGGGTAAAATCTCCTTATCTTGTGGCTCAAGATCAGGATATAAATCAAGAGATGGGTCACCGTACCGTCTATTCAGAGAGGTAAGAATATTCTTATGATTCTGGATTCTTTTGAACAAACAAAAATCATGCATTTATAAGCTCAAAAAAATTTACATTTATATTATTAGGAATAATTATTTGTAGGAACATAAAATGTCAACTTTATAAGTTCATCTTTTTGATTTGTTTTGAAATGCTAAATATTAAGCGGACCCCGGACTACGAGGTGTAAGCTTCGGATGCGACCAGCACTGACGCAAGGATAACGATAATGATGATGATTTTTAAAAATAAACGTTGCGCTTCCATGCTGACGCGCGTACGCTCCTCCTCCAATGGCATCCTGAGTGTATTCTCAGATAGGCGGGACCTCCACCTTATTCACAGGTGGGTATCCCTTCATACTAGGTAAATGTAAATACCTAGTTATTAATAATGTAATACGTAGCTCCCAAACGGTTTAACCAATTTTGAACCGATTCTGATCTAAATGTTTTTTTGTCTGAAAGGTAATTTAGTCGGGAGTGTTCTTAGCTTGAAGAAAACGTTGTTTGAAGAAAATTAATCCAAGATGATCGTCGCCACAAAATAGCGAATTACATATATTCATAAATCCCTCTACCTATGGGTATCTAAGAAAAGGGCTTGACTAGGAAATTAATTTAAAAAGTATCAAATAAAAAAAAATGAAGCGTTACCGAGTTGGGGGACCTTGTATCGCTTTAAAAAAATGTGAGAGTACTTTAGCAGTTAAAGGTCCCCCAACACGATAACGCTTGAATATTTTTTTTTTACTATTTTGAAGTACTTTTTGCGTCGAGGATTTTTAAAATTTTCAATTTAATTTTTATGTGATCGAATTCTATTCCAGTCGCAGTGGAGTCAAAGCCATATCGGAACAATAGCGCGCCAATCAGAGCGGTGGTCGTGACACTACACTACTACTGCATTTATTACACACTGGCTACCATTTTGTTGTGTTTGTATTTACTTTTATTTAGTATTACTATTGCACTATTACTACCGTTTGTACTAGATCGTGTGTGTGTATTTGAAGCAATTCTACGTTCTGTGAAGTAATCTAAACACACACAACTAGATTGCGACTATGTTTTGGCTTGAATTTTATAAAATTTATCTATTTATGAATAGTGAAAACACACTAAACACATTACTTATTGAAAATATTTTTTTATCTAGTACACGTCAATTTTACATCACCTCTCCTGATGGTAGGCTGAAGGCAAAGTCTCAAGAAAGAAAATCACCATTACAAACACGTACAGTGTTAACATGATGGCGCTCAGCGTGACGGTCATATCAGATGTCCAGATTTGTTTCAATGTTTGATTTAGTGATTCTAATTTAATACTTAATTTTATAATTATTGCAATTAATTGTATTGATCCTGAATTGCCATATAATTTATTTGACCTGTTTTTCTTTTTAAATTGACATTATAATGGAATTATTGACTTAATGACTGCATGTTTATTGTTAATAAATTATTGACCCAATGTTTTTGTTCAGAAATAAATAAATTGAATTGAATTGAATTGATATTTTTCACGCCCCGCTTAAAGAACCCGGCATTGTAGGAAGATTCAAAAAAGCTATAAATATTTATATTCTACATAATTATTATTCATTCTGCAGTAATAGCAAAAGTTTTCGTCAAAACGACGACTCTTTATTTATTCCATTACCTACTAACGAGTTTAAAACGCTTACATGCCTACATTATAATTTTTTTTTAGATCAGAAAACAATTAATTGAATATAAATAGTGAAATAAGCGTATTAACTTCTTTAATTCTCAATATGAGTGAGACTTGATGATAAATATTTCATAATTTTTCTATTGATAACCCATTGGTAGTGGTATACTAAACTGATAATGAATTTAGCAGCAGGAATGAGTGGAACCAGCTCGCGGACACTGCACGCCCTTGACACTGATAGATTAGGTTTGAAGAGCGACTCTTTGCGTTAGATTACTTGTGATAAGGCACGAAGAAATAGGAGCTCCGCGAATCTTTCCTTGCAAAGTTTTATAAATCATTAAGTTGTGCTAGCTTTACACCACTTAGGTGGCAGATAAGCACAAGGCCCACCTGATGGAAAGTGGTAACCGTGGCTTATGGATGTTTGCAATACCACATAGAAATGCATAGAAATCTTCTTGAAGTGGTGGTATGAGTGGAAGGGTGATGATTAAGAGAGCTTGCGTGCTGCCAGCGCAGAAGACGAATAATCGGTCTTCCTACTAAGATCACGAAAACTGTTGAGTGTAGGTTCCGCGCTAGGAACACAATACAAGGTTATTTTTAGAGCTGCGGTATTCCGTAGAGTGGAAGCACTTCACCAGTCGGCAGTCTGACTTTGGGACGAGAGATACCGTCGCGTCCCACCTTGCTCGATCTGATATTGATTTTGAGTACCTCCACTAATTAATCATAAGAGGTATTATACCTCTTCAAAATATCTTGTGATCTATTTATGATGTTAAAGTACCTTTCAATTTAATTCTCTTTGATGATAGCATTATTAATTCAGTCATAAGAATGTTCATTGCTTCCTCCGTCGCCTTCAATAGGAAATTCCTCGATTCAAATCATTTTTGTAATTCTATGAATTCGATAGACTTACAAAAATGATTTGAATCAGTGGCAGGTACGTTCGTACGCTCGTACAAATATTAGCGCGGAACTAGCACGAGATCAGATTTGTGTGAATTATTCATGAATGCGCCACCGTTTGTCTTACGAGACGGGCCTTGAATTCGATAGCACCACCTAAGCTGTGCTGCAACGTTTAAAGATTGGATCAATGCAAAAATTTGTCGATATAAATTGGATGTCAGAATTGGCAACTGCAAATCTTTCACAAAAATGTTTTGACAATCGAGATTTAATACTTACCTATAAAAGAATTTCATCTCATACTTCATACTGTACTATACGTTCAGACCATTACTTCCATGCAAAAATTGCCATAGCGAACGGTATTTCACGACTATTTGGAACCCAAGCCTACCTCACCTGCCTGTCATCATCATCATTTCAACCACAGGACGACCACTGCAGAACATAGGCCTCCCCCATCGACGTTGGTTCGGTTGGAGGTGGTCTGCATCCAATGCGTACCAGCGACTTTGCCTATCCTAGGCCGTCCCACGCTTCGTTTACCGGTAAGCGGTCTCCATTCGTGAACCTTTGTACTGGTAAATATTTACGCTCAACGTGAACTAACTATGATGAGTAAAAATTTGAATCAAATACACAAATTAAAGATATTGAGTAACCCTCTCTCTTGAGATAATAGATACATATACTACAATAAATATATTTATTAACTAAAAATCTCGCTGACACTACACCATAAAGTTATCCCATAAACCCGCTAACTGCCACTACTGACAGTTATAAAAACAAGTGCTCTGCCATTCGTGGCTTGCCGCCAACATAAGGACAAATTCGCATTTGACGAACTAATATTGAAAATTCCAGTGTTGCCAATAATAATGTTTCTCGCTAAATCTACCTACCTGTAGAGACACAGACGTGATCTCTTCTACTAATTTGAATTAGGTTCACGTCGTACTAGTATCAAGAGCTCTAATAGCATTAAAGCTACTATCGTAATATTTCCATTCCTTTTTTGCTAGATAAATATTTAAATTAATTTAAATTAATGTTCGTACGATTGGATTTAGGTACTGCTTGTTTTTACTCGACTACGTTAGGGTTATAATTTTGACAGACTAAGTATGTATGTTCATCTGTTCATTCATTACTCCTCAACTACTTATAATTAATCATATTGTTAGATGCATCTAAATCTTCTGCTGTTTATAGACTATCAAGTAAGCCATTTTGCTTATTTACTTATTAGTCACCTAACTGGTATTTAAATGCTGTGAAATAAAATGAGGCGCATACATTGCAGTAAACGGCAAGTGGCACAATGAATAAAGAATTAATTTAATCGTTTGATCCGCTCACTGAAGTTCGTCCAATGAGAGCGCGACCTAAAAGAACGAAGCATAGTGATTTTATTAGATAAAGGAACGCAATAAAATAGCTAATCTTAATGAAGCACTGGAGTAATATTGCAGCGGCCATTGAAAGTGAACCTACAAGGGAATTGTATGTGTCCGTAATGAGCTAGGAGTCTAAATAATTCAATTGAAGAGCTCTATTGAAGTCATGACTAAGGATTCAAAATTAAGATGGCACGAGGTTTTGTAACTACAGAATAGGTACCGCGGCTAATAATAACCTTGTGTTGTGTTTCTGGTGGTGAGTAGGGTAGCCAGAGCTCACTGGAGAGGTTTTTGTGTTATCAGTGGGAAGACCGAGAAACGTGGCTCTGTCCTCTGCACTGACCCTAATCATCCACCCTCTCCCTCCTCACTTCTACATGGTCGACAGGACGAGTGTGACGCCTCTGGTGTTGCAATCTTCCATAGGCCACGGTAACCACTTTCCATCAGGTGGGCCGAGTGCTTGTAAAAATAAAAATAAACTTTTATAACCTTAATTTCACGCTCATCTTATTTTGCCAAAATTTTATTGATACCGTATTGTTAGAGCTGTATTATGTTATTATATTATACCTATATAATATATGTACATATATTAGTAACATTAAGTAGATATGTCCCTCCGTCTTGTCTTGTACGGAACACACACGCGAGTACAACTCGCACTTATTTATTAAAATCGCATTATAATTTGATTACTAAAACAGCTAATGTTTTTTGATAGCTGTATAAAAAGCAATAACAAATTTGAATATTCAATTTTAAAAGTCCATCAAAATTATTCATCGTCATCCGTTGGAAGCCCTGGTTCTTTCAATATCATCTTGAGAGACGAATTATTATTAATTACTGTTTTATTCTTTTGTTCTCGTAGCCGTCATCAATACTGCTACAAAATGGATAAAAGTTCCGCCAATATATGGGTGATTCTACGATAAGAGGTAACTACTGCGGCAATCACATTAAAAGTGTATTTTTACTCTATGCGTTGCTATTTTTTACAATGAATCACATCACTGTAATGTCCTTTATTAAATAACATTAGAATTAAATGTCTAATTGAAGCATATTTTTGTAAAATTCGTTGTAAAGTCTAAAAACGTCTCTACCCTGGCCTGTCCCTTTGCCGGTTTTAATTTAACTAGCATTCAATACATTCATTATTTGTATTATATACTAAAGCAAACTGCGTTTACTACAAATTTAAGTAAATATACTTAAATAATATTAGAGAAAAATTCAACAATACTTGTTTATTTTCAATAATTTTTGAACTTAATTTTTGTCCAGCTTTTTTTGCGTATCTACCCTGGCATTGTTCTAATTGCATCTACAATATAAAAAATATAAGACGGCCATAATCCTGAACGTGTTCAAGGACATCTAACGACGTGAAATTAGCTATACTAAGCACAGGAGCGGTTAGATCGACGCCATTTTTACTGTATGGTGAAGAGTCCGTGCGGTGTAGTGGCTTCGCAAGGTCACTGTGTCTCTCCACTGGTAAGTTATAAAACTTATAATAATCATTAAATTCGTTTGCATTTCCTGTCCTAATTTAGTAATACTATAATAGTCAAAGCTTAATCAATTACTAACCGAAACATGTATTCTTTAAATTAAAATAATTTAATAAGTCATGAAAACGTCTTTCCCCTGGCGTATTTCCCCTGGTAATAGTACTGCCAGGGGAGAGACATACTGACCAGGGGAGATAATATACATATAATGACTTCACCCCGTAAGCCGCGGTAGCCTAGTGGTATGGGTAATGGACTGCTGAGACGAGGTCTCGAGTTCGATCCCAGGTTTACCGTGGCACACACCAATGACTTTTCGATGCTTTTCGAAGTTATGTGTGTATTTATCGCAGGTTTATAAGTGCCTCGGAGAGCACGTTAAGCCGTCGGTCCCGGTTGCCATACAAACATCTATGGCAGTCGTTACGGGTAGTTGGAGCCCTCAAAAGTCCAACCAGCCTAACTTGGAACTTCGATATCGCCATTGGTCATTAGACCATTGGTTGTGGAGGTCAGATAGATGTCAGTCGCTTCACGGAAAATATCGAAGTTCAGCCGCATCACAGTTAGACTGGAAAGCCGAGCCCAACTGAGTTGGGATAAAGGTTCAAGGAATGATGAATGACTTCACCCCGTCTGATGGTAAGCTGAAGGCAAAGTCTCAGGAGGTCACCATTACAAACACGTTAAGTGTTACAATGGTGGCACTCAGCTTGACGCTATCATCACAAGCTTTCTCACGCCCCGCTTAAAGGACCCGGGCCTGTAGGAAGAAGGAAACACGTGAGCTGATAAGGAATGCCAAGACTTAATGGTGCGGCAGAGGAAACACTCACCGAATCACTTGATTCTTAATGGAATATTCCGCACCGTATGCGAGTGGCATATAAGCCCTGCGCGTGTTGTCCTGTGTAGGAAAGGCGTGGGATTAATTGGAAGAGCTCATCAGAGCATTCATCTTGGTACAGACGGTAAAATACTGCCAGTAATGCGACATCTCTGCGCATCTGCAAAGGCTCAAAGGTATTTGTGACCTCAGGACTCCCAATAATGTACACCACACGTCGCTGCAACGCATTGATAGCATCTAATAAGTACTTTGCGGAGCCATCCCAGAAATGGGAGCAGTATTCCACGCAGGAGCGAATTTGTGTCTTGTAAAGAAAACACCGCTGCTCCAGCGTGAAGAAACGTCTCATTCTGTTCAGGACTCCCGAGTTTATGTGATGCTGTCTTGATGATGCTCTCGATATAGTTTTTGTTGTTTAGTTTGCAGCTAACATCCATGCCGAGGATACTGAGGCTGTACTGCAGTGGCAGTGGCGTGCTCTGAAGAGTGGGAAGGGGAAGGAAGGAAGATACCTTTGCTGTAAACGCACAAGCATG
Source organism: Pelosia muscerda (assembly GCA_963691645.1). Classification (NCBI taxonomy): domain Eukaryota; kingdom Metazoa; phylum Arthropoda; class Insecta; order Lepidoptera; family Erebidae; genus Pelosia; species Pelosia muscerda. The sequence continues at coordinate 14,199,627 of OY829118.1, forward strand.
TCTTTTTGGCAATGAACTCGACCAGAGTCTCAGAGCCCTAATGAAGAAAAGTGCTTCAGGAGCTGGTCAAGTTCAGTGACAAGAAGCTGCCTTTTTTCTGCAATGTCAGACTGCTTGACCGCAGGATGTTCATGAAAACTCCCATGTGGGTGGTGTGTGCTGTCGTCTGCATAACAATGGATGTAGTCATTGTACAGCATGCCATTGAAAGAAAACTGCATTCAGTATAACTAAATATTAAAAATAAAATGAATTCTCCTTTCCGCAAAATGTCCTATCTCCAAAATACAAGGTACTTATTTAAGTATAGTAAGTGTATGTATAGTAGGGTATGCATAGTCATCATTATTATTTTTGTCTCATTTTGTTATAGATTATGGCACCATAGAAAAAGTGAACACGTGAAGAAAAGTTGGAGAAGAAATAAAGGAAAAATATAATAAAAAGAAGGAGAAAGGAATTAAACAAACTGTCGATCAAATGGCCACAAAGAGAACGTAAGGCGCAAAACATATGAAAGAAGAAAGCGAAAGAGCGTAGGCAACGACGCGCTGAATATAACCAATGTTGTGAACACTGTTGAAAATATATGGCATAGTACAGAATGAAAAAATAAAAAGAAACCTTTGAGAAAAATTTGAAAAGTGGGATTAATAGGAAATAAATTAGTGTGATTAATAATAAATGTGATAAAAAATGTTGCCTGATTATAAAGTTTAAGTACAATGTTTAGTAAAAGTTGATTCTTTGAATTTTATTACTATTTTTATTGCTTCAAATTCCCTCCCTTGGTCAAATTCGTATCTACCCTGATCTTGATGTCTCTACCCTGCCCAATGTATTTACCCTGGCCTTCCAAAAAGTAACAAAATATGTATAAATTGACTTGCCCTTATGTGAAAAGGTACATAAACGGGTCAAAAAGCATAACACATATGTTTCATGGACAAATTCCAATTTTTCTCCTTGGCCGTATCCTCCATAGAAACGAAACCTCTTATCGTAGAACTACCCATATACCAGAATTTCTATTTCTATATAGAATTTCAAACGAAGAGTTCAATTTTCACAAAATCCTTTCATGTCGTGATGGTCTCGTGTAGCTAAATTGTACCGACACTGGCCATTTTCCTGGCTGCAGAGTTGGAATTCCATGAATTTCTGTTGCTTATTTTTACCATTAAAATGTGAAACAATGATACGACTCACATAGTCTGTTGAAGACCATATTATGTAGAATATAATAGATAAATGTAGATTATATACATAGAAACATTTCAAAAGCTTTTTAGTACGATTATGAGACGTTCAAAATTCGTTATCAAAGTGACTATATTTATCAAACACTCGTTTCAGCCTATATGTAGACTGATACATTTAAAATACGTATAAAAGGTCATGTTTATACATATTTCACGTCACATAAACCTACCTAGATTTCTTTACTATTTGTAAACCTTGAAAGGTGGGAAATACGACCGTGTTTTAATCGCTCCATTAGTTTTAATTAAAATACTTCAGCACATTTAAAGTAGCTAGGTGCTGTTACAAAATCAAGCTGTCTCACGCAATGTTCGAGATTGCTTCTCCAAATGCCGCACAAGCCCGCCAACGATGGCAAACATTAGATTAATCTGTAGCTCCGTGTTCTTTCTCGGTAATAAAGCATTGCATAAATCTGGCGCGGTGTGCGACGGCGGGAGTAAAAAGATAATGGCGTCCAATAAACTAAGATTTGCCAGCTTCCTTGCAGCGTTCTACGTTGCTTTGTAAACACGACTATCTTGTCACTACTAGCACAATTGATCGAACTTTTAAAAATTCTCACTTGAGGTCCAATTCAATACTGTATTTCATACAGAACGTACTATACACCTCATGTTTCAACTTGCTACGATCGTGACATGCAACTTTGGCCTCTTCTATTTTTAGAATAGTTTTCATACATTTACGATGGTTGTGAATACTTTTGACGTAATACTTTTATAAATGCACTCGGTCTATGTTATTTTAGTTATAATATCTAAACATTATGTTACAATTATCTTTTTTGACCTGACGATAAGAGCAGACAAGTCCTAAAGTGGAGAACGCGAGAAATCCGGAAGGCTGCCTCCCAGCCAGATGGACTGACGACCTGACTGGGATAAACTGGACGCTGAAGGCGGAAGATCGGGAGAAAGAGAGCACAATGAGAGAGGCCTATGTAGACTGCAATGGAGTAATTGATTGATTGATTGATATCTTTTTTGATTGTATTGCTAAGGTAGGTTAATGGTAAGCGGTCATAGGGGTCTAGTTGTCTATGTCCTATTTAGCTCTGATTAAATAAGGACACAGTGGAAAAACAATGCAGGGTACGGGTAGTTGTTTTACCATATCTTGCCAAACCCTGACAAATACTCGTTAACAACTAAAATGGATTCAGAAATACGTGAAAACGAACTTCAATAAAGAAATATTTTACGAGCTTGTTACGGTGAGCTTGGCATACCTTAAGGTACAACTTCGTTGATAACCGCAGACCGACGCAGACAGCGTGTAACGGCACACGAAATAGACTTGAATAGGATAATATTGTTTATTGTCTTAAGTCATTGCGGCGTCTTTATTAGCGAATCGAAGTTTAACAAGTGATTAAGAACATAACAAATGAGGGGATTAAGAACAGTTAGCCTTTAATTAGACAGCCTCCGTGGCGTGACAGTTTTGCACGCGACTGCTACAGTTGTGAAGTCGTATGCATGAATATGGCTGTTTGCCCTGGTCTGGTGGTGTCTCGGAGAGCACGTTAAGCCGTCGGTCCCGGTTGCCATACAACCATCTATGGCAGTCGTTACCGGTAGTTGCAGCCTTCAAAGTCCAACCAGTCTAACTTGGAACTTTGATATCGCCATTGGTCATTGGACTATTGGTTGTGGAGGCCAGATGGAAGTTATTACTCAGATTACCACTAGACGAAGTGAAGTGAAATTGACGTGACTTAAATCGGATAAACGGCTTCATTGAAAAGCCGCAATGTATTAAAACAGTAAATCATAGGTTCACACATTCAAGTTTATATCACGATACGCTATAAATACCGCTGTAGTCTGCGGTCGGCTACGAAATAATACCTTTATTGTATAAACTAGTATGTCTTCGTGTTTACAACAGCAATTCCTGTCCAAATTACTAACGTCCGAACACTTACAGTCGCCGTCGAATGGAAAAATGCCAGAGAAATGTTCCAAAGTGAACAACCTAGTGAAATCTATTGCGTCAATAACTTATCGCGAAACGAACTGCGGGAGTCGCTGAACAAAGCACCTCCATAACGGTGTTGCAATGTTTAAATGAAAAATTAGCTTGCACTGCTGATATGTTTATGAGTTTTAGTGGCAAATATTCACTTCGAATTTGTTGGCACAGCAGCAGTTTGTTGTTGTTTTTTAGAAATTGAATCTTTTTAGGTATAGAATTATGTACTTGTACATACATAAATTACAAAAAAACTAAAGCTATCACTAGTTTCGATTAGTCGAATTTATAGTTTTATCAATGTAAAAAAATAGGGCACGACAGTGCGGTTTTTAAACGTTCACGGACAAAACTAGTTTTAGAAATTAATAAAAACCGTGATTACAAAGATAAATAATTGTCTCACAAGAAATATGACGTATTAACGAAGAAGTTTCAGGTACTTCGAATAGTAGACTACAAGTAAAACCGCGGGTGCAACTAATATTCTTCTGAATTCACTGACCTACATTTTAGTTTTCGAGAACATATATTTTATTATAGAGTTCGAGATGGTAAACAAGTTGAAGAAATAAATAAAGTAAATAAATCTTTACGGCGACCCCGGAGTCCCTCAGACACTGTCCTGTATTTATTAGAAGCGTATCTGTGCGCCGTTCACAAAACGGAAGGGCACAACTTTGCCCATCTGTCAGTAGAACTTTTAAGCGAAATGACTCATAGCTATCAAATTATCAAAATTTATAGATGTGTATTGGACAATATTTTTCGTGAGAATTATAAAATTCTTTGTCGTTTAAGTGTAACTCGGAAATTGTGATTTATGCGAATAAAGTGAAAATAGAACTCTCAATTGTACAAATTTGACATTATATCTCTCAAGGATGCATCCTCATATTATTATCATAAGCCTGAATGGTCATGTACGGTCACTTGCAACACTAAATGACAACTAAACTAAAATTGTTTAAAGTGACGTCACATACACGATGTATTAAATGTAATACACGCAAACAAAATGGAGTGTCAGTAAAAAAAGAACACCTTACATGTATATTAACACATAAACTGTCGGTACAACCAGATTCCATGATTTTTGTAGGAACGAATGCCATCTAAACAGATTACTCGAAGAAAGTCTGTGACAAAGCCTTGTTTCATCAACAGCTTGTAATTTTCGCTTCCTTGTGTTATCAAAAGATATCTACTATCTACAAATATGAGATATTTTGTATTTTCTGCTACCAAAATTCGTTTTCTGTTTACGGAGCTTGGAAACAAACCCACTATCCTTACGAGTACCAGCAGTGGAGTACGAGGAGTACATCCAAGCCTCTTCTCTGCCAGGTAGGCCGTTCGATGTCATGTGTAAATTCATTTTATGTATTGTTTTACAGTAGTGTAAATATAACATGACAAAACTTAAGACAGAAATGTATCTTTCTAAATGAATGTGAGGACACCAGCTTCATAAGAAAATAATTTGATGTACAATACAATGTCTGGATCACAAACATAACCTCCGAAGGCCATTGAGGACTGATGAGGACCGAACCATTAGACGCTCCCTCAATCCTTTCATTTAACTAAACTACTAACTCCTCACATTTCACAACACCAACGCGAACAATTTGACCCGAGTGGAAGTACTTGCGGGTTATCAGTTGCCGAAATATTGTTCCATTTTATTTATTAGGTATGGGTGTAAAGCTGGCAGTCTGCTTATGACATTCGTCAAAATATTCATAAATATGATTATACAGATAGTATTCTGCGAAGGTGACTTTGTTTGCTTGTTACTCTCTCACACAAAAATTTGTTCTAGAAACACGTAGAAATAGACCTCCGAAGCGTGGCGGTAGCAAACGCGACTGCTACACAGGAGGCGGAGGTTCGATTCCTGCTCAGTGCCTTTGCACAAATCTTTATTTGTGTGCATGATTATGAATATTTGCATCGATCTGGGTGTATGTATGTATTTACAAAGAAAAATGTATCTAAGTATGTTTATCCACATTCTAGAACCCGTAACACAAGCTAGTTAAGCCATGCTTACCATGGGTCTAGGTGGCGTTGTGTAGATTGTCCAAGTAAAAAAAAGACACGAGCTGATGAATATTAGGTTTTACAAACTGGGAGAGTAATACTACAAAAGGGGACCTCCTCCCCGTTGTTGTTAGCAGGTTATAAAATTATGTCGAACCAAATGCCGCAAATACTTAGCTTAATAGGCGTTCAGCCTTACCTATTCATTTGCCGAACCACTCACAAAGTCACCACATTGATTAAGGAAATCCTAAGTGAGTTGGAATAGTAGCGTGACCACTGACGCACCACGATGTTGTCTAAAACATCGCACGCCATTGAACAGCGCCGCTGAATGTCACAACTTTGGGGTCAAGTTGAATGTCCCTAATGATTACCCCAACTTAGGCTAACTTCAGTGTATGGGAAGGAAGCTATTCAGTATAAAGTGAACAGGAATGTACAAATCTTACACGAAAGTGCGCCCTGATTCGTTTATGGTCACAAATACCACTCAAGTTTCTCATTTTATTTAGAGACGCCTACATCAGGCAGAAAAACTCTTTTGTTTCATAAATAACGAAAACGTAATAATATATACCGTAACGTATATAACGTAAACCCTAGAATACTACGAGTATATGGGTTACTTTATTTACTATACAAGTAGTTATCTATATGATATCGATCTAGATCGAAGAAGTAAATACTCCGGCGAGACTAAGCTTGTAACAGAGAATTTTGAATGCTCAAAACGTGTTTCCGTAGCTCAGTAGTTTGACCATGCCCCACGGTCACGGGTTCAAGTCCCGTCGGAGTTATAAATTTTTCTGATCTAATTCGATTCCAACAGTTAGCATAGTAATTGGTTTAAAATTTCATCTACATTACACTGTAGGTTCTTTACGCTAATATTACACATTTTTAAAGTGGTTATGTGTGTGTATGTGTGTGTAAGCATATCTTCTTCTTCTTAGTCGTCATCTTCACTGATGAAGGTCGTGTCTAGTCTGAGGTATTGATCACTCGGTGCACTATACTCTTCCACGTTTCTCTGTCCTCGGCGGTCTTAAGAGCTTCAGCTATTGATAGGCCAGTGATCGTCTTTACTCGGTCTGACCATCGGGTAGGTGATCGCCCGCGTGATCTTTTCCCGTCTACTTGGCCAACTACCATAAGCTTCTCAAGGCTGTCAGGATTTCTACGGGCAACATGTCCAAAGTAATTGAGAATTCGCTGGAAGCAAAAAGCGGACAGTCTAGTGGTTATTTGGAGCTCCTTAAGAATAGACAAGTTGGTCCGGCGTGCCGTCCATGGAATTCGCAGCAGCCGCCTCCAACACCACATTTCAAAAGCGTCGATTTTTCCTCTTTCCTTCGTTCTTATTGTCCAGGATTCGGCGCCGTAAGAGAAGATTGAGAATACCAGCGCACGCACCAGCCTCACTTTGGTTCTGCGGGATATATTGCGATCTTTCCATATCCGAGTGAGTTTAGTCATCGCTGCCTTGGACATCTGGATTCTTCTGGAGATTTCCCTTTCACTGCCTCCCTCGTTGGTGAGTAGAGAACCAAGGTACACGAACTGCTCGACGAATTCCAGGTCTACGAGTTCATTGGAGCGAATCATCGAACCAGATCTATCCACCACCAGCACCTTGGTCTTGGATTTATTAATGGAGAGGCCAACTGCTTCACTCTCTTTCTCGACTCTAGAAAGGAGCTGAGATAGTTCTTGCTCAGTCGATGCGAATAGAGTGGTGTCATCTGCGTATCTAAGGTTGCTGATTTTCCTGCCACCAATGGAAATTCCACCCTCCCAACCATCCAGGGCTCTTCTCATGATGTATTCCCCGTAGATGTTAAAGAGAATCGGTGACAGGATACATCCCTGTCTAACGCCTTTTTGCGGTTTAAAAGGTTTCGACAGAACGTTGTTCACCCTCACAACTGTGCTTCCATCCTGATAGAGGTTTGCGATAAGAATGACGAGGTGCTCTGGTACTCCCATTTCCAATAGAACTCTCCACAGACATTCCCACCTGACACAATCAAACGCTTTTGAGTAGTCAACGAAACACATCAGCATTGGAATGTTGAATTCACGACATTTTTCAGTAATCTGTCTGACATTCACAATCTGCTCTCTTGTTCCTCGCCCTTGAACAAAACCCGCTTGTTCTACTGGAATCTGCCACTGCAAGAAAGCTTTAAGGCGTTCGCTGATAACGTACAGTAGGACCTTGCTGGCGTGGGATATGAGCGCCACCGTCCTGTAGTTGCCGCAAGATTTAGTTGACCCCTTCTTGTGTATTGGTATTAGAATGGATTCCTGCCAGTCACTAATCCACTCGCCTTTTCTCCATATCTGATTGCATAGCTTTTGTAGAATGCATATACCGTCTTCTCCTATGAGCTTTAAGTTTTCGGCAAAAATATAGTCACTTCCGGCTGACTTATCACGTTTAAGTCTCTTCAAAGCGAATTCGATTTCCGATTTTAAGATGTCAGGCTCTTGAGGAGTTTCGAACATGCTGCGGCTTAGGTTTGTTGATGTATTTGCCTTGTCAGCGTACAAGTCTTCGCAGTAATCTCTCCACCTATCCACCACCCCATCAATTTCAGTGAGCAAACCTCCATTCGTATCTTCTATAGCCCAAGTTTTTGCCTTGAAATCCCGCGTTATGGTCTTTATCTTCATAAAAAGATCTCGAGAGTGCATCTTTTGAGCATGACCTTCAATTTCAGCACAGATGGTGTTAAAGTACTGATTTTTATCTTTCCTCGATAGACGCTGTACTTCTTTGGCGAGATCCTTATATTGTTCACGACTGTCGTCCTTTGAAAGGGTTTTCAGTAGCTCTTTCTTTTTCTTTATCACTTCCCATGTCTCATCTGACAGCCATGAACTGCGGGGTGCGTCGCGCGACTCCACTTGGCTTTCTTTGTGAGCCGCAAGTAACAGTTCTTTCAACTTGCTCCAATTCGTATTCACGTCGGAGGCATCATCTATTAGCCCATGCGTCGCCAGTTCTTGTTGACATCGTGCCTTGAATATTGTTTGTTCTCCAGGTGTAAGCCTGCGTCTCCGTTTATCAACAAACCGGTGACATTTCTTAAGCCTTATAGCTATTTTTGCGACCAGCAGGGTATGGTCACTGCCGCAGTCAGCGCCAGGATAAGTTTTGGTGTTCATTACGCTTGATTTCCACCTTTTTGGAACTGCAATGTAGTCAATTTGGTTCCTGGTCCTACCTCCTGGTGATACCCACGTATAAAGTCGCCGAGGATGCTGCTGGAACCAGGTGTTCATAATAGACAGTGAGTTCGCCGCACAAAACTGCAGCCACCGGTCACCTCTGTCGTTCCGCGCGCCCAGTCCAAAGCGCCCAACAACATCTCTCAAATGGTCATCACTGTCTGTAAGTCCCACTTTTGCATTTAGGTCTCCTATCAGGATATTCACTTCTCTCCTAGGTAACGAGTTATAAGTGTCCTCTAACTGATTATAGAATGCTTCGATTTCTTCTTCAGTGCATCTACTCGTGGGCGCGTACACCTGGATGATGTTCATACGGCATGGCTTTGTGTTGATTTTCAGCGTAATTATACGGTCGCTAACAGGGCTGTACCCTAGGACACATCTATCGATCTCAGGTGTAACAGATATCGCTACGCCTTTGCTACTTCTGTTCTCAGGGCCAGAGAAGTATATGGTGTGCCCTCTGCCCGTTTTGTAGAAACCTGTGCCCCTCATATGAGTTTCGCTTAAGCCCAGAATATCCAGTTTGTAAACGTGTTGTTCCTTGTCGACCGTCTCCTTTTTCACTGCATCGATCATGCCACGGACATTCCACGTCGCAAGTGCAACCATCTTCCTCAGCGATCGTTGGTCTATTATTGGCTTTGTGCCGTCACCAGTAACATTTTGTCCACCCTGGGCCTGGCGCGCCACCCCAGTGTGTCCAGTAGCATACTTCCCACCACGCGACCTGGGATCGTCGTGGCGCCGGGTGGTGGCCGGATTGCATGCCATAATATTATCTCTCTGTGCGCTCATCTCATACTAGATTTCTTGGGAAAATAGTGCAGTGGTTTCCCGTTGCCTTCTGCACCAGTCCTTTCGGGGAGTATTTGGCCCCCCAGGCTGCTGTAGCCTCTTCCAGAAGTCGCCTTGCTGGGTGTAAGGTTATACCGCCTATGCTCGGTCGCCATTGCCTCGTCTGTTGTCTAGCAGGGAGCACCACAGCGACCCTTAGGTCGCTGCCGCTAGCTATTCTGAGAAGAAACACTAGCGCGGGCAGGTGAGGATGACAATTGGGCCGGATGAGGTGTTATATCCGTTTTCCCCTTACTCCCGTAAGCATATCTACGGCCTACCTAATGAGACGTGGTAAGATGTACTATGAACGCGTACAGCACTCGCACTGTTAATTCTGTAAAAATACGCTTCTTAAAAACCACTTGAAATTGAAAAAAAATATGAACGAATCACATAAAGATTATCTTAATCCTTTTCCAAAAGCTACGGTCACAGGGAGACGATTATTAATCTCCCTAAAATTTTACGTTTTGTAATTTTTACTTGTAGCTTCGTCATTCGACTCCCCACAGCAGCCCTCAAACCTAACTTCTATTAATATTTTAAGACACAGTGTGGGCGCAATGCGGACAATAGTTCTTGTGAAATAAATTCGGTCGCCCACCTTTGATATTTCTGAGGAGTATTCTTGACCACCGTCTATTTACATCTCATTTTTCCTTCCTTTAGTAAATATAAAAGTGCTCTGCGGAACCGAAAAACGAACAAAGATATTTTTTCACTGAAGTCGTTTCCCCGCAATCTCTTTAAAAACTTATCGCTCCGCTCAGCCCCGATAGAGCGAATAATGCAGCAATCAATAAACGAACGACTCTTTATTACTCTTCAAACAGGAAAGGGTCAAATTTTTCGATTGCAAAATTGTCGACTTTCGCTTAGGGTTGTCCTCAATTGAACCAATTTGTTTGGGTAAATGCAAGAGACGATGATCACTTTAACGGTTGAACGGTTAAATAATGAGGTGTAAATTATCTTAAGAGGGCTTTTTATAGCCCGATACGAAGTTAGATTTATCTAACTTGGTTACTTGGAGTTGTGTTGATGAGTTTGTGTTAGCTCTTTGCCATGGTAAAACAACTTTGTGTCTACATTTAGTTACGTCCTTACAACCATTGGAAAACAAAATAACAAATAGAAGTGTGATGTAGTCTGTGCACGCGTGTCAGTGCTGTGCGTATTTACGCAATCAAGGATAAATTTGACAATATAAACCTTTTTGATTAGAATGGGTCCAAACTTTTTCGTAAATATTCCAGCTTGTTCAATTCAAAGTATGAAACGCCATAAATATTTTTTTATTTATAGCAAAATAATCGCTATTTTGAACGGTTAAAAAAAGGTGATGGCAACATGGTTAGGTGTGTACCACTGCCTTAAAAAGAGTTGTGTATTTTCGTTCTGTACTACGCATGGTTTGAGCACTAAAGGTAGTATATTAGTAGCACGGTACTATTAATGTATGAGTTTGGTGACATATTGGTTACGCTACTGAAATTATCGTGGCGCATTTCTACTAGTTTTTTTTTTGTTCTGGGCGTAAACTCACAACACATAGACAGTATCAAAATTTAATTACATGAAATAAATAATATCAATTCAATCCATTCTCTCTCTCACAAATGACTATTTGTGAATAATGTAAACTTGTACTTACATGTATCGAGATAATGTTGTCTTATTTAAAAATAGTTTTATATTACCAGCCCTGTTTCCCAACAATTACTTATTGTGCCTTATGAACAGAAATATATACATTTTCTTGAGCACAAAGGGAATATTTTTTTTTTTTTTATTTATTATATACTTTATTGTACGCCAAATTACAATCATTCATGTTACAGAAATTGAGTACACAAGAGCAGTACAAAGGGCGGCCTTATCGCTTTACGCAATTTCTTCCAGGCAACCTTTGGATGGAAATGTATGTTGGATGGAGCTTTTGAGAGTTGTTGGCGTTTAATTAAATATTTATATTCTATATATATTTATATAAATACATAATTGTATAAAAATGTACATACTTAAAATACTTATATTCACGTAATAATTATATAAATATAATTTATATACCTACTACCATATACAATTACACACATATTTTACATATACACATTATATATATATATATATATATATATATATATATACATACATTCACATATACATATAAATACCTAAACAGATATGATAATATACTATATTACACGTGACATACTCGATAAATAATGCTCCTTGACCATTCCTCTAAATTTCACTAACGTCTGAGCTCGTCTTATTTCCACTGGCAGTTCATTCCACAGGCGCACAGCTGTAACGGTAAAAGAATTATCGAAGAACCCTGTGGAATGCCTTGGCATCTTTAGGACTAATCTCGACGATGATCTTAAACATTTTTCATGCGTATCGGAAAGGAACTGGAAGCGATCTTTTAAGTAGAAAGGTGTTAAAGGATTAAACAAGATGTTGTATAGTAGGGAGAGGATATGTGAGTTCCGGCGCCGCCGCCGCCGCCGCCGAATATTCGCCAAGATCCGAGTTGATCTGCTTGATGGGCCGTCAAAACCAAAATACAAGAGCAGATATAAGCCTTTGTGTTATCCTGAATTCATAGAATCGGTTGCAATATCTTGCTATTATTAAAGCCATCCATACGGAGTTTGATTCTCGTTTTAATGATTTTCTTGTATTTTTTTTATTATTTGAAATCAAAATTACTACTCAGGTAACATAGTGTGCCTTACCTGAGTAGTCCCGCCTGTACAAATACAGAACCCAACCCAACTGTTGACTTCTAAGTTTGAACCGTTGCCATTTTGTAACTACGGGTTGTAGTGAATGCATTATCGCTTTGACCAGTCTGCGTTATAAAATGTTAAAACTGGTAAAAAAATAGGGTGTTTAGCAAAAAAGTTTAGCATTCTTTTACAAAAAAAACATTTTGTTTATTCACTAGTGAGTGTTCATTCTCTGACTGTGCTTTTATATACCACTTGTGTGGCAAGCACATGGCCCGCCTAATGGAATGTGGGCGTTCAACACCAAAAGCGTCACACTTGACCACTGGTACAGAAATTTTTGAAAAGCAATTATTATGTTGACTGTCCAATCAAATTTATATAAGAAAAAGTGAATGCTTCGCGGGATTTGAAACCGCGATCTTTCCCTTACAGGGGGAATGCTCTGACCGCTACGCCACGAATCCTCGTTTGAATCATTCGAAATTCTCCTAATATAACCCTTTATGTCAGTAAAAAAAAATCTTTGGAAAAAGGTAGTGCTACTTTTATCCGATGTATTTTGTGTGATATTTAAATCCAACGGAAAGGAAACCGGCTAGTAAATGATCAAGGGGACTTCATTCATCTGCAGGTTCATCTTTGGGGCGATGGTGGGATCTATCTACCGACAATCATACAAACTATCGGTCAATATTACTCAATCGTATGACACGAAATCTGTTTTTTTTTTACCCTACAAGCCAAATGATATTTTAATCAAATACACCCTTGATATTACCGTAAACAAGAGGATCCGTAACATTCACTGAGCCACGCGTCCGACAATCGCCCAATATGGCTGACCCGCAAATAGAATGAAATCTTTATGTCAGTATAAAAAAATCTTTGGAAAAAGGTAGTGCTATTTTATCCGATGTATTTTGGGTGATATTTAAATCCACCGGAAAGGAAATCGGCTAGTAAATAATCAAGGGGACTTCATTCATTCGCAGGTACAGGCAGCAAAAGCATCGATCAGTGTTTTTAAAATAAATTATCATTAACCCTTAATTTACCCGTTAGGTCCATTGGACTCCGCACAAAGTTTCAATCAAGCTTAAAAACTTAATTACCGCGAATTATACTTCGTGCTCCCGTGTACCTTCAATCAGAAGCGTGCCGGTTAAGGAGTGAGGAGGACGTCCTCCTGCGCAGCGTGTAGGGGTAAGTAGCCACTTGTCAGGAGTCCATTGGACTCAAACAGGGTATTTGTGTAACAAAATTAGTGAAGTCATTATATTGTTATTTGTCGTGTTTTTATGTAATTAATTTTATTTTAGGTCAACAATATGGCATCAAATAGGAGATCAGTTAATATAATGCAACAGTTGGTGAATCGATAATAAACAACTGGCTCCAGGAAGATAATGAGGATTCCGATGATGAATTATAACAATTTAGTCGACAATCCGAAACTACACGATATCAAATATTGTCAGATGAAGAAGAAGACGAGCGCATTCCATTTGAACATGGCTCGGAGTCGGAGTGGTCTTTTGATACAAGTAACGAGGAGGCACAGGAGCCCGGTCTGAGGCCAGCATGCTTAGGATGCACTAACAAGCTTTGCGTGCGATTTATAGATAAAGCCAAAGATTTTCGTTGCAGGATTTTTATTTTATTATGAACATGAACCTTTTTTATTTTTGTTAACGATTGTTTAAGATATTATTGTGTTAATTTAGTGGAAAAAGAACTATTTTTTGTTTGAATTTTGTTTTAGTTCGAAGTTAGAAGTTGGCATTTACTGTTTTATAGATATTTTCTAGTGATTAAGTATGTACAAGAAAAATATAAGATGGATACATTACTGATTAAAATGTGATACGTAAAATCATAAAAAATATGTTTTTAAACACATTAAATTACTTTGTTATACAAATTTATCTTTTATTTTGAGTAAAATCGATGATTTGTGTGGAGGAGTCCAATGGACTCAATGAGGTTAATTGAGGTATATAATTTCACCGGGTAAACTGAGGGTTAAAAACAAATAATACAATAATACTTGCTCGTTAAAACTACAAACCACAGATTTTCTTTTCAGAACTGAAGCAAGTGAATTTGGAGGCTAGATGTCTGGCGTTTTTAAGGTTCATAGCATTTTCTCGGTTCCATTTAGGATCGTTTGCTAGAAAGCTATTATTCAACGTTAGCAAATGTCAACCAGTTTTTTAACAGGTGACTGATGTTACAGTGGGATTAATATTACTTCTAAAGTCTGAATTGAAATTGAAATACTTTCTTATAATTTTAAATATAGTTTCTGCCTCCTGGTAATACTGTGCAAATAAATAAATATTATTATTATCTTCTTTATTAATTTTATCGAGAATCATATTATATGCATCTGGCCAAGGTCCAGTCAACCGTGAAACACGAGCCTCTTCAGATGTTGGCCAAGTCTCGTCGCTATTAGTTCGTCGACTGACACGGCTTACGACAAAATTATTGCTGAGTCAACACTCCACATGTCGACACTTTCGTGAGCTGTTAGTTCGTGGTCTCGTGAGCCATGTACTTAACCTGTTCATCTTTATTACTACTAATTATTACTATACACGCTTTTCTGACTTCCTTACCTCTATCACACTATTTAAACCCAGCTATTTACCTATATTAGCAACACAAATATAAAATAATAAGCAATACTGATAAGAGGTAACCGTAGCGTTTGAACACGTGCTGGTTAAAACCTAAATTACACTTATCACCAATTTAACCGGTCACGTGATATCATAAAGGTTTATTCATTTATTGTTCAATCCTAAATTTAACCCTTAACTACCGTAAAATCCTAACAGACTCCAAATAAAATATTATCTCACCCTACACTACAAGCGCAACTTGGTCAATATACTTACTAACAAAGTACGAGACTATTCGGTACATGGTATATGGTTACTATTTATTTCCGAAAAATATTTGTATAGCTCTGTAAGACTGACAGCAATAATTGCTTATTTTATTAAACGTTTCGCGCATTGTTTTCAGAATTTAATAAGCTTATAAAAAGGACTTATTTATTGTGGTAAAAAAAAAACACAAAGGCAAAGTGCCTCCTCAATTTACAAGTGTCAAGAACAAAGACTTAAAGAAATAGCTGTTGTTCACTCGTGCAATTATAAAAGTAAGGCTGTTTTATGAGATTTTTCTGTGCACCAAATCTCGAGAACACTAAATAATTAGTGCACACAAATCATAAGTCGTTCACGGAATAATAATCCTGTCAAAATCCTGTTATTCCATACAATGTGCCGCCACCTCAGATCTGCTTCTGCCTGGGTGAGGGTCGACACCGAGAACTTGACACGAGACACACGATTACCAGGTCAAACGGTCCATTGAATATTTGAGACACTTCATAGACAAAGAATACAATTACGGTAATGGGGATCGAAATATACAGTTATTGTAGGGAGACCGCGTCCTCACGAGTTCGGAGCAGTGGTCCAACTGCTCACAGTCCTTTCCAAATTGGCAATTTAAAATTATTTGGAATCACTAAGATAGTTAACTTTAGAATCACTAAGATAGTCGAGGACGAAGTAGTTCGGTGAGTCTTGGAATTCCTTACCAGCACACTTGTTTCTTTACTCCACAGTCCCGGTTAAGTGGGGCGTGAAAATGAATTTGATGTGACCATCAAGCTGAGTGCCACCATTGTAACACTGTACATGTTTGTAATGGTGACCCTCGTTCCTGAGACTTTGCCTTCAGCTTACCATCAAGCGAGGTGAAGTCAAATTGACCTGCAAATACGTCAATTTAATAAAAATAAAATCCTCTCAAGCACCGTGCACCAGTGTCCAAATAGGTATATTTGACCTTATTCAAGTTAAAGCCAGACAACTCATGAGGTACATGGGTGTATAAGGAAAGAACAAGGTAGAAAATGGTAATGTCCTGAGGGGAAGGTAAGGGGGGAAGAGAAGTGCACGTGCCAACTTTGACTACAAATTTTAAGAGACCCAAGTCCTCTTTGACTCGCTGCGGCTGCTTAAGCGAATTCTATGGACAAAATGCAAAAAACTTTCCCGTAGCACTGAGAAAACTAAATAAAAATTCCCACCAGCACCCCAATTTAGCATAACTTTGTTCACTTAAGTACAATTTGTGAGACAAATTACACAAAGGCCATCTCGGCCAGGTGAACTCGGCTTATTTATATATAAAGGTCCGGTCGGCTACACAATAGGAGCCATTTTTTGCAGCGCCGTCGTCGTGCGTTCGCCCTCATAAACTTTACTTATTAATTTGAAGTTCTCGAAACTGCAACTATATTTACATGCTTTTATTACTCTAGTAGACATAAATATTTTTTCTAACTTTATTTTTATATCATGTACTTACGTTTAAAAATGATTTGTAGTGAAATTCCTTTCCTATAAAGGCTATCCGTATGAATACAGTAGGTTTCAGTGTCGTGCGTTCTATAGAGACAAACACACACCCAAATCAGTTCAGTCAATTCAAAGTAAATGCAATGCACATCCACCAATGTTACATAAGCACTTTGAAATGTCTACCTAATAATTACCTATATTTAGTATCAAAAAGGCGTTTCTTACCGGTTAATTCAGTATTTTATGCTCTTTTATCGCTTATCATATTAACAATAGGCACAATAATTACCAGATTAATACTCGTAACTAAATTACAATAGCAGTCCTATCATTAGGAATGGTATCTTTCGGCAATCTCAGAATAGATTGGCACGAACAATAAAACAGTAATTAAATTGTAAGCCGTACACCTATACAATTGTATTTCAGTTGAAACTTAATGGTTATTACATCACAGCGTTGTTAGATGTTAGCCCACGAACGATCACAATTATATCTTCCCATCACGTTACAAAGACCCTCACACTTAGATCATTGTGAAAGTAAACTCTTTCTTCTATATTTTATGATATATTTCAATTTCTTCATCGAAATTCAATCTCAATCCCGTTCAAACCCCAAGCTCGCATTTTGGAGTCTTTGGCCTCCACTTCTCTGATCAAAACTAAACATAAAAGTTGCCGGGATTTCTGGCAAACTTTAGCGTTCTACTAGAAAGTTCCTCTAGGTACATTTATTATTCGTTCCCACTAGATAGTTCCTCTAGGTACATTTATTTTGTATTATTCGTGCTGTTACTGAAAATTTCTCATAAAAAAACTATTATAAACACGAAAATAGAAGACGAGAAGGGAACTTCAGTGAAGTAGTCATATTTATAACCACTGTGCTGCAGAGCCAACTATTTATTATTATTAGACACGATAACATAGTACAAGAAAACAAAGTATCCACTCCACGCTGCAGTTTCTTGTTAACAAATTAAGTGATCTGCAGTGTAAGATGATACTTTAAGTGGGGCAACTTTAAGTGGAGCAACTTTTCACTTAGCGCTAACTAAGTACTCTAAGTTATGGAGCAGCTCGCATTACGATGTAGGTGTACGCTTCCCCTGTTGCTAACAACTAGTTGAACACAAGTTTGCTTGTGATATCGGGCACCGGGCGCACGGCTTTGAAATAGAAACTATATTATGCACATGTTATATGACTGTTGTGTACTTTCGGCCAATTTACTGGGTCGTTATGTTGGGTCAACATGTGCAATACACACACTCAAACACTACAGTCACAGATTACCTAATAGTTGAGTACAGTGCCTCGTGCTTAATTGGTGGTACCCACATGGTACGGAATTAGATGCGTAAAGTAGTCTAAAAATGCAGTTTGTCAACTTTATATTAGGGTCCATATTGACTCACCTAAAGTTCTTTATCCGAAATTGTTCTTCCTAACGATTTGTAATCCGAATGATCACTCCTCCTAAAATTTTTCATCCTAAAGTTTTTATTCATACTATTTGTAGTGCTACAGTCGATGTTCATAACACTCATGTTTCCGAAAATTGTTATCAATAAAATCGTTAACATACAATATTAAAGCTACTACTGTTTTTTATCCTAACGTTTTTATCCCTAAACATAATTACCATAATATTGTCACTCATACTTAGAAAGAAACATTTATCTACCAAATGTAATAAAAATATGTGTCGGTAGAATTATATTTTATTTATAGATTTAATTTTTTTTTGGATATTTGTTGTTACATACTTATTACCTACTATTAATTAGAAAACTGTTTAGGATGATTAAAGGTTGTTTCACAGATTTTTTGGCTTAGATGAATGAAAATCATAAAATACGACTGATTTACGGTTATGTTTATGACCTTTTTCGTTTTCGATTCGTTTCTGGCACTTCGCCGGCCGCTGCCGCGGCACGCTCGCTTCGCTCGCTCGGCTCGTGCGTTGTGTGGTCACAGTTCTAACCTAACCTAAACCAAGAACTATAAATATGACCGATTCGTTTGTGGAACTTGACTGAATGACCGCAGCTAGATTGTACGTGTAAATAACTGAAACTGTAAAAGTTACGCAAAATTAATATAAATAAAACTGATTATTATTAATAAAAATAAATCTAAACAAAAAAGGTATGACTTTCAATAATAGTGTAAAAGATGGTTATGTTGACAAAATATAGGAAAAGAAATAATAGTATAATAGATGTTTATTGCTACCGACATTATGAAGTTGAATGATTCGGAATTAAAACATTAGAGACAGAGTAGTTAGGAATTGTGATTGTTAGGATGAAAAATGTTAGGAAGAACATTTTCGGAGTTCCAATTTTCGGAGTTGAAAATTTAGGTGAACTTTGGCGCACCCTTATATTAGACATCATTGAAAGATCAAAATTACGTGCATTTTAAATCGTGAATTCAATGGAAAAATTTATTCCATTGATTTACCGCTAGATGGCGCTGATACAATATTAGCCCATATTATAAAGTTTGGTTAGTAATAAATGAAAATAATTTATAAGCCCCTGTGTTTAAAATGAATATAATAAAATTAGTGTTGAACTCGGTAAATTAGATCAAGTCAAAATATTGACGAAGGCACTTTATTGAAACGTCTCGTAATAATCCGATACATCAAAATGTGTTAATGTATTTATATAATATTTATGTATTTATTAAACATATTTCTTAACAAAAGATCGTAAGTGTCGTATAACATCTCGTATACAAGCTTCCATCTTCCATAGCACCTGATGTGAGTATTTTATTGCTACATTAGCGGCTATGTTCCAAGATTTTTTGGCCTTTACGGCCATGAAAAAATTGCCATAGCGGACGGTATTTCACGTCCACACGGCGGGGTATTGGTAAAGTTTTCAACTAGCAATAATCGCACCTCGGATAAACCTCATTGGTTACGATATTGCCTCTGCGCAAAGTTATCTAAATTAATTGCACTCTGATCTTATATACAATCAGTGGTAACGAAACCATACCTCTATCTAATTTTTCCTCTAACGCCATCTATCGAGCGCTGATGTAAACTTATCGTAGTCAATTAATAGTATTGTTTAATTTTATCATATTTTTATGTTTATATTATGTATAAGTTACAAGTGTTAATTTTCTTTGAAATGTGACTTAAGTCCCTTGTGACAAATGGCAATTATTTTGTAGAATGAAATAGAATAGATGGATCAATGTATGGGGATTGACATTCGTTCATTTTGTTCTGTCATAAATGTGATAAACGTTAAAATACGTGTCAATCCCACACGTTAAACATTATATTCTAATCTATTCTACAAAACGACTACCAACGAATTACCACTTGTCTAGTGACTCTGGTCTGGTTCTATAAGATAACAAGTTATAACAATCAAAGTTTTATTTCAATTAGTCGATGTAAAATGACTGCACCGCACCTACGATGTTCTTCGAACGGAATTCTCTACGCATACCTCCAATACGCAGAAGATATTATTATGCGTGTCCCAACATGCGACCATTGCGGTGATTCGCAAAGTCAGATTAGGGATTTACGGAAATTCTCGGATAGATATATGCCGAGTTAAGCGCATACTTAATTATTCCAAAAAGATTCAATTAATGAATCTTCCTAATCGAGTTCATTAATAAGTTGGCGGTATAAAGGAAAATCAGATCAATCAAAGCGCGAGCGAGCGCTTTATAATGAGTATTTTGAATAACGATCAGTGTGAACTAGGCCTTAATAAATGAATCGCACTGTAACTTGCTGATAATGAATGGGATGCGGGTGAAGAGAATTTGCTAGAAAAACTTTATTACGTTAGCGGATGGGAAGTTGCTGACGTCTATGTATTGTATAGTGGCCTTGCACTAGAGATGTTGAGTGATAAATTGATGTTAATGTAGGTACATGTACACGGTTACTATACTAAAACTGTAGTACAAAACAAGGATCAAGTAAGAAAGTGACTTGAATTAAGTCTACTAAATAGTATACCTAATTACCCTGGGTGAATTAGCCAAAGTGAATTAAGTCTACGGACCCAGTGCGTTCTGTTCAATAGAACGCTGAATAAAATTATTCTTAGAGTGCTGATAAAATAACCGTTAAATCCGTTAAATACAACAAATCGATTTAAAATTGGAAAGAGTGAATGTATGAATGAGAGTGAATGGAAAAAGGTCAGTCATAGAGTAAAATATGCGTATTGAGACACAGATAATAAATGTAGTACTGACCTTCATAGACGTGCATGCAATATTATTATTTTGTGGGTGCAATGGAAATACTGTTTCTGAAGCTTTGCAATAAACATTTATTTTTTATTTAAGAAGGGACTTGCACCAGCGATCAGAACTGCAAGAGATTGCCGCAGAGCGATAAGTATTATATTGCATTTACTATGTGCAAACATGTATTTGTTCTGTATCTTTTTATACTTGGTGTCCAATAAAGAGATATATAATTATTATTACTATCAGTCTTTTGCAGGCAGAATGGTCGGACCGCTCTAAAGCATTCAAAATTCTCATTTACGTCTTAGAAGGCGACGTTCCGCGATCTAACGACAATCTTGTGAAACATCGGAAAGCTGTGGTAGCTGGAGTGGTCAGAATATTCTCCCTGTAAGAGATTCCCTTTTCCAATTTTATAACGATTTAAAATGTTTAAAAATAACAACTACCCCCTACTTTGACTCCATACTTTTCAAGTCGTTACAAACGCAAGTAAGACTGTATTTACGAAAGCTTTCTCTTTGTCGAGAACCTTTAGTAAAATGTTTTAGTAACTTAGTCCTCTTCAAAAAGCAGCTCAAATTACTCTAAAATAAATGTTAATTAAAACATTAACAGAACACCATGCCCTCACTTCTCAAAGTTTCACAAAGCAACAGAAGCTGGGGCATTAGCGAATTTCATTTTAAGTAAAATTAACATTACATCACTTTATTTTGAAGCAAAACCTTTTGATTTTGATAAATTGAACCCGAGCGGGGCCGAAAACGACCGATTGTTGTCGATCAGCCTTTTACAAATTATTGTATTTGGTTGATGAGTTCTTGTAAAGGTAATGGGTTTTGCAAAACAGTTGCGAATTTCTATTTGTTTACAAGTAACAAGTATCCTTTTTCCAATTGCTTGTGGTTCCATTAAACGCTACTAATACATTTATATTTTCAGTTAGAGGACACATATTAAATTCGGTTTTGCTGGAAATAGTCAGTGCGATTCAGAACAGAGCTTATACTGTTGTGGTCGCAAATGCTACTGTAAAAGTAATATAATAGTATTTCATTTTTACAAAACCATTAATAACCTTTCAAAATACTTTCAATTTGGTCCAAGTCTTGCATTAATTATTTGAGCATTTTTGACTATAATTCACTCATTGTTACCTGAAAACAAAAATTAAAAAGCTAAACGTCAATCTGTCTACTTTTTAGGTAGGTATACCCGTTACATTTTTGCGACAGAGTCTATAAATAAAGTATGAACTATATTATGTCACACTGGTCTTGTTGTCAACGTTATTTTTCTTTGACATCCCTTCATTCATCAGGCTCACCCTCATATTCCATGCGCCTCAACTTAAATTGAAACCGTATGTTCAGTCGTTCCCGAACCTGTCTATATCTTGTTAAATTATGATTAATGACAGTCATCGTGAGGTTTCGGATAAGGTTCAGAGCCGCAGTAATTGGGTGTAGGGTTCTACTCTTCATATATGGCTTCAATAGGTATATAGAAACCATTATTGAGACTGAAATTCACTGATATTACAACGTAGCTGATAAGACAGATTACATCAAATTACCAAATCAATAATTTGATCATTAAATACCATTTTTTTTTATTTATCGTGAATGCAGGAGGACGTATGTCTCAGGCCTCAGTCTCAGGCCAATTTCACTTGCAATACACTATACCTGCTGCCGCTGATTAACAGACGGTAGTCGCTTCCATAACAACAGTATCTATAAGTATTTAAAGAATAAGTAAGTAAACCTAAGGCTTCGATGTCAAAGCCTCGAGTACAATCAGGAACATTAAATTATTATGTAGGTTTATTATATATGTATTGGTTTTCTTTATTAAAGTGTGAGTGACCGTGCAGAATAGAATTACGTATTTAAGAATTACAAGACGACTAAGTAATGGGGTTGATTAACATCAAACAGATATATACAACGCAGACTCAGCCTCAAATGCGTGGCTCGAGTCAATGATAGTGCCAGGAATACGGTATTAAGCACCCTATTACGTGAAACCAAATCCAATGGTTGGTGAAATGTGTGTGTTAATCAAGTAATTAATTTAGTTATTCCGCTTAAGTACATAAAGAGTACATGTGAGTTAAGGTTTTACAATCATATTGGTCAAAATATTGAAATAATGTAAATAAATCATTTGAAAATGATTATTATTCGCTGGTTCTGAAGTTGGATCTAGTAAAAGACCAGCTTATAACTCAGGTAATTCAACCTCAATGTACTCCGGAGGGGAATATGCGTAAGCATATGAATGTTTATTAAAGTCATTTTAGCATATCGGTTGCCGGTCGGCAACACGTCTCCATAATACCAAGGCATATTGTATTAAAACGTTGCTACTTTTACAATAATGATGATTGCTTCGATCGATTCGGAGTTAAGGCAAGACGTGTCGCGCCAGTAAGCACTTTTACAATTATGCTATCGTGTAAATTTATTGCAAGTTTCAGATTTTTGTAACATTGTCACGATTTGGTCCTCGTAATTGTTCTGCCGCGATATTGCTGCTATTACAAAATATTGAACAGTTATTACACACATAGATAGTTATTTGGTTTTTATTGACAATAATTTCATTGAAGCCTAACTACTCGACTGATGGCACTGTTTCGACTGAAATAAGGATAGTTGTACATTTAGGTACAAGTGTGTAATGTTGGTGATTACCTACCACTGAGGTCCTAAGAGAGGCGAGGACGGTAATCATCAATACACATGTGTATCACATGACATGTTCAACACACATGTACGGAAAAAAATACTAAACTATAACTATAATTTCAACAATGAAATCGAGTTGTGAACATTGTTTTGCAATGGCGGGAAAAATTAATTAGTTTTCCTGTTCGCGTGTTTCTAACAACGGCAATCGGTCATAGATTAAATAAAGAATTGGAATTTAAAGACATCATTAATTTATATTTGAGTTTGTATGAAATAAGTGCGCAATAGGTATACAAATATATTTGTACAGCACGTAATACATTTATACTGAACACAATTTTTTTGTATTGGAAACTTTTCTAAGAACAAAATGTAGGTATAATTTTATAATTGCATTGAAAAGTCACAATTTGGTTACAGGTGTATAACATACAACATGCCTGAAGGCAGCAAAACAGAAACTTAGGTCGTGTGTTCAAAAAAATGTAACGTGACAATATAATTATATTATTAATCCAGTGAAATTAATTTCTTCGCAGAACTTTAAGCGGTATAATAAATATTACATTTTTGTTAGCTATGTAGTTACTTACGCCATTAGTAGTGCTGGGAATTATTCATTGCAATAATAACTTACGAGTAGTTCTTCATCTTCTCGAAAGAAATAATTACAATAGGAAAGTGGGTGATACAAGAAACGAAGGGAATAAAAGCGCCGAGTTTGTAATAATAAATACAGCAAAAGTCTAGTTTACAAACAATATAAAAATCCTCCGAAGTATAAAAGACTTTGTCTGACGAAGCTCGCTGTAAAATCGCCGAGCTCTCGCAATGAACTTTTATTTTCTTATTGTCAACACAAGCGCTCGTTGCGAACCATAAGCAGTGGTAGGTACTGAAATGACTGTTTCGTTATCAACTGAACTAATATCGTTTATCTATTTCTCTACTTGTAGCAATGTTAAATGTTTTTTATATAACTTTAGGGCAGGTTAGTATACGGATCACCAAATGGCAAGTGGTGACCTTGGGCTATGGACGATATGGAACATCAGAGGCAGCAGGCGCATCAGAGGGGCAGTATCATTATAGGAAAAGGGTAATGCCACTACAACAAAAAAACGATAGGGTTGAATGAGCCATTAAGCTCTTTATAAAGGGCTAACCAAAGCTACCGTCACGACTTGTCATATCGAAACATTTATTTAACTCAATGAGCAGATGTGCAAAACTACTATACATTGTGTAAAATAAAACACAAATTCTCCTTCAGTTGAACAATTTACTCATAAAATGTCAATTTTATTGTAGAGTTCAATAAAATCAAAAAGTGGGCATCAAAATTGGAAATAATTGAAGTAGCTTGGATACGGGTATATTGAATATTGTGCAGGGATACATTAACAACACAAAGGTAATTTTATCCCTGGCCTGGTTCTTAATGATTCTGGGAACGCAATCCAAATTCAAATTTTGGGAGCCACATTAAATAGACGTATCGAATTAATATAGTCCACAAAATTTTAACATAACATAACATAAGCTCACGCCTTTATCCCTGAAGGGGTCGGCAGAGGTGATAGCACCCACGTTTCACCAGTTTATTTTTAGGTCCTAATGTAATAGGTGGCGAGCCTATTGCCATTAACCGGGCACTTATAAACCTGGAATTTGAAAAGTCATTGGTGTGTGCCATGGTAAAACCTGGGATCGAACCCGAGACCTCGTCTCAGCACTCCATTACCCATACCACTAGGCTACCGCGGTCTTATTTTTCATAATTTCAAACAAGTGGCTTATAATTATTACCGTGGTGTACAAGTGACCCAGTGCGTGTAAATATGGTAACAAATACTGAGTGCAGTGCTGCCACAGAGCGCCTTTAATTTAATGCATACGGTTTTAATTGCGCTCGTTCAGCTCCACTTTGTTGAATTCACTCCGTTTTCATTATTAAATTTATTGTGTGGTGCATTTGAGTTGTATTTAAATTTTCACTGTTAAATATTTCCGTTAAATATTTACCGTGTTTCTTGATTTTATGGAGCAACCGATATTTCGGTGCTGTTGCAAGCGCTATCGCCATGATCACCGCAATCATCAGTACACCGTGATCATGGCGCTTGCAACAGCTTACAGATTTAATGTATATGGAAGTCGAAATCTATAATTAATTAATAAATCCTGAATACAAATAAAAATATCATGATCCAATACTCAGTTCATTTAAACCGCTAGAAATTATTATTTATAGTTTTTGTTTTAATGGTAGCTCCAATATAAAAAACAAAACCAAGAAAAAAGATTCGGATTAGCTTTTGAAAAGTGATTAATATTGTGCATTTAGATATGTGCCGTTATTGGATTGGCTAAAGTAACGAATTAATCATTGTGACTTTCAGTAAGTAAAATAAATTCTAGTGAGTCTAAAGTCCCAAACAGGATAAAATATTCATTTTGTTATAATAATAACCTATTTGTTTGTAAAAGCATTTTTCTTTTGCAAAAATATAATTTGAAGCGTGTTTTCCTATCAGTGTAGTAAAGTTAAGTTCTAGCAAGTCTTGCTAAAATCTTAACTAATACTGTGTGTATTAGTAAAGATTTTAGAAAGACTTTGGCGGTAAATGTGTTTGTTGTCGCAGGCTAATGAGGCTAGGTGTTTACTGTACTCATACGACCTTTATGTGTTGTCAAAAGCATTGCTTTAACTTTATAAACAAATAAATTAGCACTTCATGTTTGTGTGCTCCTAGGCAGAATAGCAATAAATATAATACGCCTAATTGTGTTAATAACTGTGCGTACGGGCTTGTAATGATCTCGATTGCGTCTCTACTAAAAAACAGGGAGTGGTCCCAGGACTATGCTGGGAAGCAGTTTCTCTGCTGTCAGTGCAGAAGACAAAGCTTTCTCAGTTGACCCGTCAACAACGACATATAACTTCTCCAGTGAGCTCTGACTACCCTACTCACCGACGGAAAAACAACACAAGGCTATTTTCTGTAGCGGTATTCTGAAGAGCGAAGTCTTGGGAAGTCCCCAGTCGGTTTTCTCAATTAGGACCGGGTATATCGTCATGTCTTATGTCCGTTATACGCAATCGAGCTTCATAGTGCTCAGTATACAAAGTGCCCAGTGGTGAAGAAGGGCCTGAGCTTGGCACCGACTTTCTTAATGGGATCTCCATAACACGCACGTGTATGCGTATAATTACGTGTAGATGATTAAAAAACATGAAGTCCGAACAATTTTGTACAGACAATATTTTTGTACATGTATTTTATGTGACCCAAGAACATTAGAATCTGGAACTGATAGTAGCGTCAGAGCTTAATCTGATTCGTAATAAAATAAACACAAAGAAATGATTCCCCAGCTATGCTGGCTGATGTGACGGTACACTATGAGTCCAACTTATCCACTTTATGGTTAGCTCCGGTGAGGTGAATGACGTCTGGGGCAATTCTGAACGCAAAAAATGTAAGAATAAACAGTGTCCAATATAAAAGTAAGTGGTCCTCACAATCGAAATGTAAATAAATATTTTACAAAGTTTGCTTTTGAATCTGTCTGCAGAATGTGAAAAGGCAAGTCATTGTGACGACTTGCGATTCTTGCGACTACACTGAATCCTTTGTTGGATGTCTTTGTTTTTTCCACTATACAGATGGGCTACTTTTTCAGTTTATAGTACCTACATCCCGCTCTCAGCTACTGTCGTCGGTAGAAGCTTTCTGTGTAATAAAACATAATATATGCGTGACCCTTTGTTCTTTATCATTGAAATCGTACCATCATGCTGAATCATATGAAAATACTGAATGTGACTTTGTTTAACCTTTGCTATTTAAATTCACTAGAAAATTAAAACTTGCCCTTTTTGATGTCCAAATTACTCATATTGGCAATTAAATCAATCAATTATATTGATATGATTCGTCGCATAAGGTACTGATAGTTTCATGCAATCATAAGGTTTGTATTTATAGGTCGTTCAAGTTTTGTAATGTTTTTTTAATTATACTTTTTTTTCTATACGTGATCCTTTCGATCTTAACCCCACCCAAGTCATCGATAGGGTGGCTCTCAGTCTACATCCTTTGAGAAAAGAAGCTCAGACAAGGACACGAAGTTCTTCTTAATATTATTTATCGGTTCGCCACCTAATTTGAAAATTATTTTCACAAAATAGGGAGCCATTTTTTAGTTTCTTCATCGTCATTACTAACTCCAGCATAAACTCCTAGTTAATAAGTTATTTATCAATTTAGCTCCTTAAATTTCATTACTTTTTAGAGAGAATTAAGACTGCAGGCAATCTTTTTTTAGAAAATCCCAAGAAGTTGATTTTTAATTTTACTGGTCAAATTTGGTCGGCAGATTGCCAGTATCAGGATTAAACCGGGCGGCCGCCGTTAAGTGGCGGGCCCTGAAGGTTTTTCTAAGGTCTTAAAGTAAGCAGACGAGCGGGGAATACTTGCGTTTTCGTTTCTTATAGATTTACTCTGTTCATGTTCTGTACATGTTATAGCTAAATTGTGATACTCGTATATACAGAGGCGAACAATGTTGAGAACTGACCATGCCAAATAATAATGAGCAATATCATCCTCCCAGTCGTGGCTAAAGTTAGCCTTGACAAGCTTGAGCACCCAACACCGAGAGGAAAGCACCAGTATTACCCTCTTGAACTATCATTTATTTAGCCAAAGTTTTTATTATGCCTATATAGTATTATAATGAAAGCATCATGAATATCAAATGTCAAATACATTTATTCTGTATGGTTACCTATCTTAATCCCGAATTTTAATATTCCGAATATCATAATCCAGAAAACGTTTGGCCATTTATTCATAATCCCGGTTTTCCAAATTTCGAAGTTTTATTTGCCATATAATCGCAACTCCGAATTTCATTTTCCTATTTATTCATTTGTACGACGTTTTATAATCCAGACGAACGAATTCCAGACACACGAAATCTAAATGCACAAAATCCAGATGACCGTAATCCATATGCACGAAAGCCGAATTTTTAAAACACAAATTTTTGAAATGCAGTTTGTTGATATCCAGACAAACAATATCCAGATTTTTAAAAATGAATCCAATGGAAAAATTACAAGGTAGGTACTTAACCTTAACCTGACTGTAATGGGCAAGTAAAACAATAGCGAGTCGGTTCAGTTCTAACCTAACCTAACCTACTGAATCGAATTTTTCTAGCACTCGCCGGCCGCTGCCGCGGCACGCTCGCTTCGCTCGCTCGGCTCGTGCGGGGGTCGCAGTTCTAACCTAACCTAACCTGCTGAGTCGACTTTGACACTTAAACCTATCTGTGATAGGCAACTAATATTTCTAAATCACTTGCTGTAGGTACCTACCCAATAAATGAATCGTAAAAATTTACTGAGTTTTACTATACCTGTATATAGTTTAGATGGAAAACGATTGTATGGGAACCAAATAAAAAGATTATGAAAATTTGGTAATAGTTTATTTGGCAAATGGTACGATGGGAAACAAAAAAAAATATTCTGTGAATCTGGTATACCTAACTATATTTGGATTATGACACTATGGAAAACAAAAAAATACTATTTGAAAATTTGGTTTTAGTGCACCTGGAAATTGATTCATCTGGGAAATGAAAAACGGAATAATAGAAAGTTGTCATTCATTACATCTGTCTTTTAAAAGTTCTACCAACCGTTTTCGGGGTTTTAAGATTCGGGTAACAGAAATTCGATATTTCAATAGGTTACCATTCTGTATATGCATTATGAAATAGTGCCAACCATTCTGTAGAAAATTATAGTATTTAGTTTCAAAGAGATCAACAATAATAATGATGGTATAGATAATAATATTGGTGCATAGAAACATAGAAATATCAGTCTGTAAAGTTTGTGGATTAAACATCATCAGATGAAGTTGAATACAGATCAAACAGAGATACGAACTTGATGACATGTAAACAGCTTGCTTACGTCATGAATTCCGGTAGAGATTGGGTTTACCATAGTTCAAAATGTGTCATATTAGCTGTTACCCGCAGCTTCACTTGCGTGGAATCCCGATCCCATTTCTCAAACGTATAAGAACCTATTTCATGGACAAAAATTACCCTATGTGTTATTCCATACAGTCCCCGTATCGAATTTTGGGCAGCCTCTATAGAGAAATGGTAATCCAGTGATCACTGTTTTATAGAATGGAATAGAACGATTGTTCGATGTCGTGTATATTCTAATCATTGACAGATAGATGTTAGGAGTAAACCAATGACATCCCATACATTAAACCCGAGTATTGAACATTGTATTCTATTTCTCCTGGGTAGTTTGGAATAGCACATAGGCTACTTTTCTCCCTGGAATAGGTTCTTATGGGTTACGGGAATGAGATCAGAGTTCTACACATCAGTAAAAACATCCAAATAGTACCAATGAAAACATCTTCACAAATATAAAATGTTATCAGGAAATACGATTTCAAAAATGAAAAATACCCAATTTCCGTATTTACGTAAGTCTACTTAAACTATTGGACAGCACAGAATTTATCATGTCCTATTTTGTTTTTCCAACAACATTTCAAATACCAGATAGTGTTTATTTTTCAGAATACTTTCTGAGAGTGTATTTCAGTAACTCGGGTGTCGCCTGCAAAAGTTTAGTGTTATTATTTTGTTGTTTGTGCAGGTCCTGGTAGCGGGCTGGGACCAAACAGAGGAGATAATATAATGAACTATCTACGTGTTGGCTACATATCTATGTAAGCATGGAGTGAGAGAGTTTAGAGTTTAGACAAAAAAGTTTTCTAATCAACAATTATTGCTATGTTATGCCATGGGATACAGAATGAAAGGTTTGCAGAAGTATCTCGTTATCAATAAATTAAGAAATATGAAAAATGTCAACAATTGTACAAAATTTTAAATGTAATACATACTAGTATGTTATATAGATATATTGATCAGTCTTTGTAAATAAATTACACCACTTAATGCATTATTAATTGACACGTAGCACTCGGCTTATTCACCTACGTGTCAATTTAATTAATAATGCATTAAGTAATAAAGTCACAAAATTTATACTAAACGTTACGATAGCTGTTAAAAGTGATGATAATCCAATGCAAATAAACCTCTTTGAAGTCAAATCTACAATGAAGCCATCATTAGCATGTGTAGTAACAAACAAATTTCGGGCTCACGACTGCGGCTCACGGCGCGACGGAGCCGTGAGCCGTCCCTCGGGCCCGTAAGCACACTTTAATGATAGTTTCAGCCCAATTAATTGCCTTTTATTTCATTTGTGGGGGTTCGCAGTTAAATGTCTGCTGATTGTTTGGAGGTGAAATCGTTTTAGGAGACCTTGTTTATGTGAATATTGTTTAAATAATTTGGGATTATTGAACAAAATATTAATGATTAAATAGGTACCAGTTTATTTCTATCTTCGCGTACAAAGGTGAGTCCATCTTGTGGATGTCGTAAGCGACTAAGGGATGCAGCTTATTTAAAAAAAAAGATTGTTGACAATAGACAGTCGAAAAAAATTGTTATTATTGTTGTGTGTACAGAAAGGTATGCCATAGTAAAGATACCATACTTTCTAAAGTTTACGGTACCGTTACACTTTGAAATTTCTAAAGTTTACGCTACCATTACACGTTACACAGTGAAAAGTGAAACTGAAAGAATAAATATAAATAATTAGAACTGGGAAAAACGTGTATGTAAATCTGTATTACATTTTTTTTTAACTTGTCAACGAGTTCTCAAAATACGCCTATTTTGTGCATGAGAATAAAACCAAAAGGCCGTCGCACTACCATTGCATAGTTGTTACTTTCCTAAGGCAAATTGTCAATAAGTTGAATCGCGTCTTTTTCGTTTTTGTTTGTTTTGTCATCGTAAAGAAGAAGATACCCAGATAAAGCCGTAAGGCAAAGAGGGTTCGTTTGTTGTGTAAGCATTGGATATTCACACGCCGCCGAGTGATCTAAAAGAAAAGTTGCTCAATCAATTGTCCCAGACCTTGGAAACGGTGACTTCGATCAGCCTATACTAATTTAACAACCCCTGATCCTAAGGTTTTGTGTATAGAATGCTGATTCATCTGCTTTTCTTAATATAGAAAGATTGGAAAAAACTAATCTGTAGTAGACGTATACTGTCTTTTTCTATTAAGAAGTCTAAGGAGTAGAATTTTCTTTTTGATTTTGTCGTCAGGATATTTTCTGGCCTTGTCTTTTTGAACTTCATACAGAGTTCCCTCTCTCTCCCCTGGAGCGTCAATTCATTCAGAGGAGTTTTTCGAATGTCACTAAATTCAACATGTTTATAGAGGTCATTTTGTAATCGGGCAGAGGTGATCGTGTGAGGTGTTGTAATTGCAAGAATGTAAGGTTCACCCGCATTCAAACGCCGAGTTTGTCTGCCCGTCTACAACCCTTTCCACCGGGCGCACCGCACCGGTCGGGCGCCGAGTTAATTAAGCTATCCGTTATAATAATCGAGGCCCGTGAGCTTTTGCTTGTTTCAGCGCGGGCACTGACGTCACCCTTTGTACTTTTCCGTAATATTAAAAATACACTTTTCTTTTTAAATTACATTGAGGGCCCACAAAACATAAAAGTGTATGTATTGTCCTTTTTACAGGAGGTTTCTTTTGATGGCGTTGTTTGAAGTGGCTTTGCTTTTCATTTTTATTATTTGTTTGGAAATATTAGCCACGACGCTTTTTATGTTTGACAAAGGCTGTGTTCATTTTCGACGTCAAAGGAATGCATGTAGGTTTTACAGGTTTTATTTGATTATTCAAAATAGGTTGTGGTTTTCATGGTCGATTCCGTGTTAACCCTTGGCAGAAGGACGACGTATTAATGAACGTCGACCTCCAACTGTTAGAGTCAACTCGACGGGAACCATGTTGTGTCTCCGACCAATAACCAAGTGGTATAAACTTACAATAGGTATACTATACACTAACATGCTTATATACTGAGAAGTTTTAAACTGCACAGCAATAAATAACATAATAAATGTGTTTACAATTTAACAATTATTTGTGCCCATTGAAATTTCAACAAATACAAAGATTTTAGATAAAACAAACTGAATGTGCAAAAGAAAAATTATTGTCAAATATGTTGTTTTAAAAGTCGGGGTGCTGCTACATGGCAGAACGTTCCGAGTTGCCGCAAAGTGCTGAGCAAGTAAACAGATAGTGTTGTCGCCATCCAGGAGCAAATATTTGACCGCTACATGGAAATGTGTATATGCACGTCTTAGTGATATTTACCTAAAATATGTTTAGGTACTTGTAAATGTAATAGTTTTAAATTGAGAAACAATCTGAATATTAATTTGCTAGATTACATAATACTCTCAATATCGTATTATTAACTGACTTAAAATGAAGGAGATTGTCAATTCGATCGATAGTTTTACCGTTTTTTTTTATACTATTCACTGTAGAACCTATCTAATGACCATTTTAAGGAACCCCATATTGTAGTCACTTGGCCGACAAACCACAGCAGCGAGTTCATCGTACTGCTTAACCGTATACTGGATGAAGTTCCTTCCAAACCACACAGCGCTCACCGTTTCCGGACGTAATATGTGAGAATGGACTCTCTGCTTGTATTGAGCGGTGCGATGACAGAAAGTATTAGGCGTGTGTATCATGTTGAACATTTCTTCTGAACACAAACCATTGTACAGGTGGTAAAACACTCACAGTGAGGTATAGCCCCTGGTGTTTCAAACGTTCATAGGCCACAGTAACCACTTTCCATAAAAAAAGCCCCTTCTGAGGCTGAGAGATTCCACTCCGTCTGTGAGTATGGGATTGTCGATGATCCTCAGCCACCATTTTTGCACAAGTCCCAGACGTCAAGCTGGAATGCAGGCGCCCCGGCAAAAAGGGTACAACAGATCTTAGCCGTGTGTACTACGCAATAAATTTATGTAAAATTGGGTACTTTCAATGCACTGCAGTGTACCGGTTACTGGATCGTTCGACTAACATTCACTATTGTTCTGCCGGCTCTAATCGAACTTGTTATGATAAATGGGTGATTTAATTAATGAACGAATGATAAAGTGGAATAATTAATGTAACAAATCGGTGTCCGCGCCATATCGTATAGAATTTATAGATTCAGGTCAGAGCATAATTGGGACGGAATAATATATCAGCGGTGTGTATTTTTCATTTCATTTTGTAATATTCATGTTTCGGAAATTACAATTAAAACAAACCTGTATAAATTTCGGAATGAAATGTATTTGTTATCTAATAATGCGAATTTAGGTACTCATACGAATATAAAGTACATTATATTTGTGTGTTTGTATTGATGTGGGTGTATCAAATACTAAATTTGAACGAATATACATACCTGTATATATATTATATAGTTGCGTGTGTATGTCACTGTTCTCCTTCTAAACTGCTAAACAAGCTTTTGAAGTGTTATAAAGTCTCCTTAATTAATTCGAACTCCTGGATATATAATAATTAATTCGAACATGGAACCCCTGAATGATGGCACTGCACTCTAGGATTTCACTAAATGTTCTTATCGCGTACCCTATTTATAGATACTCGTAGTATTAAAACATACATACCTATTTATTTCTTTATATTGTATTACTAAAACTGTACCTCTATCTCACAAATATGTAGCTTTGCTAGCATTAGGCTATCAAAGCTGAGCGGAGGCGATCGGGCGCTGAGCGGAGGCAATTCGAGCGTCGAAGGTCGCAGAATGACCTCCGTCCTCTCGCAGAATGGTCTGGAGGTGACGGGCAGAGCCATCCTAGCAGAAGCAGGCCGCAGTGGCGGTGCGAAGCGTGTCTTCCCATATGCGGGGACTAGATGAGGAAACCATGGTACCCACATTAGGGGAAGTGGGTCATCTCTAAAGGATTGTCCCCGGGTCTGTCGGTTTTAGCCGGTTCGAATCCGACACAAGCACCAAGTTGGTGACAACTTTGGTGGCAGTGGTATTCGTAGGGATTTTACGCACAATAAAAAAGTCCATAAAAGCTAGTAATAAATAATATATACATACATCTATAAACAAGAGTATACATGACACAGCGTTATCTCAGGACACTTAACAAAACCATCTCAAATTCACGCGCTTCCGTGCCCCGTTACGACTGTTGATGCCCCGGCGATAACCGACAAGACAGCGACGTAAGCACTTCAGCTGGGGTCGAACCCTGAGTGCTCTTATCAACGAAGATTTCCGTCGTCGACAATCATCTAAAAACATTTTGCCCCGAGTCTTAAAGACGTATCTAATTAGGTTTGCTAAAAGTTGTCTCTCCGTGAAGGCGAAACAAACATTGTTTAAGTTTTGAAACTTATCCTAGTTGAAATATTTTAGTTTCTGAAACAGATGTTATGACGTTAACAGATTGACACTGATTCACTTCATATTTTAACAATGGAACCCCTAATGCTAGCAAAGTTATATAACACTGTAAGTTTTTGTAGGTACCTACTCTTGTGAGTGCATAACAAACAATAAAAGATAACAGTTTTCAGTATTTTGTGAGAGTTTGTAACTGCGGCACATGTCGGAAAATTGTTATTGTCGTACTTAAACTATTTCTACAACTTTAGTCTACTGTGATCAACGCAGTAAAGATGTTTGTACTACCTACCCAATCTAATCAGCACTCTGATGGTGTCAACACATGTGTGACAGATCTTATATTGCAATAAAAACCCACAGAAATCCCTAGCCATCAAGTGGGCCATATGTCTGTTTCCTGGCTTAAAAAGCTTAGAACGATTAATCTAATAAAATGCTTCACCATGTTACTCCCATTTATTATCCATATTTATAATAAAAACATTTTCAGATTACAAATTACTAATTTAAGAAGCGTTTCTCTAACAAAATAACTTTAGGTATTCCATTTGAATTATAAATTACGATGTCTAAAGGCCAGCTAACTTTTATAACTTATATAACAACATTGTTTCTGGAACAATTGAGCGCTGAATTGCAGCAAACCAATTACACGCATCCAACCAATATGAGAGCCCACTAACACTGAGGCTGTAACTCCATTAAAGAGGACACATTGAATAAGAGACCTTAACCCTTAATAGCCGACCCATATCCCGAAAATAGGCGACATGTCCCTACGTCCTATCACCTCGAAGCAAACTGTAAGTGTATTGGTACAAAACAAAAGGGTATTTCTCGTTCTCGCTAATTCGATTATACGAGTGGCCAGACCTTCGAGGGATAGATTCGGATCGATGACTGAATGTTTACCGTAATTTTCGGCTTGACACCCTACCCTTTTGATTACAAATGTGATGAATAAAAATATACTTGAGGAGGTTTCTTGAGAGGATATGCCAAGAAAAGAAGGGTCTGAGGATATCAAGTCTGACAGAAATGTGTTGAAGGAAATAACGCAAAGAATATCGAAAGATTTCTTTGGCACTGTTTTAAATATTTGTACGAACTTAGGCTCAATTTACACCGCGGTGGAATAGAAACGAATAAAATTGTTAGGATAAAATAAAATGAACTCTATGTCAATTGCATAGTATACAAACTAATACGAATCAGTAATGGTCGCGCGTCTTCCGCGGAATCGTCGCGCTTTCTCGAAAAATCCCTTAGTTAAGATCATATCGCAATTAGCACAAAGTTCATTATGCTTGGTACCTATAATTTTGTTCGCTTCCATTCAATAGTGAAGTCATACACCCAATAGTGAAGAAATATTATAAACATGTACCTTAACAATTGCTCTCATGTCTAGTCCAGTTAATTTTGAACGTCGGAAGTAATTTTCAGAATGTTCAAATGGCTTGTCAATGTGCATGTTAAACTGCATCTGTTTTCATCAGCTTAAGTGATCTTTTT
The DNA here is from genome assembly GCA_963691645.1 of Pelosia muscerda. Taxonomy (NCBI): domain Eukaryota; kingdom Metazoa; phylum Arthropoda; class Insecta; order Lepidoptera; family Erebidae; genus Pelosia; species Pelosia muscerda. The sequence continues at coordinate 14,235,991 of OY829118.1, forward strand.
GTTGTTGTTTATTCTAATGTTACTAAGTAAATAAAACAAAAGTTTACCTTGTAACTGGTAAATTTATCCGAAATGTAAAATACTTTTTCTCTACTCTTGCTTGTCTGAGAACTAAGAGCCTATATAAATAAGAGCGTATTAAAATTTAATAATTTTATAGCTCCAGGTTTAAAAATAAAAAACAATAAATAAAAAGACTACCTGAAAGGAGTTTTGTAACTCGTTAGCCTTCATTAGGACGCGCAGTCACATCCACACGAAATCGCACGAAGAACACGTTCGAGCTTCATTTATTTTTAGCATACCTTAACGAACAACTTGTTCCTTTCGTTTTCTGGATTTCGAAGGATAACGTAGAACGTTATGAGAAAATCTCATTTGAAACATATTTGAGACAGTAGCCGCTATAATTTACTACGAAAAGTTTATCTTGATATTTCAAAATTGGGTAAGGCTGTATTCATATTTGGTTTAATATATTTTATATAATTTAAAACATTCCTGTGATTTTCAATAAAATTGTGGCGATGGTTATTATTCGTAAATTACGAAGATCAGAGGAGCTACCAAGACGTGTTATAATTGAACGCTTACAGTACGTCATACTTAATTTAATAATGTTCACTTCATATTTAGATCGGAAAAAGGGAATGCTTCGACGGGATATGAACCCATGATCTTACCATGCCAGGGGGAACGCTCTGTAGCAGTCAGAGCCACGAAGCCACGTCTGAAACATTTGAAATTCTTCTATACAAACTACCTTTGCCTTCAGCTTAACATCAGGCGAGGTGAAGTCAAATTGACGTAGATAAAAAAAAACCTTAGGGGCAGAGGTGGGAGTCATCAATGCATTCATTTTTTTCGATTCCGAGTCAGCGTACTAATTGCTTTAGAAAATATTCAGTACACTAATGTTCACTGCCATAAAGTTATCCTTAATGGAACAAAGTGTGAGTGTCATACGTATCTTTGAGACAGTGACAAAATGTACGAACCGAGAATCTTTTTTATATAAACCAATATCAACTTTGACAGAAATAGATACTGCAGTGACGTCAATGTTTCTACATAAAAGCCAAAAGTCACTGTCCCTGACATTTTAAATTCAGTAACGCGTTAATGAAGGAGTTCGTAATATTAATTTCTATGCTAATAATATAATAATATCATTTTTTCACTTATGTTGTGAAATAATGTGGTAATTCACCGGTCGGGTTAGTCCATTGCTGTTGAAAACACAAGTTCTGGCCAGCTCAACTATCTATGTGATACAGATTAACCCTTTTCATTGAATAAAGATGAACAAAACGTACTGAGATTGACTGGAAACTGTTTGAGTTATAACGCATTAAACTTTTGCAGATGGAAACTTCTTATGAAATTTAGCAGTAAATCAGCTTTAGATCATTTAAGGCGAAATTTTATTTGCACTACAGTGTTTTCAACTTTAGGAATGATGAAATAACGATAACTACTGTTTCTAAAAAAATACTTAGCCTTAGTTGCACGATCTTACTTTGACCGTGACAAAGCTGGTTGACCGGTACGGTCAGGTATAAAACGTCATAGCCTTGGTTGTAACTATGACCAGCCACGCTCAAACGTCAAATTCTGTCAAAAACAGAGCTACAAAATCATGGAAAACAAAAATAAGTGGAAGCGGCATGTAGTCGGTGCACGCGTGTTTGGTTAGCGTATTTATGCTACGAAGGATAAATTCGATAATATGAACGTTTTAGATAAGAATACGTCTAAACTTTTTCGTAAATATTCAAGCTTTTTCAATTCAAAGTATGAAAATAATGCCATAAATACTTTTTTCACTACGGCAGCTCAAACAAGTAAGTTTTACTGCATAACAACAGTGTGCAAAATGCGATTTTGCCCACTGCGTGAGACAAAGTAACTTTTTAATATATATTTTTTATTTTTTCTATAAACAGTGCCAACCATAGATTTTAAAAAGAATTGTTCCGCGATGAACTTTCCAACTACATAATCTGTCCTTGGCCGTCCTTTAGAAAGTTCTTTAAAATATGAAGGTCCAATTTCGAAATTCTAAATTTGAAAGGTATTTGTAAAACGAATAACCATGTTTTTTATTTAAATTATTTAATATTTTAATGTATTATAACATAACATAAACTCACGCCTATATCCCGGAAAGGGTAAGCCAAAAAAACAATTATTTACTAGTAAAGCACGGTATTATTAACGGTTATGTTTGTGAGTTTTACGACATCGGTTCCGCTACTGCAGCTATCGCGTCGCACTTCTACTAGTTTTTCTGTTCTGTGTACTAACCATAGAGTTAACCAAACCATTACTATCAAACTGTTAAATTTGACGGTGACCGTTGTTTTTGACCATGACCATGACAGATAGTTCGTGCAACTAAGCCTAAAGGCTAAGTAATGGTTTGGTTAACTCTATGGTTAGTACACAGAACAGAAAAACTAGTAGAAGTGCGACGCGATAGCTGCAGTAGCGGAACCGATGTCGCCAAACTCACACACATAACCGTTAATAATACCATGCTCTACTAGTAAATAATTGTTTTTTTTGCCTACCCTTTCCGGGATATAGGCGTGAGTTTATGTTATGTTATAATACATTAAAATATTAAATAATTTAAATAGAAAACATGGTTATTCGTTTTACAAATACCTTTCAAATTTAGAATTTCGAAATTGGACCTTCATATTTTAAAGAACTTTCTAAAGGACGGCCAAGGAATAGAGTGCAGATTATGTAGTTGGAAAGTTCATCGTGGAACAATTCTTTTTAAAATCTATGGTTGGCACTGTTTATAGAAAAAATAAAAAATATATAGTAAAAAGTTACTTTGTCTCACGCAGTGGGCAAAATCGCATTTTGCACACTGTTGTTATGCAGTAAAACTTACTTGTTTGAGCTGCCGTAGTGAAAAAAGTATTTATGGCATTTCATACTTGGAATTGAAAAAGCTTGAATATTTACCAAAAAGTTTAGACGTATTCTTATCAAAAACGTTCATATTATCGAATTTATCCTTCGTAGCATAAATACGCCAACCAATGACACGCGTGCACCGACAACATGCCGCTTCCACTTATTTTTGTTTTCCATGATTTTGTAGCTCTGTTTTTGACAGAATTTGACGTTTGAGCGTGGCTGGTTATACAGGGTGTCCGCCGGGAAGGTATACTACTTTGTTTTGCCGCCATTTTGGTAAACGTCAGTCTTCAGAGTTCATATTTGGCAGTCGTGAAGTAGACAGTTGGCAAATTTATTATGGAAAAATATTCGATAAACCAACGTGTTCTAACCGTTAAAACATTTCATCAAAATCATCATCGATTACTGTGACGATGAGAAAGTTATGTGAATTTTTTGGGAGAAACAACGTGCCAACAAAACGCACTAATTATCGTTCTGGGCAATAGGAAACCCTCAAATTATTCATCAGTCACCTTTACATCCATTAAAACTGTCAGTCTGGTGTGCAATTTGGTCAGGAGGAATCGTTGGACCTTACTTCTTTGAAAATGAAAACGGCGTAACGGTAACTGTGAATGGGGGATATCGTGATATGATTGAAAACTTTTTAACACCACAACTAACATGCTTTGGCCATGATTAACATGTGGTATCAACAAGACGGTGCCACATCGCATACAGCCAATATTACATTGAAATTACTGCGAGATCTCTTTCCACAACAAGTTATTTCAAAAAATGATGATGATTGGCCTCCACGGTCGCCTGATTTGACTGCTCCGGACTTCTTTTTGTGGGGATATCTGAAAAGCAAGACTTATGCAAACAAACCAGAAACGCTTGAGCAACTCAAACAAAATATTCGTGATGAAATTAATGAAATACCGCGTGAAATGTGTGAGAATGTAATGAAAATGTGCTCAAAAGGGCTCGCAATCGTGGGGCTAACAGAGGCGGATATTTAACTGACATTGTATTCCATACATAATTGCCGACATTAAATAATACATTTATCAATATAAGATCCATTATCTTTCATTTATTCAAAAATTATAAACAAACAAAGTAGTATACCTTCCCGGCGGACACCCTGTAGTTACAACCAAGGCTATGACGTTTTATACCTGACCGGTACTTTGACCAGCTTTGTCACGGTCAAAGTAAGATCGTGCAACTAAGGCTTAAGCTTTTTTTTACATAACTACAAATGTTGAACTGTCATTTTATAATTCGACCCTAGATCTTATAAACGAGATCGTTTAGAAAATCAGGTCTATGAAACAAATCGCCTCTGACATTTTGGAAATACGATAGCATATGTCTGGCACAGGCTTGGCATCTAAAAGTTAAGCCATATCTGAATTATCAAGACATAAAATATGGTGCCATAAATAGCTGTATCAAAAACGTAAACCAGGTCTATATACATTTTGAAGTTATTAAGTTAGCTTCTTTACAAAATTAGATTCCACAATGTATTACACTCTGAAAAAAGTGCTTCCATTCGTTTCACAAAGTACTTTAATTACGTAATAAAATAAAAAACCAAACCCAATCTAGACTTCTCATTAGAAAGCTACCTAATCGCTTTTACCATTTGTGTAACTTTATAAATCTGCCGGGTGCTCGGGCTGCGGGGCGCGGTGGCGGCGGTGGAAACCGCAAGTCGAGGCAATTCGTTGCTCTTGGCATTCCGATTCAAGGAGATTACCATTCCTCGCCTCGCCCCGAGGGACAAATCTTTACGAAGTTACCACGTAAAGCAATTCCAACTATTTTGCAAGCTGCGGACCTCATTTCCTCAATTCCTTCAATCGTGAGTATTTTTAAAAAGCCACTAAAGAGGTTTAGCAGAACGCAGCGAACGCTCGTAATATTCTGTAATAAAATCAAACCGGCTGCGAGCGAGCGGAAAACGCCACTCAATCGAATTTCTTCGCGCCGCTTTTGAAGGAAATTAGGTTGAAACATCGCAGAGACATCGCGGTGTGGGATGTAGGCACCTTAACTTGAATCGTTTGAACGATGTCCGGCTACATAATACAACTTTAGCGTTACATTTTTGTATAATATAAAAGTGTTTCTAGCATTTTTATACTTTTTAAATACAAAATCTTGTAAGTATAAATCATAAAGTTACTTTCTTAAACAAAACAAGAGACAGTTGTCCTCATCCCGTTGAAAAGAAAAACACAAAACCAAGACCGTTCTGACATTTCTCGAGTCATAAATATTGTTGGTTAGAACCTAGTAGTATAGCTACTTTAAAGAATTAAGATCAGAAAAGAAACCTATGCAAACAAGGCGCTATGATAAAACAGTGGACAGTACATTATCTTTGGGATCAATTCATTTCCTTCGTAGTCATGACAAGAATTCCATAATCCGGAACGATTTCGGTTTATAATATTCAAATTATGTGTTCTCTATAGCTTAAAGAATGCTGCCACCAACTGATTTGTGTTCTATAGCTTCTATAATGCCTTGTGAACTGGGAGTCGTTTGATATACTGCCTATGGCTACTTAGTAAGTTTATTACCCAACCACCGCCGGCGACGGAGAACGGAAAAAACAGTGATTCGTCAGTTTTGGGATAGAGTTTCGCTCATAAACTCAATGGCCCCAACTACTTTTCAGCAAAAAAAGGACGTAAAATCCCACCAGGCTAGTCGTACCTACCTTTTTATTTTCCGAATAGTGCACGTGATGAAAATTTATCTTACCAATCATGCGTTAAATTTAGTTTAAATGTTTTCAAGAATATTCTAGAAAATGTGTCAAATATTGAAGTAGGCGTTACTTGGCGGAAAATCATTACAAGAAAATATATTGATGAGGGAGGGTGTTACTTAACACTTAACAATCCCAATAATAGCAATAGTAAATTATTACTAATTTGCATTAGGAAGGAATGCCAAACCGAACTCCTCGAAGCAAGTAAAAAGACTTCTTACCCGAGGAGATATGATTTTGTAATTTCGTATGTTCAATTTATGCAAGTGCGAAGAACAAACCTCGACACGTGTTTCCCTTCTACACGAGACATCTACAGGAGCGCTACCAAGCGTCTGCACTCGAAAATTTGTCACGTTAACTTTCTGAGGGAATTACCTCTTATTGCTTAATTGTCTACAGACATGATACAGACGGGAGTACATGTACTTAATGTAGAGTGTCGCTGCGGTTCAGGGGTGTGATTGTGGTGCCGCAATGCAGAGGTTTAGAATATAAGCCAGAATTTACGAGAATCAAATCAATGGATTTACTAACAAATTATGTTACCTAAACAATAAATTCCAATTCGCCTAATGATGAATATTCATTAGTTTAATTGATATAATAATTTCCATTAAAGTGCTATCAGTTGCTGATAAGCATGACGACAACCGCGACGCATATAACATTAGGTATGTTATTAAGTAAGTCGATACAGAGTTTACATTACAAAAGATGGTAACAGCAACCAACATGTACAAGTACTTGTCTCTAATTAGGTACAATGGTCAAGTGCGATACGTTTGACGCACCAAGGGTTCCACAAATAACGAAACAAGGGTTTAGGGTATAATGTACAGGGTATAAGGGAAACACTCCCGAAGCCGAGGGCCGTGACACAAAGCATGAAAAAAAAATAATGGTCAAGGTCAATTTTTTATACGCTTTTACTTGCGTTGTTCACTCTCCATCGTGTTAGTAAAGCTGAATGAAACAAAAATTTCATGAAAACACATGAACTCGCAAGATGGCTCTAATTGTTTTTTTGCAGTGACGTTCTTTTATGAAATTTTCGTTTCATTTAGCTTTACTGATACCATGGAGAGTAAACAATGCGAAAAAAAGAATTGAAAAGAAAGAAAAATTGCTTTGCCGTAATTTTTCTTTCTTTTCAATTCTTTTTTTTGCATTGTTTACCCTATATATGGTGTGCCTAGAGTACTACCAGGGACCTGTTTCCCTTACACCCTGTAACTTGAAATGATAGCGATTGAAACGGTTAAGAGTTTTATTTCAATTTAGTGTTCAATTGTTGTTCAAATCTATTTAGTTTCTGTCTTACGTCTTACAGATGTAGCCACTTCACCTTGCTCATTGTGCCAGTTATGTCAGTGACTCTAGTTTTCGACCTCCCAATGAAAGTGATTGTGATGAAGTCAAACTAAAATAAGCTATCATGGATAACTCATCATTTCTACATGCATTCAACAACATAATTTTCAAAACATACAGCTTTTGGAGTAGACAGAGACCACAGCCCGTCATCCTAATTCTTTCCGTATATACCTCACAAGCTTTCTTTCCTATGTAAATATGATGATATTGGATTACGGTACCCTAAAAAAACAAAGTTGTACCCACAAAAATGATATACAGGCAGGGAGCAACACGCTTGTGGCCAATAACTCTAGGATAAGCCGGATGTACGAGACGGGACGTAAAGTTTTTATCATCCTTGTTCTAATATATGGGCGCCGTGACATTACCCTTTGAGACAAGTTGCTCCAAACTTTTGTCACATTATTTGAGCATATTTCAACTGACGCGCGAAGGATTACGTCTCAACTTACGCTTCTACTTATCGCCAGAACATACTTCTGGCACAGAATACTTAACAGTACCTACTACGTGAATCTAGGTTTATGAAAAGTAACAAGATAATAGGAGGGAAGGAGTAGGAACCCACCACTCACCCACTGTTTAACAATCCCAACGATTGCAATAGTATAATCTTACTAATTTTTATACAAGGAAATACTAAACCGCATCCCTCAAAGCTAGTAAAACACTTCGAACTCGAGCAGAGATGTTTGTCGTACGTGCAATATTCCACAAGTGCGAAGACAAATCTCTACACCTCTAAACCTCTAACCTGATGTAGGTAGGTCTTCTTATAAGGATAAGGATCCCAAGATGTGTAATGTAAAATATATATTACCATGTAAATAATATGCCGTGATGACAAACAGCATGCCCTTTATTTCAAAATAAAATACAACACACATTTATATAAGTACAGTTTTTATTAAATTTTAAAACATTTTATCAAATTAATTATATTTAGATACAAATAAGATAATATCTGAACATTTTACAGTACAACTATTGAATGAATTAAAAATGTATTAATAGTGAAGATATATTATATAATAATCGTTTGATAGATCATTCAAATGTGTACTCACATCATCATCAGGACTACACACATACTTTAACATATATTATAAAACTATACAGAGTGGAGAAGTAAGTACTTAATAAAAGCTACTTTTTTTTACGATAAGAAAAGAAAGATATGCCCTTAATTATTAAACTCTACTCTTTCTCAAGAAACTGCGTTAAGTACTATACAATTCTGTATTAAGATTAATATTAAAACAGATTCCATTATCACATTTAATATTCAGACTGTATCAGCACAGGACAAGTTCTCTACAACTAGGTAAGCGATACCAGTAGGGTGCCCAAATGTAGAAATGGAAAAAATGAGACAATCTTCGTTATTTTTAACCCTATTACATAACTTTTTTAAAGAATTTATTGTGTTTTTTAAATAGTTATAACCCGCATACTGAACTAAAAACTAATCCCCATTCCTTGAGCACAATTAAATGCATTTACTAGAAAATTTACGTTTAAAGCAAATTGTTAAGGTAGTTTTTCCCTTCCAGTTATTTCGAAGGTCTGAAGATGCAAGGGTGCAATAAACTTAAACGATTACCTCGTTTCTTATGTCACATTCTACGAACCCAAAAGCGTTGTCTCATTTGTCATTGTTATCAGCGTTATAAAGCTAGCCCATTTGGTACCATATTGTTCAACGTATGAGGAAGGCCCAAGGCTCTCATCAAAACATAAAGAAAATATTACTCGTGGAGAAGTTTTTGGTAGTAAAATTGTTTAAAGTATTGTAATTAAGGAGATATGAAGGTTCTCTTTCAAAAATATACGAATACAGACCTTAGTAATAATAACATAGATTAGTGTAATGTACAATAATATTGGATAATTCTATACACCTTCGCCTATAACTATACAAAGTCGGACAAACTCTTACATTGGTTGCCCTGCTTAAGCTAACGTATCAGTTTTATGGCACTAATTTAAATGTTATATTAATAATTAACTTGTTATACTAAGATGGTAATCATCACTTAATAAGGTTCTATTGGTTTATACGCAGTATAATACTTATAATTGATCAGGAACATTCCCTTATGTGTATTAGTGTATATTCCTAAGGGGCAGCACAGACAAACTGTTCAATCTGTTCTTAAGGTAATTAAATATTTATTAACCTTAATCCATTAGCTAGTGCGTGTTCGATCTCGCACGTGACTGTTAAATGTTTGAGGATTAAATAATATTTAAAAACTACTCGGTCACTTAACATTTACTATTTAAGTATGTTAAAGTTTTCCTGTAGGAATCAGTTATCAAGAGGTACTGTGCGTCGGAATGTAACTATAACTATAATTCCATGGTCAGTAAAATGAATGTATCTTTATACTTAGTAATGTTTATATTATAGTGCGTTATTATGATAGAATTACTTTTCTATGTGAGGTAACGAAATGAATCATAATTTCTTTGTTTTGTCGGATCTTGTGAAGAATTTCAAAATATTTTGAATACGCTTGCATTCCCTTGGAAAACTTTGGATCATGAAACAATTATGGAAAATGCTAATGCACTACATAACGTTGAGTATCATATACTATTCTGCAACGATATGGCTACAGAATACACCGTTGGTGCGCCTGGATATTAATTCGGAATTTTATTATATTAATGTAACTGAAATTATTTTGTTACTTACAGTAACAAAATCGTATCGATGTTCTAAGTTCGAACAAACCACGTCAGATGGCAACATAATATTTTCACGTTTGCAGCATTTTGTGAATATGGAGCAAGTTCAAATGTCTTTTTCACTACTCTACTGTTGAAAATTATGTTAAGATTTGATAATTGTTATAAAAATATAGTGTTAAGGTTTAAAATTACACGCGGCGCCAATGTTCTACCAAAATTGACTGTATGTTTGCCGCTCGTCGCCGCCGTGCGTGATGTGGTCGGGGGTCGCTTCGTCTACTTCTGTCCACTACATTTTCTGCAACTCTTTATAATGCCGGCTCCTTCAGCGGTGTCATCTCTACGATTTTTGGTACCAGGGGAGGTACAGTTGGCAGAAGTAATGGGTTATGGTACTTAGTAGGCTTCGAAGTTGCTCCTATGCGGAGATAACCACGTTTAGCGGCCACGATTAGTAGTAGAATCATTGATAGAGAAAAGGACAGGATCTGTGAACAAGATTTCATTGGTATAGTAAAAGTAATGTAGTCTATAGATGACGTTAATATTTCTGTCATAATATACGAGTAGTTCAAATTGGTTGATCTAAGTAAAATAAATTTGAGACAATAAAATTTACTACAAACTATCTCAGCTAAAAGACAACCCTATGTAGATAATAGATAAGACAGCCAAGGATGAGATGCGGAATGTAGAGACAAAATATTAAAAAACCTCCTTGTTTATTAACATGCACCTGTTTACCATCATGTGAGCCGTATACTTGTAAAGTCGCCACTACTTAGTAGTTGAACACAATGATCCAAATAGCTAGAGTCTCAGAACTACCACCATATTCACTGTGATAGCTGTTTGAAAATACCAGCGATTGTGTTCCAAGTTCAATGAAAAGAGAAACTAAACAAAAATGAATAATGAGAAATATCGACTTCAGTAGCAGGGTGAAGGTGAAATTCAAAAATCGAATATTTTATTATTGGCTATAAGTCTACTATTGGTTGCAGAACCACCTTATCATTCAATACTCTTACAAAACATTTGCACGTAGAGATAGGATGGTGCTCAATATGCCTCTTTGCAGACCCACGCAGCCTGAGATATAAATAAATCAAAGTCGGTTGCCTGACCTGTTTGATATTCAATGGATGCTGGGTGCCTCCAACAATCGTCACATACCTTGCATAGTTAGTGAATGAATTACCGTGAATAATTCATTTACCACACGAAAACACGTATTCAACGATAGTCAAACCACTGTAGGTAAGTACATGAGGTAGGTACCTATGTCGATTGATACCTAACACTATGTGGACAGAGTAGTATCACGTTGTATCATGTGTGTTTTATTTATTTGCTTGTATTGTATTTGTATAAATATGTGTACGTCTGTCAGTGCATATAATCTGTGTACTACAGATAATAATAGGATCATATTTCTACGTTTGTTTATTCTACACTAGGTGACCCGCGCAACTTCGTCTGCGTCACCCCGTTTTTGCACCAGTTGGTTGTAGCATGATGTTATATACATATAAACCTTCCTCTTTAACCACTCTATCTATTAAAAGAAACCGCAAAAATTCGTTGCGTAGTTTTAAAGATTTAAGCATACATAGGGATATAAGGACATAGAAAGCGACTTTGTTTTATACTATATTAGTGATAGTGATAATATAATATTAAGAACAGATAATAAAATCATGAATGGAAATAATAATAAAAACCACAATTATATTACGCACCTAAATCTTAGAACCATAACTCTTTACTCTTATAGGGGTCTAACTATTTAGTGGGCCTATTGAATGGTTGAATTATTTATTGTAGTATTGCTGACTGCAGAGCATTTGTGCTAGGCCCCTTGCTGTTACGGGGAATTGTATTTTTAAGAAATTGTTAAAGTGAATTCTAAGGTGTGGTCTGACAATAATAGGCTACTTATAGGTAAATGCAAAGTATGTTACAGGAAGTTTGACAATACTGGTCACAGAGTAAAAGGAAACCATTTGTCCTGGTTCGGACATGTGACGGGCAGCAAGGTATGAATGTAACTATTGTCTCGTGGCAGACGGCTCAGGTAAATGTGGATGTAGGTAAGGTATAGACGGTTACTAAATATTCTTGTTGACGACCTAAAAGTTTTTGCGATAGACTCTGCGATGTGCGAACAAAAAATCTGTAAATATTGAATTGTTTTTTGTATTTAGGTCGTCAAATTGTCAACACCTCACCTGACGCCGCACTCTGACGGCCTCGACAGTAGTTTTTTCACGCCCTGCTTAAAGGACCCACTTAGAGTACAGTAGAAATTGCAAAGCAAATACAACTTTCCATCAGATAGAAGAAAATTTTCTGGAGAAGGGCAGGAAGATGATGCAATGATGCTGCTGCAAATGATGACGATTGTTTTGTCGAGCGACTAAACTAGAAAGTGCGACGCTGTGACCCATAAAAGTTGTGTAGAGTAAATAGTAACAGCAATAATCATGTGACGAATAATAAACTTAGGCCTACTATATTTGCACAAATACAGTTTCGCTGGTTAGTATGTAGTCATGAAATAAGAAATAATCTGGTATCAGTAACAGTAAACACAGCCGGGGGAACTCAGCTAGCGTTTTCTAATCAGTATTATTATCTATTCGTTGTTGTTTTTCTAACCTTACTTATGTAAACATACTTATCATTGCTCAGACTTGTTATTCAATGAATTAGACATAACAATAAATATGTTTGTGTGATGTATAAGGGGCCCCACCAAGATCATTGGAGTCCAAGGTAACCTCACCTGCAACCCGCAGCTGGTGCGTGCACCTGCTGACTGATGGAGGCAGTTCTTGCACAGACTCTTGCGGTTCAGGAGTCAGGAGGCCGTTGACCCCGTTAATATCAAAATTAAATCTTTTCACCCCATACATAAATTGGAAAACACTCAGATGAAATGGGAGGTATTATTAATACTACTTAATGTCAGTTGTTAACCTAGAGCCACCTAGAGTTAAAAAAATAGGAAATTTAAGAGTAAGTAAGGTATTATTCTACACAAATGAGGCTCTACCTAACTGTAATTAATTCGTAAGGGAGTATTATGTTCAATAAAAAGTAAGAGTACTATTTAATTTGATATAGGGTGTTTATAATGGAAACGCGTCTCTTTGCTATTAAATAATATTATTCAAAACGAAGTGAAATAGTGAAATATTTAATCAAACTTAAGTTTTACAGGTAAGCACCTTTGTATATACCTACAATGACAAAAATGTTGACCTAACCAAAAAGACAGGTACGTACTGGGAGAACACACCTTTTTACTTCATTTTAGATATGAAACTGTCTTTTACTTACAGCAGATATCCCAAATGTGGCGAACACTTCGTACGACATAAACATTTTATAAGATTTTAGTCAAAACACAACAAAACTTAACAAAAAATGTAAACACTGTTCCCGCGTGGGCCCTGCGCGCTAACTGAAGCACTGTGGTCACACAAGATAACAACGCGAAAACAATATTCACGCACTGTGTTCAGCTAGTTAAAGAACATGATAGTGAAACATTACACAGTCTAACTTGATGACATGTAGTTGGAAAATGATGTTCTCTATGCACACTAACTGCTCCAAGTACACCACACAGGTAATCTGTGAACACACGAATTCAAACTTTAAGTAAAGAATTCGACACAGTGTTCATCTGTGACGCGTAGTTGGAAAATGGCACGTGGTTACGATAGTTACTGTGACAGTTGCACGGAGCGGCAACGTCGCGCACACACGTCACAAAAACAGGCTGTGTGCGCTGCGCACGCGTCTCACCTTGCCGTTTATTTATCCGTGATACAGTTATTATGTTGAATGATGTTGTCTTTGTTTTATTACCCGTTATTAGTCTTTGTTACTAATTTAAAGTTAATACCTACCTAGTTATGTTCTCAAGCGATAACAACAAAATGCGTAAATTAATCTTTCGCAAAGAAACATTAGGCTGATAAAGCTCTATAATATATATTTTTATACTCAGACACTTCTAAAGTATCAAATTAGGGTACACCTGTAAGTGAACATCATGGTTTATGAACACTTGGATCACCAAGATGGTTTATAACCATTTGTTGAGTATATATAAGACGAAAAGAAAAATAAGACTCCTCACTAGTTGTGCGCTCCTTACCAGACTGCTACTTAATGTTATTAATTAAACATACTTACCACGATCGAGTCAGTTCATCCACCAAATCTTACCACCTGTTAAGTCTATACTTTCAGTTTCTATAAAGTTTGTATTCTAGGTATGAAATTCATTTAAATTACATACACGACTTTAAGGTTCAGTAATCCCTAAAGATATGTAACCAAGGTCTAGTCTAATACTGGTTTGAGATGGCTACGCTTATACCATCCTTGGAGGTTCCAAAATTTCTGTGTTTTGTCTGTGACCCTAGTGCAATAAGATTTAAGACCAATTCAATCCTGTCGGTAGCATCAACCTGATAGTCTAAGCTCATCTCCACTCAACATGATCTTCCTCTTAATACCTTTTCAATGGAACAGTAATTTTTTGACGCAAGACTCCGCCGAAACAAATTGATTTTGTTATGGATACTTCAAGATAGAGACAAAAGATTCAATTCACATTACCTACGTTCTTTATTAGTAGTCTGCCAATGTGTAGGCATAGGCATGCAGAACGTGTCTCGTTTGCGCAATGTGGCTTATCTTCCAATACTTATACTTTGGTCGACACGCGGCCATCTTGGAAAACAATTTTGTTGACAATAATGGTGAAATTAAAACTGAGAGACCGTTCCGTTACATTCGGTTTCACAGTTTGCAAATGGCAAAGGCTCAAGCATACTTATTTGTGACCTCAGGATTTCCAATAGCAAGTCGCTACAACCTATCGACCTATCGAGAGCAACAAATTTTCCGAAAAAAACATTTAATTATGGCAACTAACCCCTCATTTTTATCAAGGTTTACAACATGGTATTTGATAAGTTGCAATGTCGGCAACTTCAGTGTGCACACCAATGTGTTTCGAACTTATTTACAACTTATGTTTGGAACAGTCTCGATACAACATGTATAATACAAGTACTTAATTGTGTTTCGATATCTCTTCTACAAGTTTTTAACAAATCACAAAATGCACAATACAAGTTACGAAAAGAACGAGTAACTAGGTTTATTTGCACCTGCAAAAGTTCCGTGCGCCAGAGGCATCCTGTGAGCTTGTGTCGAGAATGCTCCGAATGAAATGTTGTTTAGGTTTTTTTGTTCAAACTAAAGATTCTTTGTATCGATCTTTGTTTTTTTAACTGTACAATATGTAATAAAATGTACTGTCTGATTTATGAAAGGAATTTGTTGGGGTAAATCCTGCTGGATATAATATATACAGGGTTCTTCCATATATTTTTATACAAAAATAGCAATTCTATATTTTCTTACAGTATAAAACGTGCGATTGACTTCAAGATAAGCATTCCGTTTCACAATAGGCTAACAAATGTGACGTGGACAGAGATAGAGTTGAATTATATTTGAATTATATATAAAAAATGATAGCAAAAATAATAATATCAAGAGTAGACAATCTACGCTGAATTAAAATTGGAAGGCCGTCATCCTCGCCTGGCGATAGCAAAGCATTGTTTACTTTCAGATCCGCAATATCGTTAGTTCACCTTGTTTTAAATATGTGTCCTTAGTTTATTATTATGTTATTCATTATTATATGATTAACTCAGTGCACGTACTGCATAGTGTACTTTCAGCAAACTCAGGAGTAAAGAGACGAACGATTTTTTGTGTTGGCGAGTTTTAGCAACAAAGTTTCCACAACTGTTATCTACTCGTAAGAAATCTTACCTAGACATATTTTCATGACTTCGGTTGCCCGAAACTTCTTTATAATTATAACAAGCTGACCCGCGCGACTTCGTATGCGTCACCCCGTTTTTGCAACATTTTTCATTCCTGCTCCGCACCTGTTAGTCGTAGCATGATGTTATATACATATAAACCTTCCTCTTTAACCATTCTATCTATTGAAACACATCAAAATCCGTTGCGTAGTTCTAAAGATTTAAGCATACAAAGGGACAAGAAAAATAGGGACAGACGCGACTTTATTTTATACTATTGTCCCTGAGGCGATAGTACACCCTGGCGAGTCTCGCGGAGACGACAATGCCCTCCCATGTCTCCATGTTTATCTGGTCGATGTACTCTGGCGGCACCTGGAAAGCGTAGCCGTACCCAGGCAGCTCTAGAGTGTATGAAAACGGAATGCCCACTTGCTGTAACAGAAAAAAAGAATAGTGTAACACAGAATATTCATTATATTATTTGTCTATCAGTGGCTAATCTTGGGAAAATAATAAGATTGTAAAAAACTTTCAAAATAGGCGAAGCGGTGGAAAAGCAAAGAAATTTTGAACTGTTTCCGTTGTGAATAACAGTGGCAAACTATATGATTTACCTATCAGGCTGGCAAAACTTAAGCCAAATTCCCCGCGCAGACATTCTTTTCTTTAAATTATCCACTCCACTATATACTATCCACATTTAGACGATTGGGGTGAATTTAATACTAAAATAATCACCCAATCCGTTCAAGTAGAAAAAAATTCCTTGTAATGGCTTGTACAAAATATTAAATAGGAGCAAACGTATTTTTCTAGCATGAAAAGGGCGGCTGAACTGTGAATTCTCCGGCCTCTCAAGACAAAACAAACCAAATCTACATTTATTATAATTTGAATTTCTTAATGGGAATAATCTGTACAAAACCCCGTTATTTTGCAATAAACGGGATATATTTGGAATAAATAGGTATTAAAGACTTAAATGTCGGTCTTTGAAAAAATATTAAGATACTTTGAACATTAAAAAGAGATTAGTAATCGCTTAAGCTTCATGGCGAATAATAGGACATTCCAGACAAAATATAATGATTATTATGTTCGTTTAGTTTAATACTATGTGGTGATCTATTCACTGCATAGTCTAAGGTTCAAGTGCCTAGAAGTACTTAGCACCATCATCAGTAGATATTCAAGGGTGAGTTCTGTAGGCCGCCCGTTTCGTTGTAAGTGTCGCGTATGCGGCCCAGTATGTTGTGCAAACAAATCGTATCGTACAAAAACTTCGCACGAACTACGCTTTATAATATGCATGAAACGGCACATGTAGTAAAGGCCTAATAGGCGTGGCCATATAACAGATGGTTTATGTCCAAAGAACAACATAGTCGATAATTTCAAGAAAATTTAAAGCACAATCTAAAGTAAATAGGATGGGACTTGAACCGGAGACCGTCCTCGTGATTGCCACGTACGAAAGAACAAAACAGGTTATCTGCATTGTAACGAGCGAGTTAACCCTTAGAGGAGATCCACTTACCATCAGATGAAACACAACATATCATAAACTCACGCCGATATCCCCGAAGGGGTAGGCAGAGGTGCTAGCACCCACATTTCACCAGTTTATGTTTTGATCCCAATGTAATAGGGGGCGAGCCCAGTGGTATGGGTAATGGACTGCTGAGACGAGGTCTCGGGTTCGATTCCAGGTTTTACCATGGCACACACCAATGACTGCGATGCTTTTCGAAATTATGTGTGTATTTATCGCAGGTTTATAAGTGCCCGGTGAATGGCAATAGGTGGCGAGCATTAGGACCTAAATAAAAAACTGGCGAAATGTGGGTGCTAGCACCTCTGCCTGCCCCTTCGGGGATATAGGCGTGATTTTATAAAAAAGAAATGTTGTGGCATTTACCTGACCGTAATCCTGCGCACTTCCAGATGAGCCGTACAGCAACATGGCGCTATTGCCCACTTTGTAGTACTGCGCGTCGGGGCGCTTCACGGCGTCCATGGCCGCGCCCATGGCGGCGCCCACGTGGTGCAGGTGCAACGCGTTGGGCGGCAGCCTCCGGTCGCCGTAGGCGTAGAGGAGCCAGTTGCCGTGACTGCAAGTAGCAGCAGATAGGTAACTATTTTTATTTTTTTATATTACTCTGATGGCAGACATGCATGCGGCCCACCTGATAGGAAGTGGTTACCGTTACCTATGGACGTCTTTCTTCCCCACTTGGTTCCCCAGTCAGACTACACAAATATGTATTATAATAAGATAACATTTTTTTGGCATTCGTAAAAACGTTATTACGTTACAGCAAAAGGAGTTCCCATTTTTGCAGGCTTGCTGGCTGGGCGACTATTACATTATATAGCTATTATGCAAGATGCCAAGGCACAATCTTACTTCCGACTAGGCCATTTACACATCCTACACACATTCACGCACGCAGGTTTGCACACTCGCACGCATACACTCATAAATACACATACACAATCACACTTACCCCATGAAAAACATTCAACCTATTTGTCTTTACCTGTGTATGTTCATGTAGATCTGAATCCTGTCTAGGTACTCCCGCATAATATCCCTGACGTATCTTGTCTCTGGCTCGGAGAACGGTTCCCAGCCTGGGTAAACCAGATTACAGGGGTCTGTGGATACACCCGAAGTGTTGAAGGCGACGTCGAAGTTTCTGTTCGAATCAACTCCAATACAGGTGAAGTTGTTTGGGTTGATTGATCGTGTTTTGCGCCAAAGTCGTTCCTGGTATTAAACAAGTGGTGGGAATTTTAGCTGTAGTAAAAGGACGGCAAGAACAGTGGTAGCTAGTAAGTGGGTCCAGATTTGTGACATGAACAGCAAACCGGACAGCGTAACTTCAACAGTAAACTTTCAACTTGAATATTAAGAAAATCTTGGCAATGCTAAGACAAAATGCCCTAACCGTCTATATCTGTACATGTTTTCAATATCAGTGTGGCAACATTTTTTATTCAAAACGTGCCGATGATCCTTCTTAAAGTTAGTGTTTTTTGGTTGCCGATTTGCCTTCTTTTCGCTATTTAATAAGTCGAATATTAGTGTATGAATTGATAATTATAGAGAAAGAAATAGAATTGCTGGCAATACGTTTTTTTTTTCTTTTTTATTGCTCTTACGTTAGTATGTGTATATTCATATCCATCAGGGTTGGCTAGTGGCAGAATAATCCAGTCGATATCGTTAATCAGGTCACTTTCTCCGCTTCTAACTTCTTCCACCAGCCGGTAGATGGAGTACAGCGCCACGGGGGTGGTGACCCACTCGCGCGCGTGCATCGTGGCGTCCATGAAGTAGATGGGCTTGCTGGAG
This sequence comes from Pelosia muscerda, assembly GCA_963691645.1. Lineage (NCBI taxonomy): Eukaryota > Metazoa > Arthropoda > Insecta > Lepidoptera > Erebidae > Pelosia > Pelosia muscerda. The sequence goes on from OY829118.1 coordinate 14,255,012, forward strand.
TCAGCGAAATTTGATGTGGAGATCTGATAATCAGAATAAAAATGGAAAGTAACATAAAACATTAAGATTGGGTTATTACCAAGGCATAAGTGGTTCTACTAATTGCAGTTTATTTGTAACAGTATAAATTAAAGTTAATTAATACAATTTCAGACGAATAATAAGCAATTTTAAATAAGTTATTGAAAGATAAAAAAAGTTATTCATGATGAGAATTAATTGTGAAATGTGATAATAATAATGTGATGAGCGCCATCTAGCGACAGCAAGGCGAACTACTGCAGAACTATCAGTTTTGCAACACAAAAGTGAACGAGATCCGTCTGGCGTGATCACCACCTTGCTTGGTCAGAGGATCTTACCTTTATGCCGAAGGAATCACACCTCGTTCTTCCACAAGATATGGAGTTATGGCAATCACTGTAGGTTCCACCAACATAAGGTATAATAATATAATGGGGTCGTAAGTACAAAGGTCTGTAGATACGGTAGTACAGACGAAACAACATGGTGTATCGTTATACTATGTATACTGTTAAATGTTTACTGATAATTTTAATAATGGTACCTTTAAGTACTTGATCGGGCGTCCTTGAGAACTTGGTCCAGCGGTGACAATGGTTACTATCTCTGGGTGTTGGGCAGCAACAGCCTCCATGTATTGATCTATCTAATGAAACACAAAAGTCACGCGTTATATATTATTATTCATTTCGAAACTTATAGATGGATACTTTCATATTTTTATTTGTATTATTAATTAGGTTTTATCCAAGAGTTATTATACTTACGGTAGTTAAGTTCAATGTAAATACTAATAATCTAACAGTATCTATAGTAGTAAGAAAGAAAATAAAGTCCTTCAGCTATTTTGACTTAACTAAACGAATATGAAACGAAAATAATATAGAAAAAGAAGTGGTTGAAGCAAATTTACTAGCAGAAGCATGATAAATATATACCAGGCATTTTGTTGTCCTCTAAATAAATGTTACTGATATCGTTAAAACACAATAATATGTACCTCTGCCCAGCGACTAAATTGTTCAAAAACCTTGCGGTTGCTCCTCTGTGCCTTAAATCGGAAAAGACGTTGATCTCCCTCTTCAAGAAACCTGGAATATGGATTATTACAATTAGTTATAATTTATTTCTTACTCTATACGAATTAATTATGCAATAGATATTTCGAGTTTAGCATTTCGCTGGAAAATATTCTACCAACCGTCTGTTACTCTTCAAGACTTTAATTGGTAGTGCTTGTGCGGCTAAGTACGTAATTATTTTCCATCCATGCAATCGGGTCAAAAAGAACTTCCAAATTTATTGAGCTGCAACACTTTCGGTTAGGAACTTTTCGGCATATCTATTTTCTTACAAAATGCACGATTGGCGGCAATAGGCTCGCCCCCTATTACGTGGGACCGAAAATACATGTTTAACATACCTCTGCCTACCCCTTCGGGGATTAAAGGCGTGAGCATATGAATGTATGTATGTATGTAATATTATTTATTTTGTAATAACTAGTATAATCTCGACCGATTTTACATTTTTGTTATAGGTCTAAAGTCCCACTCTGCATAATCGGGACGCAGACACGCTTCCTATCTCCAAAATATTATTGTTATAACACCTCTGCCCACCCCTACACAGACACCATTTTACTCATATACTACAAGCTCACACTATCAAAACGCAACACATGCAAAGACTTGTCAATGTAGATTATCACTAGTACTATAAAGATTACAAATCATAGATAAAATGATAAGAAAATATTATCAACTGCGAGAAACGAATATCGAATCTAACCTTTTTGGAACTCAGTTACATATTATTAGTTCAGTAATGGGAATATACATGCTTACATATGCTCATGCCTATTTCCCACCAGGGGCCTACCCTTGAGAGAAATAGGCGTGGAGAGGTGTGGTACCACGTAATAGGGGGTGAGTTTATTGTTTACTCGAGCCATGCGTCTGAGGCTGAGCAAGGGCTGTATATATTATCTGTCTAATGTTAAACAGTCACATCCTTTTGTCACCTTGTACGACATCACATGGGAAGTCATGGGGGTGGCCCCAATTCAGTCCTAACGGGAACCACGCGATGGAAGATTCAATATTCGCCATCAATGGGTTATAACCAAGATTGGCGAGAAAGGTTCTAAACAAGGAGTTCTGAAATATGGAGGGCGGGTTTTCACACTAGAGATGTTTGATAATATAGATCATGCTCCTAATGTAGTTCTTGGTGGAGCATTTATCTCAGCACCAACAGTTTTACAATAATTATGGTGACTATGATGACCTGTTCGTTTCTCATAGACTGCATCGACGCTTTAGCAAAAACTAAAGAGAAATGCAGAAGTAACTAACTTACTTGGCAACATCTTCAAATTGTACATAATGTTCAATTCCCTCACTGTCCATAGTTGCCAAAAAAGTGTCTCTATTATCGGGAGTGAGCATCACCATTGTATCTTCTTCTGCCGGCATGCCGTACTGCCAGATGTCCAGATCTAGTTCAAGCATCAAGTTGCCGAGAAGTTCCTGGTCTGAGCTGTCTCGTAGCTTAACCCCGTGGACTGAATTACTATAGGAGATGTTATGAAAATTATTTACAATACATCTTTAGTGAAATAAGATACTTTACTAAAATTTTACTTAGGTCACCTGTAACACTTATACAATATGTTCCTCTACACCAAAAGGCTGCTAATGTTATCATCATAACAGCATCAGGTCCCGATTACATCCGAGGTCTTTACTTCAAAACCCAGCGTTTTTTTTGCCCGAGTTTTATTTCGTCCTCTACTTTGCACAGTTTTCAGCATCCCTCTTACTGAGACCATTGACACGCATGCCACCTTGTACGAGGTTAAGTCAGCACTTTTCCAATTAGCCCTCCTGTCGGGATTCAATTGGAGTGATACGTTTGTAACCCACATTTGATATTCATGTAACTTGGCAGTTGCGCAAACCGTGGTCGCACCAGCGAAGATGACTGTCGTGCACTTCATCTGCGATGTCACGAAAGTTAAAGCCGCCGTGGATGCGGATAATGCAATCCATTAGTAAATACTTTGTAGGGAACTTATGAATTGTATAAAGTCAAACATCTTTTTTATTATATTGCTGTACGTATCTAGTTATATCTTTGGATAAATTCTAACTTATTTGCATCAGTGACATTTTATTTAAACTCAAAATCTTACCTGGAGTACATGTCATGATTGCCAGCGGAGACCAGGCCGACTGCGGCCACCAATACAACCAGTAGCCTGCTCATCACCGTTGCTGTTAGCGCATGTACCTCTTATAACTACAGTGTAATTATGTCAAATTGTTCGTGCCACATTGAAACCTAATCATTTTAGTGTTCAATATATTTAGAGTTATCTTTATTGTTTTATCAGTATTCGTTTATGGCGGAGATATTGATAGGACTAGTGTACTGTACTACTATTATTTTATTCTGTGCTACTGAGGAGAGTTAAGAAATAACAATATTTTAGGGCATTACACACAGCGCCATCTAGACGGCAATGGCTGACTACTCAGTCAGAGGTCGTGAGTTTTATTACACTCGATGAAAATATGTTTATGTTTGATAATGTATATTTGTATTGGTCTGAGTGTTTAAAAAATATATACCATTTTATTCTTATTATTATATCTTCATTCTCATTTTAGAAAAATATAACACGAGCTAACCAGCTTAGTTATAACATACATACATAAAATCACTTTTGTTTCCCATAGGGGTAGGCAGAGATCACGGATCTCCATTTGCTACCCCAACATCCTACATACTACTCTCACTTCATTCACTTTCATTACCTTCTTCATGCATGCTCGTCGGTTTAGAGGACTCCTGTATGTTATGGTTATGTTTACGTTGGTTTTAACCCTCTACTGCATGAATTATTAAGAAGTTCAAAAAAAATTTTTTTTTTTATTGTGGATATTGTTTTATTTAAGTAATATTAAGACAAATAAATCGAAAAAAAATGAATAAGTAGTTTAATGTCCAAAAAAAAACTACGATACCATATTATATGGGCTCGTACGCACTTAGACAAAAACTCGCTTGGTCATATATGGAGTATGCAGTCAAACAAAAAAATAACAAAGTAGAAAAGTAACATTACATACTCGTAATACCTCAGACAAACAGGAGTAATATAATATTTAAAAATATACATATATTGGGGGAGGGAGGGGGACCCACCACTCACCCACGGATCAACAATCCAACGATAACAACATTTATATTGGAATGTCAAACCGCTCTCTTCAAAGCAAGTAAAAGACTTCTTACCAGAGGAGAGATGTTGTAATTTACTGTGCAATATTCCGCAAGTGCGAAGGACAAACCTCGACACGTGTTTCGCCTCTACACGAGGCCTCTTCAGGAGCGCTCTCAAGCGACATTTCAGACAATATTGGACATTGGCCTATGTGGCACAAAAAACGTCAACTTTGCATAGTATGTTCTATGAAGACATACACTAAATGTTCAAAATGCAAAGTTTCTCTAAGCTACAATGATGAAAGAAACTGTCTCGTTACATTCCACGACTAATAATAAAAAATATTATATTACTCCTGTTTGTGTTAGATATTACGAGTATGTAATGTTTCTTTTCTACTTTGTAATTTTTTGTTTGACTGCATACGATACCATTTATGTCCAAACGTATTTTTGTCGTACTGCATATGAGCCCATATATGGTATTGACATAAAAGTTGATGAAAACCATAGTAAATACGTAAAAAGTGAGAAAATATTTGGTTATATGTAAAGAAGGAAGTATTGACTTTATAAATATAATTTTACGTTTTATAAATACTTATGTTTCGATTTTGTTTTTGATACTCAAAAATGTCCCTCAGACAGTCGTCTTTTGTTTCACTGACTACCCGCGCAAAAGTAACGTTTTTTCTAATTATCATCAAACCATAGACCAGCTTAGTGCATTTTGTTGTTGCTACTTAACAATTACATGGATTTAACAATGTGGAATGACTTAATTAGTATTTGTTTGGAAATAAAACCACAATAAAATCGCCACACCATATATGGGCTCATATGAAGTAGAGGGTTAAATAGCGCTGTGTAGAATGTCCTGAAATATCACGGTATATTTTTCTGTTGAATCAAATTTTAAATCGAAACATACAATGTTTATGCATACAAATATTTGCACAGAGTGGAAACCGCACGGACCCGCTACCTCTGACGTAGCAGGGACCGTTCTGCCGCACAATTTAACGTTATTTTTTTTTGTAAATATGTCAATAATAACATACCATAGCACGGTTTACATTACGCTGGGCCTTAATGTTCTTGGTGTGATTTCGTACTTTTTTGTAAGGCGCTTTATAATTATTATCTATACTTTTTCGGTCTATTTTTACGCGACAGTGATTTAATTTTCATAGCCGTCTTGTCACTAATCCAATATAATGAGATTGACGACCTCCGTAACGTGGCGGTAGTGAACTTGACTGCTACGCAGGAGGGTTCGATTCCCACTCAGTACAAATATTTGTGTATACGAAATATGAATATCTGCATTGGTCTGGTTGTTTTTATGTATAATATGTATGTATTTACAAAAAAAAATGTATTTAACTATGTTTATCCGCATTCTAGAACCCGTAACACAAGCTAGTTAAGCTGTGCTTACCATGGGTCTAGGTGACGTTATGTAGATTGTCCTAGAATATTTATAATGAGATTACGATAAAAAGAGTGAGTCCAAGGGGCTCGAAATAAAAAACTAATACATAATTAACCTCTTTTATCAGGAAATAAAAACAAAACATAACATAAACTCACGCCTATATCTCCGAAGGGGTAGGCTGAGGTGCTAGCACCCACATTTCGCCAGTTCATGTTTAGGTCCCAATGTAAAAAGTGGCGAGCCTATTGCCATTCACCAGGCAAAATATAGGAAATACACTATGTTTAAAAAATAAAGTACCAACTTATTTAGTAGGTAAAAATTAAAGTACTCAGAAGAATGCGGGAATCAGAGGGTATTTAGCAATGGCGCACATTGGAAGAGTCCTATGTGTTGCAGAGGACTACAATAAGCTAATTTATAGAATGTACACAGAAATCAGAAGCTGCCTACTACGGGCCGGGATTGTATCTGGCTCGATCGTAAGCCCTTGCGAGTCTCGCGGAGACGGCGATGCCCGGCCACGTCTCTGTGTAAATCTGCTCGATGTATTCCGGCGGTACCTCGAGGTCGTAACTGTATCCAGGCAGTTCTAGAGTGAAAGGAAACGGAATGCCGATAATCTGTAACAAAAGATGGTGTTTACCTTGTAACATTTTTGAAATCTGTATTCATTCTAACTACATTCACACTACCTATGGGAATCTATTTCTGGTACAAAAGTACTCGAAATAAAATAGGAAACGGGAAATGATTACTTATTAGTTAGGTTTATGACGATCCTGTGACTCGGTAGGCAACATTACGATGGTCAAGGGCGTGCTAGAATTACCTAGTCTACTTCAAACTAAATAGCACCATTCATCGTCATCTATGATAGAAGGTATCTTGGATTGGGTTTGACTAGGAATTTAAGATTTAAATCAATAATACTCTTAAGAGTATGCACACCTAAAACCTTATTTAAAAAAAAAAAAATATGATTTTGCTACCTATTATTAAGCTGAAAGCTAAGCTAAGCTAAGCCCTAAGCAATTAAAATAATACTTAATAAATAGTTTGAATTAGGTTTTTTATAACATTACTAGCTGATGCCCACGGCTTCGCCCGCGTGGAATTTTGTTCCCGTTCCCGCAACCCTTGGGAACCTTTTCCCGGGATAAAAAGTAGCCTATGTGTTATTCCAGGTTCTAATCTACCCCTGTACCAAATTTCAACCAAATCAGTCCAGCCGTTTATGCGTGAAAGAGGAACAAACATCCATCCATCCAAACAAACTTTCGCCTTTATAATATTAGTAGGATATAGGTCAAGTTTCAAGGTTCAAAAGTAAAATTGTGTTTACTATAATTTTAAATATGATGTATGTTCGGCAATAAATTAATTGAGTTGAGGGTAGTTGCTCGCACTCTCGTCTCGCAGTCGACGCTTCACCTCGACACATACGGGTAAAATGTATGCTATTGCATGGACTGGCCGTGCACGCGCTCGCGTTTTGTATTGAATACCGCCTTGTTATCGGGTCAAATCGGATCAGATCTATAATATTACGGATATTAAGAGTGTGGTTGTGGTGTGATGTTCCTACTGTCCTACGCGAGTGATACCACCGCGACCAGTGGAGTCCTGGATCCTGGTTGCGGAATACAACAGATGTGTCAGTAACAAAATATATATGTACCTTGAGCACGATGAACGGTTTTCTTGCTAGGGCTTCTGGTGCAACAACATACAGGGTGCGCATCAAAGACGGACTAGCTGCATTGGGTAAGTGGCCATACTCTTTTTACTTAAGCTCCGACTTTTCACCCAACATTTTAACTTTTAAGATTTTTAATAATTGCGCTATTCTAAGATATATTCATCCTGATTTAATCATGTTTACCGTAGTTACAGTTTTATATATATGGTTACATTATAAAAATACATAGTTTAGTAGTAATACGATATGAAAACATAACAAACCTTCAAATATTTGATATCGCGTCCTTCATAACTTTTTCCGACAGTAACTATGGTTTCTATATCTCGATGTTTCGCAGCAATTTCCTCTAAGTACTACGCATCAACCTGCAAAATCAAACAATTTATTAACTCCGCCTTCACGAATATCATCACATAGATTTGTTATTATTCAAACCGTTTCTTCATCGTCACGATTTTGGGTTTATTCACTCCGGGTCATCTCCTCCTTTAGACTTTAGAATGTTATGGAAATTACCGGGGCTTGTTCTTCAATCAACAATTCAAAGCCCCTCAGTAGTAATAGTATAAAAAATAAAAAGGTGAATGGTCACATACCTCTTCATAACTCCGATACTCCTCAAAAATCTTTCTGTCCGTCATTTGTGCTTTCCACTTTGAGAAGCGATCATCTGCTTCAAGAGCCCTGTCAAGTCAAATGTTAACAGATAAGTATATAATCTAAGAGAAATTACACAATGCCACATAAATGGTATCTAGTATTTAAACGTACCTTTCACAAATACATATATAAAACAAATTAAACTGAGCTCTAGAAGATCTATGTGTTCTAGACTGAACAAGTGACAAAATATACTTAGCCACTTTCACGGTTATAATACCTATTGATTTGTTCCCAAAGAAACACCCAGACAAATGCAAATATTCATATTTGCAATGAGCAGTTATCAAATCCACCACCTCATTTAGCACATTTTTAAAGATATTAGTATCAATAGGTTTGAACTTATATTTGTAAAAAACTTTCTTATTAGGGAAATGGACTTGGTGACATTGGTAGTTCTGACATAATGCTCAATTCCTATATCGTTCATGGCAGTTAAGAATAAGTGTCTGTTGTGGTGGTGTGATCATAACCATAGCATCACTCTCTGCAGGCACGCCGTACTGGAAGATGTCAAGGTCTATTCTGACATTAAATTACCCAGGAACTCCTGATCTGACCTATCCCTCAGTTTGACACCGTGTATTGAGTTTCTGTTGAAAAAAACTTAAATATTATGGTGGCTTTTCTTTTTAATTTAAATAAGTAGTAGTAATAGGAAAGAGGTGAGCTATTGGAAAAATGTACAATGTCACAGTGATGGCGCTCGGCCTTATCAGTTGTCTTTTCACGCCTTGCTTAAAGGACCAGGGACTGTAGGAAGAAGGAAACACGTGAACTAATAAGGAATTATTGATGGAACATTCTGCACCGTATGCGACATCTAACGATAAAAAGGATAGGGTGGGCAAGAGCTCATCAAAACAATCACCATGCTAGGGACGGTAAAAAACCGCCACGAAAATAGTCTAAGTAATTACACTGCAGTTCACCAAGCAACGTAATACCTGGAGTATATATCATGTTTCCCGGCCGCAGCCAAGCTGACTGCAACAGCCAATAAAATAATTTTGCTGTTCATCGCGGCCCCTAGCACTGGACACGGGGCCGCGTAACATTGCGGCGACAATAAACGATATATTCTATTGAGCGCATCCAAATGTAAAGCTATAGGTTATCGTTATCGTTTCAGTTATCTTTTATGATTTATAATATGTCTGATTATGATATTAATGGTTATTTTATTATTCGATCTGAGCTATGATTTCATTGACTACAATAATTGCATTTATTATTAGGTCATCACAATCAAAATAGTCGTTTTGTTTGATGAAATTGGAAGTAACCCAATTTTCAGTACTAACATTTTTGCATTTTTTGGCCATGACAAATCCAAATTTTTTAATGCTTTTTTGTGTATGAATGAGACAACATTAAGCAAAAAGCAATTTTCAATAATTTTTTGAAAAGTGACAGTTGTAAAAAGGTAATACCGTACTTACCGTACGAAATTTATCGTCAATATGGATAGTATTTAGGAAGTACTGTTTTTGAAGATCGAATCTAATTTATCAAGCGGCTAATAAAAACTAATTTTAATACAGAGTTTATAAAGTCTTGAAATCAACTTTCTAACAAAATATAAATAATGGAAATAGCTATTAAATTACAGGAATAACGAAATCATGAATCTGTAAGAAAATTTCGGCAATTTCATTATGTAAAGACCTATTATTATATTAGGATAATATTATTTTTATTGAATACTAAGAGAAACCAAGGACACAAAACAAAAAGATTGACTGTTGATAACCCGCTATCAGTACCTAATAAGGTGGTAAACGCAAAAAACATTCTAAAATCACATAACATGAAATCGCTTCTGATAGTCTCGCAAATAATTCACTGTAGATTCCCCAACAAGAAAAATCTCAACTGTAATACTTGGGCTTGTTAGTAACTTCACTCGTTGGAACAATTCTAAGTCCCGAGCCGGATGTTCCACGGTCGGTACCCACCTACCGACGGATACGGATGCGATAGCAAAACGCGTTATGTTACATGAGACACATTACACTTAGTTTAGACAACCTTTTTGAGACTGTATTTCGTTAATATAGGTTGTGGCATTATATGTACTACCTGTCAAAAGTAATATACTTAGAAATGCTATAATTAATAATTTGCTATAATTAATTAATAGTTTGAGAAGATTTAGAAGATAGTTTTTTTTCTGTTGAATTTGAGATTTTCTCAACTTTATTGTGATAAGCACCTGCAAAATATCCTAGACGGCGGTTATGTATGCATTCACACTTTGATTCTTGTGCTTCAGCAAATTAAAAAAGATGTCCTAACAAATATCATACAAAATTGTTAATAGGAATTAACAGACAAATTCCCGTCGATTAATATTCGTATTATTATATAACATTGAACGCGAGTTTTGAATTACTAACAAGTAGTGGTAGAACACACACACATCTTAATACTGCATAATTAATGATTAATTTACTCCACTGCCCGACATAGGCTTTAATCTACTGTTTCCGCGCTTGACAGACGTTTTGTTTCAAGTTTTCCTTCTCACAGAGACATGGTCTGCGTACCTACTTTCCCGTTTATCGCCTCTAACGATACCTTTTGAATGAAATAGGGTAGTTTCTCCATCACCACACGAATGGGGCTATATAGGACATAAGAATGGTTTCAATGATGTCAAGTTGTCAGTTAGTAAAATAACGATAACGGCAATAAATGAGTAATGTTAGTTTCTGCTCTGTCGGGCCGTGTGCCCCGCGCTCAGTCTGCAACATAAACCATCGCTCCGATATTGAACTTCGGCGGAGTTTTATTCCATCGCGGGCTTCGTTTTAGATTCCCGGTATTTTTAACGTTATTAACTTTCCAACGTCTCGTACGGATTGTTATTGAAGTATGCCGTAATTGTTTCAGCGCTGTATATTGAGTTTGTCAAACTGTTTGTTGAAATTCTTGTGTTGAAATTGAAATCAAGTGAAAATTATATAAGTAAAATAGCTTTGGAAACGGGTTTCTTTCAGTCTTAAGACGTATCTCCTGCTTGGTAGTTATATTGAATGCAATTGTTCTTTATTTTAGTGATTATATCAATGTTTTTCTTTCCTTTAAGTTATTTGAATTAATTTCAGTTAAAAGATAAAGAAGTCGAGATAGCGATAACTAAAAATTTATTTTAGTAAATGATTCTTAGTTATTTTAGTAAGTGATTCTTAGTTATTCATTACAAATTAATTGAAAATTAGAGATAGGTATTTAATAAATTAAAATAATAAACAATTTTGGTAGAAGTTACAATAAAATATTTCTCTTAGCATTTCTGACCTTGCAGTAACAAGATTCACAAGCATTACAACATTTATCTCCATTTTATTCGACAAACGCCTTCGCACCGCCTCCGTGCTCTCTATATACAAACTTTTAAATTGCACTTCCTCATCCCGTCTAACAAAACAAAAAGTTAAATCTCTGTTCTGCTCTTTACGAGGTCCAGCCAAAGAATTGAGCCAATTTAAAACTTCACGTCGATATCAGATAGACCTTTTTCATTTTATAATTAAATCACCTCATGTACAGTGTTTGTGACATTTCAATTTAAACTTAAAACGGCAAACATCGACAGTTCGGCCTACGTAGCCGTTCGTACAACAAAGAGACTTAAAATCGAATTGAATCTCATTGACGATGAAATAAATTTTGTTACTATTTTGAGTCATGTGATTCATTTCGAACGTTTTATTTAAATAATGAATGTCGTTTTATTTTTAAATACGTATTCATACATTTTGGTCTTATTTCTATTTAAAAAATAAATCTGTGACGTCGCATCACCTTGATTATATTGAAATAACGAATAAGTAATTACAGTTTTCATATACCGTCAACTTTGGCCACTATTGTTATTTATTTATTTTTATTTAACACACACGGACAGACACTACCTTTACAGGGGACCCCTAATACGGTAATGCCGATAGTTATATAAGTAGGTAACCAGTTATCATTGATCGGGACAAATTCTATAATATCTATTTATACTGTTGATTGATGGCACTTGGTGGAATTTGTTGTTACACATATTGAGAACTCACTTGTACTTTTCCACAGTATTTTTATTGTTTAATAGACCTGACCGGTTTCGCCTTACGGCATCCTCAAAGGTTGTCATCGTAAACCTTTGAGGATGCCGTAAGGCGAAACCGGTCAGGTCTATTAAACAATAAAAATACTGTGGAAAAGTACAAGTGAGTTCTCAATATGTCTATAATATCTCTTATTTTATTTTACAATTACTGTAATTAATTTATTCATGGAAAATTCTAATAGGTACTAGGTATATACTTAATAAACATTGAATATGACTAGTCGTATAGACGAAAAAAAACTTTCTTTCATAAACATTACTGTTGTGGTCACGTTTTCGGAAACCGCTCGTCGACGTGGGTAATAAATGTCTGACAATGGCAAGGTAGACCTAGACCCAAGAAGTGCAGACTTGGCGTCGTGGAGGTTGACATGCATGCAAATAGTTTCATTACCAGGGATAATCAAGACAATGCAGAGTGGAGAAGTGAAAGCCTCGGAATGTGAATATGATCGGGATGGATGCAATGATAATCTATTCAATCATCTATTCGGGTCATGTCGTGTACTTCGGATAGTTTGCGCTACTGAAAAATTTCCTGTAGTTTTGTAATACAGATGGATATAAAAAAACAAAGTCTTTACGGTCGCGGATTAAGCAAATTTGTTCAAAGGCGCCGACCCATTTACAAAAATATGCTAGGTATATTTTAACGTTGCCCGCTCGGCCTCTCAACAACATGATTTTCAGCTTCCTTCCCCCTGACCTCTGCTTCCATTAATAACAAAGGGATCATCAACGTTCGGTATTAGTTAGAGAAATAGTGGAATAGGTTTCGCGCCACTGGCCTGGAAGCTACAAGGTGAATTATCTGAGACAAGGGTCCGGATGGCCCAGACAATACTCTTGTAATTATTTGTAACGTTTGTAGGGTCTGTTATTATTTGAGTATTCGGTTTTAGCAACAATAGACCGGGCTTTTGTTGTATAAATTCTGGCGAAACGATCTTTGAAATTAATATTGAGATGTCTTTAGGTATATTTTTTTTGTTTTAAGGCACTTTTTATTTATTATTCTTATTTAGGCGATGCTGTGTTAGCGAACTCTATCCTAGAGCCTTCGAGATCGAGAAACGTCCTCGAGTCTGTCGGGGTACGAGAGATATGTCTTGTATAACCTCACCTCCGGCAATCAAAGACCCATTTGACGGCGTGCGTTTTAGTCGGATCGAGTCCGACGCAATCTCTCTTACCAGCTTCGGTGGGGTGGGTATTCGTGGGGATTTCGCGCAAGGAAAAAAAGCCTGATTAGTCTTGAGTATCTGAATTTTAACATTTCTCATACATAGTTTATGTGGTTTACCATTTCATGGTTTTAATTGAGCTCTTATTAAAAGTATTGTTAATAGAGATAAACCATACAAAGGTAGATTGCGTCCAATATGTACGGTCCACAAAGCAGCTCTCCACACGACCGCGGATTTATTGCTTAATGGTTCATAACCACACGGTAATGTTGTAATGTTGTACATATTGGAAATGTTATTGACCCCCTGTTTGATACACGTAATGTTCACGCCTGTAACGATGTGAAGAGCAATCTGATGGAATATATTTTCCTCGAGATTGACGTCAAGGCATTTGAATACCAATTTATACCTTTAGATAACAAAATCACTAACTATTGTAACTAAACGAATTAAACGTCTCTTATTTGATGTACATATCTAATTTTCGTGTTTTCATCCTCGCCTGGATACAGCATCATTCCAGCTATAAATATGTATGTTTGTTTTAACCGATAAATTTAAGATGGTAAAGTTTTGCAACTGGGTTTCCTTCTTAAATGAACGCTGACCATACGGGGTATAGGGTTTCTGATAAAGATTTCCTTCTCTCGATATCATCTTGATTTCACCATCATATATCCCGTTTTTTCCGTAGTTCCATGGGTTGTTCCATATCATCACACTTATCATCATCAAATTATCATTTCCATCTATCTTGATTAATTTTTGTTACCTGTACTGAATGTATAAAACTAGATACACCTTTATGTTATGTTACTGAGTTGGAATACAATACATATATTGTCTATTTGTCAAAAATTAACTGCTGAGCTGACAAGCTACAACAAAATGAGAGATTTATGGGTTTTTGGTCCAATATACAATTAGATAACACTACATTGTTCATGACAAAGTATTGAAATACAACAAACATACTTTAAACTTACTCCATATAGAAAATTTATATCAAATATGCATAATCTGCTTACCAAAGTCTACTTTTTACTGCAAGCTGATACATAGTAAGAGTAACATTGCTTTGGAACTCGGTTTTCATATATCCATCTCCTAGAACTGCCTCCCTGGATAAGTGCATTGAAAATTTTCAGAGAAGTTGCATTTTCTTTGAGGCTGCAACAAAATCCACTGTACAGTGTTGGCAAAGAAAAGGAAATACGTTTATGGACGTATACATATTTGAAGATAAAAGTTTTAAATTGATTAATCCACAAAGTTTAAAGAACGCAGTGGCAGTATCTCCGCAGTGACTGCTGTAATCAAGCGAATCGATAGTTTGTTATTAGTTTAGTAGCAGCGCTTCGGCAGCGTCCTTACGAGACAATACTTCATTGGTTCTTTCTTCTCTTGTTTGTGCTGTAATTAAGTTGATAGATATATTACCAGGTCGTTTCGCACCTGTTTCAATGGTACTTTCTTGAGATTCCGAAGTTTAACGTCTTATTGGGATTCCGGTTGGATCATTATTACTAGTAACATGTAGTCCAAAGACTTACCTGGAGGATAGCAATGGGGTCTTTGGGCTTGGACTCTAGATAAATTTAGTTCAGTCATATATATATATATATATATATATATATATATATATATATATATATATATATATATATACAGGGTGGAATTTTGTAATGCCACCTGAAGGGAAAGTACTCTTAATACTGCAGATAGAAAATTTTACTCAAAGGAAACATTCTTTTATTTTTGATAAGAAACAAAACTGCATTCAACGATTTTTAAAAATTCGCTTGCCGCACCCGGTAATCGAGCCGACTAAAATCTGTAAAAGTTGCACCCTGTACTTTTATTGCATAGATCGTTAGGGTCTATTAAAAGGATGAAATCTCTCTAACAAACTTCATAAATTAAATGAAAGGAAAACAATGAAATCCTAAATTATTTACAAAAAAAATGGTAAACTAACTGATTAATTACACGATACAAACATTTAGATCAAAATCAAAGTAGTATTGCTGAAGAAATTGCCGTCGCTTTTTGGAACTACCCGTATTCTTGAAATTTTTCTACTATTATTTTCAGTACAAATCGAATTGGTGCCTGTCGGTCTCGATATCTCTCTCAATGCCACCAATAGTAATTCGTCATTTTAATGGATAAAATACGTCAGTGATAATAATTATTTATTAATAACATAATTAATCTTTGAATAAAAGTGCTTTAACTTGACCCATGGAACTATTAATTTAAGATTTCATTGTTTTTCTTTCATTTAATTTATAAAGTTTGTTAGAGAGATTTCGTCCTTATAATTGACCCTAACGATCTATGCAATAAAAGTACAGGGTGCAACTTTTACAGATTTTAGTCGGTTCGATTACCGGGTGCGGCAAGCGAATTTTTAAAAATCGTTAAATGTAGTTTTGTTTCTTTTCAAAAATAAAGGAATGTTTCCTTTGAGTAAAATTTTCTATCAGCAGTATTAAGAGTACTTTCCCTTCAGGTGGCATTACAAAATTCCACCCTGTATATATATATTACTTTTTCAAAATGTGCTCTACTAAGTATTCCAAGCAGAAAATCAATTTCAAGAGCTTAGGCATAGCCGTTGTACCTATAATTGTGGTTCCACTAAAGTATTCCAGTAAATACTGAAACATTTAGAAAATATTCTAGTTATGCAGACGATACTTCCAAAATATTAGTGAAATTTTCATCTCACATGTTTCATACGTATTTGAATATCAGAACATTTACAATATTAATTAGGTTAAGCCTCTTTAGAGAGTAGAATTTATTGAAATAACGTCTCTTAAACAAAATGAAATGTTACTTTGATATAATATGATATTTAATATTACAA
The DNA here is from genome assembly GCA_963691645.1 of Pelosia muscerda. Classification (NCBI taxonomy): domain Eukaryota; kingdom Metazoa; phylum Arthropoda; class Insecta; order Lepidoptera; family Erebidae; genus Pelosia; species Pelosia muscerda. The sequence continues at coordinate 14,271,263 of OY829118.1, forward strand.
TAATGACAGGGGGTGAGGATTCCCCCGTCCTCTTCCCTCTATTCTCTACATAGGTAGGCAACAGCACGAGTTTTACACCCCTGGTATTGCAGACGTCCATAGGCCACGGTAACCCTTTTTCATCAGTTAGGCCGTGTGCTTGTCTGCTACTTAAGTGGTTAAAAAAAGAGTACAGAATCCTTCTATTATTGTTAGAGATACCTATTATTGGTATACTTACCTTGTATTCGTTTGGAGTTTCCGATATTTCTCCTATAGTATCTCTTGTAACAGTAATGAACACAAAATTCCAAGTTTTCTTTAGAACGTCGTTTGAACCTCTAATGCTGGGAACATAAACCCACACTTGGCGTATATAGCTGGCTTATGCGTCAAGTTTAATGAGTAGAGGCTGGTAATATATCACTATATACACACATAAATAATATAATATCATCTAATATTTTGCGAAGGTGTAAAGACATTCACTAGAGATGTTACAGATAAGAATTTGGAGCCATTACTAGTATTTTTGTAATGAAGTCGTCTTATTATTAAAATGTACGACTTCAGACGTCACGATCTTCGAATGCGACGTTTGGAGGCCGTAAACCACTAGGAGCGTTGTTATTTTTATAGCCTTTGTGTGGAGCCAGCAACATTTACTTGTCTCACATGTCACTTCAAAGCCGCCACATCTTGGCGGATGTGTATATCGTCGTTGCGCATGCAAAATCCGCTATGTGATTTTTTTTGAATTTCTGTTTTTAATGCCATTTTGATCAATTTTTAAATGCGCTTCTGCCTGTAAAACCCGTTTTGTGATATCCCTGTTAGTTTAAGAGATAACATTATCAGCTATGTAATTTTGGTTCAAATTTAGCAATGCAAGTTCCTATATGTGGATATCAGGCACATAGACCAAATTTACTCCTGAGCTAGGTTCGCAGAGTTGCGCCTACCATCATCACATAGCGTTTTTTCACACGAGTGAACAAGTCGAAATGTACGCAAAATGCAATCATAACACGCGTGCACGTGGTAATGTTTCATACATCTCGTCTTTGATATTATAATTAATAAAGATTTAAGTGTTTAAGTAAATAAAATAATACATTATTGATAAATAAAGATACAATTGTGTGAAATACCAGGTTTGGGATAATAACTACCTAGGTGTCTCATTTGCATTATAATTATATCGATCTGAGTATTGAATAATTGCAGGCGATAGCTACGTGCATATCATCGGTACGATTAGGTCAAGTTGGTACTTTTTTTTATACTACGTAGGTGGCAGAAAAGCACACGGCCCACCTGATGGGAAGTGGACACCGTGGCCTATGAACGTGTGCAACACTAAGGGTGTCACAGACGCGCTGCCTACCCTGAAGGGAAGGGGGGAAGGCTGGGCAGGGGCGGGGTGACTATGAAGTAATGGGGGAAGTAAGGGTATAGTGAGCTCTGGCTACCCTACTTACCGGCGGGAACACAACACGATGGTTATTATGGCCGCGGTGTTCTGTAGGGCGGAGGTACTACCCCAGTCGGACAGCTCATTTCGGACGGGAGATACCGTCGTGTCCTACATCTTGTAGTACCAAAATAGATAGGGTGGATGTGTAGGATAGCTGTGTCAGTACCATACTCTGCTTTCATGTTGTAAAAAGAGGAGTCAGTCTGCCACCGTTGCAAAAACCCGACGGTAATTTAGCCCATGGCGCTAAGGAGAAAGCCGATCTCTTAGGCCAACTCTTTGCGTCAAACTCGACCATGAATGAGGGGAGTGCCGAACCATCTGTTATTCCCTGGTGTGGTACAACCATGCCAGATGTTAAATTCACACAACGGGTGGTTCGGTGGGAATTAAAGTTCCTAGGCATTCGGAAGTCGAGTGGGCCGGATGGTATACCGGCAATAGTGCTCAAGCAGTGCGCTCCTGAGTTGTGCCTAGTACTTACACGACTTTTTGCGCTTTCTTACTCCAAGAGACGAGTCCCGGCTTCGTGGAAGACAGCATTCGTGCACCCTGTCCCTAAGAAAGGCGACAGAACAGACCCGTCCCATTACAGGCCTATCGCTATAACCTCCCTCCTCTCGAAGGTAATGGAGCGTGTTATAAACACTCAGCTCCTGAGATACCTGAAGGTAACGATTTATTGAGCGACCGTCAGTACGGCTTCCGTCATAGTCGCTCAACCGGTGACCTTCTTGTGTATCTCACAAACCGCTGGGCGCAATCGAGAGTCAGGGTGAGGCACTGGCTGTCAGTCTTGACATAGCGAAGGCCTTCGATCGGGTTTGGCACAGAGGTCTCCTAGCGAAGCTGCCATCGTACGGACTCCCAGAGTAATTATGCGAATGGATTGCCAGCTTTTTGTCCAACAGAAGCGTCCAAACCATCGTTATTGGCAGTTGACCGCATGGACATAAACGCTGGTGTCTCACAAGGCTCCGTCCTGTCCCCGACCCTGTTTCTGCTGCATATCAATGATGTGCTGTCTGATGACGCCATTCATTGCTATGCGGACGACAGTACCGGGGACGCATATTACACGGGCCGTGCAAACATCCCTCGCTCTAAGGTGGAGGAAAGTCGCGAACAACTTGTCTGAAATCGAGACTACTCTCACCAGAGTATCCGATTGGGGACGACTAAACCTGGTCCAATTCAACCTCACTAAGACACAAGTATGTGCCGCTAAGAAAACCCCATTTATTGTGGCGCCCCAATTCCTGAACACACCGCTCACCATCTCCTCGAGTATCGGGATCCTTGGTGTCGATATCTCCAGCGATGTCCAGTTCCGCAGTCACTTGGAGGACAAGGTTAGGCTGGCATCAAAGAAACTAGGAGTGCTTAACAGGGCGAAGCAGTACTTCACTGCGGAGCAAAGACTCCTCCTTATATACGACACCAAGGAAAATTGAAAAATCTAAATTTGATAATTTGCAATCGTTGATGAATCGATGATGACTACCATTATTTCTATGACAATTTATCGGTTTAAGAAAAACTATTTGATCTCAAAATATTAAGAACCAAATTACATGTGATTTTCTGTAGTTTCATTAATCTTATAATTAATGTTTATTTATGTTTCTTTAAAATAATTATTAATCAGTTTACTTATTAGGTTAAGATGCTGATTTCTATGTTTCTATATTTTTTATGATTACCTAGTAGGTACCTATTATCTACTCAGTTAAGTTGCTGATTTCTATATTTCTAGAATTTTTGTTTTACGGTCTTCAGTGGAGATTATTGTTTTTTTAAGTTCAATTTAAAGAATGGAAGATATAAGTGATAATAAATGAAAATCTAGTTTATTATTTTCAAAATGGTATGTTAAGTACGCTATGTGTCTAATTCATACCAAATTAATGAACAGTCTTCTAGAAGAAAAAATCCGCTATGTCATAAAATTTCACATAGAGGTATTTGAGGCACAAAAATAAACAGCTATGTGCCAAAAATCTAAAAAAAAAATTATATCATCTTCAATCTTAGTAAGAGGTGGAAAATATAAATATATTTAGTTGAATCCATACAAGCATGAATTTTCTGTATACTCACTTTTTAAATGTCATAATTAGTTTATCAAATAATCAGTTTTTTGCTTCTCCTGAAAAATTGGGTTTTTGAACATAGCGGATTTTGCATGCGCAGCGTCGATATGCTGCACTGTTGGGAACAAAGAAAGCATTCTTATGTCAACTGCTGAAATATGACTTAACCTCTATTTAAAATATATAAGACATATAGAAATAATATAGGTGTTTTTAGAAAATTAAGCATACGTAAAACATTAGTTGACAATTGTTTACCATTTCATTGAAGACAATGATCGACAGAAAGAAAAAAGAACACAAAGACGTTTTGGATGAAAGGTTATCTGAGGATTTCCAGGCGAACATTAAGTTATTTTGGAAATCCATTCGTTCAGCCAGAGGAAAAACGCAGAGCTCTGAGCTGAACTCTATCAGAGACCAGAATGGAAGTATTATAAAAGGTGAAGAATGTGTATTAAAAAGATGGCAGGGCTATTTTGAAAGTTTGTTTGAAAGAGAGGACGAGGTACAGTCACTAACGTCAGTAATGGATGACCATGTTGACACTGATGAAAGTAGCATTAGTATGACTGAGGTTGTGAATGCTTTAAGAAGTATGAAAGCTGGAAAATCAGCGGGATATGATAAGGTGACAGTCGAGATGCTGAAGGCTGGACACGGCCTCGTAGCGAGCCAGTTATGCCGCCTTTTCAACATGTGTTGGGTTAGCGGCCGCGTACCAAGTGATTGGTGTAAGGCCGTTATAGTTCCACTATACAAAGGAAAAGGCTCGCATCAGGACTGTAAAAACTACAGGGGCATTAGCCTACTCAGCATTGTCGGCAAACTGTATGCGAAAGTGTTGATTGAGAGAGTTATGAAAGAAACCGATGAGAAAATATGGGATGCACAAGCGGGTTTTAGAAAGGGAATGGGATGTACGGATCAGGTCTTTTCCTTGCGAAGCATAGCCGAGAAATTTTTGGCCAAGAGTCAAAAGGTCTATTGCGCTTTCGTGGATTTGGAAAAGGCCTATGACAAAGTGATGAGGAATGAACTTTGGTCGGTACTGTCTACGTATGGGGTGGGCAGCAGCCTTATTCGAGCTCTGAAGTCTCTCTATGACGACTCCAGTGCTTGCGTAAGGATACATGGGTCATACACTGAATGGTTTAGCATCCAAAAGGGTGTAAGACAGGGATGTGTAGCGTCACCATGGCTGTTTAACTTGTTCATGGACAGTTGTTTGCAAGATTTGAAAGATAAAGAATGTGGTTTAAGAATGAATGAGTTACTCGTCAAATGTCTTCTCTATGCTGATGATCAGGTTTTGCTTGCGTCATCTGCAGATGAGTTGCAGGAGATGGTAACAACTATGCATGTAGCTTTTCAGAGGAAAGGAATGAAAATGAATGTTAGTAAGACAAAAGTTATGGTATTTGAAAGAGATGAATGCGTGACAGAGTGTAGGATTTATATAGATGGAGAACGAGTGGAACAAGTGAATGAGTTCATATATTTGGGAACATTGTTTACGAGAGATGGAAAGCATGAAAAAGATGTTGAAAGGAGAGTTACAGCTGGAAATAGAGTGAATGGGGCACTACACAAATTTATGAGCAGCCGGAATTTGTCCGAAAAGGCACGACTGGCTGTACATGGAGGAGTATTAGTGCCGACTCTTATGTATGGTAGCGAAAGTTGGGTGTGGCAGAAAAAGCATCAGAGTAGAGTGAATGCAGTGGAAATGCGCGCGTTGCGAAGTATGTGTGGAGTGACTTTGAGAGATAGAGTATATATATATATAGTAGAATAGCGTGATAAGAGAGCGATGTGGAGTGATAAAAGATGTAGTGATGAAAATTGACAAAGATATGTTAAGATGGTTCGGTCATGTTGAGAGAATGAATGACCAAATAGGGGAAATGTTAGAAAAGGGGCAGGTTAGGAGTACCCTAAACCGACGAGCATGCATGAAAAAGGTAATGAGAGTGAATGAAGCGAAAGGAGTATGTCGGGATCGTAGCAAATGGAGATCCGTGATCTCTGCCTAGTGCCTACCCCTACGGGAAACAGGCGTGATTTTATGTATGTATGTATTGAAGACACCATTATACATTAAGTTAACTTAACTTCGAGATCAAAGGTTACCAATTTACTGAAAATATTAAAAAAGTGCTGAAAAATATTTCCTTCAAACCATAGGACAGCAGCTATTTTCAATTAAATATGCGCTCGCTACCGCGCTACCAGTTACACGAATTTTTAACATGGTTTAATTTGGTTTCTTGATTTTCGAATTCTCTGTAAAAGTGAAAAAGAAAGCTTTATACGATCCATTCGTTGTGCATTCATTTGGCTATCCATTAACAATAACTAACAGTCACAAAGAATGCGCATCAAATACTAATAAACTGTACTATTGCAGCTCACTGCAGGATATATTACGTCGCACAAATACGATGCCCGCAATTTTTTTTTACGATCCATTCTGTTCCAATTACCTTTCAATAAACTGTCAATGTAAATAATTCGGTCAATTAATGAAATAAAACATACAAACATACACCATGTTCACTATGTCCATTTGCTTCTATTTAACATACTTTGAGTGCTTCCTCTATTGTTAGTGTATCTTTTTTTCCTTTCATAAAATAATTACATTAAACAATAAGTTAAATACACTTTACCTAATTTAATATTGAACTTAAAACATACACTTTATAAATCAAAAGACTGTTTAGACTACCTAAACAAAATCGTGCACAAGTCGTTAATTAAATAAATATATCCTCATGTTCAAAGTAACCCTAAACTAATAAGTCTATTGTTCATTCTACAAATGATATTGATGTTACAACAAAAATGAAAGTGGATAATGAATATGTATATTTTCCGTTCTCTCGACATTGTACAGTTAATTTTATGTGAAATCAAAAGCTCCCACATTAAATATAAATAATATTCAAAACTATTTTTACGAACGCCAAAGGTTTGCTCATAAGACATGTAAACATATTTTTACAAGAGTCTCAAGTGCGGTCTCTTGTAAAAGTTATAAACAATGATGTACCACCGATGTTCAATGTGATGGTAACATTTCTATGTAAGAAAATATAATAAACTATCGAAATCCACATCTGTAGTAACGTCAAAATTGGATGGTTAATAACCACACTTTAATTGTTTTTGACATTATTATTGTTTTGGAAAAACTACTGTCATTATTATAATATGGGAGTGAAGTGTGGTTTATCGTGTCGTGTGTGAGGATTGATAACAGATAGTGGCCTATTGTCTCTGTACATAATATATGTATGAGCATATAAATCCTTAGAGCAGTATTTGTTTTACATTTACAGCTCGACGGAGGTTCCGCAATTAAAAAAAAGTCTAAACCAAAATTACAATTGATGAAATACTTTACCAGCACACGTGTCTCCTTCTTCCGATAGTCCCGGGTCCATTAACGCGGGACGTTAAAAGTATCTAATGAGGCCACTAAATTGAGCGCCACCATTGTAACAATGTACGTGTTGCTCACCTCGCTTGATGGTATTAGGTGAGGTGAAGTCAAATTAACGTACTATATAAAAACACCGAATAAAACCGAAAGATAGAATGCGTAATAATGTAGGTATGTTCCGTACCAACACAGCTCCATACCTCATTTCAGTCTATTTCAAACCAGTTATTATTCTGTTATAATGAGAGACGAAGAATTGAAGGGATGCGGCGGTAACGTAATATTTTGCTTCGTATTGTTTTCTAATATTTAATTTTACCTTCGCAAACCTAATACCCTCTCGGGTTGTATGTCTAACGAGATAATAAAGTCTATATCCTTTCATTTTGTTACATCATATTATCTAACGAACAGCGTCTAATTAATGGCGAACATCGACCACCAAAAAGTACACGGGAATTTCTATACAATAATTCATTTAATTTTCGCCCCTTTTTTGCAAACATATTATTAATTCTGTTAGTAAAATTTTAGGATTTCCCCAAGGATTAACATTTGGACATTGGCCAAATGAAATTTTGTCATTTTATATTTTCCCTTCGTTTTGGCAACGGAAACAGTTATTAGGCAAATGTTTGCGCCATGTGGCTGAGTTAAGGCGGAATGCATTAAAATACGTTTTTGCGCGCTTGGTGAGGGGTGATAAATTGTACGTTTGTTTGTTTTCCAAGTTATTCAAAATTACAATTTGTTTTCTTTTTAATTTAGTACACGTCAATTTGAATTCACTCTGCCTGATGGTAAGCTGAAGACAAAGTCTCAGGAAAGAGGGTCACCATTATAAACAGTGTTATAATGGTGACGCTCAGCTTGACGACCTCATCAGATGCTTGTCCACGCTCCGCTTAAAGGACCCAGGACTGTAGGCAGAAGGAAACACGTGAGCTGGTGTACTGTAGCAACCCGTTATCTACAGTTACATCGCTCTTCAGCCCATTCCGAGTACTGACCAGATACTTTATGTACTAATTCTGGCATTGTTATAGGGATTATCTGGACTTAACTACTTAACAAAACTCCTACCTTCTGATGTGTGCAAACGCGTCATGAAAGCCTGTCCGTCTCCAATTTAATTTAGCGCAGTATTTACATTCGAATATCTGTACCTACTTCATGCTTTTTGCCATTAATATTGTTGTTGATATATTTGAACTAACCAGGAAATTCTATATAGTTTTCAAAATCGTAAACATACTTACGTAGCTCAACGAAACACCACCATATCTAGTTTTATCATCAATTTTACAGCTGTTTTTGATGCTCATTAAAGACGATTTCTATGTACATTATTGTAGGATCCGGTGGGTACAATTTATGCATTGGAAAGTAGCCAAAACGGTGCAGCAGGAATGTAGTACGCTTTCTTATATTACAGTTTTCAAACTATGAAGACTATCGGAAACAAAAATAATAAGTTGAATCTGTGGGTTTGTCAGATCGTGGTTGAAACCACCTAAAAAAAGGTCCCGAGTTTATCGGATGCTAAGGCGCAGAAGGTAGGAAAAAGACGAAGATCCTAATAGGCTTATATGGAAACTACATATGGCAGCCAGGAATGTGATTTGGCCTGTTTTTTTATATGAACGTTAGTTATAAGACCTTGCGACAAGCAGTTTCTTACTAAATCATTCTATCATTTTTCTAGGTCAATAGAAAATAAGTTCTTATAAGTGTTGAGGTCGGTATACTATCACTTATTATATCTATACGTCCTTAATTGACTATTCTAATGGCTAATGCATAGTCGAACCGTCCAGTATTCAACGATCCACAGGAAGGTCAAACATTTCCCAACTATCGCGCAGCGTCTTATTACCCAACTAATTAGTATCGTGTTCTTCGCATTGCCACCGTGGTGAGCTGATTGTGACTTGTGAATTTATTCGGGTATTATTGTATGGCCCTTAACGCGACCCGTCTAGAATATTCTAATATATTGAGTCGTGGATCTCGTGATGGAAGACCGATTATTTTCTTTCATCAGTATTCAATAAGGCAAAGTATTTTTATTGAAAACGTTTTCGTATATTATATTGGTATATAGGGCGAGTATTTTTATTGTAATACGATTTCAGTAAGCATTTGAGTTATAAAGATCGATGTGGACTGTTTATTTACAAATGAACCAAATTTTATGAATTCTTTGAAGTCAAGCGATCGTTATAATTTAAAAGGCAAGGTCACTTTGTACATTTTATTCTATTTCTATTTAGATGAAAGAACAATATTCTGTCAATTCTATTAGAACTTCTATTACCAAAATGCTACTTTTTGTTTGTTTAGTGAGTACCACATTTAAATTGGCAAGCTGACCCCAACTGATTTGAGGAAGTGGCTCAGAAAATGACGAGAATGAACTCATCATTTTATGAGTCAGAGAATTGAAAGAAAACCCAGAAGTACCTATTATCAAATATACTTACTTAATCATTTATAGGCCACAAAATTACAATAATGTTGAAATTGTGGCTTTTCTTCAATTCGCATTTACAGTCAAATCAGACTTTGCTGGCTTGTTACAGGCAAGACTTGAGGATAAAAGAATATGAATAAACATAACATAGTTATAGATTACACAAACCTTAACTCGCTACAAGAAATTATATACCTATTGTGGGTGGGAGGGGGACCCACCACCCACGGTTTAATAATTCCAAAGATAACAAAAGCAAATTAGTTATAGTAAGGAATGTCAAACCGCACCCCTCAAAACAAGTATATAATTGAAGCAATATATAATTTTGTTATAATGGCTTTCCACCAGGTAACGCCTACATCTATTTCGTATTTATTAACCAACACAGAAATATGGTTTTAAACCAGAATTCGCTGTTGATAAACTTTATTTATGTTTGACGGCAACAATATATTAGCCAAACAGCATTGAACACGTTTTCTTATTTGCAAAGAACAAACGCCATATTTTTGCCAAATACCTACTCTTAAATAAAGTTTTATGCGGTGTTTTCTCCGCACTTTGACATCACATCGCCGTCGTAAATAACACATTCGTCTCTACAGGCAGTAAAAATATTATTCGGGCAAACTTGTTCCACTGAAGATATGAATTTATTGTCAAAAAACATAGTATAAAGACATAACTGCTTAATCCTTTGTGGCCGTCGGTGTATCTATAAAAATGTCATGGACGTAAAAGTTGCCTTTGAGATTATATTTGGTTAACGCCTGTACCACTAATTTTTTTATATATAATATATAAAACACAGCATCTTTTTTGACACAGAGTATTTTTGAAATGAAAAAGCAGGAAAACTACTGTGCCGATTCCAAAAAAAAACACCTTTGGAAAGTTACATTCACCCTGACTAACATAGGCTATTGCACTGCGCGAAAACTGACATCCAGGCGAGTGGAGCCGCAAAAAATAGCTAGTGTTATATAAAATACTATTTAATAGGGCGTTATTTCCATTAACAATATTGTTGTCATGACAACGGGAACAAAGTGAACTTAGCTAAAGAAGAACGACTTTGATCTGTCACTCAAATATTCATTATAATCATCTGTCTACGTTTTCTACGTTTAATTTGTTTGATTAATGATCTGAGATTTCTCTTGTACTATATCAATTTATAGTGTCTCTACTAATATATAATTGTAAGATTACCATAGATAAGATGACAATTTTTTTTTCATTTATGGCAGCTGAAGGCAAAGTCTCATGAAAGAGGGGCACCATTGCAAACACGTTCAGTGCTACAATTATACGTATCGGCGTGTATGATGGTACTAGGTATATATTAAAAATATTTTAAAAATACTTACTTATGTTATGGAGCTGACTATAATAAGGATACATAACAGGATTATTTTATTGACCGCGATGGACGTAAAAACCACTGAATGATTTTGATAGAGGTCTCTAAGAGGATTATTGTATTATTTAATATTATTTTAAAATCTGGATGGATTTTCTATAGCTTAATGCACACAGAAACCTATGTAAATAAATGGAATTAGAACATAATATAAGATATACCGTATAGACCTACTACCTTTTAAATTTTCACTTTATTATTATACATTATTATTATACATTAACGGGTACTAATGCGATCATAGCATAGGCATAACGATATATGACAGGAAAAAAAATTGTAAAATCTCAAATATGTGCTGGTAGATGAGGAACCTGCTACCTCACGAATTCGCCGACGGACGGCGTGCACCACTGAGCCAGTCAGTCCGTAACCACGGACGGTGTAACCTTGGTTAAAACCTCGAAAAGTTATTTACCACACCGGGTAATCGAATCGAATTTGAACCCCCTTTTCCAAGATGGCAGCCGTAGGACAAAGGTTACAAGCCCACAAACTTGAATATAGGTTAAATCTAACCCTCTTTTATACCTACCTAAAAAGAAAATTACATTTTCTGACATATGTACATTAAGTCCAAAAATATGTAAGATATCAATGGACTACAAATATATCGTTCTAAATTTAACCCTCCCTCTCCCCATCAAAGTAAAGTATTAAATGTTCTCCTTGCGTATATATCGCGGTCGTTACCTTAGACATGACATAAACTCATAGTACGACGAGACTTATTTAAATTTTACGCCGCTGGTAATAAAGGATCCTTGTTTGCAAAGATCGCCGGTGTAGAAATAAAACAGTGAATGAAATGGCGCGTAAGGTTGGCTACCGTTCTGTAAAATTGGGATCTTTGTAAACACTGAATTAAAAATGGGCCCAATTTGAACGGAACTAGCTACGGGCAAGCCTGAACCTTTCTTATTTATTTTAAGGAGCTGATTCAGGTGTTTATTTTAGGATCGAGTTATTTATTTAAACGGGGAAATAATTTTTCAATTTGGAGAGGGAATCGTTTTCTCTAAACTGGAGAACTGGAGTCGGCTCAGGTTTTATAATATATATTGAAGATTCCAATGTAATTGGATTTAACGTTCCCCAGCAGAATAGAATTTGGACAACCCCTTTTCTTCTCATGTGGTAGAGTAGAATTTGGACCACACTATTTATTCCTATGCAAGGCGACTATGGAATAGAACTGTTTAATATCAGATTGATATATTACAGCACAGACTAAGCCTCAGATGCATGGCTAGTGTCAAGAATAGTGTATGGCAATGGTGAGTCAATGATCGGTGAAATGTGGGTGTTAATTCACCACCGGGGACAAAAGCGTGATTACATTATCATAGATTTCTAGGAAGATTTTAGAGGACTAAGTCGCAATTACAAATAGTTTTTCTATCCATATTCTAGTCAGTGGTCAATGTCAACTTTAAGGAAATGAAAATACAAATAAATCAAGGTAAAAGTAATGAACGCAATTACGATCGCTGATTGCAAGTCAGGCTAACAAAAGCGCGGTAAGCAAAACATACAGTGCAGGATTAATGTGAGGTTAACGCTAAAAGACCACTGCGCTCTGCAGTGCGGGTCCTGTATCACTGACGCCAGGTATAATGCTACCTAACTAACACGTGTTCGTGTGCTAATTTTCTCTTGTAAGTAAACCAGTTTAAATGTACAGAACTCTATTCGGTACAACGGTATAATTTGAGACATTTCCTTAAAGAACACGGTGTTTTATGTGCTTCTCATTACAAATGATTTGACTCAAGTTACCATACTGACTATAAATATTAATATTATTTAACATGTTTGTTGATTTTCGATAACAAAACCTAAACAAACAGTATCTCCAAAAATCGTGTGAGTTTATACAGTGAGTGTTGTGTGTCGCGATCGAGTATATCGTGAAAACGCTGACAGTGGTAGTGGCGGCGCGCGTAGTAAACTTCTGAGAAAGAGGGTAGATCGATACGGCCACAATAAGAATCAGCTCTACGGTCGTCAGTACACCTTGATCATGGCACTTGGAACAGCACCGAAATATCGGTTAAAATTCAAAAGCACAAGCATGGTAAATATTTAATTGACTTTTAAAATAATAGTGTAAATGAATAACCATCTCCATTTTAAATCATACAATGCTGCATTTTGCTTAAATTCTTGATATTTTGTATATTCATTTTGTTGAAATATAATCGTTTTGTTTGGTAGGTACAAAGCGAGAGTGATTTTTATTGAAAATCCACCTTTATTTCAATCAAATATGATTGAACTGAGGCTTGTCAGGACAACAGAGTCAGTTGGCTGGATATAATTCTATTTGTATTGTCAAGAAATTGTTTTGAACAGAATCCTGCCACATCAACTTTATCGTGAAGTTGTATTTACTCCAGCACATTTTTTCATATGATTTCTGTCAATTACTGTCTAAGTAGCGGAGCAGAACCGTTTCATCATGCCTTATAAAATAAGCTGGGATCTTTTAATGTCGGAGTAAGATATTCCGATTGAACCCGAAGTATACTTACGCAAATATTTTTTTCTACATCGTGATTTTTGAGGTCGAATATAACATTCAAAGGAAATTCTACCCAATGAGTATATTGATAGAGTTTATTTTAAATAAGTTTGTAAAATTCAGTATCTTCGTACAAAATGTCCTATTTGAGCCCATCAAAAAATACTAATTTAATTCGGTAGCTCCGAGACAAAGGCCTTTAACTGATTTTTCCGCAGCACAGTAGAAAGGGAGCGGGTAGCGGGTTGACCCGGCTCAATCTTAGTGACGTGGCCCCGGGTACTTATGTTGTGATGAGGATTAGGGGGGAGCGAGGGCGTGTAATAACGCACCGACTAATGAAAATGCCAAAGTTTGGATCAACTGTTGGATCTTCATGTTGTCTTGATTGAGCGGATCGCAATTAAGGCCCCAATACTTCGTTCGTTGTGTGAATTTTTTTGTCTAATTTAGTCCGTCTCTACCACGGTGAATGTTCTGATGAGCTCTTCCAATTAATCCCACCCTCTCCTCTCCTACACAGGACAACACGTGCAGGGCTTAGATGTCACCCGCATACGGTGCTGAATGTTCTATTAGGAATCAAGCGGTTCGAATTCGATTCTTGGAATTCCTTACCGGCGCACGTGTTTCCTTCTTATTACAGTCCTGGGTTCTTTAAGTGGGGCGTGAAAAAGCATCTGATGAGGCCGTCAAGCTGAGCGCCACCATTTAATATTGTACGTGTTTGTAAATAAGTAATTTGAGTGTGCCCGCTTTTCTCATACATGGGGATGATTATATCGGACTTGGAATAAAGTAAACCATTTTGAATCTCAATTATCGCAATATATGTTTAAATAAAAACATAAATAAAGTCACAAACATACAAAACCCTCAAAGCAAAGCACCTAATATGATAAGAAACAATTACAAAATTGATCTAGGTCCTGTTTGTTTGTCCGTTTGATCCATCTATAATATATAGAAGCCATATCTTTATCAACTCTGTACTTATCCAAGCCACCATGATAGCACAGAGTATAAAATTAACGCTAAACCTGAAGCCTTGTCAGCAACTATTATCTACACTGTGGCTTTGCGTTAATACATTCACCGCAATCCTGTAGAGCGTGTTCTCATGGCATTGAAGCTCGTAACCGTGCTGTCGATTCGTTACATTTCGTGAATAACATTTGAATGGCACCTCGCAGTTCGTAAACGTAAAACGCTCAAGCTGTGGAATGAACTCCCTGCCGTGGTTTTTCCAAGGGACTACAATATGGGGTTCTTCAAGAAGGGCATTAGAAGGTTTCTGCAGGGTAGGCAGCACGTGTGTGTTCTTGGTGTTGCAAACGTCCATAGGCCACGGTGACCGTTGCTCATAAGGTGTGCCGTGTGCTTGTCTGCCACCTAAGTGATATAATAAAAAAGGTTACAACAGCTGAACTCTCTAAATGCGAGTTATTTATCTTATTTATCTGCTTTCTATGAACAGTTACTAATTAGGAATACGGAATAGGGAAGAATAGTGATCATCACATACAAATGAAGGTAAAGTTTTTTTTATAATTTTTTTTTATAATATTACGCCTATATCCCCGAAGGGGTAGGCAGAACTGCTAGCACCCACATTTCGCCAGTTCATGTTTATCTGCGATAAATACACACATAACTTCGAAAAGCATCGAGTCATTGGTGTGTGCCATGGATCGAACCTGAGACCTCTTCTCAGGAATCCATTACCCATACCACTAGGCTACATATAATTATAACCTTAACAATGACAGTTTATGTGATAGCTCCACACAAAGACAAATGTACACGTAGCAAGTGACGAGAAGTACAAGAACACACTCTGAAAGGGTCTTGTAGCTAAGCCCGCTCATGACGTGGGTCCGCCCGAACACAACAGACGAGGTGACAGGATCAATGCAGCCCCGTCTTTGTCATGTTGTAAGTCTCGCTTCAGTCGTTGGTATGTCAACCCGACGGTTTATACAAAACACTAACTGAAGTGCAATTTTAATCCCTTTCCTGCAGCCCATGGGAATGTTTGCCTGGAATTAAAGCTTATATTATGTTATCCCAGGATGTAACCTATCTATGAACCAATTTCAGACAGATCTACCGTTAGCGTGTGGTTGAGTAACAAGCATACAAACATCTTCACAACCTTTCAATACTAGCGGTTGCCCACGGCTCCGTCCGCGTGGCTGTCGATTATCGTGTTCTACGACTCTACTCGATTCTCTGCTTGCCTTTCTATACTACTTCTCGTAGCGTCATGACAAGGGAAATAGCGATTATTGCTTCGCTCCCTTGGATGGTAGCGTGATGATATATAGCCTATGTTACTCCTAGATATTGTAGCTTTTTATAGGTGAAAGAATTATTGAAATCGGTTCAGTAGTTTCGGAACCTATTCGTTACAAAAAACAAACAAAAAATGTAATCGTTCTTTATAACATTAGTGTAGATTAGGAAGGATTAGTAGGGTAGTAGGATGATTCGAAATTAAATTTCTTTGGACAGTTTAGTTTAAATTATGTTTCGCTATAATGTAATATGAACTAATAACTAGTAATACATAATACCAATAAAGCCCTATAAAGTTAGCAAATACTATGCACTAAACTATTGTGATTTGGAAATTCCTTTGTTTAATAAAGTCACTAATTAAAATCATATGTGGCACATAATACCCAACCGAACCGTCAAACTAAACTAGATCGGCACTATTGATCCTGTAACACACAATAGGAGTTCTCACGTTGTTTAATATTCATTATACAACATTCCGACATCAGCCGTTGGGGTACGACTTGCGAAGCATCCGTCCCAGCACCACTACAGATGTGGCCATTTTGTACCACTATTGTGGCATGGTAGTATGGTGGGGTGTGATGGGGCAGACACGCAACACCTAGTAAGAAAAATCCCTTGTAATACAGTTCCTTCACAATAAGATCCTTTGGAAGACTAGCTAGCTAGCTCATGGTACTCATTTCTTGACCTATTCAATAGTATAAATTAGTTCCAACCTGTGGTTACGGACTTGTATACGCTACAGGTTATTATTGCCTGTACTGGCAGATGTAATTAGAATTAACTAATTTGTGTAGGTGCCATTTGATGAATACCGTCAGCTTAGGTTATCACACGTGTAATTACATCATTGACGTCATACGTAATCAAAGATCTAATTGCAGATGCTGCCGTATTAGTTATGTAGCATAAATGTGGATAATTTTCATCACATTCTCGCTTCCAAATATCTTAGGCTGCATCTACGAAGCAGTCATTAACAAAAATCCTTGTATATAAAAGGTTATGATCCCAGGATCTGCGCGTCGTTACGAACAAGCGCCCTTACAAAATTTGCCGTAATAGCTTAGAGGTGGCGTGATTGATAGCTCACTTCTTGATTAATGGGCCAACAGAGCCTACCCCTTGTTCAGTACAGCGCTGATTCTGCGGCCAATTGAAGGAACTTTATTATATTTGGCCTGTAACAGTACATAAGTGTTTTTACTGAACTAGATTTTTTTATCTTTTATATTTAAACATGCACTGTACTACTGCATCAGAAACCACACCACACACTGCAATATGTATTAAGTTCAATCAAGATTATCTGGAACTAAGCAAACTTTTTTGATGATATATAAAATTGATGATTTCGTGAACGTCAATATAAGTAATCTAAAAAGAAAGGAGTAGGAATCCAAAAATGCAAGTTGTAAATGTATGCGGGATGCTAGTGCGAACTACAGGATTACATAAGAGGGTGGTAATTCTACAACTGAACTAGGTTGCAGAAAAAAGGACACGGCCCTAGTAACATAACGCTTTATGCTTGATAGAACTGAAATAATATAGAAGACTGAATAAGAGATGGTATTAATAGAATGATTATTTACACCTTTACTATTTTTTTTATCTATCTATACTATGGCTTTGCACTAAATCTCCAATAATCCAAGAAAACCTATTCAAGAGTGATACACAAAGACAAGCGTACACATAGCAAGTGAAAATAAGTAGAAGAACGCACTCTCACACACAGCACGAATGTGACGCCCCTAGTATTGCAACCTAAGTGGTATAAAAAAGTGGTGTATTTTCCAGAACCTCACAGCTCCTCTATAAATCATATCGTTACAAACTTAAAGATAGAATAAGAGGCCGTTGGACCCCATATAACAAACTACTAAAGTAAATAGCCAGCTCGACCAAGTGCTCGGTATCGCTACAACGATCCGGGTCTTACCCGTAACATTCCTATAGTGTCCCGGTATAATCCCGCTCTCATTCGAACGTGCGACGGAACATTAACAAAACAACGCTGTTTTTGGACGACCCTTAATTAAGCTTTGAAGTAAGCGCTTCAATGGGCTATACGAAATTAGGCTGTGTAGTGTATTTCTGTGGTAGGTACATATCACTTATCACTCTGAATATTTTCCCAACTCATCTGGGGTCGGCTTTCCAGTCTCACTGTGATGCGGCTGAACTTCGATATTTTCCGTGAAGCGACTGCCATCTGACCTCCACAACCAATGGTCCAATGACCAATGGCGATATCGAAGATCCAAGTTAATCTAGTTGGACTTTTGAGGGCTCCAACTACTCGTAACGACTGCCATAGGTAGATGTTTATATGGCAACCGGGACCGACGGCTTAACATGCTCTCCGATGCACGACCAGACTAGTGAAAACAACCATATTCATGTATACAACTTTTTGAACTGGATCGAACCCGCGTCCCGTATGTAGCTGTTGCGTGCACTACCGCCACGCCACGGAGGCCATACATATCTCATAATAGAAGTTATATAGTTATGACAATATTTTAAGACATGCTACGCGAAGCTAACTAGACCTGTGGATAGCCTGTAGTATGCAAGCTTCAATATGGATCATTATAATTATGTATAGCGTATTTAGCCGACTATATCTATAACAGCTAATATGAAGACTAATGTTATCTCTCTACCCAATTCACAACGGAAATGGAATGACCATGAATAAATGTATACTTAAAGGTGAGCCAGATGAATATTTTAAAAGAAGATTGTACGAAGTATTATATCCCGCCATCGAAGAATCCTTTAATCTCTTTATCTTTATATTATACGCTAGTTTCCAAGTTATTCTAAACAAGTATCAAAATCACTTCGAACCACAAGTTTTAACCCCATTTTCTTGTAACTCATACTCCTTGAATTTTAAGCTCAAACAACATGTTACAACTAACAAGAAGTTTAGCAAGTGCGATACATCATAAGCCGCTTACGAGATATTCTACAAACTACAGTCTGAAATGCTTATAGGTACCACGGAGTACGTAAAAACGCCTCTATCTCCGTAAAATAATATTCGTCAACGGTTTTGAGCTACTACTCTGCATAGTTATGAACGAGATTGCGACTACTAACAGGGGCCCTACCACCACCTCTAAATAGTAATAGTATTTAAATCTTACTTTACTCCCATTGTGAGATATACACCATTAGCGTTCGTCCGATAAAAAAAAAAGGAAATAGAGAATACAAGTGTTATGTGGTTAAAATGTGTTAAACAGTATCTCTTGCTATAGTAGTTACATTTATTTATTTAATTTGTTAGACTTTAAATACATTTTTCTTACAAATAAATACTGTACACAATATCTGACTAGAGTGAGATTGAAATATTATTACTTTTAAAAGAGGGTGGCAAGACTACAAATGTTTAAAATCATTTCACAACTTTTTTAATATTAAGAATTTGTTTCAATTTATATTGATATGGCGGTCTATCAGTCACATTGATACGTCGACAAAGGAAACGCCACGTCAGTAAGTAACGCACGACGGAAGCGATCGCGAGCAATAATGGTAATACATACACGGAACTAAAACTCATGATCATTTACATATTCACTTAAAGCAAGCCATCGTAAATCTTGGTAAAGCAGGCTGTTACTGATGCGATTAAGGTGTCAATTAAGGCTTGGAAAAGGCGAACAGAAAATTTGCATATTTTTTCCTGGCTGTGATGCAAAAGAGCTTCAGCAGAATATAATGTCAATTCTTACTCTTTTAAAATACTTGCATATGTAAGATAGTAGAAATACAATTTTCAAAATGTTATGTACTCGTGATTTAATTCATTTTTCATCATTAAATTGGGTTTCGGAAATTATTATTTTTTTCTTAGAGGCGACGCCGGAGACCGCCCGATGATCGACCCGGTTTACATACGAGCCACTCAATCCAGGGTTTTGGAAATACCCATGAAAATACATCATTAAAATATATAATACATAATATGTATAATATGTATGTATTTAAAAAAAAAATGTATCTATGTATGTTTATCCGCATTCTAGAACCCGTAACACAAGCTAGTTAAACTATGCTTACCATGGGTCTAGGTGCGTTGTGTAAATTGTCCTAGAATATTTATTATTATTTATTTATTGACATGAAACACTATATTATTATACTCTTTATACCCTTCTCCTCATACACATATACATACCTTGGCTTGGTCAAACGATTAAACAAATTAGCTATTTTTTTACATACATATACATTTTCACATGCTGTGCCCGCGAATTCGTTCGCGTGGAATTCTATAAAAAAAATCTGAAATAAAAGTAGCCTAAGTTACTCCTTATTACATAAGTTATCTGCCAGTGAAAGTCTCGTCTCAATAAGTACTACAAATAGACACTCTAATTTTATTTATTTGTATCAATAGAAGTCCATGGAGCTAAAGAGTCGCGCATGAACAGTAGGCCTTACCATAATGGCAGTTAGTCAACGTCTGTGCTTGTAGGGAACTCGTAATTAGTTCACATGTCTTGCTCGCTGATACCATGTTACTATTTCTTGCTGCTATTCTAATGTGGAAATTTAATTAGGGACGAGAATACGTAGGCGCGGAATGTGACTTTGGAAAATTGGGCTTGGAACTTGGCTCTTGTTGCATTCGGCGGGAAGTATGCGGGTACTTTAATGTGATTTTGAATACAGTTTATAACTATTTGTTTATGTGATTTTTGTTATTTTGGGATAGGATTGGTTGCTGTAACCGTATACGGTGTGCAAAGATATGATAGGATTTGTCCAAACGTTTATAATAAGGTTCTTCAAGAAAGGCACTAAAAGGCTCTTACAGGGTTATTTCACCGTTTTATCGTCATTCATTCCTTGTTAGGCCGCAGTAAGCACTTTCCCAAGTGGACTATGTGCCTAATTGGAAAAAATAATAAGCAATTTAAAATCATTAAATAAGTATTCACACAATACTATAACTTATGCTCTAAAAGAAACGATATGTTTGAAGCAGTTTTTCATGTAAATACGTAGTAGTTTGCAGTTTAATCCAAAAATGTTACTAGACGCGGACAAACAGCGTCGAATAATTCGATCCCCTGTTTGAGCCATGTTAATAGTTAGTAGCCAATTCTTTTATCTAACCTTTTCTACCTTTATTACATTCTTGTACTTACGTAAAAACCAGCGTGGGTTGAAAATATAAACAAGAGTTACATATTGAGAGAAAGGAAAAAATGAAAATATATTTATCAAAAGTTAGGAAAATCCAATCACAACTTAGCCAGTAATGTGCACCATAAACAAAACTAAATATATATACCCATAAAAATATAGAAAGCCAACATATTTTTCCTCAGAATACAAACCACAACAATTACAATAACACTACACTCACTTGAGTGCGAATGGCCAATCCGTCTGGCAAAGTTGGCAAATACGAAGTAGTCAAAATAGCACAGTAGGTGCTAAGTGGCCGACGTTTGCGGTAATTTGTGCGCCCACCGTGAAGTCAATTAGCTAAACCTTTCGGGAACACATATGTTGCGAGCTCTGAACGGCCAAGGTGCAATAAAATTGTCGAATAAATATAAAAGTGAAACAGTTTTGGCCACTTGTGTAAGTTGGGTATGGTCGGTATGATGAAAAGATTTGTGCCTACTATAGTGGGTATGGGACCGAACTACTTTTTCAAAACTAGATGGGAGTAACTAAACTTGTCAGCACGAGTCTGCAGCTGGATGTGGAATACTCTCAAGACCCATAATTTGAATTTAAAGATCAAATTGTTTAAGGACGAAAAATACCCCAAGTTGTGGAATGAATTCCCTGCCGTGGTTTTCCCAAGCGACTACTATATGGGGTTCTTCAAGAAGGTAGCACGAGTGTAGACACGTCCATAGGCCACGGTGACCGCTTTCCATAAGATAGGCCGTGTGCTTGTCTACCACCTAAGTGGTAAAAAAGCTGTGCTCTATATGACACTACGCTCTCTGTATTAAATCTTTTTCATTGCAATGAACGTAAGACCATCCTTTAATAAAACAAATATATTAGTTCAACAAAAATCTCTCCTAATACGTTCACTCTATCTTTGTAAACTCGATCACCTGTTATAATGGGTACTGGAATTATCATCATCATTTCAGGACGTCCACTGCTAAATTTAGGCCTCCCTCATCGACCTCCAATAATGAGTAATGCAATCGGATAAAAATAAATAAATATATAAGCCTTTTGAATAATTCGCTAAGCTTGACTGAACTAGAAAATATTTCAAAATGTCACCTGCAGCGTAAGTTGATGACAGCCTTTGGCTTTATTCGTAGTGTCACGGACAGAAACCAATTATACGTAGTTCGTTTAAAAGCCTGTAGTATCAATTAGGCAGCATTCGACTCAGTGAGCTTGGCACAGCGCCAACGTGTCGCCACGGATTCAGCTCCTAAAGCACCACTTGTACTGTATTCGCCTACTTTTATCATGACACGGAGCAACTGGAAAGCCTTTGTCTAATGGCGCCTTCGCATAGAATTGATTCGGATTGAGTGGTATCTTCAGACCCAATATCTCTTTTGTTTCGACTTTTCTTTTTTGTGTGAAGTTCTTGCCAATTCAAATTGTTTTTTGAATTGAAAATAAGTGCCGTAAAAAATAACGGCTACTTAGAAATGTAAATAAAAGTTTTATATTCTTAGTGCGATTTTCGTAACGCTCCGAACATTACTTTCATGCTTTTACGATTCATTTACATTTTGATGGCGTCTACATTATCTACTTATTCGTCGTTTTATTTGAATACATTGTATAAAAATATGGGCCTGCTTACCATTCGACAGTAAACGTAGACTATGAAAAAGTGTCCAGTTGATAGAACAAGGCTTGTGCCCTATAACGTAATGATTTAATAGTCAGTTAGATCATTATGTAAGACAAGTTTAAACCAAAAAGTCATTAGTTTTAGTAATAGGTACTTATTACAATGTACACCATAGCAAGAATTCACTTTTTCTGAAACATGTGCCACCATTACTTACTTCAAAAGACAGTGAGAGACACCTTTTCTAAATTGAACAAAAATAACCGAAGCGTAAAATTAAATCCACGTTACGTATTGTACACGGTCTGTTTATCCTTTCTTGAATAATACTGCTCTCATACAGGAATCCATATTTGGGCTTGAATAATTCAAACTTATACGTTATTTATATTCACTAGCAATTATTTTCAAATGTATAGTATAAAACCAAATACACTTAGTGAAAGTGTATTTGGTTAAAACCAAACTGCTGATGCTGTGTTCGTGTGCTGTACACGTTAAAAGTACCTGAACTAGTATTTCTATTAAAGGGATAACCTAAGATGTGAGTTAATTTATAGACATAGATTCGAAGTCAGTTAAATTCGATGTACAATATTTGTATCCATTGTATGTTATGCAAACGCAATTATTTATTTATTATTTTTAAACTTTTTGCATAGGAAAATTGTACTTAATACCAAAGACATTTTATCTAACAGTCAACCCTCAACAATTAACAGATTACCAAAATAAATAATACCAATCGGGTAATTAATAAAAACTAATATAATATCCTTGTGGTGGCAAAAAAACATTAAACCCCATCTCATCCAAGGTTCGTAAGAAACACAGAAAATAGAAATACACAGAGAGATGGAAATCTGGAAATAAAACCCTGTATCAAACCATCTGGCCAGCGAAGAAACAGTAGGTTAAAGCCTCCCAATATTGGAAGAAGCCTACGGACAGCAGTGAACTGAGATAGGCTAATTGGTTGATAAATTTGATTGATTATAAAATACAAATATTTAAAGTGGTAAACGAATCAGGGTAATCAAATACTGTTGAAGGGTCACTTTGACAACAAGTAAAAGTGAAGGCAAGTGATCGATCTCACTTTGCGTCGTAACCACTGCCCTGACGCTCCTATGATACGGAATTTAGAGAAGGTACACTGAAGATTTTTATCTGATTGAAATCCAAAGAAGTGAAAATGTGTATTTAAAATATAACTGGAAAAAATATTACGAACGGATTGCCTCTTATTAAAAATCACATTTCGCCAGTTTATATTTAGGTCCCGATGTAATAGGCGGCGAGCCTATTGCCATTAACCGGGCACTTATAAACATGCGATAAATACACACATAACTTCGAAAAGCATCGCAGTCATTGGTGTGTGCCATGGTAAACCTGGGATCGAACCCGAGACCTCATGTCAGCAGTCCATTACCCATACCGCGGTTTTATTAAATTGATTGTAGGTATATTATCTATACCTTTCCGATTATAATATAGTAAAACAATTTTACTTTAAACTGTTAAATGAACTGTTATAAATACTTGCGTACGAATGAGAAGAATTTCTCATGTATGTTCAGGCCCATATGTACGAGACTAATTTTAGATTTTTCGGAGAATTTCCCTTGAAAACCTTCACGTCTAATCAAAGAACACATGTCATGTTAACTTGTCACGTACAACGATGGCGGGAATGTAATAAAAGGAATCTTGTTACCTGTCGTGTCTGCGACCCTGGTACTGGTACGTGATATTTGTTTTACATTCACGCCTAATGGTGTAGGTAGAGGTGATTACTCAGACATTCGGACAATTGTATAGAAATGTAACACTTTCTCTGAAATTTAACAAAACATATTGATACTGGCCATGGACAAATTTAAATTGGAATGAGTTTACAACAATAATTATTAAATGAACAAAAATTAATCAAACATAGTATTATTGAAAATTGATAGTTCATTCATAATAAATTGTTAAGCTGAGCTTCATTACTTAACTAAAGAACAAAATCCACTTAGGTGGCAGTCACACACACAGCCCACCTTATGAAAAGTGGTTGTTTTGTCCTATAGACGTGAGCAATACCAGGAGCGTCACACTCGTGCTACCTACACTCCTAGTAACCTATACCCTTCTGGAAGAACCCCATGTTGTCTCTTGGGAAAATCACTACAGTGCGTTAATTCCACAGTGTAGAGTAAAATATTATGTTTATTTTATAAACAAGACACGAGAGCTTTTAAATCCAAAATAATATTTTAGATTTTATAAACAACCTGCAATTATACTACTCCTAGCATAACTTTACCTTACTAAATCCCTGTTCATTAGAATCAAGATCGCAACACGAGAATTTATAAATCAGTTTCTGTATAAACACACGTAATTCGTATTTTATGTCTCAGTCAACACTAGAGACATAATTAATGTCTGTTTCATAATTTATCCTGGCGAGCTTGTATTAGATCAAATAATTACATTCTGTAACATGATAATGTTTTGCCTCATGCCAAGTTACATGGCTGTTAATTAACTACTAAAAGCTCGTTTACATCACGCAGTAACAAATATCTGCTATTAGAGGCTTCTAATGAGACAATACAGACAGTAAATCATTTTAGATGCGTTCGAGATGAATCATTATTTACATGACATTAATTTGTTGTATAGGTCACTTGCTTGCACGACCTGTTCACCCGCGACTGTTTACTTGGGTTAATGACCAATCACGAATTTCAGTGTTACATAAATAGACATCCGCAAGTCTATTGCTGTCAATCTGGCACTCTTTATGGGAGGTATTATTACATAGGAGTTAGCATGAGGCAGATGCAACCACCCACAGTTGTTGTATTCATTGTCTTGTAGTTATTGCAGCTAACAAACTGAAGTTTTATAATCTAACCAATTCCACAGAACATTATTTCGGTTAATCAATAGCATTGTACACAAGTAAAAAATAAATATATTTTCGGGCAACGCCGGTAATATTTGATATGCTTTACCTGCATTAACTCTTAAGTTATTTCATCCTTTATCTTTCAAATAGGAATTTCGAAAGCATGGACGGTAGTTATTGGCACTTGGAAAACTGACCATGCCGGTAAATTTGATATTTTAGTAAGCCCTACATACTCATACTTTTCGAGTGTGGCCACCAGAATCCCCTAACCCGATCCCCCGGGGGATCCCAGTGAACTCGTCAGTTCACCAGAATCCCCTTGCAATAAAAATAAGTTTAAAGATGTTTTCACACTGTTTTTTATTTTAAAATTTCTAAGAAATGACCTACACTTATATCATTGTTTAATAATTGCAATTGTGTTTCGTGCATTAACTTATCAATGGATATTTGATCGGCGTTACATCTTTTTGGCGGTTGTCTTCGCTTTCGTTCAGCATCTCTTTTTAATGCACTCAATAACTGTAGTATGTTGGGGCGTTTTCGACCAATCATTTTGATTAAACCCGAGTTCCAAATTTCGCAACAGTTATTGATGCGATATCTTTCGCTGAAAACCGGCTAAAAGTTATTTATTTGAGATGCAATTAATTTAAAAATAAATCATACGTCTCCGTTTTTCTATCACTCAAGAATGCGTAAAGTAAAGGTATAACATTTGACCTAGACATAGGACCTAGAGAACTGCCAACATCGCCGTGCATCACATACAATTGCTCAAAGGGTGGAGTGCAACACTGGAAGGTTCCATCACAAAATATATGTTCTATTTAAGATAAAATTTGTTTGTTTTCGTTTAAACACAAAATAATTATACGAGGAGACGGTTTTTCAACGGTTTTTCGACGGTTTTATTATTATAATCATAAGTTTTCATGATCCACTCCATTGAGTTAGGTTTATACCTATGTGATCTATTCAGTGTGTGTAATAACATCTTTATAAAATTTATTTCAAGGGGATTCTGGTGAACCGACGAGTTCACTGGGATCCCCAGGGGGATCGCGTTGGGGGATCCTGGTGGCCGCACCCTACTTTTCAAGGACATGAAGTGATTTTGTCGCATTTTATTAAGTACAGTGTTCAGAATTCAGTCAAGGTAAAGTATTTATTGACAAATAAAAAGGGATACAGAATTATAGCGATGTGAACGTCAAAATTTGGATACAAAAATAAATTAGCCCGTAATTCAATTTTGATAACCACTTGTAGTGTCAAATATTATTTGATCATGTTATTCTAAAAATAATCATAACATGTTTTATACTAGTATAATTATTACTAAATTCATCAAAGACTTATCTTACCACCTCAATAAAATTGTACGGTTTTAAAAATTTTGCATGAATACTTTTATTTAAAGAACTTAGAAAAACGTTGTGCCAGTATTCTCATCAGTTTTATTTTATAAATTCATCTGAGTACCCACTAGCTAGATTTTCAGTTACCGACCAGCCAATAAAATAGATTCTCCGCTAGTCGCAAAACCTCTGCATCCTCGACCCGGAGGTACACATCAATCATTCACGGCACTGCAGCTATTTCCCCAGCCCGTTTCATTTTGGCATTTTTTAAACTGAAGTTAATCCGACTCTTTTATGGCAGAATATCATGAAAAAGTGATAGTAGTGCTTCATCGCGACGCATATGAAGGTTTAACACCATTGTGGTGCCTGAATAGAGAATGTCACTCAAAACTGAAATAGCGGCTATGGATACGCAACATTTACAAGAATGTGTAGATTTTAGGATCACATTTAAACGTAAGCGACGTTTAAATGTGATCCTGAAATAAAAGCTCGTTCCATCTGGCGATATATGCATATTTGAAATCAAGTGGCTCAGGGGCGTAGTATGCGCGGGCTGTGCACGAGGTTGTGGGTTCGATCCCCACACAGGACAAAAAATTGTGTGATCCACAAATAGTTGTTCTGAGTCTGTGTGTACTTTGTGTCCGTTAGTTGTATGTTTGTAAAGTCCCCCGCGATACAGGGCTTGTTCCCTAGTGCGGGAGTTGTCTAAAAAAAAAAGAAGAAGAAAATGATGTCTTAGATACCATGCCACATGAGATCCGAACCTAGACCTGCTGTTTTAATTTTCGCAGCATGTTTAATCATCTAATTTCCTTATCTTAATTTTTGTATTAAAACAAAGACTGGGGGAGACACTAGGGTAACAACCACCCTGAGGCCCTGAGGGAAATTTATTTAGCGTAAAAAACCACTTTCAACATCGGTACAATTTTGATTTTATTTCCTTTACTGACTTTTAATATGGTAGTCATAAACAATTATTTACAGATCAATAATGAAGGTTATAAGTGCCCGGTCAATGGCAATAGGCTCGCCACCTATTACATTAGGACCTAAAATATAAACTGGGAAAATGTGGGTGCTAGTACCTTTGCCTACCACTTCGGCGATATAGACGGTAAAAGCGATTTTCTAAAATAGGTTGGTCCATATTTTGATTTGGTAGGCCTTTATCCCAGGTAGTGTGTGAGGCATACATTATTTTCCATTCATCGAAGGGTATACAATAATATGAGACAATAATAAGTGTAGTGTAATTAAATTAAAAACCATTATAGAATTGCGTTGTATCTGTCCAAATAATAAATAATATCGTTCAGAATCGGTTGCCAACCCTTACACTAAAGTGATATTGGTTGCAAAGTAATATTACTAACATTATTTTCCACAATAAAGTGCTCTAAGTCCGACATAATATACTGTAAGTAAATGGTGTGCTATGATTACTTTATTACATATATATTGGACCACCAAAAATCTTTTTTATTACTCGTAGAGAGTACGCATTTTCCTTGTTCAATAAATTGTTTTATTAGATTCTTCTATCAACCGTTTAATGTTCTTCAGATACCATGCTATTTATGTTCACATTAGCATCTTTATGTCTATTATACACACTTTGAATCCATTATGTAAATGTCAGTAGTTATCTACTTCTATTACCTGAAAATATTTGATCATCTTGTAACAGGAGCTCAAGTATGTTTCACTAGCATTCCCAAGGTTGGCCCACTTCACTCCCAATAAGGACCCTCTCGTTATACCACTAACGATCTTCTATTGTTTACGACATATATTCACTCATACCTGTGAACGTATTAGTGTCAACCATTCAGAACTCTATGCCATAAGAAATATGGTTCGATATAGTAATAGCAGTAGCAATTATAAATTGTGGCTTTTATTCGGGTAAGGTCCTAACAATATCACGAGAGAATCGCTACTTACTTGCTGCCTGAAGTATCAATAAAAATTGTACAAACTATTTAGGAGCACCTAGCAGCTGAAGGTAAACATTTGATGCACTATAACTTGTAAGTATTCCGTGCAGCTCTATCTAAACTCTGCAAGCAATGAAACAGCAGCAAATTTATTAGGTGACCAAATCAATTAATTTTATTCTTCAAACACACAATAGTTGACTACCTTGCTACGTAGCAAAGTGCTTCATATGAGGTTTCTTATGTGCTGTCAACCCCATGGACTAGCGGATAAGAAATCTTTTTAGGGATTACAACAGCAACGTTTTAAAGGTCTTGGGATTATTTTTAGCTATCGGTAACGCTTATCATCGAAAAGAAAGAAAACAAAATCACTTACTTATTATACGTATATTTCATTCTATCCCACGTGGAGTTGAAAAATATTTTATATGTCTGTCACTTTGTGAAATAGCAAGGAAATTGCAACAATGCCAATATCATATTTCAAGAGCTGCCAAAATGCTAAATAGACGATGAAATTCCGTGGAACGTTTGCCAGTAACCTCGGACTTTTATATTTCCGTCTGACTGCTTTAAGGCGGATATCTGGTGAATTTAGTGGCACACCGACATTTTCTTTATAATGTAATATAGCGCGAGGGGTTTAAAATATAGCTTTGAGGGTAGATCAGCGAAATTAAGTGGCGCTTTGAACTTAACGATGATCTTTTAAAAATGTATAAAGGAAAGATATATGGTTGATAAGATCTTAGTTGTTTGACAAAATATTATCATGAAACTTACAATGATGGTAAAAATATTATAAAAATGATGAAATTAAAAATTATATAGATTAATGCTGCTATGAAAACGCAAAGTTCAAGTAAAAACCAAGACTATCTGAATAACAGCAAAGTAAAATTACCAACATATTGTTTCTCCGTTGCCTATGTTGTCCTATCATCATTATCATCATTTTTATATATCTTTGCATACATCCCAAGCTGTTTACCGCGGATTCCAGGATCTGCATTTTCCAATCTAACTGTGATCCCACTGAACTTCATTATTTTCTGTGAAGACTGCCATCTGGACTCCACAACCTATTTGGCGATGTTGAAGTATTATAATTGGCAACTACCCGTAATGACTGCTTTAGACGTTCGTATGGCAGTTATTCAACGTGCTCTCCGAAGCTCTACCACACCAGTGCACGTAGCGATATATACGAGTATAATTATGCTTGAAGCATATGAACATTTGCACTGAGCTGGAATGGAATCCGCGCCTCTTACGTAGCAGTCGCGTTATCTATCGCCATTTTTTCCTTTCATATTCATGTGCGAAAATATTTCACTTAACCTCGAATAGTACCTGTTGATTCGTGAAAATAAGAAATTTAATATCTGTAATGCCCCGATATAAAATAGGTGTCTATGATGTCACATCATAGACCTTTTATTACAGGATTATAAAGAGGTGTTTTAATTTTCGCAAAAACTGAAACTGTAAATCATTTTCAATCGCTTAAATTTTATCAAACATGCTGTCATTTCACTATTAAAAGGCAAACTACCTGCATCATAAATGTACTTTAAATAAATGAATTTTCCACCCCAGCCGGACGTCCGAGCGGACGTTATCGGACATTGAGTAATAGAGTAATGCCGTTGTAGGGTCATACGGCGAGGTGTTTGTGAACTAACGTGGTTAAGTCTTAGTGGATCAAGTGATTTGTATCACGGGACACACTATGCTTTGGCCATCAGCATCGCGTCATGGTGAGGGTTACTTCACTACAGCTTTGATATCAGGTGAGGGACCGGTCTCACCAATTATGCTGGTTTAAGGACTGTGCCTACGTTTTCAATAGGAGATTAGAGGTTTATTATTAAGTAGTTGTTTACTATATAGAACAACAAAGCGTTAGAAGTGGCAAGAAACATATATTATCTCTGGGACTTAGGAAGAAGTACATACCACTAACGCCATATTTAATTGCATTAACATATATTTAAGGTAAAATTTCAAAACTATCATAAATTGTATGAAATACTACAGCGATCAATGAAATGGCCACATACCTACTGTTGGTATTTTCTCTATCTCGTGAGGCTCCACTGCTCAATTTCCCAAACACTTATACCAAACCCAAACAAATATGGACGTCGCACTGCGCTTGCGCTGTGTTTGTGTATCTACTAGAATGATAATATCTACGTGAATATAAGAATAGAGTGCCCTGGGTTCCACGTTTTTGTTTTACTAGCTGACTCGTGCGACTTCGTCTGCGTCACCCCGTTTTTGCAACATTTTTCATTCCTCTTAAATAATTTTATTTATAAAAAACCCACATCAAAATCCCTTGTGTAGTTTTGAATATTTAAGCATACATAGGGATAGTCTGACAGCGAGATGCGACTTTATTTTATACTATGTTTACTATAAATAGATACCGTAGTGATTTTAAAAACTTAATAGAATTGGTCTGGTAGTTCTCCAAACACGGCTGTAAACTTAGGTCATTTTGTAGTATGTAACTTTAGAGGACTTTTTTAAAATCTATAGTTTATGGAAAATAAGCCTATGTTCAGCCGCATCACAGTTAGACTGGAAAGCCGACCCCAACTGAGTTGGGAAAAGGTTCAGAGAATTTTGATAGTGTATGGAAAAATGATAACGCAGTACAATTTCTACAGTAAAACTTAATTATAAGAAAAAAAAGTGTTCTAGGGACATTATTCAGGAAGAAAATAGGGGAAAACAGATTTATGAGAAAATGCCTTAAGGCCTAAGCATATTATAGAACAATCGTCCAGCACAAAGGAACGATTGTATCAGGCAAGCTGCATTCTAGCGGTTAACGTATAACTGCGAGTATAGAGTGTAATTAGTTTTGTAAACTTCAAAGCATGCCCGCGGTGCCAGGGTAATTAGGTCGAGCAAGTTCAGCGCATCTAGTTTGATGGCTTTGAGCGTATTTGTGTGTAGCGGAATAACCTCGGATGGAATAAAATCTCCAAGTTCTGGTGATCAGAGCAGAACTTCGACATTTTATTTCATCTTCTTGTTTCAAAATGGCCAAAGTTTATCCGTCGTTAGAACTATATAAATGTCTCTGTAATTATCTCCTCCAATCATAAGTGTATATTTTTATAGTTAAGTAAGCTGATTGGATTGAAAAGCGGTGACCATTGCCAACCATAGAATAGATTGTTCCTCAACAATAATGTGATGATAATAAGTATCAGGAGATAAATGATCCGTGTGGTGACGGAAAAACAATACCGCAACCCCATAACATTCAAAGAGTATCGTATGATGCGTGAAACGAATAAATACGCAGATGATATCACAGCGAGTGAAGGAAAATTCGAAATGAAAACCCGTTGGTACAACCCTCTTACCAACGTGAAAATAGTAGACCAACTATGTCCAGCGGCGGACGGCGATAGAAAAAAGACTATATTGGTTCTTGAAGAGCGGACACAGGCAAAAATATCACAAATTCAGTGATGTATTATTTTCTTTATTCAAATAGATATTCATAACTTCAACATTTGCCATTGCATTATTATCACAAATAATGAACACAATTAATTTTATTTAAAAACCTAGTCATGCATTGCGCGATCTAAATTAAATGTAAATAGAGGCGTGAACGGAGCGGTCCTGGGCCCTGGGGGTGACAGCGAGTTAATTCAACAAAATGCAGCTGTAGGTATATTATATAGCTCTGGTATGGTTCGATTTATTTTAATAGACGATACTGATGGCCAGTCTGCGCTCTGAAAGTGTTTGGAGAAAGGCTAAATTAACTGCCGAGGTCCAAGTGAAACTCATCGTCGATGCACCTGCTAGATAATGGGAAGGGCATTGGCGTAAACATTCTTCGCATGGTTATGACTTTAGATGTCAATCGCTTCTCAATAAGCAAGCTTGTAATCAAACACAATAAGTGGTGTTTCGATGTCGGACGGAGGTACTTACTTTTAAATACATACATACATTATGCTCACGCCCGTAAGCCCCGAAGGGGTAGGCAAAAGTATATGAAACACCCACATTTCGCCAACTATAATTTTCGGTCCCACATAATAGGGGTATTAATGAAAAAATGGGTATTCCGAAAATAAATTTCTAACCCAAAATGTTGCAGTTAAATAAATTTGGAAAAAATATCTTATCCAATTCTTTGATTATCATCATCATCATCCCCTGAACCTTTTCCCAACTCAAACAAAACTCACAAGGAAATTAATTACGTGCTTAGCCGCACAAGCACTACCAAATTTACGCTTGGAGAGTAGCACTACCTTTAAAACCCCAAATATATACAGTATTACATTTCCTTGTGTTACCTATGCTTATCTTAACTTCACTACAAAAAACAAACGTGTTGGATCAATAACACGCTACTCTCTAATAATGCTTGCTACTTCCATGTTTCATTTTCCCTCCTCCCTTCAAACTAACAAATTCTCTGCGAGTCTAGCAAAGTTCACCTGATGTAGCAAACGAGCGCATTATCGTGAGCTGACCGCGGAGCAGGCGGTTATCATAATTACTGGTCAGCCTAGTTCAACTCTATTACGTACTAAGTCTATGTAGAAATAGGGTGAGGTTTCGATGTACACGACGCGACGTAGGGAATATTAAAAGAGTAGATAGCAGATTTTCCAATTCTATACACGACTTTAATCCTACTAATAATATGATAGTGAAAGTTTGTGAAGCTTCCCTATCTTGACGGCCTATGTCGATTACTATTCATGACCTAATTGGGACTATTGGGCTCCGAACATAGGTAATATTATTATTTATTTCCTTTTAGATGTCCACAGTACCCTATAGTTCCGGGTCCTTTAAGCGGGGCGTAAAAAGCATCTCACGAAGCCGTCAAGCTGAGTGCCACCATTATAACACTTTACGTATTTTAATGGTGACCCTATTTCCTGAGACTTTGCCTTGAGCTTACCATCAGGTGGGGTGAAGTTAAATTGACGTGACCTAAATTTAAAAAAAAATCCTTTATTTCATTTGATGGAAATACAAATAACATACTGTGTGGTATTAATCACAGGTGCACCCCAGGGCTCCGTCGCTATCTGTCCGGCAAGTGAATGGTCTGAGTGAGACGCTTTATTGGAACCTGTCCTTACTACTTCATTGGTTAGATAAACATCTTTCTGCGAGGCTCGACTTTATATAGTACGGTATGGGAGGGAGCTCGTTTGCGCTATCTGTGTAGAGAATACTTCGTCAAGTAACCCAGTTCACGCTTTGTTCTAGTTTCACATTATTTCCTTATTCCCAATGTTGCTATATGTTTCATTTTATTGTAAGTAGTAGGTGTGTTTTTGTACGTTTGTTCTAACATTGTATTTTGGCTACTGCATATAAAATTT
Organism: Pelosia muscerda; assembly: GCA_963691645.1. Taxonomy (NCBI): domain Eukaryota; kingdom Metazoa; phylum Arthropoda; class Insecta; order Lepidoptera; family Erebidae; genus Pelosia; species Pelosia muscerda. The sequence goes on from OY829118.1 coordinate 14,305,421, forward strand.
CGAAAGATCAGCATTTGACACGAAGTCTTAACAATTCTAACTATACCCAAGTACTATTTTGTACAGATACTGTAACAGTTCTATCATTCTAGTTAAATAAAGCTATTTCTCTTAAGTCAAACTTGCATTTTAGTAGCAACAGCGTCCACTTAATCATCTCACTTGTAATTGGACTATAGCTGTAATTAAGTTCTTGAGTCTCCAGAAAGTTTGTGAACCAAGAGAATTTACGTTGCAGAGCTCGCCCTTTGTAAGTGTAGCATTTACAGCCACTAAAATTTAAATTAACGATTCCTATCATATTAGTTTACTTTGGCCTTCTCTCACACCGGTTGCTTGTTTTTGGACTGGAGTTTGTAAAACTTAAATTGAACTCATTCGGTATTTGCCTTTAATGAAATGGAAGTTATTATAATTTAACTATTTCATAAAAAGAGAAAGTGAATAATCAATAACTTTACTGTTAATCTCCTCCAAATCACTCGCATATAAATAATAATAAAAACCAACAGCTTAAGTAGACACTGCTATGCTGAGGTACGAAACCCTGCTTTGTCTTCTACACTGATAGCACAGAAACAGATTTAATCTTTACACCCAATTAAACAGTTTAGTGGTACAGTAAAGCAATTGTTCCATATATTGTGAAGGTGGGACGTGGGACGGCCTCCGGCGAGGTGGACGGACGAAATGATCAAAGTCGCGGGTACCCATTGTATACAGACCGCCTCCTACCGGTCGCGATGGGGGAGGCCTATGTTTAACACTGGACGTCCTATGGCTGCAATGATGGTGATGATTGTGAAGGTGAACCAATAGACTGTCCGGAGCATACACGATGTCATCTATTTACCAACTGAGAGTCAAAAAAAGAACAACGGCCGGCGTGTCATTCTTTTCACTATCAACTTTAAATAATATAATTCTGAAATATATTTTCCTCTCTCAAACAAAGCTAAAAGCAACTTTTCTGCTGTCAAGAAAGAAATTGCGTTCACAGTTCACACGAGATACGGTGGAACGGCTGCCAACCCAATTTGCACCCGGCTTGCTGAGCACGACGAACAAGTAATAAGCGAAGCCACTTATTGCACCGCACATTTTGTTTCTGTCTGAACAAAGTTTGATGTAAATACTTGGGGCTTATGATGTTGCAGACTTTGGTGAACGCTTTTAGTGCACAACTGAACTACGTGACCATGGTGCATAAAATCACCCTGAACCCGACGTTAAAAAAAATTAATGACTCTTTCTATACATATTATGAAGTACTTTTACACACATTTTTAATTATGTTTATTATTATACAGGGTGTAAAGGAAACGTTACCGAATCCGAAGGCCTGGCCTGGTAGTACTCCTGGTGATTTGGGTAATTTTTTTTTGTTATTATTCGCATTATTTACTCTCCATTGTATCACTAAAATTATACGATAATTTCATTAAAAAAAACCCGTCACTGCAAAAAACAACCAAATGGCGTCATAATGTGAGTTGATGTATTTCATCAAATTTTGTCTTTTTTTTTTCATCAAGCTTTAATAAGACAATGGAAAATGAATAACGCTAGTTAGTTAGTTAAATAGTATAAAAAAATCTAATCGTAAATTTTTATGCCAATAATATATTATAGTGTATTAGGAGTACTACTAGGAGTCCCCGGTTTCGGGAGTGTTACCTTTACGCTCTAAATATTATTCAAACACTATTCAGTAATAATAAATACTTACAACCGCGCTACTAAATTTTTATATGGTACGAGTATCAAAACTAAATCATCTCACTTATGATGGTATCTTTGAGAATTCCTCATGCGTCGCGTGTTGATTTCTTCCATATTCATACGCACTTGTCCCTCTACCTGACCTCTTTGAAGGACATAGCAAATTAGATTAGTGTGTAAGTACCTATCCTTCGAGTCGCCCTTCCTTGGCTGTACTAAATGTATCATAAAACCATGTCGTTAAGTGTCTCATGTGTAGTAGGTAGATAGTAATATAGTTGGGGTTATTTATTTCCATCTGTATTTATGTAAAGAAATGTTTGAATTTCTAAGGAACTGACGTGTGTAGGTTAATAAACAACACATTAATTGCCTACTCCGACTACGGGAAGGAAACAACTGTATGTTTGCCATCCTAAATGGCCGTCTATCATCTGTCGACAAGTTAAGAAAAAATGCTATTGTTTAAATATTAATAGCTATACGAGAAATTGTGCAATTTTTCAGCTTTTTTCACCACAGACCACATTAATAAATAATCAAGTTCTGTTCAGCTCTTAAAGGAGCAAATTGTAGCCTATGAGTGTGAAAATTAAAGGTTTATATTATAAGGATTACCTAATGCTATTCTGTAGTTTCATATGTAATAGACTTCAGATTGTTATAGTCGGCAAGGGTCTGATTAACGGATTTAATAACCATTTACGACCCATTCACCTCGATGCGAGTAGTGCGAAGGTCCTCAGTATCCGTAACATATAGACATGAACATAAATATTAACAGGACCTCAGCAGCGGTTGAATGATGGCTGTGGCTTCGAATGACTAGCGGAAAAGTTCAAAACCTTTAAATATGTTGCTACCTTCAACGATATATTTACTGCTTTCCTAATTTTCCCTTTACTCGTGCTGAGAGATTTGTTGCCTGCTAGTTTCTAGCTAGCTAGTTTAATATTACAGTCGAATCGTAGCATAATTACATGGTTTAAGTGTAAAACCGACCGTACATAAAAATGCCATTAACTTATTGCAGTTAATCAATTTTACATTTCGGCTATAGCCGGGTGCTATGGCCATAGTACCTGATCCTCCGCCCTTAGCATCACCGCGAACTGATCAACTAGCTGAGTGGCGCCCCACCATCCGTTTATACACAAACGTAATGAGATGCATTTACAATTCTGCGCTCGTAAACGCTTCCAAGCGTTCTGCAATTTACAGGGTGTTTACTTTTCTTTCTCATCAACTCTAACACAAACAGAAACTGACTGAACCGCTTTTAAACTTAAGTACCGCGTTCTTAAGAGGTGAGAAAAAGGTTTTAAATAAAAATACTGAAGTTAAATCCATCCACATTAATGGCAACCCAGGCACGGGGAGTCTTAACCGTTCCTCATGAATTATTTATTCAATTCGGGCAAGAGTTCGCGTCGGCCGTCAGTTTTCTTGTTGAGACAAGCTGTCGGCTATCCAGCTGCCTGGCTATTCGACCGACGCGGGAAGTGGGATCATGAAGACCTTTAATCTTGACGACACGACGACAACTTTTAAAATTGTTGGAAAAACTTTCAACATTTGCCACTTACAAATTTGTTTCATATTCGTAATTTCATTGGTGTAAATATATTTTAGTATCAAACTGCAAAGTCATTAGTCTGATAGATTCAGCTCATATTTATTATGCGTTTAACAACTATCAGCTCATATGATGTATCCATAATACGATTAAGCTCTCCCTTCTTAATCCCTTTACCCTTTTCCCTCTACAGAATCAACGGCACAAGTGCGACGCCCTTGATGTAGCAAACGTTCATTGACCTCTTCCACTTTCCATCAGGTGTGCCGTGTGCTTGATTACCACCTAAGTTGTATAAAAACCATATACTTTATCACCGTTTAGGCCAATTGATTCAATTCATGACTGACTCGTTTCTTTTTTTTTTCAATTAAATTCGTTACATCTCTTAGAAGTACCTGATTATAGAAATAGACAAACGTTAAAGTATTGTTTGAATACAATACATCTATGTATTGTCTATTGTATTGGGACTCCTTTTTTCCGCACCTAGCCTCACTTTTTGGGCCATTGTGCGATACAACTATGTAATGAACAATGTAGAAAATGTAATAATGACCCCTGTAGACTCAAGTGTTAAGTCTCGTTGCTACGACGTGCCTACGCATGTCGTGTCGTCTGTAGTAAAGTGTTCAGGTTTCGGAGATGGACATTAGCATAGCCCGCGCTCAGTTTTTGTCGACCGACGGATTATACTAATGCCGTTTTGAATAACAAATTATTCTTGCTAATAATAATAAATCTTTGTTCGATGTTTAGATATGTCACTTGTCACTTATGTTGCGAAGATTAGCTGTTTGATTTGGGTAACGGTAGGTTACGAACCTACGAACAGATAAAATATTGGGTCGTGTTGAAATGAAATGAAAATTTTATTTGCAAGAAACATTATAATGGCAATAGGTTTACATATCTTGATTGTTTATTTTTTTATCACACAACTAGTCAATTTCAATAAAATATGATACATTTTAACTTACTTTCTATTTATTATACATTTTTAGATTTAATTTTAAGATAGGTACCTACATTGTATTGTTAAATTACATTGTTGGATGAAATAATTTATTTATATTATTAAATTGCATGATGAAAGTCCCAAATTACTATTTTTATGAATACGTGTAGACTTAATTATATTGTCGGTCGCACAAGAATAATTTGTAAAAGATCAACTGTATATTGCCTTCGTGTCTATAGGTGCGATCGGGATATCTTCTATACTATATTATTACAACAAAACAAATAGATTAAGTTCTCAGCATTGTATAAACAAATCTGGGGGAAGCAGCGAGACAACCCCACCACAAGTATTCAATAACTTACTGGGGTTTGTCTTAGAATATGGAAGTTATAACAATGTATTTATGAAATGAACAATAAAGACAATAAAGACAAAGTCCCTTAGGTACTAAATTGCATTACAAAATTACATTAATCAAATTACATTACACATTAAATTATTATCACAAACATGTCAAAATCTATTTCGATAAATAGAATTAAATAATTACTAAATAACGTGCAAATAATAGAAATACATTTTATGAATCTTCCATGTACATCAAGATAGAAATTAAATCAGCTATACTTTAAGTTTTAATTAATGTTGTTGTGAAATACTAACACTTACTAGTTCTTACATTTTATATTCTTTATTGTCTTGTGCTAGCGCCTCCGTCGTCAAGTTTTGGTACGAGTGGTAGACCGAAGACGGCTATACAAGACACCAGGCTTCAGACGTAGCTCCCCATGACGTAGTAGTCGAATATACCGCTATGCTACAGAGACCGTCGAATAATAGCCTCCTCTTGCATATTAATCGACTCATAACTTTAATGTTCATCAGAGTTCATTTCAATCAGAGTTAGAAAGCTTAAAAAACTCTATGAAAAATCTTCTAAAGAAGCGAATAGTTCATTACATTTACTATTCAATTTAGCAATTAGGTACTGACTATCTTAGAGGCAATCTAGTCCTTGAAATATGCGAGAATATTTTATGAACGGATAGATTAAGGCTTCTTTAGAACCTTTTATATCCTCTACCTGGGCATAAAGCAAAGAGTCCTCTTTGAATATTGTAATAATGATGCTTTTACATTTTTTTTCAACCTACCCTCTAGTCGTGATTTTAATATTTATAGATTTAATAACTTAAACAAACAACTTTGAGTAACAGGCTTGAGTCATATTAGAGAGATATATTTGCCAGTTCCGATGAAAAATAAGAATTGCTAAGAGAACATAGATTAGTTTCTAGAGCAAACTATTTTACTGTAAAGTCCTCTTTTTTAAATGAGCTTAGTGCAGTGTTGTAAAATATGAAGTAACTTTCATAGCATGCATCGCAAACAACATGCGACAACTAGTGTAAACTGTGATGGTATGACTGGTACATAAAGTGAACTAAATAACGAGCGGTGAGGCTTTAACGTGGCCATTGAGCTCACTACACTTATATGTATACAAGTCTAGGAGACAGTGTTAAATATGGATAAGCACATTTTAAAATAGATACGAGACGAAATATGACAATATCTAATGACTTTTCGAAGTTATGTGTGTATTTATCGCAGGCTCGCCACATTGGGACCTGAGCATAAACTGGCGAAATGTGGAAGCTAGCACCTCTGCCTAACCCTTTGGAGATATAGGCGCGAGATTATGTTACGCTTCGTTATGTTATGTTCCTTATTCAAATAAAATTAAAACAATATCGGTATTACGAACTTAGATATTTATGTTCAGATTGACAACTTTATCCATCTCTGTGTGTCCAACATATTTATAGATGTACGCATCAAGAGGCCGTATTCGTCCCCAAAATCTCTCAATTAATCAATACTCTAGTCCTATCTTGATCAACATAATACTCCCATATAGCTATTATTAATACCGATCCTGGTTCCCATCAATCTATGGGTGACTATCAATCACTTACAAACTCATTCTGTAGAGTATCTGCTGAAGGTCCAACCGCCTAACAATTAAATTGAATGCTGACTGATTCGTTTTATATGAAGACGTGTATTTGGAAATAACTCAAGGAAATTAACCCTGCTGTCTACATGTCGTATTATATTCACCCTTAACTGTTTCATTAAACTCATAGACAGCCTAGGAATCTTCACTACCGTCGGATGCAATTATTCCCAAAACATTATAATACTAGCTGTTGCCCTCAACTCCGCCCGCGTTGATGTCGATTTTTTTTTCACCACTTAGGTGGCAGACAAGAGCACGGCCCACCTGATGGAAAGCGGTCACCGTGGCCTATGGACGTTTGCAACACCAGAGGCGTCACACACGTGCTGCCTACCCTGTAAAAACCTTCTAATGCCCTTCTTGAAGAACCCCATATTGTAGTCGCCTGGGAAAACCACGGCGGGGAGCTCATTCCACAGCTTGAGCGTGCGCGGGATGAATCTCCTTTCATATCGCACATCAATCGACGTCGATTATCGAGTTGTACTCGATTGTCTACTTGCCTCTCTATAATACTTCTCTTTGCTGTTATGACAACGGAAATAGTTAGCGATATTAACGCTTACATGGTAGCGTGATAATATATAGTCTATGTTTTTCCTAGATATTGCAGCTTTTTATAGGTGAAAGACTCATTGAAATCGGTCCAGTAGTTTCGGAGCCGATTCGTTACAAACAAACTAAAAACCAAATCTTTTCTCCTTACAATATTAATGTAGTAGGTGTATGTAGATTTATGAGAAGAATAAACACAAAATACAAACAACCACATCAATAAATTAATAAATAATTATTTTTAGTATATTTGCCAATAGAATGAGTACCTTTACTAAGAAAATTAACAACATTCATATATAATAGCATTACGTAACAGCCGGTGAAACAGAGTCCAACGCCTTTATGTTTGGAATGAATACTGATCCACTTTAGTCAGACTTTAATTTCACATTAAGCCAAAATATACGGAGTTATTCTTTAGACGGTGCCGTACTTTTGATTGCTAATACAGTAACAGACTTTATCTCGCTTATCATCATTTATTTCATGCCATAATATCAGGTAATTAAAACTTGTATCTGTTTGTAAGAAGTTTTCTCGTAACATGAATACTATAATCATATTATGAGGAAAGTTCCTAAGAGCTTTGCGTTAGCGGCTCAAACGGTAATATTGTTAGAATAGGAGGCTTACTTGAGCCATTCGTACGAACACAATAATGAGACACTAACTTCCTTACTGTCTTCTATTATTTCTATAAAAAAATATTTCATCCATCCATCTTATAATTGACGCTGTTGTAAAACTACGACTTCTGCCTTCGGTAACTGGTCATACTCATTTTATTTTAGCTCTGCGTTATTATCAAATGCAAATATCAAAATTTCTTGTAAGAAATTTGGGCCGTAACCATTTACATATTGAAATTATTTTCACCAATTATTATAATTATTCACAAACTCGATAATATATTATATAGCTTATTGTTGTTTTAGATTTATATCTATACTACCTGTACTATTATTATAAAGAAGTAAAGTTTGTAAGGTTGTAGGGGTAATCTCTGGATAGAGAACTGATTTAGAAAATTCTTTCTCTAATAGAAAGTCACAACATTATCTGTGAGTGCCATAGGTAATCTTTACACTATCGGAAAGGCTCTGCAATGGGAATGAGATCAGAAATCCTCGCCAGTGAAGCCGCGGGCAACAGCTAATGCAATAATTATAATAATAAAAAGTACAGGTCCCAAATAAATGGAAGTATTTACACACCTGCGTAGGCTACAGTCCCGGTCACAGTTTCCGTCGCTATGTCATCAAATCTCAACTAATTGCTGCAATCTCTCAGGTGGCACACATTTTGATTCGGTTTCAGGTGCTAATTACTATCTCAAGCACTGTTAATGTTTACCAGATTTGATCTGAGATTTAGCTATTTGTGGACGTTCTAAAATCGCTGAAGTAATTACGCTACTTCTAGACGAAAACATTTCGAAATAATTATGGAGATATCTATAAAAGGCGTAATTTTCTTTTGCTAAATGTTTTTTACTGGTGTGACATTTGGTTTGCGGAAAGTATATGATACAATGTGAGCGTTATCATACTTACCATACTTCTAGTAAAATAGGGAGAAAAGATATTGTCATACTTAAAAAGTTATTTATTCGAGACGTCATCAAAATACCACGGTGCAATAAATTTTCAAGTATGGTACCATCTCTCACATATCGTGTCATGTACAGTCAGAGCTCATAAGTGCATTAGCACATCAAGGCTCAAAATGGTTTAGCGTGCGGCCGGCGCGCTTATATGTGTGTGTAATGTTACTATGCAATACGAGGCGACGCTGGCTTGTCTTAAAAGAAAAAGGTCACAAGTAGCGTTAGAATGTTGACGCTATAGTTGCGTAGGATTGCTACTGCACTTTTGAGTTCTACTGTACTTATCCAACAAACAAATGTTATGCCACAAATCATCTAACAAGAATACACAGCTAGTGCGCAAACACTTGGGTCGCCCGAACCAGCGCCATCCCATCTTTTTCCTTTTCGTCATGAGGTAATTACACCCCTGTTTAGACACCAACCTGTAGCAAATGTCCCGGTAAGTGTCTTATTATTTGCAGAATGACCTCCGACCTCTATGACCGCAAGAACTGGTAGCATCAGCGTGACGCACGCTCCTCCCTACCCGGGGAAAGATTTGGACACCGTAGTCCCACACACGAGAGGACCTTAGCTGGTTATGGGTCAGCCTGGGCGGGAAGAATGCCAGAGGCTAGAGGTCTGTCCGAGTCCGACATAAGTACCCTCGCTGACATCGGCAGGTATATGCGTGGGGATTGCCGCACGGGAATCAAAAGGGTCTAATAAAAATAAAGTTGCATTTTTTATTATAACCTAAGTCATTCAAAGCATAAGTCGATTGTGGGAGCTTTGTGCTTCGATACCGTGTCAAAAATCGTTACCGTGGCGTATTGTTTATATTTGATTAGAATGTATACATGTTTATATTGGAATTATTTATATGTCACGTAATGAAAAAATAATTTAATTTTAGAAATATAATTATGATAATTTATTTCTAGTACCAGGACTCATTTCAGTATGATACTTACATTTCAATTATAATAAAAATCAACCGGCTTCGGGAGTGTTCCCCTTACACCCTGTATTTCAATTTTTTACTGAAATGTGCTGATAGTGCTGCTAGATAAAATACATTGAAATTTGTCATTGCGCCCCGCCGATCAGCGTACGATTTTCACCCGTTGGTGTAAAGACTTTTTCATATTAGTACATCTTTCTTCATCGTTGTAAATTCTACATCACCGTGAGACTGGAGGCGCAGGACGCGGACGCCGCTCCCAAGGCAACGGGCGGCTCCACGGCAACGGCCGGCAGCCAACTGTCAGTAACTAACAGTCAACGCAATATTTTTTATATCAAATTATTTGTTTTATTTTTTGTGTGTGTACAGTGATTTATTTTAAGTAAGTTATGATCAGTGTATATTTTTATTTTTATTTGTTTTAGTTCAAATCTCATGTCACTCCATGTTAGCGATGCGGAGGTAAGTCAACCTACTACATCGTTATTAAATCTAGTGCGATGCCCTCACTGTTCCCAAGCCCGTTTTTTTAATGGCGAGAGGGGTTTGAAGATACATGTTGGGAAAGTACACAAACCGCGACATGTGTTTTCAAACCTTTCTTTGCCTGCCACCACTGCTTCAATATCCAACCCCATTCCTATCGAAATTCCGTTTTGGCAAAAGTTGAGTCAATTAAAAAATTCCGTTCCGATTTTAAAGAGGATTCCTCGTGGTGCAAGACCTATCGTTGCTAAAAGCTTATCTAAATCTATAGGTCTTGTACTTCGAGAAAACAATAAAACGGCTTGGGAGCAACTACTCACCTTCCCATACAAAATTTTACATGTTAGGACAGAAAATCAATTGACTGGAAATTCTTTAACATCACAAATTAAAAATAATTGTAACGTTTCTTCGGATAATTTAGACCCAAAATTTACAATATTTCGGAAAAATAATTTGTACAATTTAGTGGAATCTAAATTAAGGGATGGTGATATTAGTGGTGCATCAAGATTACTTTTTAGTAACGATGTAGTCGCGCCTTGCTCTCCGGAAACCCTTGCTGGTCTGCGGAGTAAGCATCCGGTGCCTGCGGATGGTCTCTCTTTTCCTGAGTCGCCTGATGTCCCTGATAGTCTGTGCGTAACGGCCAAGGAAGTGTTGGCAGCCGTTACCTCCTTTCGAAGTGGATCTGCTGGCGGTCTCGATGCATTGACCCCACAGCATTTAAAAGATCTTCTGGGGTCAAGTGCTGGAGAGGCGGGCGAGACACTTCTGAAGGAGCTAACGGCCCTCATGAATATGATGCTCGCCGGCAGTGTGGACGAAGCCATCATCGACATTTTATACGGGGCTAATTTATGTGCCCTGCGCAAGGGTGATGGTGGCATTCGTCCCATTGCCGTGGGTTGCACATATCGGCGTATGGCAGCCAAACTTTGTTGCCAATTTTATAAAAAAGAACTAGCCGAGAAATTCCAGCCCCTCCAACTTGGCTTTGGTTCAAAAGGGGGCTGCGAAGCTGCCATACATGCCTTGTCAACCTACCTTGGCTCCGGGAAAGGCGAGGTTATTCTCAAGGTTGACGTGAAGAATGCTTTCAATTCGGTGAACAGGGATACCTTGTTGACCCAAGCTAAATTAGAAACTCCCAAAATTTATAATTTTCTCTGGCAATGTTACAGATACCCCTCTAAATTATTATACAAGGACAACCTTTTGGATTCTGCTGTCGGTTGTCAACAAGGAGACCCTCTTGGACCGGTAATTTTCAGTTTAGCAATTCAACCTATTATTCGGCAGTTAAATTCCAAATTTAATGTATGGTATCTAGACGACGGGACCATAGGTGGAGATGTAGAGACAGTTTTACAAGATTTGACTTTTATTAAAAGTGAATTTAAATTAATTGGTTTAGAACTAAATGACAACAAATGTGAGATTTTCTTAAATGATGTTTCGGACAAAATTCCTATTATTTCTAAATTTAATTCTTTAGCTCCTAATATCAAAATTATCGAAAAAGATTCTCTACGCCTCCTAGGGTCCCCAATCCTAGAAGATGCCTACACCTCTTTCATAGAGGAAAAAATTCAAAATTTTAATAACATTTCAGATCGCTTACTCAAAATTAATATCCATTCGGCTTTCACTATTCTTCGGTACTGCCTTTTTGTTCCAAAATTCACCCATGCTCTCAGATCCACCCCATTTTGGAAACATCAAACAAATTTGGAAAAAATAGACAAAATTATGCAAAATACTCTCATCAAAATTTTAAATGTGTCTTTGGATGACCGAGCTTCACTACAAGCGTCTCTGCCAATTCGCTTAGGTGGGCTCGGTATTCGCAAAATTTCAGACATCAGCTTACCAGCGTTTCTGTCCTCGGTCCACAGTACGGAAGAGTTAACTAGGAAAATTCTTGCACCTACACTAGTTAATTCTGAAGTATTGTGTAAGACCGATGCAGTTAACGCTTGGAAAATTGCATGTCCAAACACCGATCTTCCAGGGAACCTTTTCTCACAGCGTCAGTGGGACGGGCCGCTCTGTAGCTTAGTAAGACAAAATCTAATAAATACATGTTTTAATGCTACTGAGCGTGCCCGTTTACTGGCTGTCGGAGTGTGGGAATCGGGTCTTTGGCTACAAGCACTTCCGTCGTCTAACGTAGGGACTATGTTAGATGACACTACCTTCCGCATCGCAACCTGCCTCCGTTTAGGTGCGCCGTGTGTTTCTCCGCATCAATGCCGCTGTGGAGAAGCCGTTGACCGACTCGGACACCATGGTTTATCGTGCTGCAGGAGCGCTGGGCGAATCCCAAGGCACGCCAGCCTCAATGACATTATCCGCCGTGCTCTTGCCGCCGCCGGTGTGCCAGCTGTGCTTGAACCAAACGGATTGGCGCGCGACGATGGCAAGAGACCGGACGGTATGTCTTTAATGCCATGGAAAATGGGTAGGACTTTGGTGTGGGACGCTACTTGTGTCGACACCATTGCTCCTACCCATATACCCAGCACGTCTGGCTGTGCCGGTGCCGCTGCTGCTTCTGCAGAGACTCTTAAACGGCGCAAATACTCCAATCTCATCGGAGACTACGAATTTGTGCCGTTTGGAGTCGAAACGTTCGGATCATGGGGTCCGAGCGCCCGCAACCTCTTCAGAGAGATTGCGAAGCGTATGGTCGACGCTTCTCGTGACCAGAGGGCTGGCCTCTTTTTAGGACAGAGAATAAGCATTGCCATACAACGTGGCAATGCTGCCAGTCTTCTGGGAACCTTACCACAAGAGGCATGCGATGCGGAGGAATTTCACGACGCTTTTTAATTTAAGTCTTTATTGTTTAACTCTGTCATTTTAGTTTTAATTTTATTACAATAATTAGTTTAGTGTATTTTCTATATAGTTATTAATAGATTTGTAAATATTTTCATAGTTAAACTAAGATAACAATTAATAATTTGTCAAGCATAAGCCAAACTACTTAACGTTATCTTTTTGAAATTTCAACTTGTCACAAAGACAAAACTCAAAAGTATTTACACGTAACTGATTCATAAATTCCTACCCAAGGGGCCTCTGTCCCATATAACGCTCAGTGCCGGAAAATAGCTAACAGCACCGCAGTCAAAATGATTGAATACAGAAACGGAGACGAAGGTTTTTTATTAATACTTATATTTGGGTCTTGAGAATAATAATGTATTGTTAAGTTTATTTACACAACTATCTCTTCTAATAATATTTATTTTGTGTGTCCTGCCGTAGTTACTCTTTTGACGATGTTTAAATTATTCAGTATTTTAAACATAATAAGAATATCTTTGCTGTAATTTGAGGCATTACAATATTCATTATTATTTTACGAGAACTCACAAACAAGTAGGGAAAGTGTCAAAGATACAACTGACGGGTGTCAATACGTCTGGAAAATTTGTTATTGAAAGTAAAGTTAATCTAAAAATTTGTAATATTCACAGTACAAATTGATTCAAATTTCAACATAAATTACTTGAATGATCGACTACAGTTAAGTTACTACGATCAAGTTAGCAATGCTAAAATACAAGTAAGAGTTTTTACGTCATCAAATTAATTAATTGCATGCATGACATGGGCTGTATTATTATTTGGCATTATTATTTATATTATTATTGTAAGAGTAAAATATTTCTACACCTATTATGTATGACCACTGTACTAACATAAAAACCTCGATAAACCATATTCTTAGCAATAAAGAAATTCATTCATTAATCGGTCTGCCACCTAAAATAAAAAAAATATATATATATAATTGCCCCTAAGAGCTAATAATAATGTCAAGAGTTATAGTTACATATTTTGCTACTTCGTTCATTGACTTCAATTCGTTCTTTCATTCAATTAGTACCATAGAATAATTTGATAGATGCCCTTTGTGGACTAGGTTAGCGGCGTGCAAGGGCAAGCGAAAAGGGCAGGAGGTGAGGACAAAGAAAAAGAATGGGGTAGGACGGACGATGAGGAAAACGGAAAAAGGGGAAAAGGAAAAGTGGGGAAGTGGGCAGATAGGAATGTTATAAAATGAGAAAATCGGGAAAAAATGGAAATCGAAGATTCTAGTGATGTTGAACAGAGCGTTAAAATTTACTACACTGAACGATAACCGATATCCACGCGGGCGGAACCGCGGACAACAGCTAGTAAATAATAAAGATCCCGCCGTTTCCTAGCGCTCTCTCGAGGATGCTCGACGTGGGTTCTCAATTAAAACTTTGAAGAGCCGCTAATCTAAACATTTAGTATCGCAGATTCTCATAGCATCTTCGCTCTCTTCTGACTTATAACTATTTTAATTTAAACCGCCAACAAATCCAACAGTCTCAATCCAAAGTTAACTATTCACCGAACAAACCTTAACAAATTTTGATTAAAACTCTTTTACCTACTTTGATTTGACCTGAAATAAATGTGAATTATGACCCTAATTAATATTAACTAGGGTCATAATAAGGTACTATATGTATACACACACCGGTTTTGTAATTTTATACAATCTATTTGTGTATGCATAATAATATACTTACAATATTTGATTTTCGTTTCATGGATCTACACAGAAGTTGAAGTTTACAAAAACAGTAAATTTCACAGACCGCATTTGTTGAAATTCCGCTGAACAAATATCTACTACTTAGAATTATTAAAATATCACAAGTCAACATAAAATTAAATGGGAGTGCCGACATAAAACTTTCACTCAGATTGCTTTATAAGTTAGGAAATAAATAATTCTCTGCCCCTGACCTTAATATAAAGGGCCATACATATTCTAGGAATAAATTCCTATTATAAAATATTTTAGTCTTTCAGTGGAACTGGTAGACTCGCGAAGGCTACAAAATCAAATAAAATATTGTTGAAAGCCTTCGGATTAAATATACAAATCTTTTCACTTTTTATCATTTTACCTACTTACGTTACATTACTTGAGAAAAAAGGTTTTTTGCCCTTCCATTAGCCTCTTGCCTTCTAAGACATATTGCTGGCATTGCCGTTATGCACGACTACCTGCTTGCAGTAACACCTTCAGAAACATGCAAATTATTATTGGTGTTTATGAAAATAATCTCGGGAATAGGGACTTATGAGATATAAAAGAGAGCTAATAGGGTGACTCGACTATGCAGGCACATTTAAAATGGAAAATCCCCTGGCGACGTGGTTGACGTTGGGGTAGTAACCCCTATCGCCATCCCATCGCTTGCCACGGGATATTTTGGTGCAATTTTCATTTATTTTTGATGAAAATTTAATACAATAATTGCTAGTTCATTAACCAAACTCATAATATGCGCCAATTAGTGGCAGCCTGTGCTCGGGGCTTGTGCGGGGTTACCTGCACCATAGACAATACACTGTATATTACTCCCTCGTTATCGCCATACACACTACCGCTATCCTCATTTTAATAAACTCATGACAATATTGCACCAGGACTATTCATTATAAAGACAGGTCCGATTTGTCTGAGATAACATTAATCATTTAGTTTACTCGTCTATACATTATCTATGGCATGGTTACAGGTAGTTGTGATCCTAAACAGTTCTACTGAAATGTTTCGATATCGCCAATAAATGTATGCAATGATTTTGAAATTGAAAAAATACCAAAGAGGTATTTCATTAATAAACCTTATTTACAATTTCATAATCTATAAAGAAGTAAATTGAGAAGAGTTTCGCGATTGGTAGTCGTTCAATTAGTGGGTATTTGTATTGATAAAATAAGATTTAGGTAATATTAGTAAATAAGGTAAAGTAAAGTAAGACAAATGTTATAATTTGTAGCTTGAAGACTATATATACACTATTTAAAAATTAAATATTTGTTTTACATTATTACTAAGACACCTAACGAGGATTGAAGTTTATACATAATTATGTAGATCAGATGGTAGTCGCTTTACGAAACATAAGTCGAGGTTCAATGAAACCTGCAGTTAGACTGAAAAGCGAACACCAGTGTCTGCGGTTAAAACCAATAACGACACTCATACTACTACTTTCTTAGCATGCAAAGAGCACTATTATCGGAACGCACTATAATCGGATTCGAGTGGTCTACCCGATCAGTTAATGAACTCGTACCTTTTGTGTTGAGCGGTAACCAAACTCCCAACAGTAATTATGCAACAACTTTCCACCGGAGACTCACCTTTGTGCCGTACACTAATTAGGTTCAACCAACCACTGGCACCCC
Organism: Pelosia muscerda; assembly: GCA_963691645.1. Classification (NCBI taxonomy): domain Eukaryota; kingdom Metazoa; phylum Arthropoda; class Insecta; order Lepidoptera; family Erebidae; genus Pelosia; species Pelosia muscerda. Next base: position 14,321,560 of record OY829118.1, read on the forward strand.
CTTAATTAAAGCGTTAAGCACATAGGCCATTATTACTGCATTCACTCCGCCCTGTCATCTCCTTTCTTCTCAACTTATTTTGTTAGCACAGTTCATGTCGTAATTAGAGGTTCATTGCTGGTTCCGTTCAGGGAACAAAATTATATTTCAAATAGAATCAGCAACGTTTCACTCATGCATGGACGCTCACGACTTTAAATATTTATCATGGTACGTGAAAAAGATAGGGCAAATTTTGTCGTTCAAGGCCGGGCCCTCTTGAAAAGACGTATAAATTTATTAGCGCATGTGATTGCTCCCTATATGCTAGTAATTTTCTCTTTCCCTATACAAATGACTAGCAGGCAGCTAAAGGAATACGTGAAGTGAAATCAAAGCACTAAATCAGCTTTCTGTAAATACTACAGAGGTTTCTATATTATCTGAATGCCACGGTTTCATTGGTGTTGCATTTCGGAACCACATTATAAGTTCTATCATCGTAGAGGCTGATGATCCTCTAGCGGTGCGTGTAATGATGATGATGTAATTGATAGATCGAATAAATTTTCCTGTTTTTTAACATTATAGGCTAAAGTTGGACTCAAATCTCACCTGATATACGATGTTGCTTGTTTATCTAGAAGGAACAGTATTCACTCAAGAGTTTAAGGCTCCCTGATTATATTATTCGGGAAACACAGATTCAGAAATATATTCACTCTTTCAACAGTCGTAAAAATACTAATCTATTGGAAAACACCTCATAAAAATGCGTTGTAGTCTTACTATAGGAATACTTATGTTATGTAATGTATTTCTTCGTAACGGCCATCCTCTATCTATTAGGAAGATATTGGGTCCTTTGGGAGGCTTTTATGGGGACATGGGTCCAGCATGCAAATGCTTTAGGAGAATTGTGAATGATTTAAATGGGATGAGACACCCACTACGAAAAATCTGCACCAGTAATAATAATATTCGAAAGAACCCAATGTTTGTATATTAGCTATTTGTTTTGGCACCATGCAGCGACTGTTCAACAAAACATAATTGACAGTGATTCGTTAACTTACTGGTTGGAACCATATGGTTAGCGAAAACCTTCTGATTTGCTAGATGTTTTAACCAAGTTACACTAACCGTGGTAACAAGATGACTACAGTATGCGCTGTCACTACTCAGAGAGCTGCGGGGAGTGCGGGGAGGGTAAAGTATCTTCTTCAACCTTCACACACGGGTTTCGCTAACCATATATAACATGCAAAGCGAAAATTAGATTATAACTAGTGTCCCCAGATGTAAATTCACACCTACGACGAAGATTACAAAACACTGGTGAGGGCTGTTGAGAAACACAATTGGTATATAACAGAGATTCATGAAATGTAAACACCTCGACACTGTGACCTCCGCATTAACAAAAGGTGCCATGTCACAAAACAGAAAAGTAGTAGGTACTTGCATTGAAATATAAGCCAGGTTTTCGATTATATACGCAGGAGTTTAATCCAACACTTAAACCAATATAAATCGCTTATGAAACTTGTTGGAGATGCTTAGGCCGAATCTTGTCCGGGTGTCGGCCATGTTTGAATTGTAAATTGCCTTGGAGTGCGGTTCTGTATTTACATTGAGCTAAGCAATTTGTTCAAGTGAAGCCAGGCCAGTGACGCGCCGAGACGAGGGACGACGCTCATGTAGCAAAAGTTTCAAAGAAATGCCCTTTCTAATGACGCCGAATATAATTTTCTTCACGTCATTAGGGAAGAATGCTGACAAAAATAAGTTTTTCAAGTTATTAGGGAATATTTAAGATCAAAATTGTTAAGGTATAAAAGTTAGTCTGAAGAAGTTGTTTCTTGGTTGGATATTTTTTTATATAAAAATAACTTTGTGAGTACTATCACTATACAATTCGGAAACACTTCTGTGACTATCGAATAATTTTATCACATTGTTATACTAGCAGCTGGATTCCGGGTGGCCTTGCCCATGAATAAATGCGAAAATGCCGCTGCGCTGACTGGCGAATCTGTTGTGAATGTAGACCATTGGAAGCATTAATCCTAGATTGCTAAACTATCCTGCCACCTGACAGTGATATTGTTACCAAATATTCATACAAACACGAATTTTGAATCAAAAGAGAATAGAATAAGATATGTATTAAAAAAAGACTGTATTATGGACATTGCGATACAAAAATGGAATTAGAATCAAATAATGCCCGGCAAAATTTATTACATACAGCAGCAACCTTATTTAGTTGATTTGTTGAAATTGATTTTAACCACTGTGATAATATTAAAAATTAATACTTCAATTATCACTTATGAATTAATTTCACTTCACATAGTTGCAGTGATATAATATTTATATTTAGTTACAACCTTATGACAAATAAAAACCGTGTAAGACACGCAGGTAAAAAAAATAAAACTAAAAGTAAATAATATATGTTTGTAAAGCAAAGTTTGCTTTATGTATTAGAAGTCATTACAATCTCAAACGTATCACATACCGTGAAATAGAAAACATTTCAACTTAGACTATGGCAATAAATCTATCTTTATATATAAGCCACTGATTTCCTTACTGAGGTGGACTCAGAATGTTCATTATGTTCATTAAGTCATTAAATTAGAGTTTTATTTTCTTTTTGTAATTACCACTGATGATGGTATGATGATTGATGTTCAAAGCACGAATATTCATTGTATGAACAGCACATCAAATGATGACCTTTACTTTTTGGACTTCACTTCAGCATCAGTAATTACACATACCATAACATAAACTCACGCCTATACCCCCGAAAGGGTAGGCAGAGGTACTAGCACCCACATTTCGCCAGTTTATGTTTAGGTCCCAATGTAATAGATGGCGAGCCTATTGCCATTACCGAGCACTTATAAACCTGATTACTATAACGGGCACCAATAACTTTGAAAAGCATCGAACAGTCATTGGTGTGTGACACGGTAAAACCTGGGATCGAACCCGAGACCTCGTCTCAGCAGTCCATTACCCATACCACTAGGCTACCGCGGATCAAACACAATTTAAAGTAAATTATATTTTAAAATCATAATATCTTAGTCTAGGTCGAGGTATCTTCTAACAACATTGGCCATTGTTGACAGCTTCCAAAATAAGTTGACTGGCCGCTTTCCTATTGATCTTGCCGGTGTGAGTGTGAGGTAGCGACGGCACGAAGACAATGCCACCGTGGAGACGCTTGTGCTCACTCAGTTGCTCTGGAAACAAAAAATATGTTTCGTTGAAGATCCTTGGGATAATTTTCTCGACGTGAAACCAAATTTTCTTTATTAATTTTTATAATTAACTAGCCTGCGGCTCCACCCGCGTGAACTTCTGATCCCGTTCACGCTGCTCCATTCCGAGCATTTTCATATTTGTTCACCTTTTAAATCTTGTCTGGACTTCCACGAACAATTCAAAACCAAAATTAATCAAATCTGTCCAGCCGTTCTCGAGTTTTAGCGAGACTAACGAACAGCAATTAATTTTTATATCTATAGATTTATATAAACTTTGAAAAATTTACTGGGACAGTCGAAACGATTGGATCTTAAAATAATATTAAATACAGATTATTTATACTGTTGATTGTTGGCACTTGGTGGACCTTATTATTATACATTATTGATAACACACTTGTACTGCTCAATGTTAACCTCTGAGATGCCGCAAGGCCAAACCAGTGCGGTACAATAATAAATATAGTGTAGCTGCAGTACAAGTGTGCTATCAGTAATGTATAATATTAAATGCATTTTCCCGTTAGCACAACAATTAGTAGAGGACCGCCGGTAAACCCAAAAAAATGGAATTCTGATCAATTTACGCGTGTTATTGTCCTGTTGCAGACTGACCTGTATGGAACTTTAATATAATATTCGATGCAGTCTATCATCAAATGAACACTATTAATTATAGGAATGGTATTTTATATTTAACACTGTAGGTAACAATGACACAAATGTTTTATAGGTCAAGAGAGCTTAAATCAGAGTAGACACAAATTAGAACTTATTTACTGTGCTTGAATTTTGTACACACATTTTATATTATTTTAAGCAGAGAGTAACTGTGATTAGAGCGATGTAGAGGGACAGAAGATAGAGTGATGAGAATTGAGAATGGTATGTTAAGATGGTTCGGTCATGTTGAGAGAATGGATGAGAGAAGACTAACGAAACAGGTGTATGAGGCTAGTGTGGAGGGTATATACCTGGACAAATCGGGGAATATTTACAAATGGGGCCTTCAGGAGTACCCTAAACCGATGAGCATGCATGAAGAAGGTAATGAGAGTGAATGAAGCGAGAGTAGTATGTCGGGATCGTAGCAAATGGAGATTCGTGATTTCTGCCTACCCGTATGGGAAATAAGCGTGATTTTATGTATGTAAGTATGATTTAGAGAGACACTACTGATTTGTGAAACGGAAAATACCACATCTGTCGAAGTAGTCAGTTCATAACCAAAGATCATCAGAATACTGATATGAATCTTGATGTGTATAATGTCAAAATGAAGCATAAAGTCAGCCATAGCTTGCGTTCTTATGCATTTTAAAACTTCGGTAACTAAATAAAACTAACTAATTCACCAATAACAACCCTCTAAAGGACGGTGGCTTCAAAAATTGAAGTTTATATTTTCAGTTACCCAACACCTAGACATAGCAACCGCACTCAGAGCCACAGCGGCATCGAGCTAGTTGGTCCAAAGACTATTTTTTTATACTATCACGCCTATATCCTCGAAGGGGTAGGCAGAGGTGCTAGCACCCACATTTCGCCAGTGTATATTTAGGTCCCAATGTAATATTTAGATGGCGAGCCTATTGCCATCAACTGGGCACTTATAAACCTGCGATAAATAGGTACAGTCATTAATGTGTGCCATGGTAAACCTAGGATCGAACCCAAGACCTCGTCTCAGCAATCCACCACCCATACCACTAGGCTAGGCACACACCACACATACCAAACACTTTAAAGGCATGAAACCTCTCACCATTAACGGCCTGATGAATCTGTTCTTTAGTTATTTCGGCATCGGGCTGCTTCACCACAGCAGCAGCGGGACCGTTATCAGTCGCGCAAACCACGCTCTGGTACACTCCTGGCACGGTGAATATTGCATTCTCAACCTCTTCAGGCGATACCTGTGAACATATTTTAAAGTTGCTTTTAATACGTTGGAGAAAACTTTTTGGTGGTAGTAAGAGCGTGTAACGTTGTGGATTTTTCAGTATTTTAAATTAAATAAATTTTAAATTATAATCGATATTCAATGCAATATCGATATTTCAACTTTAATTATCTGTGGGTGAGTGAACGAAATTGCACATCACTAGTTCAGGTGCTCAATATCTGCCCTGACACCTTCCCTTTTCTTGGCATCCTTCGCCGAGGAAGGTCGCTTTGACCCCGGGCTACCTTGCCGTCGTCTCCGGGTGAGTTTTGAGATCAACATTTCCTCTTCTTTCTACAGGTGAAGACTTCTCAGCGGTGCAGCTTATTGCCTGCCATTATGCATGGCCTTATTTATTAATTTATTATTTTATGTGCACATTTCAGCCTACCCTACCTACGGCGTATTTTTACGAGGCCGATGACCCCTACGGACAGAGGTCACAAACCTCACTTTCACTCATTATATATTTTTATTTTATTTAGCTTTTAGCTATGCTGTCTAGCCGCTGGGGAGATTATTCTTCACCTGCTATTTTTCAGCGGGTCACAAAGATATCATTATCTAGTGACGTACTGACCCGCACTTCTTTCTAATTCCAGGGTCTTCGCACCGGGCTTCGCGCCGGAATAATGGTTGCGAGGCACGCCCAGCGGAGTCCCTGGAACGCCGGTCATCATCTGCCCCGGAGTCAACCAGCTAAGTGCATCGACCATCTTGCACACGGACCAAG